>CM053788.1:588421808-589161808 GCA_028749045.1 Cupressus sempervirens
TGGTTGGTCAGTTGGGTAGATCTTGATCTTAGTTGAAGCTAAAACACAAGATGGATGTTTTTAATTTCTTAGGTACATTAAATACTAAAGACTTGATTGATTAGATTGGTGAATTGGAAAACTACTTTGAGTTAGAGGATATTGGTGATCCACTAAGAGTTAGGTTGGCATAAACTAAGCTAAAAGGACATTCTACTTTATTGTGGAATGAATTGCAAAGAGATAGAGAAGAAGAAGAAGGTGAAATGATCACTAAATGGAGATTGATGGTGACTAAATTGAAGGCTAAGTTCATTCAGGTTGATTATGAACTTGAGTTATTTAAGAAGTTGCAAAATCTGAAGAAAAAAGATTTTTCTATGAAGGATTATGTTAAGGAGTTCTAAAAGCTAAATATTTAGTTTAGACATAGATTATAGTCTAAGGAAATAATATCTAGATATATTAATGGCTTGAGATTCAATATTTAGGATGAGATTGGTATATTGAATATTGCTTTGGTTGAGGACGCTTTAAGGGGAAAAGAGAACTTAAAGAGAAGAAGGAAAATTTTG
The DNA here is from genome assembly GCA_028749045.1 of Cupressus sempervirens. Classification (NCBI taxonomy): domain Eukaryota; kingdom Viridiplantae; phylum Streptophyta; class Pinopsida; order Cupressales; family Cupressaceae; genus Cupressus; species Cupressus sempervirens. The sequence continues at coordinate 588,422,363 of CM053788.1, forward strand.
AGAAGAATAAATAGATTGTTGAAGATTAATTGAAAGTTTTTGAATAGAGGAAGAGAGAAGACAAAGGTTCATTTAAAGGTACTTTCTACAGATGTGGTGAGGGAGATAGATATTTTAAATTTCCTAAGTCTGGTGAGAGAAGAATTGTAGTGATTCAAGAGGTTGAAGACTTGATGAATGGACCTGAGCAAGATAGGGACACCTTTCTAATTCAAAGAGTGTTTCTTGGAAAGATGGAACTAGAACCTTCTCAAAGGAGGGATTTGTTCATAACTAATTATAAATCTAGAGGTAAGATCTACAATGTGGTTGTGGATGATGGTAGTAGTGACAACCTTGTTGCTAAAGAGATCATTCATAAAGTTCGTTTGAAGAGAGTGAGACATCCTTGTCCTTATAGGATTGGTTGGTTATAAGATGAACATTATTTCAAAGTGAAGGGGCAATATCTTGTTAATTTTTAGATTGGACAATAACTTGATCAAGTTTTGTGTGATATTGTAGACATGAGTTCTTGCCACATATTACTTGGTAGACCTTGGCTATATTATTGTAGGGTTTGCATGATTGAGTAGAAAAATGTGTCTGTTTTTGAGAAAGGTTGCAAGAAGCATTCCCTCATTCCTTTGTAGGATGCAAAACTTGGTAGGAGGAACTTGAGTTTTAGTCACCAAGTTGAATTGAGGGATTCTAAAAGTGTTAGACATCGACATGGAAAGAAGATTTGTTGCACATTGAAGACAATTGTAGGAATATATTGTAGAAGTAGAACAAAGGAAAAAGTGTACAAGTTGGTGTGATGGAGGACATGTATGTGATAACTAGTTTGGCGTTTATGTACTAAACCTTGAAATATTTTCTTTCGACTGTTAAGAACATCTTTTCTTTGTACCTTGGGTGTCTAATGCAAGAGCATTCTTGGAAGTCAATAATCCTATGTACAAAATTTTTTTGCTAAAATCTATATATTTATGGTTCACATGGTTGGGGATGTGTTCAAGACATATTGAGAAACCTTTTCCTAAGTGTGCATAGAGTTTAGAGTTATCATCTTGGAGTTAGAGAAATTTTAGTGACTACTAGTTGTGTGTTCCTAATTTATTAGTAGACTTTGGAGACTCTATTTGTGAGCTTCAATCTATGGGAGTTGGTGTGTGTACTCTTGGATGTGGATATTTGGTCAGCATGTGGACCTATGTCTAAGTATGCATACTCTTTTGTTGTAATATGAGTTATTTATGCTTTGTAAACTTGAGGATTTTCCTAAGTATTTAATTTATGTATGTACTTAATGTTTTTTGCAAGCTAATGTGTGGCTTGATGGGTATATTTAATGTGGGTTTATTTAATTAATGTAACTTTCTAGGCTGAAATGTGCCTTGGTTTAGTATAATTAGAGGGTCTTGTGGAGTCTAGAGTCAATATTCATCTAATAGGGATGAAGTCAACTAAAGAGGAGTAACTAAGAAGAGCGAGGTTGAGTAGAGCTAGTAGCTATAGTTTGGAAAATAAGAAGGTTTCTTGGTGGCTTGTGAGAACAAGTTTTCTTCTTGGGGTTTCTACCAGAGTGTGGAGCTAGACTAGCTATTATCTAGATTTTGCAAGATCTTGCAGAGTAGTTGTTGTATCTTCTTATGTATTTGGCCATAACCTAGAAGACCTTATAACCCAGTATCTTGGATGTAAATCTTATGATTATATTATAAGAATTGGCATTATTTTGGATCTAAATCAGTGTGTTATTGTTATTCTTATATGTGGTTAATTGGTGGGTGCTAGGACATCTTCTTTAGGGATTCTCCTACCTTGCATTGAGTCAAGTGGTACCAAAGATAATGTTGGATCTGGTTGATTCATTACTTTGGGTTTGTGAAGATATTTGGAGATGTCTCTAAGAAGATTCTACCCAAGGGAGATTGACGATCTCTGTGATGTTGTGGAGACCAGGATTTTAGAGAAGGTTAGATAAGATTTCAAATTTGAGCTAGAGATGATGAAGAATGAGATCATTAGAGATATTATTGGAGTACCTCAACATGTGGGTACTAAAGATGGTTTTGAGGAATCTCCTGAATACTTAAAAGTTATTGGATCTAGTGCTGAAGACAAAATTGATTACAAGAAAATACTAATGGGAGATAGGATTGGTTGGTTGGGTAGGTCTGGATCTCAGTTAAAGCTAGATCACAAGATAGATGTTTCTAATTTCTTAGGTGCCCTAAATCTTTAAGACTTCATTGATTCGATTAGTGAACTAAAAGATTAATTTGAGTTAGAGGATATTGGTGATAAGGTCTAAGTGAGGTTGAAACAAACTAAGTTGAAAGGACATGCTTCTTTATGGTGGAAAGAATTGGAAAGAGATAGAGAAGAAGAAGAAGGTGAAATGGAGATCACTAAACGGATATTGATGGTGGCTAAATTGAAAGCTAAGTCCATTCCTATATATTATGAACTTGAGTTATTTAAGATGTTGCAAAATTCGAAGAAGAAGGATTTTTCTATAAAGGATTATACTAAGGAGTTCTACAAGCTAACTATTTTGTCTATACATAGAGAAATGTCTAACAAAAAAGGTAGCTAGATATATTAATGTCTTGAGATTAAATATTTAAGATGAGATTGGTATACTCACTATTTCTTTAGTTGATGATGCTTATCAATTTTATTTGAGGGAAGACAAGAAGTTGAAGAGAATACATCAACATTATTCTCGAGGGAAAGAGAAGAAGAATAAAAAAATTGTTGACGATGAACCAAAACCTATTGAAAAGAGGAAGAGAGTAGCTAGAAGTGCATTTAAATGTACCTTCTATGGAAAAACATAGATATTTTGAATGTTCTAAAGCTGAAAATAGAAGAACTATTAAGGTCTAAGAGGTTGAAGACTTGGTGAATGAACCTGAGTAAGATGGGGATAACTTTCTAATTTGGAGAGTGTTTCTTTGAAAGGGGGTACTAGAACCTTGTCAAAGTAGGAATTTGTTCATGAGTCATTGTAAGTCTAGAGGTAAGATCTACAATGTGATTGTGGATAGTGGTAGTACTAATAACCTTGTTTGTGAAGAGATGGTTCATAAACTTCATTTGAAGAGAGTGAGACATCCTTGTCCTTATAGGATTGCTTCATTACAAGATGAACATGCTTTGGAGGTAAAGAAGAATTAGCTTTTTAATTTTTAGATTGGATTTAATATGTTCAACAAGTGTTGTGTGATATTGCAGACATGTGATGTAGGAGTATCCTAGGGAAGTTAGCAATTTTGTATGCAAGGGATTCATGCTCAAGTTTCTATATTTATAATTTGTGCAATAGGAGATATGTTTAAGGCACATTGGAGAACCTTTCCTTAAGTACATGTGATGTTTGGAGACATCGTCTTGGAGTTAGATCCATTTTTAGTGGTTGTTGGTACTGTGTTCTTATTTACTAGTGGAGATTTGGAGATTGTATTTGTGATCTTTTCTCTAAGAGATTCAGTGTGTGCACTCTTGGATTTTAATAGATGGTTGGCACATGGACCTATGTCTAAGTGCATATATTCTTATGTGGTCTTATGAGTTAGTGATGCATTGTGAACTTGGGGCTTGTTCTAAGTATTTAATTTATGTTATCTATTTAAAAGAATTCTAACCATGCTGACTTGTACCTTGAGGGTGTATTTAATGTCTATTATACTAGGCCAACTCATGGCTTAGTTTAGCATAAGAAGAGGGTTTTGTGGAGTCTAGAGTCATAGTCATTCAACATGTAGAAGGTTTAGCTGGGAGGAGTAAAGTGTAGCAGAGCTAGTAGCTAAGTGTGGGATTGGGAAATAATAAGGTTACTTGTTGGGTTACAAGTCTAATTTTAGATTCTTCTTTGAGTTCTTTACCATGTTGCATATTTAAGCTAGCTAGTGGTTTGGATCTTGCGAGATCATGTTGAACTTTTATCGTAATGATGTATTTGGCCATGACTCGAAGGTCTTATAGTCAGTCATGTTGGATGAAAATATTATTATGAGAATTTACACTGTGTGGATGTAAATATCTATGTTATCATTATATTTCATTGTGTGGCTGGTTGTAGTGGGCTAGGACATCTCCTCTGCAAATTCTCCTATATTGAACTACATTAAGTGGCATCAGAGTGGAGGTTGGATTTGGTTGATTTTTTGCAAAGGGTTTGCAAAGATCTTGGAAGATACCTCCAAGAGAATTTGACCCTAGTATGATTGAAGATCTTTGTGATGTTGTGAAAGTGAGGATCTCAAAGCAGATTAAGGCATAATTCAAATCTAAGATGGTGCTAATGAAGAGGGATATGATTATTGAGATCATAAGTACTATAGGTAGTCTACCTTGGCATATGGGTAGAAAAAATGATTATGAGGAAGTTGTTTAATATTTTAAGGCTTCTAGATTGAGTGGTGATAGTAGAACTAATTGAGTTGAGAGACTTATGGGAAATAGGGCTGGGTAGTTTGATAGATCCGGACCTTAGTTGAAGCTAAAGAGCAAGATGGAGGTTTCTAATTTTTTAGGTAATTCAAACCCTGAAGACTTGATCAAGGTTCACTTTAGTGGTGAATATTCAACATTTGGAAAAATTATCCCATCAACCAACATTGATTTGGTGAATATTTTATGCATGTGTGGGTTGACGCGTCGGCCCAAGTTTATCAAATATAACTCAAATTTCTAGGCCCATCACTAGAGGATTTATGCCATTGGATCTCCTTTTGAAACAAAATAGCCAATCAAAAATGTTTTTTATACATGAAAAATTAAATGCATTTTCCTATGATTTCTATAGCAAAACATTTTGGACAACCTCAATTTTCCCTTGGTTTTAATTTTTTTTAAAGAGAGACATGATTTTGTCCCCCTAAATATGCAAATGTGTGTCATACACTAGTTTAAATTTTCCAACTATATTATGCATGGTCGTATAATGGATGAACCATATTTGCTTTGGAAATTCCAAAACACATTTTTTTCTTATGCATGTTTCACCAAATATTTTGAATGTGCTATAATATTCCCATAAAATTTGCCAAAAAAGAGTGGTATAAATATATTTATAGATCAGTAGGTTGTCTCAGTTTCTTATACTGCCAAGATTTCTATCAAGTGAATCATGAGTGTGATGACTACATTTTAGCCAAAGGTGAGAAACTCGGACCCTTATTTGTTTGTTCTCTATAATTTTAGTTTGTTCTTATTAAGTAGATAAAAATTAGAGTTTTAGTGGTTAGTTATCTATTTTTTATAGTCTAGCTTGTACAACCAATGAATAATATTTAATAATTATTAAGATACAAAAAATAATTATATATGAATAATATAATAATATTAATATGAAAATATAAATTATTATAGATCATAATAATATAAATGCTACTATATAATTATGTATATAGTAATTAGATATTAAATAATATACTATTCAATATTAATTATAAATAGATATAGATCTCTCTCTCTCTCTCTATATATATATATATATATATCTATATATCTATATATATATATATATATATATATATATATATCTATATATATATATATATATATATATATATATAATGATATAAATAAATAATATTTATATCATTAGTACTATTAATAATAATGATATCACTATACATATAATATATGTTATGTATAATTGAACCTATATAACATAATCTATATGTTAATATAGTTATATTATTAATATAACTATTATATTATTAAAAGACACAACTCTTACTATTGAAATATATATATAAAGGGATGATCAAGAAGAAAAAAAAGGAGAGATATGCATAGTTATGATTTAAAATCTAATGGCCCTAAAACAGGTCATTACAAATGGCATCAGAGCATCAAACCTACCATCTTGTGGCATTTAGAACTAGCAAGTTTGATAATGTTTCATCAATCAAAATATTTGTAAAAATTGAGAGGTCAACAATCGAAGGGATGCTCTATAGCGTTATTATGCAAAAGCCAACGAGCCTAGTTTTGCATTGAGAATTGTGATTCTTAGTGATAAAACTGCTAACAAAGCAAACCTTAATAATTGAATTGATAGCTTGTTTTAGAGATTTCTCAAACATTTTCATCCTCCTCCATAAATTCACCCATTTACATAGTATTCCAGCAACATTAGTATTGCTTGGCTATTGTGAAAATCGATCCCACTCCCCTAAGAAACACTAGAAGCTCTAAACGAATTGTCTAGAGTGTTCAACTACATAGAAGAACCATTGGAAGGATCTTTGTAAAAACATTGAAATCTGCATGGACAATTTCATTGTGGTGCTCACTACTAAAAGAATTCTTCACATTGCTAAAAATTACCATGATTAAAAGAGCCTCTATATTGACCCCCTCCCATATTCTTAGAGGCCTTCGCATATAAAGGATGAGCTTCCATGGGAACATGCATCTCCTATTTCCCTTTCTCAATGCTTCTTCTCATGCTGATACAAGGAAATGTGCACTTTTTATAACTTGAATAGTGCAAGTTAGAGCATGCCTTCAAATTTTCAACTAAACAATCCACAAGATCGATCTAGGCATCATCAAAAACAATGAAATCTCTATCAGAAAGGCCTCCTTAGGAATAAAAATAACAAAAAAGTGAAAAGTAGCTCTACATGATATAGTTTTCTCAAAAAAACTCACCACAGTCTTTGGAATTAACAATTGATCAAAATCGCCGATGGTCGTCACCTCACCTTCATTTTATATTTCTCTACAGCTGACATATCAATGCAAGATTGGTTAGAAAAGTTCAAACCATGTGCTATTGCAAGCTTTTAAATATTCCCCATGTTTTAAATTTCAAATCATGTTCTCTTTTCTTGAAGTTCTGAAAAAACTTACAAGTGAAATTATCAAATTATAAGAAAGAAAGGAACTGAAAATATCATTGTAAGCCATAGAATTGCAAATTTTAAAGAGTAATATAATTGTGCATCAAAGTAGAAAGTTGAAAATGACAAATATCACTACAAACCACAAACAATTGGTAAGACTATAAGATTTACTAAAAATTCTATAGACAAAATTAAAGCATCTAAGAAAAACAATTGACTAGACTGCAAATTGTACTGAATATTCATCATAAATAGGTATATAATCTATATAAAACAATAAACAAGACACAAAATTTTACTAAAAAATCTTCATTCAAACATAGAAAATCTATTAGTTTTAAGAATTCATCAAATCAATAGAACAAAAATTTAAACTCTCATGTTTGAAGTGGCGCAAGAAATACTTCATTGTAGAATATAATGGGGATTTACCAAATATGGTAAAAGCAAAAAACAACCAAAAAAAATGCAAGCTATATAATTCAATTTGTTAATCACATAAAAAAAAAAACAAAAAAAACCTGAATATTAATCCTCTATCATTTCATGAGTGCAAATTACGTCAAGGAATGTCATAACCACTAGGATTAGGAAATCAACTACGATCCATTGGTGGCATGCCTAAAATAAAATTTCCTAGACATTTAGGACACTACAGTATAACATAGTAGGTTAAAGTACCTTCTTTGAAGGAAGAGTTAGATTACACTCAACACCCATGACCCCAAATCAACACATCTTAAACCATACAGTATTTTCTTGGTTAGGGCTTAAGGAATAATAAGCATATTGTGACAGTGAGGTGGTAATTTCTAAGGTATGCAATTTTAACCTTTATTATATATAGAATTATTTCTCTTTCCACCATTTAATAGTGAAATATATTTTATTATTCTATAAATTCTAACATTGGTTTTGTAGATATTGTTGTCCTCACTAGTGGGGACATTACAATAAAGGCTATAAGTTGCAACCTTAAGAAAAAGTTTGGAAATTCAAGAGGGGATATTATTCAAAATCCTTATGAATAAAATCATGATGGATAGGTAGTGTGGATAGGGTCAGGAGTAAATCAGTCATGTTGGGGCATAAGAATCTCAATATGGACTAAGGTTTGAGGGAGCCCCAAGCTAAGTGTTGTTGGTCTCAGATTGGTTTTGACAATTGAGTATCAACACACTTAAAAGAAATTTCTAAGTTGATGCCAAGCTATAGTATCTGTTGAGCTAGAAATTTAATAGGTGCCGAGTTATTCAAGTGTTGAGCAAGTTTCAAGTACCAAGAGACAATTGATGCCGAGTTAGTATAGGTGCTAAGCAAGACAAAGTTACTATAGGTGCTAAGCAAGATATAGTTATTATAGGTGTCAAGCAAGATAGAGTTACTATAATAGCTAAGCAAGACAAAATTTCTATAGGAACTGAGAAAGATTAAATTCCTATATGTGTTGAGCATCAGTGATTACAAAGTGTTGAATAAAACAAAATCAACATAAGAGTCTATGCCTTCACAAACTCAGATGTAAACCATTTTTGACTCAACTCAAGATGAATCTTGAAGGATTTAAAAGATAAGATCAAATCTGTTACATTCCCTATGCAATTAGCATGCAACCAATCAAAAAAATGGAAAGAATTAAGTGGGAAAGATGGATGAATCTCATTCATAGATTCATACCTAACAGTAAGTCTTGAAACCTCCATAAGGAGGATAAAACCCTATAATTTAGTGTTGTGTGGGAATGCATCAGTGAATGCTAGTGAAACATTAAAAGGGGTGAGCGGACTTAGAGGAAGAACAACATTGTAGAATCAAGTTGGTTAAAAAAAAGTATCAGCACTTCAAATAGAGTCATATCATATCAAGAAGGATTAAATCAGTTTGGATAGAACAAGGATCTAGAATCAACAATTGAGGATTATAAATTATTTGGTCAAGACATTCTATTATACTTTCTAACTATTGTATTAGAAGAATGTAAATCCTATGATGATAGGTTGGTTTAACAGCCTAAATCCTTAATAGGGTGTTAAATCCTTTAACAAGGTGACATTCCAATTGAGTGTTTATAAATCCTTTAGACAAGTCACTTTTAATAGGGTGTAAAGCCTTTAATAGGGTAAGCCTTTCATAGAGTAGACCATTGATGATGGTAATTTTTTGTAACCTTAACCAGTTGCATATTGCTACATTGATAAGTTGTGGGTGTCATCCCCACCCTAGTTTTACCTTCTCATTTTGGAGGGTTTCTGGGTGATCAAATTGTGTGTTATCTATTTTAATGCATGTCCTTACTTTCATGTTTATTAGAAGATCTTAGATGCATGTGATTGATTTCTATTAAATAGATTAAGAGGTTAAAGTTTGGTACTTCTGATTCACCTCCCTTCTTAGAAGTGAATCTTCCCACTTGTAAATTCCAATAAGTGTGTCCAAACTCAAAGCCCTAGTAAATCTTCCATTCATCATGGGACCTACTACAAGGGAAAAAATTATAAAGAATTGACCATCACATCAAAATTAAACATGTTCCTAGTGGGTAGAGAGTGTGCATAGGGGGAGGAGTAAATCAGTCATGTTTGGGCAAAATGAATCCCAAATGGACTAAGGTCCGAGGGAGCCCCAAGCTAAGCATGTCTAAACTCAGAGTTGTAGTAAATCTACCATCCACTATGGAATTATACCTCCTATTATATTGTGGTGACTGATCAGGAAAGTACTGTACATACTTCATAAATAGTGGAGTTCGGGGCATCGCCTCGAAAAAAAAAAATTTGGGTAGTGGTCGACATGGTAGCTGACATATGGCCGACATGTTATAACCCTAAAGTGGTTTAATACTTGTATAAAAGGGCTTAGGGTTGGGTATTTTTTCATTATGTTGTGATACGAAATTGGTTCTTGTGGCGGTATTGAGCTGTAAGGGATTACGGATTGTAATCAAGTTGTAATCACTGGATTGTAATAAGATCGGACTTATTGTTTGGTGGACGTAGCCCAAGGATTGGGTGAACCACATTAAATCTTGGTGCCTTGTGTTCATTTTTGTGTGTTCTATTATTTTTTGTTATTGGTTATATTTGCATGTAGTTTTTATTTCTGTCTGTTGTTTATCCTAACAAGTGGTATCAGAGCAAGGTTGTCTTTCAGTTATCCTCTGCAGGAAAGTCTCACAGTTAAGTGGGAGTCTCAGAGTTGAGTGGGAGCGATGGCAGATGAGGGTAAGCTGAGGGTTGATAGGTTTAATGGGTAGAACTTCCAATTATGGAAGATGCAAATGGAAGACTATCTATATCAAAAGGATTTATGGAAGCCATTGGAAGGAAAAGCCAAGAATCAGGGAACTATGTCAGAGGTTGAATGGGATCTTTTGGATAGAAAGGCACTTGGAAGCATTCGGTTATGCTTGGCACCATCGGTAGCATTTAATATTACAAAAGCAAAGATGACAGAAGATTTGATGAAAACCCTAGCGATACTGTATGAAAAGCCCTATGCTTCAAATAAGGTATTTCTCATGAAGCATTTATTTAATATGAAAATGGCAAAAGGTGGATCTGTTGTAGATCATTTAAATGAGTTTAATACTATTACTAGTCAATTATCTTCTGTGGGTATAAATTTTGATGAAGAAATTAGGGTGTAATGCCCCGCCAAGGGATCCAAAAGAATTAACCTAAAGTTTCACTAAGTTTGCTAAACAAATTTTTTCTTTAAAAGTAAGAATGTATAACATACACATCAAACACATAGTAGCGGAAGCAATAACATGTAATCATCGACAAACATACATTGCAAGTTACATTTCTTAAAGATCCCAAGACGTTGAGTCATGTTTAAATTTTATTAAATCTAAGTCTAACAACTATCACATACATATGAAAGAATAATCAGAAAGTCCCATGTCCATAATATACATTTGATACGAATGCCTCTTGGCAAACTAATTCGGAATGCTCAATCATCCACTGTACAAGTCACAAGGTATGAAAGGCTTAAAAGAATATACATATGTAAAGATAAAGATACATCATCCTCAAATCTATGATACAAAGTACAGTAAAATAAATAAAATCATCCACCATACATGATACATCAATACATCCATAATGATAAAACATCTATCATAAAATCTAAACATCCATCATAATAATCCAAGAATATAGTGAAGGTAAATGCCAATCACGAAAACTCCAGCCACGGTGACCACGGACGAATCTCAATGGTAAGAGTAAAAGCACTACCACCCGACCTCGTGGAACCTAAATGGTCCACTCCCACCACGCTGAGGAGATAGTCTCAAGTCCCAAACAAGGTATTAAAACACAAAACACAAGTACTCTCTAAGTCTGGAAATCCTAAAAGTATACTAACTCAAGGGTTCCAACATAGATAGACATCTAGACCCAGAGGCACCACAAAGAAAAGTAGGAAACCTAATATGCAAGTGGGAAAGTGTCATTGCAAAAGTCATGTAGAAGTTACCCAAGCAATCCCTTAGGAATCCTGAGTCCCTACTGATCCCTGCGGCCACTAGTATCCTCTCGTACTGACGAGGCATACTATGGAGTGCAAGCTCGTAACCAAGCATTCTCTCTACCCCATCCTAGTCTGTACTAGCACTCAAGGAATGGGAGAGAACATACAATTATCTTATTAGGTTCATTTTCCCTTATTTAGTGTAAATGTTTTCACTTATTAAAACAACTTACAATGGGTTACTCCAGGCAGCCTCTTAGGGCCCAGATCCCCATTGCAAGCCACTTCCCGACACTACACATAGATAACCTACCCTAGGCTCATGAAATCATAAATCAAAGAATCATAATAAAACCACCTCAGTCCTATACAAGAAACTGAAAAGACATCATAAAAGATAAGCCACAAAACTTACATCAGTTCTTCATGAGCAACAGATAAGCACCAAATAATAATCATATGACTACGACAATTCTCTATCAGCAACTGAAGGCATCAATGATAAATCACAAAATCCAATGGTTCTCCAATGAGCAACCAGAAAGTATCCCAATAGTAAATTACAATACTGATCGAAGACTCCAAAATGGTCAAGTCAAAACATGACATCATCTAGAACATAACAAACACTTCAGTCCTCTCGAGCAACCGAAAAGCAATCCAAGTATAACTGATCGAGACTCAAAAACGGTTATCAAATATAACTGATCGAGACTCAAAAATGGTTAAGTTAGGTATCTCAAATACATACACCTCAGCTTCACACAAGGAAACTGGAAAGCAATAACAAACAGTAAATACATCCATCATAGAGCATATCACACATCACCATGGTTGGGTTTAGAAAGATCGAGAACAAATCATCATAACATCACAATCACATAACTCCCGAGCCTCTGGTAACAACCTAAACTGGTCAACATCTAACCAACCCCAAACACAGAGAACACATAGAAAACATCATAGTCTCAAAGTTTGGATTTGATTTGAAAATACAAATTTGAGAAGAACAATAAAGTTTAAGTTTTCTAATGTTACTATGAGTTCCTCAGATAACCCATTGAATTAAACCCTGACTTGTTCTTATAAAAGAAATCGCATCATGACTTAAAAATATTGATAATCATTTATTAAAATAATGATGATTGATTATTAAATAAAAATAATCCCAATTTTATTAATAATCAAATTTTTAAATAATCAATATAATTATTAGTTTCAATTAATTCCAATATCTGCTTTCCTTTCTAAATTAATAATTATTAATTATTTAATAATTAATAATTAATAAATATTCAATGTCTATTAACAAAATTCTTAAATAAATAGTATCTATTAATCATTAATTAATCATATTTATTAATAATTAAATTTATTAAATAAGTACTAGTAAACTTATTAATAAACTTTATTAATAAACATTATACATTAAAATAATACTTTAAAAATATATATATAACTATTAACAAATTACTTTAACTAAAATATTAATAAAAGTTTATAAAAACTTAACGTGTCTTACTTTAATATTATAAACTTTTAAAAAAAAGATTAAAATAAATTTGAATAAGTTTTATTAAAAACTAAACTTAAATTAAACTTTAATAAACTAAAGACTTTTAATAAAGGTCAAAATCAATATTAATGACATGCGTTTCGTATATCATTTTGGGCGCTGTTTTTTTTTTAATAGTTAATAAACATATTTTAAAATTTAATAATATTATAATAATAAACTAAATTTTAAAAAAGAAAAACTTTTAAAAGAAAACTAAATTTGCATCAGATGTATGAAGAAGGGGGAGCTTTTTACTAAGCCACCGACCCTTAACTTAGCCATGTCACCTTTAACTAAGCCGTCGGCTTTAATGTAGCGCCTGCATTGCAAGTACAGATCTTAACGCCGCCCAAAACAAGGTAAGAGGGGTGATTGTTATATTATTATTATTTGGTTTATTTATTTATATTAATAAAAATATATATGTGTTATGGAACTTTGTTCTATATCATATTTAATATAACAATTTTTTTTTTCCATAAAATGTCTCTTTTATAAATCATTTTTATTTATTTATTATAATAAAATAACAATTTTGTAATTAATAGAATTTAAAACAAAGAATTGTATTTAAATTTATTTATATTTTTCTATTTTAAATACATTTACATCTATAATCTAATAGAGAAAAATTCTAATAACCATTTGAATTTTCAACTACAATTTTCATTTCCAAAGATTCAAACTCCTGCCAAATTTAAATTCTTTAAGTCTATTAATTAAACACAGATCGCAAATTCCCTTTTTACCTACGAACGAGGTATTCTAAAATGGTTCTCCAATCTAGATTTACAGATGAAATCGAATAGCAAAAAGGTCTAGAATGAAGAATTGACACATTCATACAATGAAATTTGAGAAGACAAGTTCTTACAATCACGAAGTAGACAGAAATATCAAATTGCATAATTCAAGCAATGATCAAAACACAAGACCCTACCTGAATCTGATGCTAACACACAAACACCCAAGAATTGTGAGAAGATTCGCCTCCAAAATTTGCGTCCAAATTCGTCTCTAAAAATGTTGTCTCCAATTCCTCTTCCAATAATGAACCCCCAACATTTGTGATAAGCAAATTTTCTCCTCAAACCGGGGCACTTAATTGTGCATTCACCCGAGAAGACTCTTTGCACAACTGAGTTAACTCCAATTAACCTTTCTTATCTTTTATTTTATTTTGCATTCAACTTTCATGCACATTAAGTTGATTTATTAAATAACTTTATTTAATATTCTACTTGACTTCTATTTTAGATTTATTTATTACTTTAATCTCATGTGCACTTCATGAAATTAAAATAACATTATTAATTTCTATTATTTAATCTTTTAATAAATTTCCTTTATTTAATCTTATGCATAAGTCATGCGAACTAGAATCTTTTATTAAATAATTATATTTTCACTTTTTAAATTATTTTAGAAACTAAATTGATAAAAATATTTATTAACTCAAATAATAATAATATTTAGCATTTATTTAAAAATGAACTCTAAATATATTATTATTAAATTAACTAAATATTATCACGTTCTAAATTATCCTTAAACTTTTATCTCCAAATTTAATACTTTTTATTTAATTAATTTCTCAATTAATTAAATATAATCAAATATTAAATTATCATAATAATCTTCTATTAAATTAAATCATTAATTAATCATTTTAATTAATCTCTTTTATATTTAAACTCATGCTTAGATCATGCGATCTAGAAACCTTTAATAATTTAATATCTTTTCCACTTTTAATTTATTTAAGAAACTTTAATTGATAAAATATTTATTAATTCAATTAATAATAATATTTAACATTTATTTAAAAATGAACTCTAAATATATATTATTATTAAATTAAATAAATATTATCACATTCTAAAATTATACTTAAAACTTTTATTTCCAAATTTAATACTTTTTATTTAATTAATTTCTCGATTAATTAAATATAATTAAATATTAAAATATCATAATAATTTTCTATTAAAATAAATCATTAATTAATCCTTTTAATTAAACTTAATTAATAGAAAATACATCAAGGACTCATAAAGCAACATATGAAAACCCGTCATAGAAGAACACATACTAAATCAAACAAAAAGGGTTTTAATCACGAAATAACATCATTTGATGCATTCGGAGGGTACTTAACTCAGATACTTGTCCTAATTATCAATTAGGACAATTGGCTAAAGGGTTTAGGATTTGGACTTAAGAGTTTATCTCCCCTCTCTTACCATTGAGATAATGCGATAGGGTACGCTCATTCTGGCAATTCAGGGAAGTCGATACCCGGTACCTGCAACCTGCATAAAATTCACGCATGTACAGACACAATATTCTAAGCTAAACAGATAATGGCAGGAAGTGGTGCATCGTGTAGATCCCGACTAGCAGGTGACTACGACTCCCTTCCTTAACCACATCAGAAACACCATACATAAAGAAAACAAACACGCACACCATACACATGCAGTATGGGGTAAGTATCCATAAGAAAGCACATGTGATAATAAACCATATAACTAATCATCATTGATAATTGAAAACATTGAGTAATCATCATACATGCATGAAATATAGAGTACCAAGTCATCTCATCATATAATAAATTGAGTGTAAAACAACATCTAATAATCTGAAAGTAATGCTACTAAACATCAAGTATAAAATTGGTGTAAAAGAGTTTGGCAATGAAGACTGAAATGCGACTTAGGGGCAAGCACTACATCCACCCCCCCTAGACTTAGGCTTACTCCTGGAAGCCTACAAGAATAGAAAAGCTAAGGACTCACTGTGCAGGTCCCATTGGACCCTTTCCCCCTGTAGGAGGATAAGACTCCACTGAGTACACTCTCTAGGCTCTATCCATGCCACCAACTATGGGTTCTGAAGCTGCAGGTCTCTGGCCTGAGAACTGTGGTTTCCCTTGAGGGAAACGAGATGACTTGTGTCCGCATTGTCCACATGAGAAACACTCTCCATTGAAGCTGCTCTGAACTCTAGGTGCACTAGACTATTGGAAACTACCCCCACTAGGATAAGACTGAACACTCTGAGATGGTTGGTCATTCTGGATGTGCTTGTTGCGCTGAGCGTTGTGATAGTTCCTAGTATTGGAACCACCGCCACCACTCTGTGCTGGAGGATAAGTACCTCCCTGCCACTGATTACCCCCAGTCGAAGGTTTCCTATTGCCACCTGTTCCCTGACCACCCTTCGATCCTGATGCTGAAGGTGCTCCTACAAAACCCCCATGTCCTAAGTTCACACTCTGCTCTACAAGGACGGCTCGATGTACCGCATCCTTGAGGGTTTTAGGTTCAAACACCTTAACACCCCCAATTAAACGATTGTTCAAACCTCTAATGAAATGTTGTGCCAACTGTGCTGGGTTGTCACTGAATCCTAAAAAGGGCATGAGCTCAAAGAACTTGTGCTCATACTCTATAACAGTCATAGTGTACTGTCTCAGGTTATGGAACTCATCTGCTCTATGCTGCTTCCATTCCTCTGGTAGGAATTGCTCACGAAAGCTCTCTAAGAATAACTCCCATGTGACACTATTCATGGTTAATCCCAACTTCTTTTCCTCGATTGTCCACCAAGTGGCCCCAAAGAACTCTAGGTTGGTGATAGCAAACCTTGCTTTGACATTACTGTCAAAGTCCTGCATAGCAAAAATCCTGTCAAGGGCAATAAGCCACTGCTCAGCTACATATCTAGAACCCTGCCCATTAAAGGGCTTGACCTTGGACCTCTGAAGGTCCTTCATCTGTGAAGATACAATGGATCTATGTCGATCCCTCAGAGGGCTCCTAGACCTAGGTCTATGCTCATGTCTTGCCCGATGTGCTCTATCCTGATCATGAACAGGAGGTAGGCGATCAATGATGGTTCGCATCATTTGCCTCAGGTCAACCTCCTCCGAGTCAGCATGTTCCTCTCTATGGTTCTCTTCCTGATGCTCACTGACATGCTCTTCCCTATTCTCTTTCTGAATGGGGCTCTCCTGGATAGACTCATGAACACTAATACCTCTACCTTGTCCATGACCTCTGCCATGGCCAAGGCTACGGCCTCTAACGGAAGATCTTGTCCTAGATACCATCCTACAATAATATCCAAGACACAAGATGCTAAAATAACCATGAAACATACTACTGAAACACATAGATAAAAGACACATGTTTTGCAAACAAGATAGTTTCAATTTTTAGTTTACCTATAATTTCAGTTTAAGTATAATTTCAGTTTTGAAGTGTAAGTGTTGAAGTATATAAAATAAATAAATAAATATGTAACTAATAGTTTACATAATGTTTCAGTTCAACTAGTTTCAAGTTTCAGTTTAAGGTTTGCATTTTTGTTCAACTAGTTAACACTAGTGGCATTCCAATATACCCAGAGCTCCCAATGTAGAAACCTGGCTCTGATACCAGATGTAACGCCCCACCAAGGGATCCAAAAGAATTAACCTAAAGTTTCACTAAGTTTGCTAAACAATTTTTTTTTTTTAAAGTAAGAATGTATAACATACACATCAAACACATAGTAGCGGAAGCAATAACATGTAATCATCGACAAACATACATTGCAAGTTACATTTCTTAAAGATCCCAAGATGCTGAGTCACATTTAAATTTAATTAAATCTAAGTCTAACAACTATCAAATACATATGAAAGAATAATCAGAAAGTCCCATGTCCATAATATACATTTGATTCGAATGCCTCTCGGCAAACTAATTCGGAATGCTCAATCATCCACTGTGCAAGTCATAGGGTATGAAAGGCTTAAAAGAATATACATATGTAAAGATAAAGATACATCATCCTCAAATCCATGATACAAAGTATAGTAAAATAAATAAAATCATCCACCATACATGATACATCAATACATCCATAATGCTAAAACATCTATCATAAAATCTAACCATCCATCATAATAATCCAAGAATATAGTGAAGTTAAATGCCAATCACGAAAACTCCAGCCACGGTGACCACGGACGGATCTCAATGGTAAGAGTAAAAGCACTACCACCCAACCGCATGGAACCTAAATGGTCCACTCCCACCGCGCTGAGGAGATAGTCTCAAGTCCCAAACAAGGTATTAAAACACAAAACACAAGTACTCTCTAAGTCTGGAAATCCTAAAAGTATACTAACTCAAGGGTTCCAACATAGATAGACATCTAGACCCAGAGGCACCACAAAGACACATAGGAAACCTAATATGCAAGTGGAAAAGTGTCATTGCAAAAGTCACGTAGAAGTTACCCGAGCAATCCCTTCGGAATCCCGAGTCCCTACTGATCCCTGCAGCCACTAGTATCCTCTCGTACTGACGAGGCATACTATGGAGTGCAAGGTCGTAACCAAGCATTCTCTCTACCCCATCCTAGTTTGTACTAGCACTCAAGGCATGGGAGAGAACATACAATTATCTTATTAGGTTCATTTTCGCTTATTTAGTGTAAATGTTTTCACTTATTAAAACAACTTACAATGGGTTACTCCAGGCAGCCTCTTAGGGCCCCGATCCCCATTGCAAGCCACTTCCCGACACTACACATAGATAACCTACCCTAGGCTCATGAAATCATAAATCAAAGAATCATAATAAAACCACCTCAGTCCTATACAAGCAACTGAAAAGACATCATAAAAGATAAGCCACAAAAATTACATCAGTTCTTCATGAGCAACAGATAAGCACCAAATAAAAATCATATGACTATGACAGTTCTCTATCAGCAACTGAAGGCATCAATGATAAATCACAAAATCCAATGGTTCTCCAATGAGCAACTAGAAAGTATCCCAATAGTAAATTACAATACTGATCGAAGACTCCAAAATGGTCAAGTCAAAACATGACATCATCTGGAACATAACAAACACTTCAGTCCTCTCGAGCGACCGAAAAGCAATCCAAGTATAACTGATCGAGACTTGAAAATGGTTAAGTTAGGTATCTCAAATACATACACCTCAGCTTCACACAAGGAAACTGGAAAGCAATAACAAACAGTAAATACATCCATCATAGAGCATATCACACATCACCATGGTTGGGTTTAGAAAAATCGAGAACAAATCATCATAACATCACAATCACATAACTCCTGAGCCTCTGGTAACAACCTAAACTGGTCAACATCTAACCAACCCCAAACACAGAGAACACATAGAAAACATCATAGTCTCACAGTTTGGATTTGACTTGAAAATACAAATTTGAGAAGAACAATAAAGTTTAAGTTTTCTAATGTTACTATGAGTTCCTAAGATAACCCATTGAATTAAACCCTGACTTGTTCTTATAAAAGAAATCGCATCATGACTTAAAAATATTGATAATCATTTATTAAAATAATGATGATTGATTATTAAATAAAAATAATCCCAATTTTATTAATAATCAAATTTTTAAATAATCAATATAATTATTAGTTTCAATTAATTTCAATATCCGCTTTCCTTTCTAAATTAATAATTATTAATTATTTAATAATTAATAATTAACAAATATTCAATGTCTATTAACAAAATTCTTAAATAAATAGTATCTATTAATCATTAATTAATCATATTTATTAATAATTAAATTTATTAAATAAGTACTAGTAAACTTATTAATAAACTTTATTAATAAACATTATACATTAAAATAATACTTAAAAAATATATATATAACTATTAACAAATTACTTTAACTAAAATATTAATAAAAGTTTATAAAAACTTAACGTGTCTTACTTTAATATTATAAACTTTTAAAAAAAAGATTAAAATAAATTTTAATAAGTTTTATTAAAAACTAAACTTAAATTAAACTTCAATAAACTAAAGACTTTTAATAAAGGTCAAAATCAATATTAATGACATGCGTTTTGTATATCATTTTGGGCGCTGTTTTTTTTTTTAATAGTTAACAAACATATTTTAAAATTTAATAATATTATAATAATAAACTAAATTTTAAAAAAGAAAAACTTTTAAAAGAAAACTAAATTTGCATCGGATGTATGAAGAAGGGGGAGCTTTTTACTAAGCCACCGACCCTTAACTTAGCCATGTCGCCTTTAACTAAGCCGTCGGCTTTAATGTAGCGCCTGCATTGCAGGTACAGATCTTAACGCCGCCCAAAACAAGGTAAGAGGGGTGATTGTTATATTATTATTATTTGGTTTATTTATTTATATTAATAAAAATATATATGTGTTATGGAACTTTGTTCTATATCATATTTAATATAACAATTTATTTTTTTCCATAAAACGTCTCTTTTATAAATCATTTTTATTTATTTATTATAATAAAATAACAATTTCGTAATTAATAGAATTTAAAACAAAGAATTGTATTTAAATTTATTTATATTTTTCTATTTTAAATACATTTACATATATAATCTAATAGAGAAAAATTCTAATAACCATTTGAATTTTCAACTACAATTTTCATTTCCAAAGATTCAAACTCCTGCCAAATTTAAATTCTTTAAGTCTATTAATTAAACACAGATCCCAAATTCCCTTTTTACCTACGAACGAGGTTTTCTAAAATGGTTCTCCAATCTAGATTTACAGATGAAATCGTATAGCAAAAAGGTCTAGAATGAAGAATTGACACATTCATACAATGAAATTTAAGAAGACAAGTTCTTACAATCACAAAGTAGACAGAAATATCAAATTGCATAATTCAAGCAATGATCAAAACACAAGACCCTACCTGATGCTAACACAGAAACACCCAAGAATTGTAAGAAGATTCGCCTCCAAAATCCGCGTCCAAATTCGTCTCTAAAAATGTTGTCTCCAATTCCTCTTCCAAGAATGAACCCCCAGCGTTTGTGATAAGCAAATTTTCTCCTCAAACCGGGGCACTTAATTGTGCGTTCACCCGAGAAGACTCTTTGCACAACTGAGTTAACTCCAATTAACCTTTCTTATCTTTTATTTTATTTTGCATTCAACTTTCATGCACATTAAGTTGATTTATTAAATAACTTTATTTAATATTCTACTTGACTTCTATTTTAGATTAGTTTATTACTTTAATCTCATGTGCACTTCATGAAATTAAAATAACATTATTAATTTCTATTATTTAATCTTTTAATAAATTTCCTTTATTTAATCTTATGCATAAGTCATGCGAACTAGAATCTTTTATTAAATAATTATATTTTCACTTTTTAAATTATTTTAGAAACTAAATTGATAAAAATATTTATTAACTCAAATAATAATAATATTTAGCATTTATTTAAAAATGAACTCTAAATATATTATTATTAAATTAACTAAATATTATCACGTTCTAAATTATCCTTAAACTTTTATCTCCAAATTTAATACTTTTTATTTAATTAATTTCTCAATTAATTAAATATAATCAAATATTAAATTATCATAATAATCTTCTATTAAATTAAATCATTAATTAATCATTTTAATTAATCTCTTTTATATTTAAACTCATGCTTGGATCATGCGATCTAGAAACCTTTAATAATTTAATATCTTTTCCACTTTTAATTTATTTAAGAAACTTTAATTGATAAAATATTTATTAATTCAATTAATAATAATATTTAACATTTATTTAAAAATGAACTCTAAATATATATTATTATTAAATTAAATAAATATTATCACATTCTAAAATTATACTTAAAACTTTTATTTCCAAATTTAATACTTTTTATTTAATTAATTTCTCAATTAATTAAATATAATTAAATATTAAAATATCATAATAATTTTCTATTAAATTAAATCATTAATTAATCCTTTTAATTAAACTTAATTAATAGAAAATACATCAAGGACTCATAAAGCAACATATGAAAACCCATCATAGAAGAACACATACTAAATCAAACAAAAAGGGTTATAATCACGAAATAACATCATTTGATGCATTCAGAGGGTACTTAACTCATATACTTGTCCTAATTATCAATTAGGACAATTGGCTAAAGGGTTTAGGATTTGGACTTAAGAGTTTATCTCCCCTCTCTTACCATTGAGATAATGCGATAGGGTACGCTCATCCTGGCAATTCAGGGAAGTCGATACCCGGTACCTGCAACCTGCATAAAATTCACGCATGTACAGACACAATATTCTAAGCTAAATAGACAATGGCAGGAAGTGGTGCATCGTGTAGATCCCAACTAGCAGGTGACTACGACTCCCTTCCTTAACCACATCAGAAACACCATACATAAAGAAAACAAACACGCACACCATACACATGCAGTATGGGGTAAGTATCCATAAGAAAGCACGTGTGATAATAAACCATATAACTAATCATCATTGATAATTGAAAACATTGAGTAATCATCATACATGCATGAAATATAGAGTACCAAGTCATCTCATCATATAATAAATTGAGTGTAAAACAACATCTAATAATCTGAAAGTAATGCTACTAAACATCAAGTATAAAATTGGCCTAAAAGAGTTTGGCAATGAAGACTGAAATGCGACTTAGGGGCAAGCACTACATAGGGCTCTCTTGATTTTGTGTTCTTTGCCTGAAAGCTGGAATGGCTTGGTAATGGCGGTGAGTAATTATGTTCCTGGATCTAGTACACTAAAATATGATGATGTGATCGGTGTTATTTTAAGTGAGGAAACTCGTAGAAAATCCTCTGGTGGATCTACATCAGGAAGTGCTTTAAATGCACAAAGTAGGGGCAGAACGATTGAAAGAGGAAGTAACTCTAGAAATCATGGGAAATCAAGAGGAAAGTCAAAGGGGAGGAGGTCTCAATCAAGAGGACCAAATGATTGCTGGTACTATGGGAAACCAGGGCACAAAAAGAAAGATTGTTGGAATCGAAAGAAAAATGAAGTAGATAAATCAGATGGAGACAAGGAGGCAAATGTGGTAAGTAACAAATTTGAAGAGGATTCTTTGCTTCTATCTTTAGAGAGTGTTGATGATTCATGGGTTTTAGATTCTGGTGCTTCTTTTCATGCTACACCTCATAGAGGTTATTTCATTGATTATGTCCAAGGGGATTTTGGGCTTATTTATTTGGGGGATAATGAACCCTGTCAGATTGGTGGAAAGGGAAAAATTAAGATTAAGTTGCAGAATGGGAATCATTGGCTACTACATGAGGTAAGACATGTTCCAAAACTAAGTAGAAATTTAATTTCAGCAGGGCAACTCGGTGATGAGGGTTGTGTAGTTACTTTTAATGATAAAAATTGGAAGGTTTCAAAAGTTTCCCTTGTAGTAGCAAAAGGTGTGAAAGTAGGTACCTTATAAATTTGTACAGGTCATATTGTTCCTTCCACTTTGATTGTTTTAGAGAAAAATGAATATTTAGGAACAATTACTGCAGTTGAGTAGGGAGAACAAATAGCTGCTGTAGATTCTGATACAGCGATGTGGCACAATAGACTTGGGCACATGAGTGAGAAAGGTATGAAAGTACTTCATTCAAGGAAAGTTTTACCAGGTCTGAAATGTGTGAATATGGATTTATGTGAAAGTTGTGTGTATGGAAAACAAAAGAGAGTGATTTCTGTAAAGACAAGGAAGGAAAACAAAAAGGAGAAATTAGAGCTTGTGCATACAGATGTATGGGGACCGGCCTAGGTATCTTCCCTTGGTGGCTCTCATTATTATGTTACATTTATTGATGACACAAATAGAAAAGTATGGGTTTATTTCCTTAGACAAAAATCTGATGTATTTCAAACTTTTAAGAAATGGAAATGCTTGGTTGAAAATGAGACTGGTAAGAAATTAAAATGTCTCAGATCTGATAATGGTGGTGAGTATTGCAGTCATGAATTTGAAGATTATTGCTCCATTAATGGTATTCGTAGACAGAAAACTATTCCAAGGACTCCACAGGAAAATGGAGTGGCTGAACGCATGAACAAGACTATAATGGAGCGCACAAGGAGCATGAGGTTGCATGTTGGATTGCCCTTACACATGTGGGAGGAGGCTGTTAATACTGCAGTATATTTGATTAATAGAGGTCCCTCTACTCCTTTGGGCTGTGGTATTCTAGAGGAAGCATGGACTAGTAAGAAGGTGAGTTATTCTTTTCTCAAGACCTTCAGTTGTGAAGCTTTTGCTCATATAGACTCCGAAAATAGAACCAAGCTAGACGCTAAATCAAAGAAATGTGTCTTTTTTGGATATGGCATTAATGAATTTGGTTATAGGCTTTGGGATTTTGAGAATCTTAAAATTATAAGAAGTCGGGATGTCATATTCAATGAAAAAGTGTTGTACAAAGATCTATTGCAGCAACATGAGAAGAAAGAAGATGATTATGTAGTGTTGGATGATACTCCAAAATCTAATGTTCCAGCCATTCCTCATGATGTGCAACAACCGCAAAAAAAAATACCACACACACCAGTGAATGTTAGATGGTCAACAAGGAAAATTAGACCTCCACAAAGGTTTTCTCCCTCTTTGTATTCTATTTTACTTACTGATGCTGGTGAACTTGAAAGTTATGATGAAGTTGTGTAGGTGGATACTAAGATTCAGTGGGAGCCTGCAATGAAAGATGAAATGGACTCTTTGCTGAAAAATAAAATATGGGATTTGTGCAAGCTGCCTGCAGGTAAAAAGGCTTTACAGAATAAATGGGTTTATAGGTTGAAAGAAGAGGAAGGAGGTAAGAAAAGATTTAAGGCCAGGTTAGTTGTAAAAGGATTTGCACAGAAAAAGGGAATTGATTTTGATGAGATATTTTCTCCTATTGTTAAAATGAATTCTATTCGTACTGTTTTAAGTCTTGTGGCTACTGAAGATTTGCATTTAGAGCAGATGGATGTTAAAATAGCCTTTCTTCATGGTGATTTGGATGAAGAAATATATATGGCTCAGCCACAGGGTTTTGAGGTCAAAGGTAAGGAGAACTTAGTGTGCAAATTGAAGAAAAGTTTATATGGCTTGAAGCAAGCACCTCGGCAATGGTATCTAAAATTTGATAGTTTTATGCATGAGCATGGATATAACAGGTGTCATTCAGATTATTGTGTTTATTTTAAGAGGTTGGATGATGATAGCTACATTATTTTATGTCTATATGTTGATGATATGCTTATAGCTGGGTCTAACATGCATCATATTAAGGGGCTAAAACACCAGCTAGCACATGCATTTGCTATGAAGGATTTGGGGGCAGAAAAAAAAATCCTTGGTATGAAGATTTGCAGAGATAGGAAGAATAGAACCTTGACGCTATCTCAGGCTGATTATGTTGAGAAGGTGTTGCAACGTTTTTGTATGGAGAATGCTAAATCTGTCAACACACCTTTACCTGGTCATTTGAAATTGACTAAGGAGATGTGTCCCAAGACACAGGAAGAGGAGGATAAGATGTCCAAGGTACCCTATGCTTCAGCTGTAGGAAGTTTTATGTATGCTATGGTATGCACTAGGCCAGATATTGCACATGCAGTGGGAGTCGTTAGCAAGTATATGAGTCATCCAAGATTTGAGCATTGTAATGCTGTCAAGTGGATTCTCAGATATTTGAGAGGAACATCCAATAAGTGTTTACACTTTGGGGGCTCTACTACTGATTTACAGGGCTATGTTGACTCAGATTTGGCTAGGGATATTGATACTAGGCGAAGTACTACAGGTTATGTCTTTGCTGTTGGTGGGGCAGCCGTGAGCTAGGTTTCTAGGTTACAGAAGATTAATACTTTATCCACTATAGAGGCAGAGTATGTTGCTGCTACAGAGGCAGCCAAGGAGATGATATGGCTTTAGTTCTTCTTGGAAGAATTGGGACATCCTCAGAAGGATAATTATTTGCTTACAGATAGTCAAAGTGCCATTCATCTTGCTAAGAATTCAGCTCTGCATTCTAAGACCAAACACATACAGTTGCGGTACCATTTCATTTGGTCAGTTTTGGAGGATGGACAGTTAAAGCTGGAGAAGATACATACCAATGACAATCCAGTAGATATGTTGACAAAGGTTGTAACAAGGGAGAAGCTGAACTCCTCTTCAGCTTCAGTTGGTCTTTTAGACTAAACGTGAATAAAAGAACAATAGAGTCCAGGGTGGTTTGATCTAGTGGGAGCCCCATGTGGTAGTTGTATTGCTACAGGATCAATCTCCAAGTGGGAGATTGTTGTTTAGTGTGGAGCCTGATCAGTCCCCAAGTGGGAGATTGTTAGATTATGGTGACTGATCAGGAAAGTACTGTACATACTTCATAAATAGTGGAGTTCGGGGCAGCGGTCGACATGGTAGCTGACATATTATGGCCAACATATGGCCGACATGTTATAACCCTAAAGTGGTTTAATACTTGTATAAAAGGGCTTAGGGTTGGGTATTTTTCATTATGTTATGATACGAAATTGGTTCTTGCGGAGGTAGTGAGCTGTAAGGGATTACAGATTGTAATTAGGTTGTAATCACTGGATTGTAATAAGATCGGACTTGCTATTTGGTGGATGTAGTCCATGGATTGGGTGAACCATGTTAAATCTTGGTGCCTTGTGTTCATTTCTGTGTGTTCTATTATTTTCTATTATTGATTATATTTGCATGTAGTTTTTATTTCTATTCATGGTTTATCCTAAAACCTCCTATTATACTAGCTATAGAAAATATGCATCTTTAATCTATCTTTTTATTTCAAGACAGGGGAAAGGAGCATGACATTCATGATCAAAGTGGCAAAAAATTTCCTTACCTTTTTCCTATTTCAATTTGTAAGCTAGATTCTAACATGTATACTATGTGTCTACATCATGT
The DNA here is from genome assembly GCA_028749045.1 of Cupressus sempervirens. NCBI lineage: Eukaryota > Viridiplantae > Streptophyta > Pinopsida > Cupressales > Cupressaceae > Cupressus > Cupressus sempervirens. The sequence continues at coordinate 588,449,052 of CM053788.1, forward strand.
CTTCATACATCAATATGTTTGCTTTGTGTCTTCTTTGTGTCTTCATGCATTCATGTCTACCTCATGCTTGCATTACATCTTCATGCATTAATGTGTCTACTTTGTGTCTTCATTCAAATGTTCTTGTACATGCTATTATATACTAACATGTCTACTTTGCAAGTGGCTAACACATATGCAGGAAAGAGAATGAATCTAGACTATGCATTAATGAGGATCAAATCAATTGCTTGAGGACAAGAAAATTTGAGAGGGGAGAACTGTGATAACCCCACAAAAATAATATTTAATAATGATTAAGATACAAAAAATAAATAATCTATATTAATAATATAATAATACTAATATGAAAATATAAATTATTATAGATCATAATAATATAAATGCTACTATATAATTATATATATAGTAATTAGATATTAAATAATATACTATTGAGTATTGATTATAAATAGATCTCTCTCTCTCTCTCTCTCTCTCTATATATATATATATATATATATATATATATATATATATATATATATATATATATATATATATATATATATATATATATATATATATATATATATATATATATATATATAATATTTATATCATTAATACTATTAATAATAATGATATCACTATACATATAATATATGTTATGTATAATTGAACTTATATAGTATAATCTATATGCTAATATAATATATGTTAATATATTATATGTTAATATAATTATATTATTAATATAACTTTTATATTATTAAAAGATACAACTCTTACCATTGAAATATATAAAGGGATGATCAAGAAGAAAAAAAAGGAGAGATATGCATAGTTATGATTTAAATTCTAATTGCCCTAAAATGGGTCATTACAAACCTACATGTGGTGGAAGTCAAGAAAGTCCAGCCAAGCACACTTGGTTAACCATGTCATCATATTTTGGTGGCCAGAATAAGAAAATTACAACATCAAAGCTACATGTACAAGATTCCCAACCATTTCCACTAGCACATATTGTAGAAGTTGGTGAACCTAATATCTATGATCATGATGAACTTGAAGAAGATATTCAGGTAAATAGCCAGAGTAGCCAAGATCTTTAGGTCAATAACTATAGTATCCAAAATAATATAATACACTTGGATGATAATTTCAAAGATGGTGATGGTGCATGACTAAGAAAGGGAAAAAGGAAACACAATGCAAAAACTAATGTGAAATCCAAAAAAGATTGATTAGGAACTTTCAAATAGAATGGGCCTCAAAGTAACCATCCATTGAACTTGTACAAAATCCAAAAGAAGGTGAACCTTTGATATAATGAAAATACATGATATGCAAAAGGATAAATTAAAATTAAAATAGGTTGCAGCTAAAAAATGACAACATAAAAAGAATATGGGTAAATCTTATGAGAAGAAAATCATAGATGGAGTGGAAAAATTGGTGACAAGATGGAAAACCAAGGAGGAATGTCAACATGTTAAGAATGCAAAAATCTTAGAATTTTGGGAGAAAATATAGAGGAGGCCTACTAAAGTAAAGGGCTCCATTGAATCTCTTCTTCGAAAAGAAATGGAAGTTCAAGAAAAAGGTAATCTTCTTTAGTGAAGTGTTGTCTTCTATATTCTGAGAAAAGGACATGCCATGACAGACTGTCCATCATTAAGTGGTTTATTATACTTTGTGAAAATTCATTATTATCTGAGGAGTCATTGGTTAGTAAATAGTAGATACAAATGGGAAACTTGCTTTAGTGAGCTGAAAAGGAAAATATTAAAGAAAAAATTAAAGAGTCAAATTTGCTTCCATTATATTTTGATGAGATAACAATAATAGACAATACTTCTTGGGTATGCATGCATGTCTATCCTATACACAATTTTTTCCACCAACCCAATCTACTAATTGTTTTTAAAGTGAAGGAAAATTCAATGGAAAAAAAACATATTTGAACTAGTAAAGAGTTCTCTAATTGAATACGAAGGTATAGATGAAATGATGATTTCCCAAAATTTGGTGTGTTGTAGCAGATGAAGCTTCAATAATGCAAGGCCATAAGAATGGTCTTGTCACAAAGTTAAAATAATTTCTTGCACCTTACATTATTGGAATTCAATGCATGAAAAAAAAATGAATCTATATTTTAAAATTGTCAGCAACTCTCTAGAAAATACACAAAGTTTAAGCTTTAGTCAAAGAGATCTATAGGCACTTTTGTTGAAGTCCTAAAAAATTTGGGGAATCTCAATAGTTTTTTGAGGGAACAACTAATGGAAGAAATTTTCTTAAGGATAATGATACTAGATGGATCTCTTTGGATGGACCATCTCATTGAGTTTTCTCTAAATATCTGTCATTGCCTTGTATAATGGAGTTAACTCTCGATGATCAGGGTGGTCAACAAAAATATGGTGAACTACTTGGAAGGTTATGTAATGTAGAAACACTCTTAACATTAGTATTCATTCTCCCCATGCTAGAGGGAATGAGAAAAATAATTAAGAAGATCCAAAAAACATTTGTGCGTATTGCAAAATATAATGTACTGCATAAAATGAAATGCATGGACCTTGATAATCTATAGAAATCCATATTCATTTTCTATGGATGAAATTTTTTTAGGGTGCATGAGAATCATAGATGTAGATAATATTTATAACATTTTGAAAATTGATGCAAAGGGGGAATTATGTGCCAATATACAGGCTATTGAATTACTAGTGGTCTACTATGGAAGGCCCATGTCTCTGAGAAAAGGAAATAAACTTTGCACAACCAAAATTAACTATTATAAAGGAAGTGTTTGAATAGATTGTTGAGTCTATAATAAATTTTGTGAAGGATATTTCTTATAATATTTTCTCAATTAGAGAAATATTGCCTCAACATGAATTAATTGAATCAATGTGTATTGTGTTTCCCCATTATTGGAGTTTAAGAAGTCCTAAAGATTTTAGAGATAAGTTATTGGTTTTCATAGTTCAATTTTGTAAAACCAAAAAAATAAATGGGGTAACTATAAATGGAGTTTTAGATTAATATCATTTGAGAGGGTAGTCCCATAATTTTGCCAATACAATGAAGGAGCAATATGATCTTTTGTGGAACCCCAGAGAAGAAGGATCATTAATTATACTTTGGAGAAATCTATCTTAGTGTGAAGTGTTGTAGGATTCAATATCAGAATTTTTCAAGCTTGTTGAATTATGTTTGACCACGATATTGGGGTCTATGGAGGATGAGAGGGTTTTCAATGCTTTGGGGTTCCTAAAGTCAAAGATAAGAAAAAAATTAGACAAGAATCTAAAATATGTTCTAAGGTTGTATACATCCAGATATGAAGTCAATTCTTTTCCTTAAAAAATGGAACCAAAATTATGGATAAAGAAATGCCAAACAAAATGTTTGAGCAACATTTCAAATAATGAGATCACTAACTCAAGTAGTGATACTGGTATTGGTAGCATTGATATTGAAGATGAAGATCAATATTAGGCAAACGAAGGCATGTAGACTAGAGAAAATATGGAGCATGATGGATTGTTTGAACTTAATGACAAGGAATCCAAAGATTTGGATGATGTAGCAAGTTTAATAGTTACAAAATGATGTGTCAATTCTGATTTTATTACTTATTAGTAATTACTACAATCTACACTTGGATTTTGGACAGTATTCTTGTAATTTAATCACAATTCATCTATCATGCATAATAAGTTATATCATTTCTTATATGTCTAATGTCAAAAAAAACATGTACATTTTATATTAGATGATGCCATTAATAAAGATTCATTCAAATTCTACCATGTTACTATTATTATTATTTTACATTACTATGCTCATATGATACATTTTTATGGTACAATCCTTGATAATTTTTATTAACATATAGCAATTCAAAAAAAAAATTTCATATTAATTCTCATTACTTTTTTTACACATGATAATTGATAAAATTCAATGAATTCAATTTTCCATATTTAAATTTGATTAGCCAATTTCATAACCATGTGTTAAAAGTACTAAATTTACAACCATTACATTTAGAAAATGACCCTAAATTTCCTCCTATATAATATAGAAATAAGGGAGCAACAATAGCTTTAGGTCATTTGGCCTCATCAGAAGAGTCTTAAAGTAGCATCAACTTTAGTATCACAAACATTTTTTTCCTTGCCATTTGATAGGTCTATTAAGCATAATAGCATTTAGATTCTTCTATGTGTATCCTTTTCAAGAAACAAAGTTCAAACTTTAAAAAAATATCAAACAATTACAAATAGAAATAAAGTAAATGCTACAAAGATAACTAAAATCACTTTCCAAGTTTCACATACTCTAATGCCTGATGGATGTCTTATGATACGATTGAAGATCTAATCAGATTTTTTAGGATGTTGAATTCTACTTTATTTGAAGTTTGAACATTTGTTATGTTATATTACATAACCTTTAACTTTGTCATACTTCCATATTTGGAAGATTTACTTGAATGAGATGCTACATCCAATAATGCATTTAAATTTGACAATGGTTTGATGCAATTCAAAATGCCTTCTAGAGTTGAATCTTGAGGAAAATTGATTGCTTGAAACATCATTTTGGCTATGAATGATGCTTCGTAAGCTTCATTCCAATGAATGTCATTGATGAATTACTAGGACAAGAACTAGGAAACCCAAGACTTATCATTAATTTTTTTGTCATCCATCTTGGTGAGTTTTCTCCCAATTGAGTTCAAATATTTGTCTCCTTATCTTATAGTCTGGCCTTTTTGAATGATATTTGATGAATTTACTGATGCACTAACATGGTCATGAACTCTTTGGTTGGCCAAATAGCTATTACTATGTGTATAATTTGTCTTGCAGTCTTCTCGAGCTTGACAAGGTCTTTGTTCTTCTCCATCTTCTCTTCAATACTCCCACAAAAAACTCAAAAAATTTGATGCAACTCAAACCAATCACACATCCTATCGATATTTTCCATAATTTCCCCCCACATTTTATCTTTAGTTACTTGACCAAATTTTTTCTTTTTTGATTTGACTTTAAAACAAGTTGTTCTTGTAGGTTGTGATTGTTTAATTTGTCTTATGTACCTCTTGCACCATTTGTGACAACTTATTTTCACTTTATTTCTTTATTTCCTCAACTTTATCTTCCCACTATTTTGATTTTTTGCTCTCATTGTCCAATTCCTTATTTATGTTACTAATTGTATGTCCACTAGACTCCAACTTTTGGCAATTATCTACTCCAGATTGTCTTTCATCCTTAAGTTGTTTATTTGATTCTCGCAATTTGTCCTTGAGTTCTTCGAATTTTACATATGCATTCATATTAACATTATTCAAAGTATCATTGAGTTTCTTATTGCTCTATTCCAATTGGTCCTTCATCATCTTGAGTTCTACTTCTCTCTCTACATTTACATCACTTAGACTTTTATTGCTTTTGTCTAATTGTTCCTTCAGAATTTTCATTTCCACCTCCATCTTTTCTAGTTGAAGTTGTACACTTGCTTCTTGAGAGGAAGAACTTGTAATCATTTTCTCTATTTCTTCATAACTTCTATTTGATGCTTTCTCCTTTTCCTTTTCATTTTCTAGGTCTTCTTTTAAAGTTTCAATAGCCTTCTCTCTCTCTCTCTCTCTCTCTCTCTCTCTCTCTCTCTCTCTCTCTCTCTCTCTCTCTCTCTCTCTCTCTCTCTCTCTCTCTCTCTGGAGAGATCCCTAGATAGTGTGCTAACATATAAGTCTATTAGATTTATCTTAGTCTCTAGTGGACTATTATCTAGTTGTTAGGGAGAAACAATCATAAACTCTATCATTTCTTTATTTGTGTTATACATTAGAAATTTCTTACTCAATGCAAGTTCTTGAGAACAAGCCACCTCAAGTACATCCTTCTTCAATTCCTTATTATTTTTTCTAGTCATTTTTGTGGTTTCTTGAAAATTTCTTACAAAATTATCAAATTCAAAATTTGGGTATGTTGATACAATACGATGTTTGAAAGGATAAAGATAACATGCAACATTATACTTATCTCCACCAATGTCCAAGGTTGTAATAATTGCATTTAGAAGATTACCAATAGCATCACCCTTCCTAATCTTGCCCCACTACCACTAACAAGTGAAGTTTTTGGATTGTTCTAAAAAAATTGTCTTGAGGGAGTTATGACTAGCATTGTATCATGATGAGTATCTAAAGTCATTTGCTTCTTTTTACAATGACCTTCAGCTATAGTATTCTACTCAATTTTTTAGTCGCATCATACTTTTTGAAGATGAAAAAACATGGGGGGTTAAATTTCCATCTTGTATGACTAAGGGCATGGGTTGACCTATTTTTAAAGAAATTGATGGGTAATCTGACTCATCTCTAATGATTGGTTTATGACCATGTTTTGGTTGCTCTGGTATTAGAAGTGCATGCCAATTTCCTTGACCTATTATACCCAACCCACCATCACCTAGATAACCATTTGTTTCTATCATTTTTTCCCTTATGCCATAATTTTTGCTTGTCTACTAAGTACAATATATTGTCCATTTGAATCAAATGTACTACAACTAGTAGTATTTGGAGTAATGGATTCAGTGGAACCAGTGGAAGTTCTTATGGTGGTGGATTAAAGAGCCTTGTAAAACTCATACCCATTCCCTTCATCATCTATATCACAGTGTGTTGTTGATACATCTAGATGCTCATTATCACTTAATTTTCTAAATGTTTCATCCTTAGGAAAGTCTTCAAAATCTCAAGAGGTCTCAGGTTTACTGAGATTCTTCCTCATTTCCAAAAATGCAATTTATTTTTATCAAAACTAATGTGCGGCTACAAAATATTTATTTTATGGCATCTAGAAGATATTTTTTACTTGAATGATCCATTATCTAGTAGAAATTATAGGATGTTATTGGCTGCACTTTTTCTTTCTATATGTGTAACTCTTTAATTGTGCTTACAATTCTAGTATTGAAATATTAATTTCACTAGAGCATTTCTCCATCTCCATTTTGATCTTTTCCCATGAGTCCATATTTTTAAATCTTTCAATAAATTACATACTCTCATGTTGACATTTTCTTTTCAAGTTCCCACTATGTACAACTTTTTTACCAATTATGTTTAGTGGATCATATTGCTAGGCCTGGAAGCATCAACTTTAAAATTGCAATAAATTCTTGTACCAGATTAAATGCTCTTCTCTCAAATGTGAACCCTCCACATCTTATAGGTAAGGAAGGAAAAATGGTTTTCTTTTGCTAACCATGAAAGAGTGCATATGTTCTTTCTATATGTCATACACATTCCATTACAAATACCCACTCTTGACATGTATTAAAAGTTTTCAGGGTTCTATAGCTAAACTGTAAAATTTTAATATAGTGTACTCTTCCATAAACTTCTAGTTGGCTAGTTGAATTTGACTTCCCAGTTGAATTAATCATTTACAAAACATGGACAATCTATGCATTGAAGTGCCTATAATTTTATGATAAATTAGTGCCAAAAAGAATTCTACAAAGTAGTTTTAGTCCCCTTGGGGATCACCCATCCTAATATTGGTTTATCAAACTCAAGCTAAAGCTTGTTTATTTTATAAATTTGATAATTCTTCGATAACAAAATATAGAACAATTAGTTTGTGTATCTAAATGTTTTTTGTGACAGTGGGTCTAACACTCTTTTAATCATTAATAATTGTTTGTTCATGTGATGTACAATGTGCCCAATATAATTATATCTTATAGGTTATTTTAGACAGTGAGTATTGAAAATCATTTCCAGAAAACTAGTACCCAATTTATCATTACTTTCCAAACCTAAACACTTTGATAGCAGAGATACACTATCCTAAATCCACTGCAAAATTTATCCAATTCATTAGGAGGTTTATGATAATGAGGCAAATTAAATCCATCTACTAACCCTCTAATGTAACAATGTTCTGGTCTACTCCTAAGTTGTCATATCTTTCTACAAATTTTTCCAAGTTAATGTGGGTTGGGTTTTGTTCTTCAAAATCTAGGTCCAATAGTCTACAAATTCACTCTATGTGATTGATAAAATTACCTCTTGCATATTTTGATTCACAATTAATTTTCTATTTTCATCATAGTTTTCAGCATAAACCATTATGAATTCTAGACAAGGGAATACTTGAGTAAACATCAAGTGGGAAATTCCTTCAATCCATGTGGAAAATTTATCTACAATGCACCACATCACAATGTTTGATTTAATATATTTTGACTCCTTTTATGGATCAGTCCACTTATTTTCAATTGAATGACTAATTGCCTTAATATACTCATTCCATAGATAACATAATCCAAAATATGATAGAATTCATCAGTAAAACCTAGCATTTTAACAAGTTCTTGCATGTCAAAACATAGTTTCTCGTCCCCCTGTATTTTATTTTGGGTTGTAATTCTAGTGTTAGTACTAGTACCAATCCTCTCATATGTTTTTGTCATTATTGTAAAATGTACATAACTATACATAGAAAAATTACAATTTATAGACATGATTAACATTTAAACCCTAAATTATATTTCTAATATTTAACTTTCCGAGTTACCTAGCTACTAGAAAGTAAATAATTCAAGTTTACAATGCATGATAAATTATAAATTAAACCTTGAATTCTATGGCCAATACTAGTTATTAAACTATTAGTAGAAAATATGTTTAAGATCTTATTGAGAAAATTAAAACTCTAATTGATAATTGTTTTATGTGATGTTGTGAGCTATCTAGGAAGACTAGGTTTGTGTTGTAACTTGTAAATTGTGATTCATAACCCCTTTCTTATGCTTCAATGCTTTTACTAAATCTTGGATTAGTTGCTTTTGCAAAGATCTAGATAGAATAATGAAAACTAAACCTTATGGTCTACACAGAAGAAAATTTCACAAGTTGTAAAATTGACAGAGTCGAGCATGTGTTTGATATTAATTACTATGTAAATTATATACTAGACTGTTGGTATTATAATTATTTGTTAAACTGTAAATGTATGATGTTCTAGTATACTTTAGGGTTAACTCTAGTAATTATTTCTAATTTCTAAAGAGTCAGTGACTTCACTTCTTTCTCAAGAGTCCTTTTCTAGGGAAATTTTGAAAAATAAAGTGAGGGTAGACAAAATCAGCCCAAAATAAATCTTGACCTCTCCATCTTTGATGCTCCAATAGTAGTAGTCGTCGATCTTTACATGTCCCATTCTAGTAGCATGCTCTACATCAATGTCACATGTCTTCTTTGTGAAATTTGAGAAATAAAGACTAATCTTTCTAAAATCATACCAAAATATGACTATGGGAATACAAGTTGATTGTTGTCAAAATTGGCCCAAAATTAATTTGGACTGATTGATCAAAATTGATTGAATGGTGATTAGCTTGTTTATTTTTTTATACAACATAAATGGTGTCATGTTATGCATTTCACGATGATATTTACCATTGGTCCACCATCCATGTTGAAATGAATATTGAATAGTCATTGATATTACATGTATGCCAGGTGAAATTTCTATCAGGTGATTTGGGAAAATGAGTTGAGTGTTGCCCAAATCAGCTAAAAATACATCTAGAGTCATTGATCCTTGCCCATCCAATTGTATTTAGGGCATCCCACTTGCATCATCATACTATATTATTATTACTATTATATTATAATAATAACAAAATTGTATTAACACTTGTTAAAAATAAAAATTACCAATAAAAAATAAATTGAATAAATATGTTTTATGTTTTACTTTAAGAATTATGTTTTTTATAAATTATTTTTTTATTGAATAAGAAGATATTCATATACAATTAAATACAACTAAGAATCTATGTATTTGTGCATTGAATTTCAAACTGAACCATGCTTAGATTAACAAAATAAATATCTTATTTTATTCTTTTGATGATGATTAAAAAATAATTAAGGAGCTAATAGTATAGTTAAAGTATTCTAATTCATATAGCATACTTAAAGTTTTAATTGAAATTTAAAAGTCATTACAATATGAATAATTGAGAGTTCATAAAACAAAGTTTTTATATAGCATATTTATTAGTTATTAGAGACTAGAGATGACATGTGTCTTCTTTCTAGGTGCATTTATAGAAATGGTTGAGCATTCCCTATATTTTCCCAAAAATCATCTCTAGTCATTAATTTAAGTTGATCAAATGGTAATACTATGAGCATAGTGATTTCATAGTTGATCATGTTTGTCATGTGTCTTCTTTGTAGGGAATTTGGAAAAGCTAGATGACTATTGCTGAATTTAACCTTAAAAACATCTGGAGTTGTTGATCTTTGTTCATCCAAGGGTAATGTTAACCTTAGATTGGTTTTGACAAGGTAGTAACAAAACACCTAGTCATTATCTATTAGTATTCTAGTACACATTGAGTGATTAGAGTGAGTCAAGAAATTAGTGCAAGCTGAGTGATCAAAGCATGTCAAGCATTAGTTGTCAAACAATACATGTTGAGCAATATACCTAGTATGTGTCAAGTTACTCATGAGCTGAAAAAAATCTACATGTAGAGTGATTTAGGAGCTAAGTATATAGTGTATGTCAAGTGATTTAGAAGTTAAGTTACAACAATTAGAATGCAGTGATGGCCAAGCATCATAGCCTTCAAATGTTGAGTAAACAATTTTGTTCATAGTTATTTGTAAAGGTACAAACATCTGGGCTAGCTTGATTTTTTTTTTACGATAATAGAAGATATGCATGGAGGCATAAAAAATACCTTTGTACTACATGTTGTTGGAAATGATTGAAAAGATTATGAGGGAGATTGATGTGAAACAATGGAACTGGTAAAGAATGTTCTCAATCATTGTTTTGTTATTGATGTCAAACTTGCTACTTGTAGGAATGACAATTGCTTTAGTGATCCAAATACTATCAATTGGTTGATTGACAAGGAGGTGGAAATCAATAAAGATATAACTAAAACACATAGAGAAAGGTTGAAGTTATGATTTTGTAATGAAGTACAAGGATCAGCTAAGCCATTAATGAAATAGTGTATTGATGACATACTCTAAGACACAGAGAATGGGCACACTGAAACATATCAAAGATGTAAGGTTTTATCTATATCATTCATAAAGCCTAACTAATTCATTAGAGAGAGGGAGCTGAGAAGGATAGTTAGTGTTGAACAGATTCCTAGTTGAAGTCAAGAAAGCTCAACTTTAGTAAGTGCCGAGCAGAAACAAGTGTTGAGCAGAAACAAGTGTCGAGTAGAAATAAGTGCCAAGCAGATACAAGTGCTAAGCAGAAACAATGCAGAGTAGAAACAAGTGTCGAGCAGAAACAAGTGCCAAGTAGAGACAAGTGTCAAGAAAATACAAGTGCCGAGTAACACAGAGATGTCGAGCATTAGTAAACCAATAATGTCGAGTTGCTGCATTATTACAAAAATCAAAGATTCGCCAGATCTAAGCTGACAAGTTTGTTATCTTGAATTCTATGAATTAAATAGAAGATAAAAGTGATGAGTTGGTGGCACAGAACACGATGTAGAACATTTTTGAAGAATACAATTGGACTCTAGACAAAGTTTCTAGATAAAAGCAAGATATGGGGTAGATACATTGTATTCTACCTAATCCATTAGAAACCCTAAAGTTGGAGAGAGAAAATTGTGCGACAAAGGCAAACCAGATCTCTATTTATGCAGTCATAAGGTCACGAAGTAGAAGAGAGAGGTCAAGCATGAAATCATAAAGTGCTAAAGAAGGTGCTAAGGAGTAAGAAAACATAGTTACTCTGCTTCAACAAATGACCACTGATATGGTTGCATTGGTATGATGAGTAAGAAGACTCAAGGAGGAGAAGCTTGAGATGACAACCTATCGAAGTTGAAGTGATCAAAGCCAAGCAAAAGGACTGAACTGATATTTGATCTAAAATTTGCAAAATATGTTTTAAGTTGTATCATATCAACAAGCCATTATTGTTACTTTCTAGCAATAGTAACAGATAGTTTAAATCCTATGGACTTAGGTTGGTTTAATAGCCATGTAATAAATCCTTTAACAGGGTGACATTCCAAGTGAGTGTTCTAAAGTCCTTTGATCAGGCCCATTCCTAACAATATGGTGAAATCCTCTAACAAGGTCACATTTAATAGTGTGTTGTAAGCCTTTAACAGGGTGAGATTTTAACAGGGAATCACTTTAGAAGAGTGAGAATCAAGTAGCATGTTACTGGTGGTTTTTCTCAAATTGGGTTTCCATGTAAATCATTGTTTCGTGTGTTGATCTTGCATGTTTTATTCCTGCATATTAATTTTCTGCAACTTCCTAAGATGATTGATTTAAGCTTGGATGGATAAAAATTTTATGGGCTCACTATAATTGGTGAAAAAGTATTATTAGGGCATTTAGACCTTGAATAACTAATTCACACCCCCACCCCCCCCCCCCCCCCCCCACCCGCTCTCAGTTATTCTAAAGAATTCTAACAAATAGTATTAGAGACAGACTGTTGATTCAGTTTAAAGGGACTATAAGTAGAAAAGATAAAAATACCTAAGAGAGAAGTTCCCAAGCTCAACAAAGACAACTTTTTTGCATGGAAAAGTTTGATGAAGCTACATGTTGGATCTAATGAAGAAGAGCCTATAGCACTGGTAACATATATGAACAAAAATGACAGATAGATCATAGATAGTGGATGCTCACATCACATGATAGGAGACAAAAGTATGTTTGTTAACTTTACTCAGTATGATGGAAATAGTGTTAGATTTGGTAATGATGCTCCATGTCAAATAAAAGGAAAAGGCTCCATTAAGCTCATAGAACAAATTTCATGTGATAATGCATACTATGTTGAAGGATTAAACTACAATTTGCAGAGTGTCTCATAGTTAGGCAATATAGGATGCAAAGTAGAATTTGGAAACAAAATTGTAAAAATCTATAGTACTGATGGTAAATTGATAGGAAAAGGAGATCAAACAAGAAGTAATATGTTTTATCTTGATATGGATGATGTAGCTTGTTTTGTTGCAAAATTTGATGATGAATGGTTATGGCACAAAAGGCTATGTCATGTCAACTTTGACAATCTAGTCAATATCAGTAAAATGAAGAAAGTCAGAGGTTTATCAAAATTGAAGAAGCCTGATAATATCATGTGCAAACAATGTCAGCCAGGAAAGATGACAAAGTCAAGTTTCAAAAGTAAGAACTATACAGCTAAAGAAGTACTTGAGTTAGTTCAAACTGACTTATGTGGTCCAATGGAAGTACAAAGCTATAGAGGAGATAAATACATAATGTTGTTTGTTGATGACTATTCCAGGATGTTGATTGTTATGTTCTTAAAACAAAAATCTAATACTTTTCAAATGTTTAAGTGGTATGTGGCTAGAGTTGAAAAGGAAATAGGAAAGAGTTTGAAATGCTTGAGATTAGACAGAGGTGGTGAATTCACATCAAATGAATTCGATATATTTTGTAATAAAAAAGGAATCAAAAGACAAATGTTAGCTCCTAGAACTCCCCCACAAAATGGAATTGCTAAAAGAAGAAATAGATCTGTGATTGAGTGTGCCAGAACATTAATGATGGAAAAGGTTGTTGCTCTAAAATACTGGAGAGAAGCTGTAAGTGTAGCTATTCATACACTGAATCGAGTACAAGTCAAGAAAGGTACAAATACAACACCTTTTGAATTATGGTATGGTCACTCACCCAATGTAAAACATTTCAAAGTGTTTGGTTGCAAATGCTTTATCCTTAAAGATGCTAGAAATGGAAATTTTGATGCAAAAAGTGATGAAGGAATATTCCTTGGTTACTCCACAAGAAGTAAGGCATACAAGTGTTTGAATAATAACACTAACAAAATTGTGGAAAGTGAAAATGTAAACTTTGATGAAAATAGAGAAGGCTAAGCTGAAGAACTAAAGAAAATGGATGAATACAGAACCTTTGTGTATTCTTATGAAGGAATTCCTATTGATGAGGATGTTGTCAGTCAAATTGAAATTCAACAAAAAATTTCAATTTCAGCCAAGTCACAACCAGTGAATGCTGAGTTACAGAATGAAGAAAATGCACAATCTGATCCTTAAGTCAGTACACATGAAAGAGATGAAGAACAACCTGACAACTCAGTACATAGTGACCCTAAATTTGAAAGATTAGACATGGAAACAAGGACAGAACTAAGATTATCCAAATATGTAAAAATACATCACCCTGCTGAACATATAATTGTTGACAAAGATACAAGACCAATGACAAGGAATAGACTAAGACATGAATCATGTCTGATCAGCAAAATTTGACCTAAGATAGTATATGGTGCATTACAAGATGATGACTAGTATAAAGCTATGGAAGAAGAGATTGATCAAATAAAGAAGAACAAAACATGGAGTTTGGATCCCATGCCAGTTGACAAGAATGTGATTGGCACCAAGTGGGTATTCAGAAACAAGCTAGATGAGAATGGTGAGATTACTAGAAACAAAGCTAGACTAGTATGCAAGGGTTATGCTCAAGAAGAAGAATTAGACTATGGGGAAACATTCGCCTCTATTGCCAGAATGGAAGGAGTAAGAACTTTACTTGCATATGTTACATATAAAGTTTTTAAATTCTATTGGATGGATGTAAAGTCTACTTTTTTAAATGGTATACTAGAATAGGAAGTCTATATTGAACAACCAGAGGGATTTGTAGATGAGAACAATAGGGATATGGTTTGTAAATTACATAAAGCACTCTATGGTTTGAAACAAGCACCTAGAGTATGGTATGAGAGACTTCAGAAGTATCTAGTGCAAATAGGATTTGAAAGAATTGATGATAACAGCAACATGTGCATCAAATTAGAAGGAGGTAAGGATATTATTGTATCTAAAATCTTTGTAGTTTTTGGAGGAAAGGAAGTGCTTTGCAAAAGCTTTGCTGACAAAATGAAACATGAATTTGAGATGTCTATGTTTGGAGAGATCAAATTTTTTGTTGGATTGCAAGTACATCAACTAAAACATGGTATATTTGTAACACAATCAAAGTACATCAAAGAGATACTTAAAACATTTGGATTGGAGAAGTCCAAACAAGTTAGCACACCAATGGCAATAGGAAATAAGCTATCCAAAAATGATGAATCAGCTGAAGTCAATCAAATAATGTATAGATCCATGATTGGAAAACTACAATATGTTGTACATAGTAGACTAGACATAGCATTAGCAATTGGAATAGTGGCTAGAATCTCTGCTAATCCCAAAGAAAATCATCTCATAGCGGTAAAAAGAATAATGAGATATCTCAAAGGAACTGATAACTTTGGTCTATATTACAAAAAGAATGAGAAGTTTGAACTCAATGGATATACAGATGCAGATTGTGGGGGCAACATTGATGACAAAAAAAGCACAAGTGGAGGTGCATTATTTTTAGGTAAAAGGCTAGTTACTTGGACCCCAATCCACTGTAGAATTAGAATATGTGGTAGTAGGAGTTAATTTTACAAACATTGTGTGGCTCAGACATCTATTGAAAGGAATGAAAGAAGAAGTAACTAAACCTATGATATGGTATTGTGATAATACAAGTGCTATAAACATATCCAAAAATCCAGTAATGCATGCAAAAACCAAGCATATTGCAATTAAGTATCACTATGTCAAAGAATTAGTAGAAGACAAACAAGTGAAGTTGGAGTAAATTCATACAAAGGAACAAACTATAGATATCTTCACCAAACCATTTCCCAAGGATGCTTATAAATATCTTAGAGGCAAGTTGGGGGTAATACCCCTAACAAAAGCAGTTTAATTCAACAAGATAGTCGCCCTGCATCAATAGGAATAAATCATTGAAATATCTAAAGAATGATGCAGAGGATGACAACAGGAGTAGAAACTCCAAATCAGTCACAAGCATGGTGATAGAGGGAGAAAACACGAGATGCAAAGCTTATACTTTGCATGTTAAAGATGCTACATCTTTGGCATTTATGTCAAAGAGGGAGAAATATGCATAAAATTGATCAATACAAAGCAAGAGGGAGATATATATGAAAGAGGGAGATATATGAGATTAGTAGTAAGGATGCATTAGCCAAGAAAAGTAGTAGACAACGTATACAATCTTGGTGGTAACTAAGTTGATCAATTGATTAGTTTGGTTTGCCATCAATGCCAAAGAGGGAGATGTTTTGAAATGATTGAAAAGATCAGGAGGGAGATTAATGTCAAACAATGGAATTGGTAAACAATATTTTCAATCGTTGTTTTGTCATTCATGTCAAACTTGCTACTTGCAGGAATGACAATTGCTTTTGTGATCCAAATACTATCAATTGGTTGATTGACAAGGAGGTGGCAATCAATAAAGATGTAACTAGAACACTTAGAGAAAGGTTGAAGTTATGATGTTGTAATGAAGTACAAGGATCAGCTTAAGCCATTGATGAAATAGTGTATTGATGACATACTCTAAGACATAGAGAATGGGCACACTGAAACATATCAAAGATGTAAGGTTTTAGCTAAGTCATTTGTAAAGCCTAACTAATTCATTAGAGAGAGGGAGCCAAGAAAGATAGTTAGTACTGAATAGATTCTTAGTTGAAGCTGAGCAATCTCAACTTCAGTAAGTGCTGAGCAGAAACAAGTGTTGAGTAGAAACAAGTGCTGAGCAGATACAAGTGCCGAGTAGAAACAAGTGTCGAGGAGAAACAAGTGCCAAGCAGAAACAAGTGTCCAGTAGATACAAGTGCCAAGTAGAAACAAGTGCCAAGCAGAAACAAGTTCTGAGCAGAGACAAGTTTTGAGCAAATACAAGTGCCGAGTAACATAGAGATGTCGAGCATCAATAAACCAATAATGCCGAGTTGTTGCATTATAACAAAAATCAAAGACTCGCCAGATCTAAGCTGAAAAGGTTGTTATCTTGAATTCTATGAATTAAATAGAAGATAAAAGTGATGAGTTGGTGGCACAGAACACCATGTAGAACATTTTTGAAGAATACAATTGGACTCTAGATGAAGTTTCTAGATAAAATCAAGATATGGGGTAGATACATTGTATTCTACCTAATCCATTTGAAACCCTAAAGTTGGAGATGAAGAATTGAGTGGCAAAGGCAAACTAGATCTCTATTTAAGGAGTCATAAGGTCACAAAGTAGAAGAGAGAGGTCAAGCATGAAAGCATAAAGTGTTGAAGAAGGTGCTAAGGAGTAAGAAAGCATAGCTACTCTACTTCAACAAATGACCACTGATATGGTTGCATTGGTATGATGAGTAAGCAGACTCAAGGAGGAGAAGCTTGAGATGAAAAGCTGTCAGAGCTGACGTGATCAAAGCCAAGAAAAAGGACCGAACTGATATGTGATCTGAAATTTGCAAAATATGTTGTAACTTGTATTAGATCAACAAGCCATTATTGTTACTTTCTAGAAATAGTAATAGATAGTTTAAATCCTATGGACTTAGGTTGGTTTAATAGCCATGTAATAAATCCTTTAACAGGGTGACATTCCAAGTGAGTGTTATAAAGTCCTTTGATCAGGCCCATTCCTAATAGTATGGTGAAATCCTCTAACAAGGTCACGTTTAACAGTGTGTTGTAAGCATTTAACAGGGCATCACTTTAGAAGAGTGAGAATCAAGTAGCATGTTACTGGTGGTTTTTGCCAAATTGGGTTTCCATGTAAATCATTGTGTCATGTGTTGATCTTGCATGTTTTATTCCTGCATATTGATTTGCTGCAACTTGCTAAGATGATTGATTTAAGCTTGGATGGATGAAAAGTTTATGGGCTCACTATAATTGGTGAAAAAGTATTATTAGGGCATTTAGACCTTGAATAACTAAGTATTATTAGGGCATTGCTGACAAAATGAAACATGAATTTGAGATGTCTATGTTTGGAGAGATCAATTTTTTTGTTGGATTGCAAGTACATCAACTAAAACATGGTATATTTGTAACACAATCAAAGTACGTCAAAGAGATACTTAAAACATTTGGATTGGAGAAGTCCAAACCAGTTAGCACACCAATGGCAATAGGAAATAAGCTATCCAAAAATGATGAATCAACTGAAGTCAATCAAATAATGTATAGATCCATGATTTGAAAACTACAATATGTTGTACATAGTAGACTAGACATAGCATTAGCAATTGGAATAGTGGCTAGATTCTCTGCTAATCCCAAAGAAAATCATCTCATAGTGGTAAAAAGAATAATGAGATATCTCAAAGGAACAAATAACTTTGGTCTATATTAAAAAAAGAATAAGAAGTTTGAACTCAATGGATATACAGATGCAGATTGTGGGGGCAACATTGATGACAAAAAAAGCACAAGTGGAGGTGCATTATTTTTAGGTAAAAGGCTAGTTACTTGGACCCCAATCCACTGTAGAATTAGAATATGTGGTAGTAGGAGTTAATTGTACAAACATTGTGTGGCTCAGACATTTATTGAAAGGAATGAAAGAAGAAGTAACTAAACCTATGATATGGTATTGTGATAATACAACTTCTATAAACATATCCAAAAATCCAGTAATGCATGCAAAAACCAAGCATATTGCAATTAAGTATCACTATGTCAAAGAATTAGTAGAAGACAAACAAGTGAAGTTGGAGTACATTCATACAAAGGAACAAACTATAGATATCTTCACCAAACCATTTCCCAAGGATGCTTATAAATATCTTAGAGGCAAGTTGGGGGTAATACCCCTAACAAAAGTAGTTTAATTCAACAAGATAGTCGCCCTGCATCAATAGGAATAAATCATTGAAATATCTAAAGAATGATGCAGAGGATGACAGCAGGAGTAGAAACTCCAAATCAGTCACAAGCATGGTGATAGAGGGAGAAAACATGAGATGCAAAGCTTATACTTTGCATGTTAAAGATGCTACATCTTTGGCATTTATGTCAAAGAGGGAGAAATATGCATAAAATTGATCAATACAAAGCAAGAGGGAGATATATATGAAAGAGGGAGATATATGAGAATAGTAGTAAGGATGCATTAGCCAAGAAAAGTAGTAGACAACGTTTACAATCTTGGTGGTAACTAAGTTGATCAATTGATTAGTTTGGTTTGCCATCAATGCCAAAGAGGGAGATTTTTTGAAATGATTGAAAAGATCAGGAGGGAGATTAATGTCAAACAATGGAATTGGTAAACAATATTGTCAATCATTGTTTTGTCATTCATGTCAAACTTGCTAGTTCAGGAATGACAATTGCTTTTGTGATCCAAATACTATCAATTGGTTGATTGACAAGGAGGTGGCAATCAATAAAGATGTAACTAGAACACTTAGAGAAAGGTTGAAGTTATGATGTTGTAATGAAGTACAAGGATCAGCTAAGCCATTGATGAAATAGTGTATTGATGACATACTCTAAGACATAGAGAATGGGCACACTGAAACATATCAAAGATGTAAGGTTTTAGCTAAGTCATTTGTAAAGCCTAACTAATTCATTAGAGAGAGGAAGCCAAGAAAGATAGTTAGTACTGAATAGATTCTTAGTTGAAGCTGAGCAAGCTCAACTTCAGTAAGTGTTGAGCAGAAACAAGTGTTGAGTAGAAACAAGTGCTGAGCAGATACAAGTTCCGAGTAGAAACAAGTGCCGAGGAGAAACAAGTGCCAAGCAGAAACAAGTGTCCAGTAGATACAAGTGCCGAGTAGAAACAAGTGCCAAGCAGAAACAAGTTTTGAGCAGAGACAAGTTTCAAGCAAATACAAGTGCCGAGTAACATAGAGATGTCGAGCATCAATAAACCAATAATGCCAAGTTGTTGCATTATAACAAAAATCAAAGACTCGCCAGATCTAAGTTGAAAAGGTTGTTATCTTGAATTCTATGAATTAAATAGAAGATAAAAGTGATGAGTTGGTGGCACAAAACACCATGTAGAACATTTTTGAAGAATACAGTTGGACTCTAGATGAAGTTTCTAGATAAAATCAAGATATGGGGTAGATACATTGTATTCTACCTAATCCATTTGAAACCCTAAAGTTGGAGACGAAGAATCGAGAGGCAAAGGCAAACTAGATCTCTATTTAAGGAGTCATAAGGTCACAAAGTAGAAGAGAGAGGTCAAGCATGAAAGCATAAAGTGTTGAAGAAGGTGCTAAGGAGTAAGAAAGCATAGCTACTCTACTTCAACAAATGACCACTGATATGGTTGCATTGGTATGATGAGTAAGAAGACTCAAGGAGGAGAAGCTTGAGATGAAAAGCTATCAGAGCTGACGTGATCAAAGCCAAGAAAAAGGACCGAACTGATATGTGATCTGAAATTTGCAAAATATGTTGTAACTTGTATTAGATCAACAAGCCATTATTGTTACTTTCTAGAAATAGTAACAGATAGTTTAAATCCTATGGACTTAGGTTGGTTTAATAGCCATGTAATAAATCCTTTAACAGGGTAACATTCCAAGTGAGTGTTATAAAGTCCTTTGATCAGGCCCATTCCTAATATTATGGTGAAATCCTCTAACAAGATCACATTTAACAGTGTGTTGTAAGCATTTAACAGGGCATCACTTTAGAAGAGTGAGAATCAAGTAGCATGTTACTGGTGGTTTTTGCCAAATTGGGTTTCCATGTAAATCATTGTGTCATGTGTTGATCTTGCATGTTTTATTCCTGCATATTGATTTGCTGCAACTTGCTAAGATGATTGATTTAAGCTTGGATGGATGAAAAGTTTATGGGCTCACTATAATTGGTGAAAAAGTATTATTAGGGCATTTAGACCTTGAATAACTAATTCACCACCCCCCCCCCCCCCCCCATTCCTCTCAGCTATTCTGAAGAATTCTAACACATGTAATCAATCAAATTAAGGGATGTTTAAGTGGCAATATGGATCAACCTTAGCCCTTGATTCCTACCAAACCCTAGCCCTCATATGTTTACTTATGGAGGAAAACCCTAAGGAGTTTGTATGATTGAATGTGAAAGGAGAAGAAGGAGACAAATCCTAAATTTAAAGAGAGCATGTGTGGTGGATATGGAGGTTGTGACAATGATATGAATTTTAGAATAAGTTAGAGAGAATAGAGGAAATGAGAGAGAGGATAGAGGAGAAATATTTGATGAAAAGGATCAAGGATACATTAGGAAAGAGAAGATTTCACATCTAGAAATAGAGTACTAACCAAAGGATCATAGTGTTGAATCATTCTAATGTAAGATATAGAGTATGTCTCCTAATAGAGTAGTCTTAACAAACTTGTGCAAATATATTAAATGGGTGTTTTCTTTATTGTAAGCTCAAGTCCTCTAACAGGGCACACTTTTAGTAGGGTGTTGAAATCCTTTAACAAGGTGAGACCTAACAATATTTGTAAGCCTTTAATAGGAAAAATGTTAGGATGGATGCTGATGCTATGGGAAAGCATTACAAAACATTGTTATGATGTATTTATAACTATGTTTTTTAGTGATGACAATATAGTAACAAGTTTCCAAAAGACTAATAGAGCAATAGACTATGAATTTTATATTGAGGATAATATATCACTTATCTACTTATGCACAATCACTAGCACACACTACAATGTATATCTGTTACTTGGGCAAGTGCAAAAAACCTAAATCAATAGTGTACAAAAGATATGGCTGATATATAGAGAATCACATAGAAACAAAGTATCAGGAAAGCAGTTCCTATTGTCTGATTGCTACAGCTCATTACACTTGTAATGAAGGGTTGTGCAATTAACTAGAGATAGTATACTTTAAAAAAAATGATGTCAACAAGTGGTCATGTATGCAAGTCACATTTGTGAAAGTTTGTATATATCTGTGAGCTGGCAATATTAATTAAATGTGTATTTCATTTAATTAGCATACAATAATGAAGTGTGAAGCTGACTCAAGGATTTAATATTGATTATGGTATAAAGAAAAAATGTTTTCCATGTTTTAGAAATGATGATGGATTATGTGAAAGAGTAGAGAACTGGGAATTACTAAGCAATGAAGCAGAGTGAATTACTAATGCATGTTAGTGACCTTAAGGGTTACTATAGCTAAATATAGAGTTCCAAGTCTAATTACATGATCTAAAGGTAAAGGACTCTAATGTATTAGAAAGAGGAAAAAGTAAAAGCTTGTTCTATATCTATTATTTTGGAAGGAATAGTATTGAAATCAATTGGACAATGGGTTTGTTGATCTAATCTTGAAGCTATTTGGATAGTGGGTTTAGCTACCTTCTACAACTCCTAATAGGGTTGGAATCTCCTAACAGGGATTCAAAGTCTCCTAACAAGGAATATTTATACTAAGTATTGTAATAAGACTCCTAATAGAGTGTATCCTCTATATACTAAGTGTTGTAATAAGACTCCTAATAGAGTCTATCCTCTAACAAGGTATATTCAGATTAATACATCCTTTTGTGGGCATCATTCCCGTTAGGGTTTTCCCTCTAATCAAGGGTTTCCCTAGTCAACATATTTGGTGTAATTGTGTATTCAAATCTCTTTATGGTTGTTGTTTACTTTGGTTGAATGGTTAATATTGTTTAAAAGGATAATTATTATATAACTAACTCACCCCCCCTCTAACAATTGGTATCAAAGCATCAACTCCTTGAAGGAAAAGTTTAACTACTTTTGGAGATCCATGGAAAATTTGTTTAGAAAAGAAAGTTCAAAATTTGATGGTACAAATTATGATAGCTAAAAGGATAAAATGAAGACTAATCTTTTGTGCATGGGTCTAGGATATTGGCTTGTAATCAAGACATCTAAAAATATTGCAAAAGAAGACAATCTTGAAACCTATACTAGGGAGTAGAGAGAAGTATTTATGTGCAACATAAGGGAAAGAGAAGAAATATTGGTAGCTCTACCTAAAAGTCATTAAACTTGAGTAAAGAAACTCAAAACACCTAATAAAATTTGGAAAACTTTAAAGGCTAAATATGAGGGTGATACACATGCAAAAAGGGTTAGATTACAAAATTTTAATTCACATTCCAAGATGCTAGAATGATGGATCTTTTAGAAGCTATGTTGGTAGAATATTTGAGATTGTTGCAGGAATTGCATCTCTTGATGGAGTAAAATCTAATGATGAAGTGATGTGGAAGATCTTGAAAAGTCTGACACCACCTTTCGAGATAGTAGCACAAATGATTTAACTGATGATACCCTATACTACTAATTTCAGCAAGGGAACATTGCTTGGTAGATTGGAAGCTATAGAATTTGATCTAAAAAATCTAGAGAATTAACAAAATTTGAGACAACATTTAGTGCACTAAATATTAAACCTAATTTAGCAAGGAATATAAAAGTGCAAGGAGACATTACTAGCAGCAACAAGACTATTGAGGAAAAGATCAAGGAAGGAGTAGCTTTTCTTTTGGAAAGAGAAAAAGATGGTAAGAATAATTTTAAATGTTGGACATGTAATGAATATGGTCATTATGCATCTAAGTGTCCTAAAAGAGAAAGGAAGTATAAGGGAAAATTCAAATCTTGAAGATCTAGAAATTGTTTATATGCTAATGAAGAAGAATAGAAAATAGAATCTGATCAAAGAAAAAGTGAAGATGAATTAGGATTCATAGCTATAAAGGAGGATGATCTTGATAGAGAAATTAGAGAAAGTGTGCTAATCTCAAAAGTTGAAAAGAAAGATTGGATCATTAATAGTGGCTATTCACATCACATGAGTAGTGATATGAGCAATCTTTTCAAATTTAGAAGCCATGATAGGGAAATTGTTAGAATAGGAAATAATGTAGCTTGTCACATTATAGGAATTGAATCTATCACATTAGATGGTAAAACAAACATTGATGATGATTATTTTGTTGATGGACTGAAATATAACTTGTTAAGTATTGGACAACTTATTGACAAAGGTTACCAATTATAGTTTGGTAATGACACATGCATCATCAACGACAAGGAAGGAAAACTACTTGGTATTGGCACAAAAACTAGAGGTAATGTATTTCAGTTAAACTCCACTAAAATGACATGTTTAATTTCCAAAGTTGACAACAATTGGTTATGACACATAAGATTTTATCACATAAATTTTGATAATAGTGTGAAAGCTAGTAATATACTTGCTGTGAGAGATTTACCTAAGATCATTAAGCCCACTAATATTATTTGGAAGGAATGTATCCTAGCTAAGTAGAAGAAAGTTTCATTTCCTAGGAAGCAGTTTTGTACTACACAAAAGTTGGAATTGGTTCATACAAATTTGAGTGGTCCCAGAAGAACAAGAGGATTCTATGGAGGGAAATATTTTATGATATTTGTTGACGATTTTACCATAATAATGCGGGTAGCTTTTGTTAAAGAAAAAAAAAGGCATTTGTGAAATTCAAGATATTTAAGAACAAAGTTGAGAATGAATCTAGAGTTAAAATCAAGAGTTTAAGATCTAGTAGAGGAGGAGAATTCAATATTTACTATGAAGAACATGGAATCATGAGATAGCTATCTTCACCTCATTCACATGAGTAGAATGGGATTGCTAAAAGAAGGAAAAAATCAATTGTTGAAGCAACAAGAGTCATGTTATTTGAGAATGATGTACCAAAGACCTTTTGGAGTAAAGTAGTCAATACAGTTGTATACACACTAAACAGAGTGCAGATCAAAAAAGGTATGAATGAACACCCTATGATTATGGTTTGGTTACTCACCATCAGTCAAATATTTTAGAAAATTTGGAAGCAAATGTTACATCAAAAGAGATGATGATATCAGTAAGTTTAATCCAAGGAGCAATGAAGGTATGTTTCTTAACTATTCATTGAAAAGTAAAGCTTACTAATATTTTGACTATAGAACACAAATTATTGTAGAGTGCGCAAATGTGAGAATAGATTGAAAGTTTGGTACTAAAGAGAAGATGGTGGATTATAACTCTGATGAAGATAATTATTCAAGAATGACCAAGAGATGTAATGAATAATTTCTCAAGTCTGAAAATGACTTGCATAATAGCATGCAAACTAAAGAAGTAAGAGAAGAATAGAGTGTAATGCATGAAATAAGAGTTGAAGTAGAAACTCCTACCCCAAAAAAGAATATGATCAAAAATCATCTTGCTGGTCAGATAATAGGAACCAAAGAAAAATGAGTAATGACAAGAAGCAAACTAAATGGAGAACTATGCCTAATATCTCAAATAGAACTAAAAAATGCAGATGAAGTAATCAAGGAAGAATTTTAGTAGATAATGAAAAATGACACATGGGAATTAGTTCCTAGACCAAAGGACAAAAATGTGACTTGCACAAAGTGGGTATTCAGAAATAAAATCAATGAACAAGGAGAAGTAATAATAAACAAAGAAAGATTAGTATGCAAAGGCTACTCTTAGTAAGAAGGAATTTATTATGAGGAAACATATGCACCTACAACATGAATGGAAGTAGTCAAAATATTCTTGGCATATGTAGCAAATAAGATGAGATAGCTACTATTGAACAAAAGAAGTATAGATATATGATTGGAGGATTGTAGTATGTAACTCATAGTAGACTAGATATAGCTAATGCAGTTGGAATTGTGGAAAGATTTCATGTTGATCCCAAGGAGTATCACTATGCAACTTTAAAAAGGATATTTAGAGTATCACTATGATAACACAAGCACAGTTAACATGTCTAAGAATCTTGTTTTTCATTCTAATACTAAACACATTACTATAAAGTATCATGTGTTGAGAGAGAAAGTTTCAGAGAAAGAAATAAGATTGGAATATATTAACACTAAGGAACATATTGCATACATTTTCACAAAGGCCCTACCAAAGGACACATTTTAGTACCTAAGAGATATGCTTGGGTTTATTCCCCTACATAATTTAGAATAGAAGATGCATAAGTGCATCAGTCCAGGGTACATAGCACCATTGTTAGGCTGGATTGAATGTTGATGCTTCCTAAATGGTGGAGTATCTATGATGAAAAAAGTTAGCAAATGACTCTTGGTAATTTGTGTGTTACCTTTAACATTGATGTAAATGGGGGAGAGTAACATGAGAAACATTCAATTGGTAAGAAAGTAGAAAATGATTTGGTATTCTTGAGCTTAGATGTTTTTCATCTATGTTGCCATCAATGCCAAATGTGGACATTATTAGCATGAATTTTGATGCTATGTGGGAGCATTACAGAACATTGTTATGATGTATTTATAACTCTTTTTTTCATTTATGAGAACACAATAATAAGTTTACAAAAGACTGATAGAGTAGAAGATTGTGATTTTTGTATTAAGGACAATATATCATTTATCTTCTAATGCACAATTACTAGCACATACTATAGTGTGTATTTGTTACTTAGGCAAGTGAACAGAACCTGAATTAATAACATATGGAAAATATGGCTGATATATAGAGAAACACATGGAAATAGAGTATCAAGGAAGAACTTTGTATTATGTGATTGCTACAACTCATTGCACTTGTAATGAAGGGTTGCACAGTTAACTAGAGATAGTATAATAATTTCTAATGATGTAAGCAAGTGTGCATGTAGGGAAGTTACACGTGTGAAAGTTTGTGTATATTTTTGAGTTGACAACATTAATTAAATATGTATTCAATTTAATTAACATATGATAATGATGTATGAAGCTGACTCAAGGATTTAATATAGAGTGTGGTATAAAAAATAAATGTTTTCCATGTTTTATATATGACGATGGATTATGGGAAAGAGTAGAGACTTTTGAATTACTAAGTAGTAAAGAAGAGTGAATTACAAATGCAAGTTAGTGACCTCAAGGATTACTATAATTGAATAAAAAGTTCGAGATCTAATTGCATGATTTGAAGGTGGAGTCTGACATACTAGATAGAGGAAGAAGTAAAATCTTTTTCTATATCTATTATTCTAGAAGGAATAGTATCAAGATAAATTGGATAGTGGGTTCATTGATCTAATCCTGAAGCTATTTGGATAGTGGGTTTAGCTACCTTCTACAACTCCTAATAGGGTTGGAATCTCCTAATAGGGATTCAAAGTCTCCTAACAAGGAATCTTTGCACTAAGTGTTTTAATAAGACTCCTAACAAAGTCCATCCTCTAATAAGGTATATTTAGATCGGTACATCATTTTTTTGGCATCATTCCCACTGGGGTTTTCCCTCTGATCAAGGGTTTCCATAGTCAACATATATAGTGTAATTGTGTATTTGCATCTCTTTATAGTTTTGTTTACTTTGGTTGAATGGTTAAGTTTATTTAAAAGGATAATGGTTATATAACTGATTCATCACCCGCCCCCCCCAAATAATATATTTTTTTAAATACTGGTGGACTATTGTTTCTAATAGAAAACCCCTAATAGGGTTCATGGTCAAACTTATTATAACCTTGACTAGCTGCACTTTATAGCTTTAGTAATAAAGATTTGTGGGTTTCATTCCCACCCCAATTTTACCTTCTCATTGGAAGGTTTTTGGGTAACAAATTTATTGTGTTATATGTTATTTGTTTCATTCTATAGATGAACATGTATAGTTATCTATTTTACTTTACATGCTAAATTATGAGATGGATGTGTAGTGAATGTTTTATGGTTAAATTTTTGAAGTGCTAATTCACCCCCACCCCACTCTCCTTTAGAGTTTACTTTCCCATTGTTATTTCCAACAATTGTATTAGAGCATAGTTCTCTGGAAAGGAAAGCTTTATATCATTCTTAGGAATGACTATTGACAACCAGAAGATTAAAATATAACTTTCCCTAAACCAACTCAATGAAGGAAGAGATGAATTACAACATTCACTAAAAAGAAGAAGGGAACTGGCTATTGAGCTAAATGATACTCATTATAAGGAAGAAGACACTATTGAATTGTTTAAGAATGGAAACTCACATGAGTTTGATGCAGCAGTTGTAGATTTGATGGAAAAGAACAATGCCCTAACTAAAGACATCAAAAATCTTAAGAGAGAACATGAAGTCTAATTAGTATTACTACATGAGTTGACCAAATTGAAAAGTAAATTTGAGGAACACAAAGCCATGATGGAAGATGACAAAAGGACACTGACCAATAGACTAGAAGAGAAGAAATTAGATGTGCAAAATCTTTCTGACATGCACCTAGATAAAATCAATTAATTGATGATTGCAAACCATGAATTGAATGGAAAGGACATTGAGATCACAACCCTAAAGTTATAGAATGATGAACTAAGGAATGAATTGAGAAAAGAAAAGGAATTTACTAATGTTGGAGTCGAGGAAAGCCAACTCCGAAGACGCCAAGATCACCTGCATGCGAACCTGTCAAAGAGAAACCAAGAAGGGGAAAAGCATGGAGCATGGGCAAAACCCTAAACGGACATGAGAGCCATCATAATGCAAACACAAGAAGAAATGTATTTACCATAAGAAAATGGCTTCACAATGTTATGAAAATACAATGAGAAGAGCTCGAATATAAAGAGCTCATGGAAGCTTGTAGAACAAGCTAGAAGATAAGTGTGACAACTAGAAGGGAACAAACTCCCGTGTTGTCACCAACATGCATTAAATACGAAATATTAAATAAATGCATGACCTAAGTAAACTTAAGCAATAGAATAAATAATTAAATATTAATTATTTACTCTAACACCCCCCCTTAAGTGCAACTTAGGGAAATGCCTTAAGCTCACAAAGCTAAGATGAAATGCATAATGGGTCCCGGCAACGAGGCCATTTTAGGTACCCAAGTACAATGCAAGAAAAAATGAAACCTCTGTAAACGGGGAAAGAGAGAAAACCACATGGGAAAAACCCTCCCCTAAAAAGAGGTAAGAACCCAGTGAAGAGCTGAAGAAGTCTCCAACTAGGGAAATTGTCCCCTAAAACAGGAACAAGAAGTGATCATGAAGAAGCAGCATCACTGAAGCATGAAGAAGTCACAAATCTGTCAAACTGCTGATCTGAAGAAACCTCCATGGAAGAAGAAGGCACGAGCCGAGCATGTCTATATGGTAGATGATCCATCTCACCGAAATGCATAGGTAGCCAGCCACTGCAATCGCCTTGTATGTAGGATCAACCACTGAATACATAGTTCACACTATCGAACCATCGAACCATGGATGCATTAGAACACAGCATAATCCCCCCTTAATGCAGACGGGGTGTGATGACAGGCAACTGAGAAGGTGAGCCAAATCTTCTGCAAAAGAACCAAGAACGAGGAGAGAGGGAAAGAAGTACAGACACCGAAAAAGACACGGTCTAACTGACTCTGCATGGGGCTAATGTCGTGGAAGGGACACTCACTTGACAAAGGGAGAATGCCTAAAACAGCAAACAAATAATCCCCCCCATGGTGCTTTATGAAATAGTGCAAGTACACCTGACTCAAAACAACGTTCATGACTCCCAGAAATGAAAAAGTGACAATTTATCTCAGTGCGAAAAAGAAAAATGCTTCAAAAAGATAGCTACAATGATCAAAAATGAAAAAGAGCTGAACCAAAAGAAAGTACAGCCGAAAATAAAGCAAACCATGCCAGGAAAACGATCCTCGGGCCTAAAACACTCAAAATATCAACCATAGAGCAAAAACGCCAAAACTATGATAGAAAGAGAAGAGGCCAAAAGTGAGGAAAAAAGATGACAGTTCTGAAAAGATGAGAAAACCAGCTTTCCAAAAATATAAAGTTTTCCAAAAACAGACATGGGACGCAAAAGATATGCATGCCGGAGTCAAAAATAGGACTTCGGACTTTGACTGAAAAAAAAGGCAATAGAAAAGCATCAAAACCTAAAAATACCTGCACCAAAATCTCCGTCTCGGAACCAGCTTTCCGGCGCTTCTTTCGGATCGGAAAAATACCTCCGTATGCAAGAGTTATGGCCAAAAAACCACAAGTAGGTCCAAAAGCAAATCAGGAGAGGTGCATGCAAGGTCTAGGATGCCGATGACGTCATGCTGATGTCAGCAAACCGATAGTTTAAAATTGACGGCCAAACCCCCGTCACAGCAAAAAAGGGCCACGTGGCATAGCCACGTGGCAGCAGACGTGGCAGGGGATGATGACGTGGCAGGGTGCCACGTGGCAATGTGCCACGTGGCACGCCTGCCACGTGTCACGCTCGGATTTGATACCTTCCGCTGACTGTGCAGTACAGCTGGCGGGCGGCGGAACCGGCGGAGATGGCCGCAGGGGCGGCGGAGGCGGGAGGAGCCGCCGGCGGAGGGCGGCTGGCTGGAGGGGCGCCGCCGGTGGAGGGCGGCGGCCAGGAGGCGGCCGGGCCGCGGTTGTTCGCGGGCGGCGCTGCTTGCTGCGGCCGCTGCGGGCGGCGCGCGGGTGGCGCGGCGGTGGCCCCGCGGTGGCGCGGCGGCGGCGCTGCCGAAAAAGCGTTTTTTTAAATAAAAAAAAATTTCGCTCTGCGTCCGTACGACCGTACGGCAGACTCCTGGAGGCCTCAAAAATTCGCCAAAATTGCCCTGTGTCCGAAATCAAAAAGTTTTATATGAATCCTGACTGCAAATGGCCTTCCGGATCCAATGGTGATGTCCGTTTGGGCTGAAAGTGCTCCAAAAATTCGCTGATCCCCTGATTTGAAGAAAAAATGCACAAACAAACTAGGGTTTGTGACTTCAAATCACGGCTTCAAAATTTCTTTAACGAAGCAGCAGCAGGAAGGCTCTGATACCATGTTGGAGTCGAGGAAAGCCAACTCCGAAGACGCCAAGATCACCTGCATGCGAACCTGTCAAAGAGAAACCAAGAAGGGGAAAAGCATGGAGCATGGGCAAAACCCTAAACGGACATGAGAGCCATCATAATGCAAACACAAGAAGAAATGTATTTACCATAAGAAAATGGCTTCACAATGTTATGAAAATACAATGAGAAGAGCTCGAATATAAAGAGCTCATGGAAGCTTGTAGAACAAGCTAGAAGATAAGTGTGACAACTAGAAGGGAACAAACTCCCGTGTTGTCACCAACATGCATTAAATACGAAATATTAAATAAATGCATGACCTAAGTAAACTTAAGCAATAGAATAAATAATTAAATATTAATTATTTACTCTAACAACTAAAAGTTTCAACAAATCTAGTAAAGCCATTAAATACTTTGAGAAACTGATGAGATCTCCAAGACCTAACAAAGATATTACTGGAATGGAGTACACCAATACTAAGGAAGGAGAATCATCTAAGAGTGGTAAGAAAAGAAACAAAAAAGGTAAGAACTACATGCCCACTTGTCATGATTGTGCAAAGCTCGGTCATACAACAAATGTCTGTGGGAGTAACAATACAAATCATAATCCTAAGCAAAAATTCAAGGGATAGTATAATAAGTCCAACAAGAGAGGACATCAAGCACATCAGTGTAGGACCAATACCATGAACTCTTAAAGGTTTGAAGGATACTGCCATAATTGTTAGAAGTATGGACATAAAGCATATAAATGCAAATATAATGCCAAGTAGACATCAGACAAGCAGACAAAGGTATAACAAAATGGAAAATTCTATGATTGGGATTACAATACACGGTATAATTGTCAATATTATCAAGAATATGGAAATATTCCTAAGAATTGCATTAGAACACATTTAGAGGTAAATACAATAGATGGTTGAGTGAGCCTACATGTTCTAGTTGTCTCAAGACTAGTCATGTTAGCAGAAACTATCCAAATAGGTCACCAACACCAAGTGATGGAAATAATAAAGGAAATGAAAAGGTCAATGTTGAGAAGGTCAAAGTGTAAATGAAGAAGACACGGAAGAGGAAGGAAGATTGCAACATATCAAGCTTAGATGAGGTGACTTCATTAAATGAATTAAGTGATCACATCATCCCCAAATAGGCAATCAAGAGCTATGGATAGGACTAATATTTCAAAAGTTAAATATTATACATTAGCTCCAAGAATCTAAGATCTAAAAAGATTATATATTCATGAATTAAGATGCAATGTATTGCTTATAACCTAGAAGAAATCTATAGTTTTTTTTGTTTTCCATGTTGTTATTGAGCATGGAGAGTTTCACAGTTATTGTTGAGTGATAAAATTATGACTAGCATTGGCCAAGCTTGCTATGGTATCTGATCATACTAGAGATCATGTATAAGCTGAGTGAGTGGAAAGTCCTTTGATAGCCAAGCTTACAGTTGTGTAAGAACTAAGCATTTCTTACCAAATATGAAGGGTTATATAGTTGATTTTGAGTCATTTGCATTCAAGAGAGCATGAAGAGCATGAAGGTGAATTGGAAAAGGATATTCTAGCATTTAAAAATTGGATTTGACTCCTACTCGGTAGATTTCATGAGATTGAAAGGTATTTAACTATTGATGAGTAATACTATTTAATTTTTTGTAAACCCTGAGTAGTCAATACGGCAGCCATCTCTTTTGCAAATGTTAGGAAAGAGGGAAAAGAGGTTTTTAATGTCTATTTTATAAGTAATGATGTAAGGCAACCACCTCTTTGAGCATTACCTAAGATAACATATAAAGGAGACCCATCTAGTGCATTATTGATGATACCACCAAAAGTTCTCATGATTCAAGATGTTAGGTGTTGCTATATGAGAAAAATTGGAGAAGTCAGTGACATGGAGATAAGAGATGCCTACAAAAAATTGTGTGATAATGTTGTCTTCAGGGAAGGATACAAAATAGTTGAATAAAAAGGGTTGAACCATGCCCTAGATTTATGTCAAATGTTTAAGATAAGAATGGATATGGATTATTCTAAACTACATACATGATAATTATATCTAGTTAGAAGGTGGACTAGTTAAGCTCACAAAGAGGATCATTAGCTTAGTATTAGGGTACCCTACTCTTGATCAACCTAAGAGCATGTGAAGTGATTCAAATGAGGTAATTGAGAAGAACACAAGTGCAATATGGAACAAAAGAGCGATGTCTATTGACACAATATTAGATCCCTTAATTTCCTTTGGAGTGAGAGTGATTACTCACAAGGTCTTTTAGTCTAGCTTACTAAAAAGTGTATCATGTATGGCTATTTATTTGGGCTACATGATAGTAAATAAGGACCATTGCTATGACCTTGTTGGGTTGGAACTATAGCAACTATTAGAAAAATTGGAGGCCATTAGGAAATAAAATAGTGCATCATGCAAATTTGGTTCTTTACTTATGTACATACTCTTTCATGTGAAAAATACCTTCCCTACCTTTAGAAAAAATTCTTGGAGGACCAATAGGCCAATTGCACAATAAATTGCAGAATTCATAAAGTAGTTAGGTGATAATTTTCATTTAGTAATGACAAGTTACTTTGAGGATTTTAAGAAATCCATGAAGTAGAGGTTAAGGATCCCTGCATCACTTGTGGAGAAACATTATGATGATGTTTTCTTCCTAGTGGATGCAAACTATACATATGTGCAAGAAGCCATACTTAGGGTCAGATGGTTGTAGCCCTTGCTATGTGAGATAAATGTAGATGAGGCCTCTCTAGATATTAAAACTCTATTAGTAGAAGATATTAACAAGAGTGTCACCTCATTTGGGACTATAAGGAAGCAAAATCAAGGATAATAATACATTTGAAAAAAACTACAATTCTTAGGAAGAAGAACAAACTAGTGAAAAGGCTGAATAAAAGATTTGGTGAAGGAGAAGAGGAAGAAGTACAAGAAGAAGATGGAGAGGAAAAACAATGCCAAGTACCATTGGCATTAACTCAAGGTAAATGAGAGGATCAAGAAGAAGATGCAGAAGGTGTCAAAGGAGAAGAAGCCTAGAAAGCACCAAAGGATACAAAGTTCAAGAAGAGAAAGAAAAAAGAAAAAATAATGGAGAAACTTGAAAAGTATTTTAAGAAACCATAAAAAAAGCCTACAATACCTACTACTAGGTCTACCACAAGGTTAGCCATGGTTCAATCAAAAGAAGTTGCAAAACATAAAGGGAAGAGAACATCTGACATAGTAGAGCCAAGTGAGCCTATTAAGAAAACATGCAAGAGATTGAAGAAGAATTTAGTACCTCAACCTGATTCATATGAGGATAAAATAGAGTTTGATGACATGAGTCAATTTAAAGTGGTAAGCCACAATCCCTCCTCTGGTTTAAATAATTTATGTGATAATATCAAGTCAAATGCAAATTTATTTTGTTTCACATATATTAAATTTGATAAGTTAGGGATAGTTGAAAAAAATACAGTAGAGAAAGCCATATATGCCATGATGGATACATTTAACTCAACTCCTCTAAAAATTTTCAACTCACTATCCAAGAGTCTATATGATCAAGTTGAGTAGAAATGATAATAAAACTTGTGAACTGAAAGACAAACTAGGGAATCAACTCTAGCCCATGTTATACTAGAATTAGAGAAAAGCAAGATTTCTAAAGCTATTAAAAATAAGACTAAAATTTTCCCCAAATATAGAGCTTTCCATATCTTGAATAAGAATATTGAGGATGTGGTTAACAAAAGCACAACAATTTGGAGATCAATATATTGGTCATCTACTCTAGTAATCAAAGAAATAGGTGAACAAGAAGTAGCAAAGACTATAAAAGAGATTTCAATCAAGGATGATAATGTTGGAGGTATTGAAGAGATGGTAGCAAATGAAGCCATTGCTAAGGAACTACATCAGGATAAACAAAATGTTCAAGGTGAACGAGTGTCGACTGCCAATCATCCACATCTATACCAAGTGAGTCCATGGGACTTAGTACAAATAAAAGATGTTCCTAATAATTTAGCTTTGAACATAAATCTTTAAAATAACTAGTCATCACTAACTCAAAGTTATCACATAAGTGTTCAATGAATTCTCCTATTTGTACTGCTATTGATCTATTCATCTTCTATGTAACCTTACAAAATGTAGGAAATGTATTCTACACAGAAGAAAATACATGCCAAAATAGATTCAAATTTAGACTAAGCACTCTTTGTTTTTGTTATAGCTCCCAAATTTTCAATCAATTATTGCAACTATAACTTAGAAAGATCATAAGTATGATCTTTCTTCATAATTGTTTATCCCATATCCACTACAATGCAAGGTACACTATTTAATCTACATGATTGATAAAACTTATGTGTTATTACTCTCACTGCAAAAGCTATCAGGGGTTCTATGATTGTGTCAATGCTCATTCAACTTTTGTTCCATACAGTTCCTATGTTCTTTTCAATGACTTTCTATGACTTACTTCTCATAGTCTATAATGGACACCTTGGAAATGCCCAATAGCTGAACCAATTACTTATAAAGATTGTAATGCTTTTACATAGATTTTGAAACCACATAACATGAACAAGAAGGAATTTATGAAAACTAAAGATTGAACTACTACTAAAATAATATTAGTTTCCAAACTAATAAAATTAAATACATAGAAAAATCACTAATTACTCCAACAACATGAAATAAAATAGTTAACAAACTCTTCAACTCACCAATTACACTCAATTTGCCTGTAGCTTGAAATGTGCCCAAGATTTCTATTAATGAAGTTGAACAAAATGAATTCCAAAGGCCAAACCCTAAGGGAATGATGTCTATAATGTCAGAAGAGAGGATAGATGTCCTCTAATGCCCAAAATAGATCTATAACTCACATATCTATTTTCTTCTCATAACGAACCTTGCCTAAGAATAGCCACAAGCTCTCATTTTTCTCTTACTTCATAGGGTCAACCACTTTTCACAAGTAATGTGCAATAAATAAAATAAAATAAAATAAGAGGCTAACAGTTACACAACTAGACAACTGCTAAAGTGGGGACATTACATAGTCTTTGGCCAATCTAGGGTTGGATACCCTATTACCCTATTAACAATTTTCTTTGTGATTTTAACTAGCCCATTCTCTAACCATACTAAGGTGTCATTAATTATTCTTAACACAATCTTAATCCACTTAATTTTGAAGAAATTTCAAAAATCTAGGGCATGAGTTAACTTTTTCTTATCAACAATAGTGCATTATTCCTTCAACACTCTATTTTCACATAATCTCCCATATTCTTCTCTAATTTCCATGTCACCTATGCTGCCAATCTTGCAAGTGTAACAATGCTTGACATCTTAAATCATCAAGAGATCATAGACAATGCACTGGAAGGATCCTATTGGTAAGCTATGTTTGGAATAACCTTGAAAATAGGTTTTTTGATCTCACTGCTAATTAACTAAACATTTGAAACCTCTTTTTCCTCTACACCTTTTGCTTTAGAAGAACTAGCTTCTATTATATATATCTATGGTTTGCAAAATTTGAAACTATGTAGCTTGGCAGATTGTAAATACCTTATAAATCCTGATGAAATGGTGCCAAAAAGCCATTAAAATCTTGTGCAAATGCTTCAAATGAAGTTCTCCAGATCGCCTTTAGCTCTTCATGTTATTTCTTGAATTCAAATGATGTTAAATGAGGAAAAATCAATCAAATAGCCCTTAAAATAGTATAATTAATGCTGAGTGCTTACATAGCTATAAGTTTGGTATCAATAGATTTTTGGCTCACTCGACATCCACATGTATTTCCATATGCTCAACAACCATTAGGAGCTCTACCTCAACTAACCAATTTTTTTAGCTCCGCATCCACTAACATTTTACTCAATAACCATTAGAAACACTTTCATACTTAGTAGCAACATGGGAAACAAACAAAACTTAAATATTTTTCCTTGATCTCTAATAACACTTTGCATCTTTATTCATCCATACATAAGCTTTTCATAACTAAATCCTTGGAACTAATGTATGATGTATCTTTTAAATATCATTTCCACATACCTCTTGATTGCTTAGTTTGATGAGGTGTGATCACCTGACCCATTGGGTGGAGTGATCATATCTTTACTTGATGTGCTACAATCCTTATTTCTCTTCCATGCCTTATTCATCTCATCTCTAACATTTTCAATGTGTCTTTCCTTTCACCTTGTTGGATAATATTGGCTAATGTGACTAGTCTTCAAATAGCTAAAACATGTGGTTTAACTTAACCATCTTTTGTAATCACTTTTGAAGTGTGTTCTAATATAGTTCTCAAGAACATGTCCATACTCTTGATAGTAGTGACAACTATACATTGTATTATAATACCAATTATAAGAATTTCCATTGTTATGCACCTTTGTTTACTTAGTTGATGACCACTTGGGTTTGGATCTGCACTCAAAAGTTCCATGTCTACACTTTTAATAGTTATAGCAATATCCTTTAAATCTTTGAGTGTGCAAGGTCTTGATTCTATATTCATGTACTTGATGACCTTATTTTTTTGCACTTATGGCAGTGACCCATGCTCTTCTACTTAACATTCTAAGTTACAGTCCTTTTCCTACACACATTAGTAGTATTTCCTTTCTTTCCACAATTATGACAAGTAGATTTTGAGTTCTTACCTTTTCTTCTTCTTTCTTCAACATTTTTGGATGTTTCTCCTTCTTTAGTACTTGTGTATTCTAGTCCATATGTATTATTGCTAGATCTAAGGGATCTCATCAATTTATCAAAGTGCTTGATGGGTTTATTTGGTTTAGTAAAAGTTTAACAAACTCCTTTTCCCTTTTTAGATCATTATTCCATTGTTCATTATGCAACTTCAGTGTTGTTATCTCAATGTCTTTACTATTTACTTCATGATTAGAAATCTTGACTTGATTCATTGTTTCTAATTGCATGTGAGAAATCCTATTTAATTCTAATGATTTTTCTTCCAGTCTATTGGTCAAAACACTTTTGTCATCTTCAATCATGAATTTTTCTTCCATAACTTTCTTTTTCTTTTTGGTCACCTCACATAGTAATATGGCTTGTGATTCTTGCTCTATCTTAAGATTTTTGATCTCTCAGTTAGGGTTCTATTATTTTCCATTAGATCTACAAGTGCTACATCAAATTCATTATAGTTTCCATTTTCAAATAGCTTAGTAGTGTCCATCTCTTTGTATTGTGTGTCATTCTCCTCAAAATAAATTTCCTTCCTTCTTCTCAATGATTTCTTTAGATCTTCTCTTGCTTCATTCAACTCATGTAGAATGAGTTGTATTCCAATTTCTTGGTTCTCAATAAATTTTCCCAACTTCTAGAGTTCCATTTCCAAGATCTTTCATCAAAGTTGTTAGGCTTCACTTTCAAAGAATAGGTATCTTAATCAGTGCTTCAAAAATTTATCCATAAAACATTCACCACACATCCATCTCACATACTCCATAAGTAAACTGAAATACAATGTAAAGCATATAAATTTAAAGTATGTAAACAAGTAAGAATTCACACATATATGACACAAAATATGATTATCTAGAAATCCTCCAATGAGAAGGTGAAAATGAGGTGGGGTTAATACCCACAAATCTTCACTACTATAGGAATAAAGTGTATCCAATGATGGTTATAATATTTGACCATGAAACATGATCTACCCTATGAAATATTTATCATGTTAAAGGCTTACAAAGATTTTTGTGCCTTACCTTGTTAGAGGATTTCAACACCCTATTTGAAGTGTGCCTTGTTAAAGGACTTCAACTCACAATTACATAAGCACCTTGTTATAGGATTTGAATACAACATGTTAGGACTACTTTGTTAAGAGATTTAACTAGTTCACCTATTAGAATGTTTTAGTAATGATCATATGATTAGCACTCTATTGCTTGATGATTGTTTACCTCTCTATTGTTGTGTACTTGATCCTTCTTGATCAAATGTCTCTTTGTTGTTCACAGTTTCCTTCTTGTATTACCCTTTAATTGATTTTGCAACATAAATTAGATCATAACACCTTGGTCACCAAAATATCCTTGATCATTCATTCATTCCCTTTTTCACGCATAAGAAGTTTAGGGTTTTTCTAGCTTAAGAGGACCTAGGTGACTTAGGGTTAGGTATGAATCAACAGTTGTGATTCATCCATATTACCACTTAAAGCTTCACTTTACCTAATTGGATGCATGAAATACAGAGGGATTCTCATTTAAGATTCATCATTATCAACAAAATATCATAATTTAGTCCTTAAGCTTGATTTGATTATGATCTAGTGGTTATGTCTCTGATACCACTCGATCCATAAAACTAATCGAGCACTTACTCAGAATAGTTCACGAGTTAGACTTACAAAGATTACATTAGTAAATCTAACATCAGGATCTTTTAATTATTGATTTGAGTCCAATATGTAAATCCAAATCTATAATCTACTAAGCTCAGAAACAACTACAAAATTAATCTCAAAAGAATAAAATCAAGATGCTAACAGAGTTCACCAAACATTGGCTATGTCTCTGAATTCACCAGAAAAATGAATCGATCTATTGCCTTCAAGACTTGGAAATGCCACAAGATACAAAAAGAAGTCAGCTTTAACCTTACAAGAGGCCTCAAGAAAGTAGCTCCACCTATGACAACAACTCCCACATCGGCAAGATGTCCTTACAGAAGAACAAAAAGAAGCTTTGCAACAGCTTTTACAAAATGTAGATTCTTTGCCAAGTTACAAAAATTCCTCCAAGGAATGCTTGGCTTACAAGAAGAATTTATACAAGAAGGGTTGAGAAGAATTGGAGGATCAACTGATGGATCTCCCCTTAGGAAGACTCTCCTAGTCCCCTTTTATTCATAAAAATAAGCCAAAATTAGGCTTAAACAAATTTTTTGAAATATGGGGTTTATTAATTAACCCATATCTGAAATCCCCCTTTGGCCATTTTTTGAGATTAGCCTTATCATAATTTTGGAGGTGAGTTGTTAAAAAATTAACAAATAAACCTTTTTTTAATAGGTGATCAGGCCCATGATAAGGGTTAAGTATGATCTATGCACATATTATCTCAAAGCACTAATATAGCGCAACAGTCGGCTCTATTTTGGGCAGGCCATTGGTTAGGGGTTCAAACCCTGCCGGCGGTCTTTAAGGCTAAATTCTGGTGGCTAATGGTTAAATACAAAGTCTGCCTTTTACATCTTAAAGCTAAGTGGTGGCTCAATGGCCATAGGCCATGACTTGGAGCCTGCAGGTCATGGATTCGAATCCAATGGCTACCAAAAATAATTTTTTCTTGAAAAGACAAACTAGCTATTGCCACATGGGTGCCACATGGCACAATGTTATTTGACACACCATGACACGTGTCTTCAGATGATTAGACCTCATTGACTGTACCTTCCATGTCTGCCATGTCATATGTGATTGTACATGCCATGTGTCATCATTTTAAACTGCCACAACACCATGCTGACATCATCATACAGACATGACAAATCATTGGTCAAATTTTCCTAGGGCAAATTTTGACCGCTCATATCTTTTGCGTATGAACTCCTTTTTCGATGAAACGAATGCTCTTGGAATCATGATGATGAGACCTTTTCGA
Organism: Cupressus sempervirens; assembly: GCA_028749045.1. Classification (NCBI taxonomy): domain Eukaryota; kingdom Viridiplantae; phylum Streptophyta; class Pinopsida; order Cupressales; family Cupressaceae; genus Cupressus; species Cupressus sempervirens. Next base: position 588,489,483 of record CM053788.1, read on the forward strand.
TGATGCCAACTTTGACCAATTTCTTGACGATGAATTTTTCACCTTTTTTCTCATCCCTGATCCCTAAGTTGACCATCTTTTGACTGAGCTTTGACCAGTGATATCTTGCACAAATAGACTCCTTTTTTTCCCATTCAAGTTGTGCCGAATTCAAAATTATATGCTCTATGTGATGGAATTGCTTCTGAGAGAAATTGGAACACTTCAATTTTAGGTCCTGAAGATCCTCCTGGATCAAACCTCCCTATTGAAGAACTTTTGGTCCTCCAAAAGTGTATAGTTCCTTCAAACATCTCACATTCAACATCCTGCCACTCACCATAATCTGAATCTCTCAAACACACTGTCACATCTGCTTGGTGTGGCCTTACACTTCGGCAATGCAAGAATTCACAACTCCTCATGATGTAGTTCAAACATGGAACTTAGAATACCCAAAGCAAGAAGGAAAAATTGGGTATGGTAAACCTATCCCCCAGTGCTTCTCACAGGGAGTTCACATTTTGCATCTCTCACCATCTTTGGACATGCTTTTGTTGCTCCTCCAACTACTCGAGCATGGTATCTACGCCTCAGCTTGAAATATTCCTTCACCTTTGTATGTCAGAATAGCTGATTCAAGGCTCCACCATACAGCTCTGGTCACGTTCATCTGAAATAATGAGGTCATTGATAACATCCTTCTAGAACTTCAACTAAGTTTAGATGTATCTTCAAAATGGCCTCAACTGAGTCTTCAAGCTGAGAACATACAAGGTCATTGTTGACCATTCTCAACAACTCTATCTAAAAAGTGCTCTTCAATCGAAGCTTCACACTAAAAGAAACTGTAAGAAACTACAAGAAACAAATTTCTATCCTGTAGTAAGAATTTTTCAAGTATCTCTTTCCACTGATTACAAGAGACAAGGCTTCTAAAAGCCTTACAAGTTCTCAATCAAGAAGAAATAAAACTTCATGAATAAACTATTACAAACAATTCTAATGAGTTTTATTCTCACAAAACCACACTAGCTTATCAACATATTTATTATACTACAAACACATAATAAACACACACAAGTTGATATACTAGTTTGATGAGCAACGTTCCCAGCTCTTTTGGAGCTATTCGAAGGAACTCTCCTTTACTGGCTGCTCAGGCTATGGCTTGGATTCCTCTGGCATTGCTTCAGAGGTGGTAGCAACTATTGGCTCTACTATCATCTCATCAACATGCTGGTCGTTGGGTCTCTCTATGGACCTCGATCGATGATGGAGCTCTGTATGCAACTTCCAACACTTTTCATCCCAATGTCCACTGATGCCATAGTGGTCGCAAAAATTTTGAATTCTAGAGGATTGTCCAATTTCCTTTTTGAATCCCAATCCTTGGTTCTGTGGCTGTTTCTTTGCCTTGACCAGACTAATGATAAGCAAGGCCCTTTCCTCTAAAACCCATCTTTCCTAGCAGCTTCGTTCCAATACCTTTTGTGTGCTTCTCAAAGTGCGCAAAAGAGCTCTGCTCATCCTCTGCTAACTTCTTCTTATCTATGGAAGAAGATACTTCAAGATAATTTTTGTCACTATCTGGCAGATTAAGAGTCTTAAGGTACTCCATCTGTCGACAATAGACACACTCTACTATACTAGGAGAATTTGCCCAATTTTGGCCACAATAAAACTTGGCCAATGGATTTATCGCTAAAGAAGCCCCCGTATTGTCAGGTGGGGTAAGAAGGGAGTATGAAGATGATGTATCCTCAGAATGCAGATGAAACTCACAAATACGATCTCTCTTAGATACAAGAGAACTTCGCTTGTTTCGCTCTTCAGGGATCTCTTGTAATAGGATCTCCAACCTTTGCTTTTCTGCATTGGCCTCGTCCAAAAATCTATTCAATTCTTCATTTTCTTTTTGCAAATCATGATTTGCTTCCTCTAGCTTCTACACCTTGTCAGACTTTTCACAATGACCGTGAAAAATAGTCTTGATCATCTTCTTCATCTCAAAGAACTCTCGTACCATCGATGATGTCATCACTATTGATGCTTCACCTGATTCGGATGCCATCTTGTGATTAACTACAAGAAGAGCTTAGTAACCTACTCTAATACCAAATTTGATCTGATTATGATCTAGGGGTTCTATCTTTGATACCACTCGATCTGTAAAACTAATCGAGCACTTACTCAGAATAGTTCACGAGTTAGACTTACAAAGATTAAATTAGTAAATCTAACATCAGGATCTTTTAATTATCAATTTAAGTCCAATATGTAAATCCAAATCTATAATCTACTAAGCTCAAAAACAACTACAAAATTAATCACAAAAGAATAAAACCAAGATGATAACGGAGTTCACCGAACATCGGCTACGTCTTCAGATTCGCCAAAAAAATGAATTTATCTATTGCCTTCAAGACTTGGAAATGCCACAAGATACAAAAAGAAGTCAGCTTTTTCCTTACAAGAGGCCTGAAGAAAGCAGCTCCACCTATGACAACAGCTCCCACATCAGCAAGACATCCTTACAGAAGAACAAAAAGAAGCTTTGCAATAGCTTTTACAAAACGTAGATTCTTTGCCAAGTTACAAAAATTCCTCCAAGGAACACTTGGCTTACAAGAAGAATTTATACGAGAAGAGTTGAGAAGAATTGGACGATCAATTGATGGATCTCCCCTCAGGAAGACTCTCCACATGGCATGTACAATCACATATGACATGGCAGACATGGTAGGTACAATCAATGAGGTCTAATCATCTGAGGACACATGTCATCATTTTAAACTGCCACAACACCATGCTAACATCATCGTACAGACATGACACATCACTGGTCAACTTTTCCTAGGGAAAACTTTGACTGCTCATATCTTTTGCGTATGAACTCCTTTTTTGACGAAATGAACATCATTGGAATCATGATGACGAGACCTTTCTGATGATGCCAACTTTGACCAATTTCTTGATGATGAATTTTTAACCTTTTTCTCATCCCTGATCCCTAAGTTAACTAGCTTTTGACCAAGCTTTGACTAGTGATATCTTGCACAAATAGACTCCTTTTTTGCCCATTCAAGTTGTGCTGAATTCAAAATTCTATGCTCTATGCGATGGAATTGCTTCTGAGAGAAACTAGAACACTTTAATTTGAAGTCCCGAAGATCCTCCTGGATCAAAGCTGGCCCAAAAATGGTTTACATATTAGTTTGTGTCAATACAAGCAACTATGAAAAAACTATGTTACTCGGCATCTGAAGTCCTTGGTGCTTGGTACATATTGTGTATTCAATATTGTCATTTAGCATCTAAATGACTTGGAATTCATTGCTTTCTTGGTTCCTAAATCACTTGGCCCATACTGTTTGCTCACTAGTTGAGTGACTTGCCATGCGAGTGACTTAGCACTCACTATTTACTCTAACTGATATGGTGTTCTTGACATATGTCTAGTTGATTAGCATGATCTAAGTAAATGACTTAACTGTATAAACACTCACTTGTCAAAACCAATCTGAGATTAATAGATAGAAGTATTTGAAGACCTCTAACCATGCCACTCCTAATAGGATGAACTAAATCCTCTAACAAGGTCATAATCTCTTGAATCAGATGATTACGATGCTAAGCTCCATTAATAGCAACATCATATCTTTAATAGGCTAGATAAGAGATAGAGTTATGAAAGATGACAAGGAAGGTAAAGATAGGGAAGAAGCCAGAATGGGGGCTGACACTAAAAAGGACAACATCAACAATGGTCAGGACTAGGAGGATCAAAGGGCGCACCTGCAAGAGGCTGAGGAGAACAAGATGGCCTATGTGGTAGCTCAGGTCATGCAAGACCTAGAGAGAAAGAATGAGGACTAATCCTCTACCTGTTCTTTTGTTTCTATATGTGCCTTTTTTTGGCTTTTTTTAAGGGCTTCTGCCCTAGTAGTTTCTTGATGTTTCTTTTCCTAGTCTTTTCTATGGTTTTTGTTTGTTGGCTGGACCTTGTGCTTATTTTCAGCCTTTGAACTAGAACTTTTTTGGCTGGGCTTTTCACGCTTATTATCAACCTTGTTATTGATTTAACTCTTGGGTTTTAGGGTCCCTATAAAACCTATTTATCTAATAAAAAATAAGGCCATAACTAGCAATATGTTTTGTAACCTTTAACAGGGTTGGATCCTAACAGGACTCACTTCTAAAGATTGAAAATTGTTGTGACTAGTTGCAAGGTATTTTCCCAAATTGGGTTATTTACTTATGCTTTATTTTTGTGCAACTAAGTCACTAAAGGATTAAAAAAATCAATACATTTTAATGTTTCTTTGTTAAGTGAACATCAACTATATTCTAGTGTTAACTGAGCTATTAAAATTTGTATGATAAGTGGAATATTATATTGACATCTAAGGGACAAAGAATTTTTTTCTGGTAAGTGATTTACTCTCCCCTCTTCATTACTCTTACATTTCCAATAGAAGACATCCACTTATTCAATTAAAGATTTGATGTTGCAAGGTATTTTATTTGATGATGATAGAGAAATGCATGTAGAAATATTTTAGAGGATGAGAAGGATATGCATGTTGCAAAGGACTCAACCTATGTAAATGAAGGCTCACTTGGAAAACTATTAAGTAACTTTCTTGATTGGCAAAATGACTTTTTTTACATTAGGTGATCTTCGAATAAATTAAAACTAGGCATAATAGCCAAGGAAAACATAAATAAGATGGCATTATTGATAATACACATATGTTAGGGTCTTGATAGCCTTGAATAAGCTTAGCAATGATAGTATAATATCTATGTTGGATACCACTTACAAGTTAAGTACATTGAATGAAAATTAAAAAGTAGTTCACTTGTTATCAAAAGGTAATTATGTTGCATTTAGCTTGAAATATTTCTTATAAATTACTATTAGTTTATAGGTATGTAAGATTGATAAGGTGCTAAGGGTCATAATTATGACTTGGGCTTGACATGCTCTTTAGGAGAAAGAACAATGATGCTACTAATCTAGATAACATCATGGAGAAGAGCAAACATTTTAATATTCATTTAATTAGGAAAAGTCAAAATTAGGCCAAGTGCCTATAAGTTATTTTGTGTTTTATATCATATGCTTTATAAACTTGGCCTTGAGACTATAGGTTTTATTTGGGTTTGTTAATCCCCTATTTTGGGGATTTTGTAAGACTTCAGGTGATCTCTAGTTGACATTTGGTCTATTTTATGATAGGTTCTTTCTTAGTTTCTCTAGTTGTAATACTTTTGTTTCTAGTCCTTGTAAAATAAGTTTTCCTCTAATTAAGTACATTTAAATAAACATAAGTAAATATTTGTGTTGAAACAAGATTGTTTGTATAGAATCTAGAACAAGCATTATATTTTCAATGATGTCAAACCTACTACTTTCTGGTGAGACAATTGCTTGATTGGTCTGAATGCTATCATTTGTTTGATTGATGAAGAGGATTTGATCAAATGTGATCAAAAGAGCACATAGAGGAATGGTTGAGTTATTAGGTACAGAAAGGAATAACTTAGAACAAGTAAGACATGGATAATATGTTGTATTCGTTATCTACTTAAGGATGAAGTTTATGGATACACTAGCTAAGTCTTGAAGAACATAGAAATAAAATTATGTCTGTTAAGCTTGACTAAGTGATTAGTTGGTGACGAGAAAAGTTAGTTCAAGCTAAGCAAAAATTTAGTTAGTGTTGAGTAAAGTGAAGATCTAGTGTATGTCGAGTGAACTTATTATGTGTTGAGTAAATTCTAGTGTACTCTAAGTGATAGTAAAAGATAATATGTGTTGAACCAACTATTAGTGGATTTCGAGAAACATAGTGTGAGCCAAGCTTCAGAGGTTACTTAATGTCAAGTGATAACATTATTAGTTAGACTATGAATTTTTTAAATCTCAAATGACAAATTTGATTTCTTCGATTGTATGAAACATGTGGAAGATAAGTGTGATGAGGTGGAGGAAAAAAATTCAAGATAAACACTTTTGAAGTGAATTCATAGAGGATTGAGAAGGAAGTTTCTAGAGGGATAAAAATGGAAAAGAGGGAAGTTAATGAATCTAACCTAACCCTAAAATGATTAATAATTATTGATTGGAAAAATATATAAATTATCTTTATAAGGGAATACAAGGCTTGAAGCAATAGTTTTTATGCACAAGAACCCAAGGAAGACAAGGAGTCTAGGTTGTTTCTTCATATGGTGGCCAAATTATAGAGTTTACAATTGGCATACAAGGAAAAAAATCTTAAGATGATGAATGATTGAAGGGTGAAAAAGCTATCAAAGCTAAAGTGATTGAAGATAAGTAGAATGGAGGACTAAATAGATATCTATAATCTATGAGTGAGTTGAGATTTTCTATCAGATCAAGTCCTAGTGTTACTTTCTAATCATTGTATCAGTTCTAGGATAAATCCTTTCGATTAAGATTAACCTAATAGTCATTTGTAAATCCTTTAGTCAGGTGTCATTCTAATGGAATGTTCTAAATTCCTTTTACAATGCATATTCCTAATATGGAGATTGAAATCCTTTAACCAAGTCACATTTAACCATGTGTATTGTAACCTTTAACAGGATTGGCCTTTCACAAGGCATCACTTTAGAAGAGTGAGAATTAGTAGCATGTTACTAGTGGTTTTTTTTCCAAATTAGGCTTCCACATAAAATCCTTGTGTCATATGTGTGAATGATTCTATTATGTTTCATGTTTATATTTTTGCAAAGTGATTTTGACCTAGGACAGTAACCTACAACTTTATGTTTTTGAATGATCTAATGGATGCATGCAACATATCTAGTAAGGAGATATATGTATGAGTTTTGTTAAGCATTGATAAGTTTTATTGGGACATTTGGACCTTGGATAATTGATCCCCCCCCCCCCCCCCCCCTCTCCGTTATTCTAAAGTATTCCAACAATTTGTATTGGAATATTGGTTTCTTGTGAGGGATAGTTTGAAGGTATGATAAAATAAAGATAAAAATGTCTAAAAGAGATGTACCCAAGCTTAACAAGGAGAAATTTCCTACATGGCAAAGTTTGATGAAGCTACATCTAGGAGGACTTTGAGACTATGCATAAACCACCATTTCTATTGAACACATTGATCAAGTTGGAGCCCCTAATGGTGAGGTTCTAAAAAAAGGAAGAGCACAATCATGTAATTTTAGAGATTGCATCTTTCCTAAGCTACACTGATTTTGATGACATCAAGGAATGTGATACTATTTAGAAGATGTGGTATTTCATAGAAAAGATCTATGGAGGAGATAATATGTTCTATGAGCCAAATTCAAATGTCTTAGAGGTGAATTTGATGATATGAGAATGTAAGAAAGTGAGAATATTGTTCAATACTATGCCATAGTAAAAGAAGTTGTAAATTCTATTAGTGGAGCAACTAGTAAGTTTGAAGATGAGACATTCATAAGAAAAGTACTGAGATAACTATTTCCCATCTATGCTATTATAGGATCTCCCATACAATAGTTGAAATACAAACTTGGTAATGATTTGAACCTTGAAGGTTTGATAGGTAGATTGACTACCTTTAAACTCTCTAATTTTGATAATTTCATAACTAGAAATGTTGAATCTTCTTTCAAAGCTAAGTTGTTACTAAAAGAACCTAAAAGAAAAGAAAAAGAAAAAGGGAAAATATGTTTCTAGTGATAGTTATACAGATGAAGATAATGTTGAAGATCTTGAATCATTTTAGGCTAGGAGATTTCACAGAGGAAAAAGAAAATACAAAGGTAAGATGCCTATTATATGTTTCAATTGAAATGAAGTTGGTCATATTGCTGCAAGATGTCTTGAGAATAAGAACAATAGTGGTGGAGATAAATTCAAAAGAAAAAGAGATGAGAACAAAAGGGATTACAAAGACAAAGGAACCAAATACTACTACATTGCTAAAGAGGTATCCAATGAAGAATCTGATGACTATGAGGATGAAGTTGTCTATGTTGCAATGTAGGACGAGTCTAATGAATATGGGGTAACTTTACTAGTGTCCTATGTGAACAAGAGTGACAAATAGATTATTGACAATGGTTGTTCCAATCACATGACTAGATATAAAAGTAAGTTCAATTACCTTGTGCATTATGATAGCAATAGTGTTAGATTTGGAAATGATGCACCATGTTTTATCAAAGGAAAAGGATCAACTAAGTTGATAGATAAGATCATATGTGAAAATGTGTATTATATAGAAGGGCTAAACCATAATATTCTAAGTGTGTCATAACTAAATATTGTTGGATGTAAGGTTGAGTTTGGAAATACAAAAGCCAAGACCTATGATGCTAATGGAGATCAAATTGGTAGTGGTGATCAAACTATGGGTAATTTATTCTATATTGACATGAATGATGCTACTTGTCTAGTTGTGCAATTTGATGATGTTTGGCTATGGCACAAAAGACTATGTTATGTTAATTTTGATAAGTTGGTTAGTATCAATAAGATGAAGAGATTCAAAGTTTTGTCAAAAATGAAGAAACTAGATAATAAAATATGTAAACAATATTATTTAAGCAAGATGACTTTTCAAAAGAGATTTTTGAATTAGTTCATACTAATTTATATGGACCAATCATTGTCCAAAGCTACTAAGGTTACAAGTACATTATCCTATTTGTTGATGACTATTGTAGGATGATGATAGTTATATTTTTAAAGAAAAAATATGATGCATTTAAAATATTTAAGTGGTACTTGGATAGAGAAGAAAAGGAAATTGACAAGAGCTTGAAATGTCTAAGATCTGACAGAGGTAGAGAATTTTAGGAATCAAAAGACATACTTCTGCACCTAGAACCCCTCCACAAAATTGGATATCTGAAAGGAAAAATATATATGTGATAGACTATGCTGGAAACTCATGATGGAGAAGAATGTTACTTTGAAATATTGGAGAGAAGCTATAAGTACAACTTTCTATACACTAAACTAAATACAATTCAAGAAAGGTACAAATTGCACAGATTTTGAGCTATGGTCTAAAAACTCACCCAATGTAAGATATTTTAAGGTATTTGGTATTAAGTGCTACATTCTTAAGGATAATAGGAATGGACTATTTCATGATAAAAGTGAAGAAGGTATATTGTTAGGCTATTACACAAGAATTAAACCTTATAAGTGTTTAAATACTAACACTGAAAAAGATGTGGAAAGTACAAATAAATTTGATGAATATACAGAGGTACATGAAGCTAGACCTACAAAAAAACCTAAAGATTGCAAATCTTTTGTGTATTTCAATGATGATATGATTGATGCTAAAGTTATGAACCAAGTTAAAAATAAGCAACAACAAGTTTTAGTGACTTCCAAGTCAGATACAATGAATGTCAAGATGTATTCAAGAAGTGAGTTGCGTTCAGGTGTTGAGTTGCCAAAAAAAGCTACAGTACATTTTGATAATGTGATCAATGCACATGAAGTAAATGTTGAATTAACTAATAGAGAAGTACACAATGATTGTAAATTTGAGAGGCCTATAGAGGAAAATAGACCAAAACTAAGATTTTGAAAGTATATCAAGAGACATCACCTTGCTATTAAAATTATTGGAGCTAAAGAGGCTAGACCTATGACAAGAAACAAGTTGAGAATTTATACATGTCTATTAAGAATGAATGACCCTAAATTATTTAGGGGTACATTGTAAAATGATGACTGGAGTCAAGCCATGAGAGAAGAGATTGAACAAAACCCGATCACTTGTACCCATACTAGAGAGCAAGAATCTTATTGGAACCAAGTGGGTTTATAGAAATAAACTAGATGATAATGGTGAAGTCACAAGAAATAATGAAAGATTAGTTTGCAAGGGATATTCTCAAGAAGAAGGAATCAACTATGGAGGAACATTTACCCCTATTGTAAGATTGGAAGGAGTAATAACTTTTCTTGCTTACTTTGCATATAAAGGTTTCAAAGTTTATCAAATGGATGAGAAATTTTCATTTATCAATGGTATAGTAGAAGAAGAGGTTTACATTGAACAACCTAAAGGATTTTTTTGATGCAAACAACAAGAACATGGTATGTAGACTACATAAAGATTTATATGGTTTAATGTAAACACATAGAGCATGGTATGACATATTTCATAATTACCTTGTGAAGATTGGTTTTAAGAGAATTGATGACAAGAATAATCAATACTTGAAGACTGAAGGTTGTAAAGGTATTTTAGTGGCTAAATTTTTTGTTGATGATATCATATTTGGAGGACAAAATGCATTGTGTAAGACATTTTTTGATGAAATGATGCAAGAATTTGAGACATACATGTTTGGAGAGATTAAATTCTTTGTTGGCCTACAAGTGTATCAAATGTAGTATGGTAATTACATCACTCAATCCAAGTATGTGAATGAAGTATTGAAAAAAATTATATGAAAGATTCAAGACAAGCTAGCACACCTATGGTCATAAGACATAAAATATCAAAGATTGATGATTCTACTAAAGTAAACTAAACTTTATACATGTCTATGATTGGAAAATTACAATATGTAGTTCATAGTAGACTTGACATTTCATTAGCTATTGGGATTGTTGCAATATTTTTTGTAAATCCTAAGGAGAATCATTTGATGGCTGTAAAAAGGATTATGAGATATCTAAAAGGAATAGAGGACTTTGGTCTATACTACAAGAAAAATGATAAGTTTTAATTAAGAGCCTATATAGTTGCTGATTGGGCTAGAAATGTTGATGACATAAAAAGTACAAGTGGTGGAGCATTTTTCTTCAGAAAGAGACTAGTTACATGGACTAGTAAGAAACTAAATTGCATATCACAATCTACTGCTAAAGCTAAATATGTTGTTGCTATAGTGAATTATACCAATATTGTATGGATCAAACATCTACTCAAAGGAATGTAGGAAATTACTAAACCTTCTATGCTCTATTGTGACAATAGAAGTTCAAGAAACATATCTAAGAATGCTATGATGTATAGAAAGACAAAACATATAGCTGTCAAGTATCATTACTTGAGAGAGCTACTTCAAGAGAAAGAAGTGAAGATGGAATATGTGAATGCCAAAGAATAGATAGATGATATATTCAAAAAACATTTCCCTAAGAATGCTTGTGAGTATCTAAGAGGTAAAATAGGGGTGATAACTCTATCTAAAGCTATTTAAGAAGTATAAGAAGTGCCTTACATCAACTAAGTTGAATAGAATATGTTACACATTGATGCAATGTATATTACTTTAGGAGCTACCTAAAATAATCAAAGAGCTAGACCAAAAGATCAGTCACAAGTATGGTGACAGACTGAGAACCTAAATTGTTAACATCTGCAAGTTAAGATGACAAGTCTTTGGAATTATTGTTAGAGAGGGAGAAATAGCATTGAGGAATATAAAATTGAATATCCAACAAGTGAGCAAGAAATATCTAAGAGGGATAAATAGCCCTAATAGAGGGAGAGTTACTTTAGAGGGAGTAAGCACAAAAAGTCAAAAAGTAAGAGGGAGAAAATGAGATAGAGATAAGAGAAATAGTATGAGAGAGATATGAAAGAAAAAAGATTGGCATAGATACATTACCCTACATAGAGGAAGGACACATATAGATAGAGGGAGATATTGTAATACAAAGTATTAATTTTTTTTTTGTTATTGTTGTTGGTATTGGTTTGCCATCAACGTCAAAGAGGAAGATTATTGAGACAAGATTATTTTTATAAAATCCAGAACAATCATTATATTGTCAATGATGTTAAGCTCGCTACAAGCTAGTGAGACTTGTTTGTTTTGATGCTATCACTTGTTTGATTGCTGAAGACGATTTAATCAAATGTGATAACAAGAGAACCTAGAGAAAAGGTTGAGTTATTTTGTATAGAAAAGAAATACTTAGACCAACTAAGACATGGATAATATGTTGTATTGTTTATCTACCTAAAGATGAAGTTGATGGATACACTAGCTAAGTCTGGATGAACATAGAAAGAAAATTATGTCTGCTAAGCTTCACCAAGTGATTGGATGGTGATGAGAAAACTTAGTTCAAGACTAGTAAAATTTACTTAGTGCCAAGATGAGTGAATATTTACTATATGCCGAGTGAACTTAGTATGTGTTGAGTAAATTTTATTGTGTACCCAGTGATAGTAAAATGCAACATGTACTGAATGAACTACTAGTAGATGTGAAGCAACATAGTGTGTACTAAGCATTAGAGGTTAGTTAATGGTGAGTGACAACATTATGAGTGAGATTGTGAATTCATTAAATCCAAGCTGAAAAAGTTGATTTCTTGGAGTATGTGAAGCATGTAAAATATAATCTTAATGAGCTAGAGGCACATAATTCAAGATAAACTACTTTGAGACAAATTCATAGAGGATTCATAAGGAAGTTTCTAGAGGGATAATTTTTTTTTTTAAAAAGATTATTCAATGAATCTGACCTAACCTTAAAATAAATGATTGTTATTCAACAGAAAAAGAGCTAAATCCTCTTTAGAAGGGTATACTAGGCCTGAAGAAATAGTTGGCATGTGTGAGAACCAAAGGAAGACAAGGAGTCTAGGATGTTTGTTCATATTGTGGCCAAATTATAGAGTCTATAATTGACATGCAAAGAAATAAGGCTTAAGAGGATGAATGCTTGAAGGGTGAACAAGCTATCAGAGCTGAAGTGAATGAAGCCAAGAAGAATGGAGGTATAAAAAATGATCTATAATCTGCAAGTGAGTTGTGATTTCTTATCAAATAAAGTCTTACTATTACTTTCTAATCATTGTATCATTTCTAGGATAAATCCTTTAGATTAAGGTTGACCTAATAGCCATTTGTAAATCCTTTAACCAAGTGACATTCTAATGAAATGTTCTAAAGTCATCTAACAAGGCTCACTCCTTATAGGGTGATTGAAATCCTTTAACTAGGTCACATCTAACATTATGTATTGTAACCTTTAATAGGGTTCGCTTTTCATAGGGCATCACTTCAGAAGTGTGAGAATTAGTAGCATGTTACTATTGGATTCTCCCAAATTGGTTTCCACATAAAATCCTTGTGTCATATGTGTGGATGATTCTATTACCTTTCATATTTACATTTCTACAAAGTGATTTTGACCTAGGATAGTAACCTACAAGTTTAAGTTTTTGAATGATCTAATTGATGCATGCAAGATACATAATAAGGAGATATATGTATCAATTTTTTTAAGCACTAAAAAGTTTTATTGGGATATTTGGACCTTGGATAACTAATTTACCCCCCCAGTTATTCTAAAGTATCCCAATTTGCACCTATTGAAAAAAGAAAAATAATTAAAATGACGCTAGAGGCTAAAAGTCCATGAGAAATAGAATATATTACCTTTATTATAATTTAAGAATGATTTTTGTTAAGGACTATTAAAATGATTAATAATTCTCATGAAGTTTAATAAACATAGATAATGAACAAACAATATGTGGTAACTTTAATGATACCTATCATTAACTATACAAATGAATCTTATACATACATTTAAGATAAAAAGACATTAGAAATTTATCATTCGTACAGTTACATTATGCATTCTTTTGGTGTATTTCAGTATTACATTAGTAGATAAGTTATGTTCCCGTAAATAAATTTCCACTTTATTTGTTTGATAACAAATTTATACAAATGCTTCTATTTGTAAATTCTATTTAGAGGAATTATCTCACATTGAATAGATATAGCATTACATTCTCTTTCTCTCATTATGGTATTAGAGTAGTTTTAACATCCTTTTGAAGCACTCAAGTAAATATGTTGAAGAAAATTTTAGGCATGATGGATCAACACTAACATTGCAGTAGTAAGAAGCTTGTCTCCAACCATCCTAGTCCCTCTCACATTTTTGATATCCTTGAAGCTATCCCATCCCTGACCAGAAGTGTGGGGGGTGGGGGCACACAAGGGGGTAACATCACCTTCCCCATGAAAGATACTCCAAAAATGGATGTATAGCCATGACCAGAGCCAAAGAAGGGCTAAGATGGATAGGGTTGAGCAATCAATAAAGGAGATGAAAAACAATCACATTGGCATCTACCAAAAAATTGACACACTAGTAGGATTCTCCACAAAATTTATGCATTATGTGGCCACTGCCCTTTATTTCATGTAGGTTAATAAGGGCATGAAGCACTTGGGTAAGGAGAGTAAAAATACCTACTCCATTTGCATCTTCCTAGTGGAGGACTAACTAAAGATGCTTCTAGAAAAACCTATCAAAGAAGGGGTGGTGCACGTGAATAGGGACAAGCCTAAAGATAGTTATGTTTTTTCTTTTTTTCTTTTATGTTGTTGATCACTCTAAACTGGATACCCTATGGGGTTTTATTTTATATGTATATGTCTAAGTGTTGGTTTGGTAATAGAAATTTGTCTCCTTGGTGTTGGAATACTTTTTCATTTTATTTACTAGTTAGTAACATGAATTTTTTTTTGAATTACAAAATTGGTATTGGTTAGATTATTGGGAGGTAACCTCTGGCTGATTCTTTAGCCTTTTTTACTTTGGGGTCAGCCCCCTATTCATTTGGCTACTATCTAATACTTTAAAAACACTAACATTGCAAGATTGACATAGTCTTTGGTGTGAGTACAAGTCAATGTATGGTAAAATTGGAGTATGTATAAAAAATGAGTTATATGGAATAGAGAAGATGCAAGAGAAATGAGAAAACATGTTAGTCACTAATTGTTATAATATCATCACTATTTTGTTGAGAATTTGAATTATTATTTTCCAACACTAGATATGGATAGAATCATTATTTTTCTTACTTTCCACTCAAGTACACATGAAAGGACATAAAAATTGAGTTCTTGATTAGATTCAAATGACTATCATACATTAAGATAAACTAAATAAAAAGAGATCATACAAGCTTCAAACATGATATATATATATATATATATATATATATATATATATATATATATATATATATATATATATTTGAAATTACTTAATGGACAAGTGAATTCTAGGGGTGGGGGGTGTAGGGAAATCAAGTCCAAGAAAATATTTTTCTCATCCATGGAGTTCAAGACACATAGAAACTTGCAATAGAGGTTTTATGATAAATTAGACTCATTAATAAGCCCATTTGTAAAGGCTCAAGGTTCATTTGGTGTTTCTATAAACCATGAATTTTTGAGACCTATAAGGGCAATAAATAGATTTAGAATAAGCATTAGACCCCAAGAAGGGTGAAAACACTCTAGGATAGGTTTATATGAGTCTTAGGAAGGTTTCATAAGTCTTAGACATCATCTAAGATCCATATAGCAAAATGCAACAAAAGTTGTTCAAAACTTGCAAAGCAACCTTTGCAATTTTGTTTTAAAGTTGTCAGAAGGAAGTTTCAACTATTTATAAACAATCCATGGGTAGTTGATTAGTTGATTAGGTGTATAAAATACTAAGACAACCTTCCCTATAAAGGAGATTGTCTAATGTACAAAGTTTTTCAAAAATCAATAAAATTCCTCTTTGTTTTTGTTGAAATTCACTATTTTCTGGGTTTGCCACATGTGGTACATACTACAAAGGGAGATTTGATAATGTAAGAAGTAGCCTTCATGATATACCTATCAAATGCAATTTTTTTGATCCAATTTGGAGGTCTCTATCTTCAGTTTTAGATTTGTCTTTTCTGGTAACCAAGAAGCCCTTAAAAATGAGGGTTTTGTGCAAATTTGGCGTATAGTTTCCAATTGTATAGATAAAATGGAAAAAAACCCTGACCAAAAGGTAGTTTTGGGAGTGTTCTTTCATATTCAAAAGGTTTTATTTTTAGAAACAAGAGGAGTGAATTATACTTGCAAGCCCTAGGCCAAATCCAAGGGTTGATTTGGTCCAATTTGCTGGTAATTTGACTAGTTAGAAGATTGATGATTAGAATCTAACTATATGAAGGTAAATTCAGTGTTGAATTCAGCCCTAGAAGAGATCCTAAGTCTTTTATTTAGTCCATGTACCCATTTCTTTGGTCCTCCTTTGAAAACCAAGCCTTTTAGGGCCCTATTAGGTCTACGTACTTTGGTGGATCCTAGCAATACTGGAGTGAATCAGGTTTTGGCCTTTGGATGTGTTGTTTGCGGTGTGAAAACTCATCAAAATCCATTGATACTTTTAGTTTCTACTTTGACTATCCAAGAGAAATTCTTGAATTTATAGATTTTGCCCTAGTAGCCCTATTTGGTAAGCCTCATGGTAACTCACTATACTAGATTGGTGAGTGAGTTTAGAAGGTTGTGTGTGATCCTAGAAGTTGTTAAGACACTTTATAAATCATTCATAAAATTTGGAAATTGGTTGGTGTCATTTTGAGGAACTTGGGTATTGAGGAGCCTAGTTGGTTAAAGGCAAGTTATTTGTAACTTTCCCTGTACCACTCTGCATCAAGGGAGGGGGGTTGAATAAACACTTCAAAATGTTAACCAAAATATATTCACCACATATCCATATCATATTATAATATGTAAAATAATATAACTATCCATTTATTTCATACATAACATAAAGAAATTAACATTGGACACAAGGTATTGGTTACCCAAAAACCCTTGAAAGAGAAGGTAAAACTCAGCTGGGGATGACACCCATAAATCTTCACTAATGCAATTGTAAATTATACCCAATTATGGTTACAATTGTTTG
The DNA here is from genome assembly GCA_028749045.1 of Cupressus sempervirens. Lineage (NCBI taxonomy): Eukaryota > Viridiplantae > Streptophyta > Pinopsida > Cupressales > Cupressaceae > Cupressus > Cupressus sempervirens. The sequence goes on from CM053788.1 coordinate 588,506,202, forward strand.
ATAATAAATTATAATCTATCCTATGAGGTATCTTCCCTATCAAAGGCTACAAATGTTAGATTAGGTGAAAAACTAATCTCCCAAGAACACCTGCATGCATAACCCTATCACATGGATGAAGCAAAGAACATAAGCAAAAAAAAATCATGGAGGCCAAAAAACCAAAGACATCTTATAGACATGCAAAGAACAATCTCTATTATGATCCAATAAGTGAATGAAAAAATACAAAGAGGTGAATCCTTATAAAACGAATCATGAAACCCTAACTAGGTTTGCACATTATAATTAATATAAAATATTAATTATACGCACCTAAAAGCAAGCTTAAGAACTAGAGTAATAAACCACTTAATTAATTAAATCAAAATGATCTAATTAATAAGTGAAACAAAATAATTACTCTAACACCCCCCCTTAAGTGAAGCTTGGGAGGAAGCTAACCTAGCAAAGCTATGAAAGCAGGAAAAAATGGGTCCCGACAACAAGGCCTGATTAGGTACCCAATAAAAGGAAATAAGCTAGATGAAGGAAACAAAGCCTCCAATCTAGGAAATGTCCCAAAGAAAGGAACAAGAAAGAGCATGAAGCATCTCTAAAGCATGAAGCTGCAAACATTGTCAGAAGAAACTGGTAGAATGCCCATTGAAATAGTGCATGATGAGGTAGAGAAGACAAAGTCTGAAGAGCTGATCAGTCAAAGAGGTGACCTCCAAAAGTAGGAATGAATGAGTGTCTATATAGTAGATGAACCATCTCACCGAAATGCATAGATGCCTAGCTACTACATCCACCTAGTACATAGGAACAAAAATTGAATACGTAGATCACTTAATTGAACCAAGGAAGCAATAGAGCCAATAGGTGAACCCCCCCATAATGCTAAACAGGGAGAGGGGTGATAGGAATACTGAAATGCAATGCTAGAAACATCTTTAAGAAGAAGAATCAGGAACACCAATAGTGCAATAGAAGTACAAGCACTGGATAAAGGGTGGTGTCACTGACACACTACATGGGCTAATGTCATGGAAGGAACGCTCACTTGACAAAGGTGGATGAGCACAAAATGTTAAAACATCATGAGCCCCCATGGAACTTTATAACTAAGTGCAAGTACAAACAAACACAAGGTGTACAAGATCCCAGACATGCAAAAGTAGGCACTTTATCTCAGTGCATTTATAGAAAAAAGAATGCAACAAAAGAGAAGCATACAATGCTCAAAAGTCAGAAAGAAGAGTGAGCCAAAAGAACAGAAGAAGAGATCCCAAGACCTGTAGAATCCAAGGAATCTGCCAGAGTGTGAAAGTGAAAAACTTGAAGAAGAAAGAACTTGGAGAAAAATCTGGATAAAAGACCTCTGCAACTGAATAACTCATAGAACCAATTTTCCAACGATATCTGACAAACCCAAAAAAGAGTCTTGATGAGTGAGATATGCCTCCCAGAAGGCAAAATAGAACATCTAGCTTTAACTACCAAAACAAGAAACCAAATTGTAGCAAAAACCATAAAAACCTATACCATCATCTCCATCTTGGAACCAGCTTTCGGGCACATGTTTTGGATCAAAAAAGTACGTCTGTATACTCAAGTTATGGTGAAAATATCGACAATGCCTTCAGAATGAATGAATTTTTTTTTTTTTAATAAAAAAATTAAAAAAAATTAAAAACATGAAAAAATCACGCCACCCTTGCTGGCTGAGGTAGAGCGGAGGAGGCGGTAGAGCTGCTGGTGGCGGAGGAGTGTGGGAGCTGCCGCTACGACGAAGCTACCATGGAGCCGCTGTGGAGTCATTGCGGGCCACTGGGCAGTAACCACTAGCAGTTCTACTACGGTTATTAAACCACTGTGGGTTTAAAAAACTAGTTTTTATTTTTTTGGCAAATTTTTTGTAAAATTCTGCCTTGTACTATGTGCAGAGGCCATACGGCCCTGTACGAAAATTTTGTTTCCTCCTGGACCAACGTTGTCCAAAATGGACAAATTTTATATGGATTCTAGGGGTTTTGGGCACTCTGAGTGCAATGGTGATGTCCGTTTGAGCCCAAAGTGACCAGAAACAAAGGTCCCCCCTAAATCCACATAAAAAGCTTATAAAACCCTTGAAAAACTCCTACTTCTGAAACACTTCAACAAAACATGAATAGCAAGCAGTAAGATGGCTCTTATACCATGTTAGATTAGGTGAAAAACTAATCTCCCAAGAACACCTGCATGCATAACCCTGTCACGTGGATGAAGCAAAGAATAGAAGCAAGAAAAAATCATGGAGGCCAAAAAGCCAAAGACATCTTATGGACATGCAAAGAGAAATCTCTATTATGATCCAATAAGTGAATGAAAATAAACAAAGAGGTGAATCCTTATAAAAGGAATCATGAAACCCTAACTAGGTTTGCGCATTATAATTAATATAAAATATTAATTATATGCACCTAAAAGCAAGCTTAAGAACTAGATTAATAAACCACTTAATTAATTAAATCAAAATGATCTAATTAATACGTGAAACAAAATAATTACTCTAACAACAAAGACTATTAGGTCTTACCTTGTTAGAGGATTTTAACCGACAATGAAGTAAACACTCAGTCAAGAGATTTACAAGAACCTTTTAGGACTTAAAACTTGTTAAGGCTACCCTACTAAGAGATTTTCTTTGCATCACCTATTAAAATGATTCAACACCATGATCCTTCAGTTAACACCTCACTTATATATGTCATATCTTCTCTTTCTCAATGCATACTTCATCCTTCTAATTAGATATACCTCCTCTTCTCTCTCTCTACTCTATTTTATTTTCTCTAAATAATTCCTCAATTCATACATCTATCTCAACCCCCTTAGTCACCTTGAATGCCCTCTCTACACTTATCATTCATCTCAGATTCTTCTCCTTTGCACACACAACATACACAAACTCTTTTAGGGTTTTCCTCCTTAAGTAAACATAGGTGGACTAGGGTTAGGTTAGAATCAATGAATGTGGTTGATCCATATTTTCATGTAAAACATCCCTCTTTCTAATTAGTTACATGTCATGTAGAGGGATTGACAATATATAGCCATACTTATGTTATAAAATTGTAAAATAATCGTTAGGTCGGCCCAAAAATAGTTTACATAGAAGTTTGTGCCATTACAAATAACTATGCCAAAAACTATTCACTCAACACCTAAAGACTCTAATGCTTGGCACTCACTATATCTTCAATGGATTGGATACTAATCAAGGTAGCTTTTATATTTGAATCTATGTTTTGTAGCTCAGCTAGCTTACCTTGAGTTTGTAGTAGCCTCTAGAAATGGGATTGACATTGACTAGGAGATAGTTGCAATATTGTACCTATTAGTTGTATATCTCCTTGTAGCTTTTCAATAGTCCTTTGTACTTGGTGTATAGAGAGAATATGTTCCCCAACACATTATTCATACTCTTCATTTTGGTTGCTAGATCAAACTGTCTAAGTGCAAAAGCACTATATATCTTTTCAATTACCTCAAAGTAAAATTTTCTCTCATACCATTCTAATAATTTTACATTTGAATCAAGCTCTTCATCTCTAAACTTATCAAGAATTTTCACAAGCTACTTAATGATAGGTTTCTCTTTGTTTGGCCCTAGAAGGCTAAAAGTATCAAGAAATATATCTTTGATGTCATGTAATACTTAGTTCTTCTTATGCTCCCATCTTTACAAATCTTACTACTTCTTTCTTTATACAACATCCTACAAAATGATCATCTTATCTATGGTGATTCTATTAAGATCAAAATTGGGTAGTTCAATCACTTCATCTAAGCTCACATCTCAATAAGATGTATCATTCTAAATCCTTAATGTTTTTGCACTTGGCCTTGAAACTTGTAGTAGTGTAGCATTTGTACTTGGCCTCTGAAGAGCTTGACTACTAAGAGGAGTAACAAAAACTAATAGAGTTATGTATTGCTATTTTTTCCTCTGGTTTAGTAGTCACCTTCAACTCTTCAACCTTCTCTTCTTTATTCCCTTCTTCTTGTTGTGTTTCACCTTGAATTTGTGAACTAGGTGAAAGAATAGCTACATCTTTTTCAATAGTTAATATGGCTTGTTTTCTTGGAATTTTTGACAACAATGTATTGGCATCTTGTGTAACTACCTCTTTTATCTGAAATACCACTATAGGCATTGCAACATGTGTTTCAGTTGTAATACTTGCATGTTTAGTTCTTGCACTTTTATCATATTTCTCTATTGTTTCTCTATATTGATGAGGTACATTAGATGTTTCTATTGGTTTCTACCCTACAAATGCCAATTCTACGCTCCCAATCTCATCTACTCTCACCGATATAGAATTGTTGCATAGTTTAGTTGTTTTAGTGGAGTCCTTCATTATCTTGTTCAAATCATCTTTAGTCAAAGGATTGATTTCCTAAGCTGAATTATAAAGAAATTCATTTATTTTTATTGAGTCTTGTTGACTCACTTGGTCTACACGTGGAGGACTGGTACTTAACACTTGTACATCTTGTATATTCTAATCATCTTGCTACTCTTCATCAATTATGGCCTCTTCTTCTATTATCTCCTTAGTGACTCCCATATTACAATATTATCTCCTCAGTGCCTCCCATATTACCATACTTGATTGGTACCTCTTTTATAGTCCCTACTATATCGTGTTCACCTTTCCTAGTAGTTTCCTTAGTGGATAACCCATAAATAGTTTTCCAAATTGATGTACTCTTGGTTACCACATCTTCTATGTTCTTCTTCAAAATAAGGAATGCCCTATATTTTGGAGTAAATTTACTTTTATGTAATTTCATAGCCTCATTAATAATTTTATTATTCAATTAAGGCATTAGTTGGGCTAGTATAGTTTCCCTAATTTATCTTTTAATTTGTAAGATGAATTGGCATTTCTACTCAGCTTAGTCATATAGACTTTTGGGTAGTGAGCTAGAAATATCAAGAGGATTTGATTTAAATGTAGTCATCATCTTATGTATGGCTTCCTAAATTTTATTTTGATCAACTTTTCTAACTTATCAAAATCACTGTGTACAAAACTAGATAAATCTGCATATAACATTACATTGTCACACAAATTGTCTACTTGAAAGGAGGGATTGTATCTTACCACCTTGAGTTAGCTTAGGTCATTTAACTATTTTTCTCCTCATCTAACTTGAATATTGGAGTATACTTCCTCCTTAACCTCTTGTATGTCTCTTTTATAGCCTGGTTTGTCTCAACTATAGAAATAGTTCTTTTTCCCTTTGGTTGTTTAGCTTCCTTGATTTTTTTGGTGGCTATCATTATGCTATATTTTGTAGTAGGTACTGATGGCTTCTATTGTGAAATTTTAACAAGCTTCTTAGGTTTTTCCAACTTTGGTTCCTTTTCATTTCTCTTCTTCTTAGTGGGTTGAAATGCTTCCTTGACACCTTTTGCTTCTTCTTCTTTATCTTCTCCTTGGCCTAGATGAAGTGCCAATGTGGCTTGGACTTGTTCTTCCTCTTCATCATCTTCATCTTCTTCTCCCCCTTTGCCAAATATCACCTTTAGCTTCTTGAAAAGATTATTATTCTTTCTTATCACTAAAGCTATTTGTATGTTTTTCATGATCCTTGACTTGGCTTCCTCAAAATTCCCAAATGATGTGGTACTTTCATCAATGTCTTATGTTAGTAGAGTTGTAATAGCTACAAATGCCTCATCTACATTGATCTCATGTTGCAAGGGCTTTAGCCATCTGACCCTACATATGGTTTCCTACACATATGTGTAATCTATATCCACTAGGAAGAAAACTTAATTGTAATGTTGTTCCACTAGTGACACCAGTATCCTTAACCTTTCCTTCATTTATTTCTTAAAATACTCAAAATAGCTGGTCATTACGAACTTGGAGTTGTCTCCAAGCTACTCTATGAGCTCCATAATTTGAAGTGTAAGTGGCCTTTTTGACTTCCACACCATTTTACCAAATATAGGAAAAGTGTTTTGCACATAAAAGAGTATGTAGACTAGTAGAGAAAAAAAACTTTCAAGATGGAATCCTTGTTTTCCTAATGGCCTCCAAGTTTTAAGATAGTTTCTAAAGTTCTAACTTGACAAGGTCATAGGTGTGATCTCTCTTGAAAATTTTGTATCCCAAATCAATTTCCATAAAAGATACATTGTTCATTAAACTATACTAAAAGAAATTGTGAGCAATCAATCTCACTACAAAGGAAATTAGGGGGTTTGAAATAAAATCAATAGACATCTCTGTCTTATTCCACATGGCACTTGTATTTTTCTTAATTACTTCATTTGCATCACTAAGCATGCTCTTAGGTCTATCTAGCATAGGGTAACCTAATACTCAATTGATGATCCTTTTAGTGACTTTAATTGGTACATTCTCCAAAAATATGAACTCATCACATATTCAAATAAGCATAATATGTATCCATTCAATCTTCAATACATTGGGAAAATATAGGGCATGGGTCAACATTTTCTTTTCTACAATTTTGTTTTCTTCCCTCAAGACTCCATTCTCACAATTTTTTTTATATAATTCCCTTATCTCCATTTCTCCTATACTTCCAACTTTATATGTATAACAACACGTAACATCCTAAATCATAAGAACGTTTGGTAGTATTATCAATAATGCACTAGATGGTTCTCCTTTGTATGCTATTTTAGGTATTTCATGAAAAAGTGGTTGTCTCACATCATTACTAATAAATTTAATATTAGAAACTTTCTTTCCTCCCTTCCTAACATTCACAAAAGAGCTAGCCACCATCTTGACTACTTAGGGTTTGCAAAAATTCAAACAGCGTAACCCAACACTAGTTAAATACCTCTGAATTTGATAAATTCTATCAAGTTGCATTCAAATCTAGTTCACAAATGCTAGAATATCATATTGTAGTTCACCTTCGTGCTCTCTTCAATTGTTAGTGAATGCAATTGAGTAAAAAAAAACCTATATAACTCTTGGAATTTGACAATAAATTCTTAATACTTACATAGTTGTAAGCTTGGCTACCATAGGATTTCCAACTCTCTTTGCTTATACATGATTTCAACTATGCTTATCTAACATAGCAAGCTCTACCAATACTAACATAACTCCTTTTCTTGGTGACAACTATGAAACTTTCCATACTAGACAGCAACATAGAAAATAACAAAACTAAAGACTTTCTCTAAGTTCTAGTCACTCCATTGCATCTTAATTCATGAATATATTATATTTTTAGATCTTAGATTCTTGAAACTGATGTATAATATAACTTTTAATATCAGTCCCACACATAACTTTTGATTTCCTAGTTGGGGGTGATGTGATGACTTGATCCATTGGATGAAGTGACCTCATCTTGACTTCATGTGTTGCAATCTTCTCTCTTCTTGCGTTTCTTATTCATCTAAAATTTTACCTTTTCAACATCAATCTTCTCTTTCCTCTGACTAATTGGTGTTGATGACTTTGTTGGACAAATTTTGTTAACAGGACTGGTCTTCAAACAACTAATACATGTAGTATTACTCAACCATTTAATATAATTTCTTGTAAAATGTTTTCTTATGCAATTCTTAGGAACATGTCCATACTCTTGACAATAGTGACAAGTGTACCTTTCTTTGTAATCCAAATTATAAGAATTTCCATTTTGGTTTATGTTGGCTTGTTTTTTTGATGACCATTTGGGCTTAGATCTACACTCATATGCTTTGTATCCATACTTCTAAAAATTATAATAGTATCATTCAAATCTTTGAGTGTTCATGGTCCCGGTCTTGCATTCATGTGCATAATGTCCTTGCTTGTTGCAGTTGTAGAAGTTTCCTCTATATTTCTTCATAGGGATTTGGTTGACAGTTTTACTCCTATAGACATTAGTTATACTACTTGGCTTTCCACAATTATGGCAAGTTTCTTTGTTGTTCTTATCTTTGTTGCTCCTTTGTTCACCACTCCTAGATGATTCTCCATCTTTAATAGTAGAGTAACCCAATCTAGTAGTATTAGAGAGTGTTGGTAAACATATTTGTCACTATAAAAATGGCCCAACAAATTATATGTGGCAAACCATTCACAATAGTTGGATAGGCCCTTGGTATGTAGCCTTCCTCTACATTTAGAGTAGCAACTCCCTTCTATGATATAATTTTGAACTTTTCAAATAAGAGCAGCTCCGTTGTATGATATAATTTTAAACTTTTCAAATAAGAATGAAATCAAAAATTAAAAGATGAGAAAACTCATGATGATTAATGCACCAGACAACTTCAAAGCTTTCTTGAATTAAAACAAATTGGCTAATTACAACAATCAAGATCTACACTTGAAGGCTACTATTAGCACAATGCTAATTTGATAATTCATGAACATTTGCACAATACCATGAAAAATCCCATTACAAAGAAAGGATCAACATCTTAACTTTCAGATATGTAGAAAGAGAACTCAACATGTGTTTACTTTTTATAAGAAATTTTTTATCACAAGAACAAAATTTGTACACACTTTCCAAAAATTATCTTACTACCAAAACTTTAACATAGTGTCCCCTTATTTCCAAATTTAAAAAGTCCTTTTTACAAAGCTAAGATGATTTCTTATACATGCATCAAGGTTAAGAACTACTCCTCTAAGGTTAATAACTACTTCCCAAATACGTGATTTGGGTGAGGTTAATTAACCTCTGCACTATTAACCCAAAACGACAAAAGTCACTAATTACATAGGTAGAAGATTAAATCCATTACATCACATGAAAGATAAGGAATTTTAGAGAGCCTTGTTATGACTTAAAAATTTGTGTATGGATAGGAATGAAGGTACAAGCCATTGTACATTTTCTCCAAGACATCAAACCCGATTATCAAATGCCTTGAAGCTTTCCATCTGATCGTAGAATAATGATGACCGTATGTTTGGAAGGGTTGGCTTTCCAAAAATTTTCCATCCATGTGAAATATGTGGCTAATTCTAGGAAGACAATTTTCTAAAATAATGAGCTTTAGCTTTATCTCTATCATAAATATTCAAGAGGCACTTCATCAAACAATTTAAGTGCATTTCCTTTAGCTCAATCAAATGCAATGTGTGAATGAACTCACAACCTACCAAGATATTGAAGTGATGGTTTGGTATTGATTGTTGACTATGTAAAAGGGAATGTAATGCCCCCTTCCAAAGTTTTTGGTGATCATTTCATAAGACTCTCATCAAATACCACTTCTTTAATATGGTTTAGCACAAAACTTTATATGTACCTCTCTAGAGTCAATCGATATTGCCACCTATGTGCACTCATATCTCCATGTTCATCTTTGTAAGAAAATCCATGCTTTACTTTAAGGTGATATAACCAAATGATATTAAAACAAAAATGTACAATTTTAATTCCCACTTGACTTATTGGTTGGAGGGTGGAGAGAAGATAGTGAAACAAATGACTATAGTTTTCAATTTTTTCACCTTGACTATATTGATCTCTTCTACTTACATGCTAGAATAGTTGGGTGGATGATGAGCTTGTCTATGATGATATTTTATAGTTTGAATCTAGAGTATTATGTCAAATGGTTATTGTGCATCATCTCTACTATGCAAACATTCAAAGAAAAGTTTCAAATGCACTCAGAAACCAAGTATAGCGTAAATATGTGTGGTCAACCAAAAAAGACCATTCAATGTACTATGGTTGGGAAGATGAAGGATGGATGGTCTGATAGTCTACACAATTTTCCTCGGATCTTGTGCTGATCCACTTTTTGTTTTACTAAATAGTTATCATGCCCTATCTATAATCTTTGCAAATACCACTAAATCCCATTAGAAGCCACAGGTTGGAGATTGAAACATTATATCAAATAGTTATTGTGTCTTATCAATTTTTTTGCTAGATGAATACTATGGGCTATGACAATGGAAGTGATGGGCAACACTTCTATCTTGCTTCAACATTCTATCACACAATCCTTGTTAATAGCTTATGCCTCATCAATTTCCATGTGTTGAAGCTTTGTTGGATTATCTCCAATTGAATAGTTAGCAATAGCATTAACCAGTGATTTATCCTTTCAATTCTCTTCTTTTACTAACATTATTAGAGAGGTTAATTAACCACTTTCAAAATACATATTTTGGAGCTTAACCTTAACCTTTGAGACAAAAAGTTAATGTTAATGATGGGGGAGAGAATACGTGTTTTGACCCTCAAACCTCAACCTCTTTTTAGAATCTTAATTTTCTAAACTTATCTTAACCTTTTGATGGAGAGGTTAATGGTTAAGCTTTCAAAGTGAAATATGTGTTTTGACACTTAATCATAACCGTTTTAGAGGTTAATGGTTTATGATTCAATTTAAAATATGTATTTTGGTTCCTTCATTAACCTATGAGAACTTTTGACTTAGGGACCATATTTCAAAAATTTGAAGTGCTAGACAGAGTTGGTGATTAGCTAGAGGATTTGAAATCATGAATTGGGTAAGTCTTTGAACAATTTATAGATTGGTTTTTTATGTCCTCTTGCACATTTTGATTGAAAATTTTGACATTTGGGTATGATAAATACTGGGGCAACATAGAGATAGGTCTTGGTGATTCCATCAGTTTTTCAAAATATTTTATGGCTTCACTTGGCTTATTAAGATTTTCTCTTTCAACTCTAAATTAATTCTATAGTAGGTCATTATATGATATCAAATAATCATTAAATGATTCATTATATTCAATTGCATTTTGGCAAGCTTTTGTGTGTCTGATGCCTTCTCTTCAAGTCTATTAGATAATAATCTTTTGTCTTCTTCAATCATGAATTTTTCATCCTCAACTTTCTTTTTCTTTTCAGTCATCTCACGTAGCAATACTAATTTCATTTCTTTCTCTCTTTAGAGATTCATGACTCCTTCATGCAGGGCTCCATTCTTCTCCATCAAATCTATAATTGTTGCATCAAACTCTTGAGAGTTTCCTTCTGTAAATAATCCAATTGTGTTAATATCTTTGTATTATGTGTCATTTTATTGCATGGCTAATTATTTTCTCTTCTTCAATGACTACTGCAACTTGTTTCATTCAATCGATGTGGGACAAGCTATATTTAAATCTTCTGATTCTCAATGTTCTTTTCCAATAAGTAGACTTCCATCTTCAAGACCTTTCCTCTCAATCTGTCAAGCTTTCCTTCAAGGTGAAATTAATTAACAAAAAAGTGAATTGTGAGGGGTGGAAGGGGGAGGGGGGGTGGGGAAGGATGGGTGGGGTGGTGGGGTGAATCATCCTTTCAAAAATTTAACTAAAATATATTCACCACATATCCATCTCATAATCTAATATGTAAGCTAAAATAACTATCCATGCATTTCATACATAACATAAAGAAAATAAAATTTGACACAAGATATTGGTTACCTAGAAACCCTCCAAAGAGAAGGTAAAACTAAGGTGGGGATGACACCCACAAATCTTTAGTACTGTAGTTGTAAAGCATACCCAATTATGGTTACAACTGTTTGATCATAAACTATGATCTATCCTGTGAGGGATTTTCCCTATCAAAGGATACAAAGGCTATTAGGTGTCACCTTTTTAGACAATTTTAACTCACAATAAAGTAAGAACTTAGTTAAGTGATTTACAAGAGCCTATTAGAATTTGAAACCTATTAAGGCTACTCTATTAGGAGATTTTCTATGCATCACCTGCTAAAGTAATTCAACACCATGATTGTCACTAGTAGATGTTAGGTCATCTCTTTCCTAATGAATACTTGATCCTTCTAATCAGAATATCTCATATACTCTCTCTCTCTCTCTACTTTGTTTTGTTCTTATTAATTGATTCTACAATTCATACCTCTATCTCAACCTCCTTAGACACCATGAATGTAGTCTCTATAATTAGCATTCATCTCACATGCTTCTCCTTTGTGCACACAACATATACAAAATATTTTAGGGCTTTCCTCCTTAAATAAACATAGGTGGAGTAGGGTTAGGTTAGAATCAATGGTTGTGGTTAATCCATATTGCTACTTAAAACATCCCTCTTTTTGACCGACTGGATGTCATGCATAGGGATTCACAATATCCATCTATACTTATCTTCTAGAATTGCAAAAAAATTATTATGTTGGCCCAAAAAAGGTTTACATATAAGTTTGTACCATTAAAAATAACTATGCCAACAATTGTTTACTCAGCACCTAAAGGCTCTAATGCTTGGCACTCATTATATCTTTAATGTTGTAATTCAGCTTCTGAATGACTTGGCATACACTATTTAATCTACACTTGAATTACTAAGTATGTATATACTTTCTTGACATTTGAGTGACCCAAAACATGCTATATTCTCAACACTAACTAAATATATTTCTTGACATGCACTGTCTTACAACTTATGCTCAGCTTACTCTTTGCACTTAGCTCACACTATAATTCTGCTAGAGTATGACTTGAGTGTTTTTTCACTACTTTGTCAAAACCAAAATAAGCTCTCTCTCTCTCTCTCTCTCTCTCTCTATATATATATATATATATATATATATATATATATATATATATATATATATATATATATATATATATATATAGTTTGATAGTGTTTTAAAGTCATTGATTATTTTATGTATATAATTTGAATGATTTTTCTCTACATAAAGTCTCTATTAGATTAGGTGTCCATTTCTTTAATGATTGACATATAATTATGCATATTAAAACAAATTATTGAAAAGAAACAATTAATCAAATTCTTGCATGAGTCCTTAGAGGTATGCAATAGTCTAGAAGGTGATATCAAGCATTTTTATAATATAATTTCCTATTTTGAGTAATATGGATAATGGATAAAATAAATATGATTATCAAATTTGAATGGTTTGAATCCCCAACTTGTTAATTTAAAATACAATTACTTTTTATTAAAAAATATCAGATACTATTAGTGGAATTGTTTCAAAACCCTAAGATGTAGATGAAGTAATGAAGTAGCTAGATAAATATTATAGGGCCACAATAATGATTGGTCTTAATTTATCACAGGCATATTTACATCATATTTATTTATCTAAGGTATCAAAAGAAATATGGTATGGGCTCAATATTCCTTTTGGCTCACAAGCTTGTAGTGTGAAAATATCCATAAAGAAGAAATTATTTAGGTTGAAGATGGATTTGGGAAATAATATTATTCAAAATATGTAAGCACGCTTCGCTCTCTTCTTAATAAACTTCCAAGTGTAAAATCCAAAATGAATGACAGTGAAAAGTCAATCTTACGAAGCAATATGGCATCAAGTTTTGATCATATTTATTTTACATTGAGAAAAATAAATCCTAGTTTGGAACCAATAATTTATTATCTAATTAATGTACATATAAAGGTTAATAAGTGTCATGAAATTGATGAGGAATGTGCTTTAGTTGCTAGGAAAGGGCCTAACTTTTTAACTAGAAAGGAATATGAATGATTTTACTGATGGATAAACAAATATGTACATTAGAATTACATTTAGCAAGAAAAAGACCTCATCGATGGTAAGATAAAGAAAATTACAAATTTTAATACAACTAAAGTTGAAACACATATTTGAGGATCTGCAGTACATGAAAATGACTCATTTGATGATGACAAACTATGATACAATAGAAGAATTAATGAAATATTTGTTTTTAAGAGAGAAATAAGGATCACAAGAGGTTGGAAATTTTTTAAGGAAGGAGGACACCTATCATCTTTAACTAGCTTCTCTCATAGAGATGATTATGTATGCAATGTATCTATTTGTGACCCTATAAATTTAGGGATTGGTAAATTCATTCCAAAAGAGAAGAGGGGGCTTCATATATTCATGTTTCCTTATAGAGAAAAGGGGACTTATCAGCATAATTTTCCTTCCAAGAAGTCATGGAAATAGGGTTTGAATATGATTTGGTAAGTAAACAAGGAGGTGTTAGGCACACTAAAAGGAAATGTAGACTTATGGAGGAAAGGTGTCTCACATGTAGAAATATTAGTGGAGTTTTGGATCACACTCTATGATCCATAATTAGGATGAAAGAGTTCAAAAGAGGCTCAAACAAAGTGGTAAGATGCAAATGAAGACTGACTTAAAACTTAGGCTAGAAGGTCAAATTGTTGTTATATGACTATTTTGGAGTGAAGAACCTATAATGGAACAATCATTACTTTTTCAATGTTAATGATGTCAAACCTACTATTTTTTGGTGAGATAATTTATTTTTGGTCTAAAAGCTATCATTTAGTTGACTGATGAAGAGGATTTGAAAAGAGGATATAACAATAGCACCTAGAGAAAGGTTGAGTTATTTGGTATGTAAAAGAAGCACTCAGACCAAGTAAGACATTTATATACTATAGTGGATTGTTTCTCTAGTTAAAATCTAAATGAAAGATTAATCAAGTTAAGACTAAAAGAGGATCAAGTATGAAAAAATTCTACCAAGCCTTACCAAGCAATTAGTGCAAGCTGAGAAAAAATTAGTGGAAGCCAAGTGAAAATCAAGAGGTGTTGAGAAAAGATGAAAAATAGTACAAGCCAATTGATTGTTAGTATATGTCAAGTAAAGTTTAGTTGATGTTGAGCATCAGTAAACTTTAGTGTTTAATGAGTGAACTAGTGTTGGAAGAGTGAAATAATAGTATAGATGTCAAGTGACTAAATATTGTTGGCAATAAATGTGTTAAATTAAAGATTTGAAGAATTTGAGCCAACTATTTTGTTTTCTTGAATTGTGTGAAGTATGTCGAAGATAACTATGATGAGTTGGTGGCATAGAATTCAAGGTAAACCATTTTAAGGTGAATTTAAGGAAGGTTGTAGAAGATTCTTCTATAGGAACCAAATGGAAAATTGAGTAGATTCATTGTATCCTACCTAATCCTAAAATGGATGATTGTGGTTAAGTAGAAAAAGATCCTTGTTCCTTATTTATAGAGATAGATGGTCAAAAGAAAAATTTGACATGATCAAGAACCTATGGAAGACAAGGAGTCTAGGGTATTGCTTCATTTAGTGGCCAAACATAAGTGACTGCTATTGGCATGAAAAGAAAGAAGGCTTAAGATTAAGGCCAAGTAGAATGGAGGATTGAAATAGAGATCTATAATCTGCAACAAAGTAGTAATTTTTTATTAGATAAAGCCTTACTACTACTTTGTAATCATTGTATTAGTCTAAGGTAAATCCTTTTGATAAAGGTTGACCTAATATTCAATTAAAAATACTTTAGCTAGATGACATTCTAATCAAATGGTCTAAAGTCCTCTAACAAGGCTCACTCCTAATAGGGTGATTGAAATCACTGATGATAAAAGTAAGTTCATTCCCTTTGATTATTATGATGGAAATAGTGTGATGTTTTGTAATGATGCACCCTATCTTATAAAAGGATAAGGATCTATCAAACTCACGAAAAAAATTCAAAATACAATAGGGAAAATAAACTCTAAGGGAGGTGGGGGGGTGTTGAATCATTCCTTCAAATCTTTAACCATAAATTCATTCACCACACATCCATCTCACAATTTTCATGTAAACTAAAATAGCTAGCTAAAGATATTCATTCATAGCATGAAAGAAAATAAAATTCAACACATGAATGTTACAATATATTTTAGCAACCTTCCAATGAGAAGGTGAAATTGGGGTGGAGATGACACCCAAGAATCTCCACTAATATAGTAATAAAGTGTATCCAATGAAGGTAAAATGTTTGATCACGAGACCTAATCTACCTTGGGTAAAACCACAAACCTGTGCCACCCTTTTGTAAAGGAAAATGCTAACAAAAGTATAACTATTCACCTTCAATGACATCAAATTTGTATTATTATTTTGAATTTGAAAATGTAGTAAAATAATGAAATATGAAAAAATGGATAAAGGTTATAATTATAAATTTTAATATTATTTGGAATAAGAATTGATATATTTTCTTAATCTTTATAGATAAGTTTTTAGCTACTAAGAAACATTGAAAATTAGGGGTCTAGTTCCCACCTAAAAACTATATTGAAATAAACTTATTTCCCTTTGATCTCACACTATTTTATAGAAAAAATATATAGTTAGAACAATAAAAAATAAAAATCACATTGAGACCTATACTTTCTCTTTTACAATGATTCAAATTTCAGCTGACTTGGAATTGATATTTTTCATCTCCCACCACATCTTTCAAAACAAACTATTCCTAATAGGAGAAAAATTATATATTCTAGAAGAGGACTCTCTCCTCTCGAACTTCATATAAATTTAAATTTTTTTTATATGATTTAATATTTTTCTCTTTCCCAAAACTAACATCCTTTCAAGCACTAAAATACATTCTTATAGAGTTTTTTAATTACAATATACTATATCTTATCAAAACACTATAAACTTTATAGGAGAATATTCTTGACTATGAGCTCTATAAAATAGTGTTTATATGTTATTAAAAGAATCTCATAAAAAATAATTAGAGTTATTGAAATGCCACTTTTCTGAAATAATTCTATTTCTTTAGTAATTGGATATAAAGTAGTATAAAATATGCATTTAATATATATTTCTAATTGAAAAAAGTGTGATACCATATATAAGATAGCTTGAATGAATTTATCTAGGTCATATATTTGAATAAAATTGATTTTTAGATAGAAATACTCAAATTTAGTCATTCTGATAAATCAACCTAAAAGGTGACATAGCTTTGTACTTTTAACCCCTTATAAAAGGTATTCCCTTATAAAGGCTTACCACATTGTTAGATCTTACCTTGTTAAAGGATTTTAACACCCTATTAGAACTATTCATGGTTAATGGACTTTAACTTACAATAAAGTAAGAACCTTGTGAAAGATTTATAATAGCTCGTTAAGACTACTCTATTAAGATATTTACCTAATTCACCTACTAGAATGTATGAGCAATGATCCTATAGTTAGCACTCTACTACTAGATAACAAATCACCTGTTTCTTGATTTGTACTTGATCCTCACTAATCAAATGTATCTATTTTGTCGTCTAATTCCTTTACTCTCTTCTCTTCTAAATGATTCTGTAATATATCTAAATTCATAACTCCTTAGTCACCATGAATGCTCTTTTTGCAAATCTAAACTTTTCTCTTTTCTCCTTCCACATTCATATAAAGTTTATGGTTTTTCCTTCTTAAGAAGACCTAGGTGACTTAGGGTTAGGTATGAATCAATGGTTGTGATTCAATCATTTTTTGGCTTCAAATATCCCATCAAGAAATTGGTTACATGTCCTTCATAGGGATCCTCAATAAAGATTCATCCTTATCATCTAGCATCACAAAACAATCCTTAAGTTTTATCAAAAAATGGTTTACATAGAAGTTCGTACCATTACATACAATTATGTTAAAAAAAATTTATTCATCAGTTGAAGTGTTTGATGCTCAACATCCACTGTCTTGTTATAACTTAGTCTTTGGATGACTTGGCATCCACTAATCACTCAACATCTGAATGACTTGACACTTACTATCTGCTTGGCACTTGAGTGACTCAACACTTACTAGTTTGTCATGGCCAAAATATGGGGGCAAAAACACATGCATTTTTTTCTTTTTTTAAAAATAATAATTTAAATCTACTAGCTTTGATCTATTTGTTTCCATAAGCCAAAGTAAAGATATTATGTAAAATAGATATGGGTTCTCCTAACAATGTCCTGACATTCCATTTAAGTTTATAATCAATGAGTATGAATAGATTGTTAAATTTGAATATTCTTTATTTAATTGATTTTGATGTTTATTTCATTATACATTAATTTTCATCAATATATTATGTTTCATATACTTTTCAATAACTCATACATAAACCAACCATCTGCTAAATCTACTAGAAAACATAAATTTGCATCTACCTTAAATTAGCATGATATGAATGTCATAACATTAGTTGATCCAAATATTAATAACAATATAATTCAATTATTTTAATAATAATATAAGTAATTATAACTCTAGTTATTCGAGACATTTGAACTAAAAAGAACCCTCTAAGTAAAATAACATCTAGCATCTTTAACTTGACTTGATTTTTAACTGAGATAATAATACCTTTATTACTCTAACTAAGCCTACATAATAGTTCAAATAATGCAACTTGACTAACACTATAACACTATCTAATTAATTAAATGTAAATAAAATATCTAACATTCACTTAAACAAAATATTAAACTAATAATGAACTAACTTATCTAAATATAATCTAACATTTCATTCTTCTAACTAATATTTACTAAAATAACTAATACACAAAAACATGATATTTAAAAATCACTTAAAACTAACACTAACTAAAACTGACATATACTAACTTCAATTAAAAACAATAAAATCTCTTAACATTAAAAATATACTAAAACCTAAAACATATTAATTTTATTAGCAAAAAAAAACAATTAATATTAATTAATATTTAAAACTACAACTAATACTTAAA
Organism: Cupressus sempervirens; assembly: GCA_028749045.1. Taxonomy (NCBI): domain Eukaryota; kingdom Viridiplantae; phylum Streptophyta; class Pinopsida; order Cupressales; family Cupressaceae; genus Cupressus; species Cupressus sempervirens. The sequence continues at coordinate 588,524,712 of CM053788.1, forward strand.
ACACATATTAACTAACTTAACGTTAATCATATTTAAAAAATGAACAAATGAAAAAAAAATAAAAATAAAAATACTAATATCTAACATGTACTAATATTTAAAAGACATACTAATTTAATTTTAAAACTTTACGAAAAAAAAAACTACTAACCTAACCCCACTAACATTCTAACTAAACTATTCTAACCACCCACCCCACTTAACATTCTAATCCCCATTTCCCACCAAATTTCCCTTAGGGCCCGTTTGGTTGCAAGCGTAGGAATTGAGAATTAGAATAGAAAATTTGAATGAGAATGGAAAATGAAGAATAGGAATGGAAAAATGCAATCCAATCTTGTTTATCCCTTTTTTGGTTATGCAAGCTTAAATTTGAATAGGGTTAACTTGCAATCGGCGCCGTTTGAAAATATTTTGAAGATGCAATCGACGCCATTAGAAAATTGCTGAAATATTTGAAAATATTGAAAAAAAAGTTCCCGCGCTCACCCGAAGTCAAAGCGGATTTGAAAATTTATTCAAATTTGAGAAAGAAAAAATGAATGCAAGAATAGCAATTCCAATTACAGGTATTTTTTGGAATGGACAAAAGCTCATTTTGGGGCTAAAATGAGAATACGTATTCCTATTCCCTATTCCTATTCCATGCACCAAACAAAGAATACAAATCATATTCTAATTTCCTATTCCTATTTCGGTTGTATTCCAACAACCAAACGGGCCCTTAAGTTTCTCCCCCACATTTCCTAGGATAAAAAAACAACCCAAAATCAATTCAACATGGAGGATGTACATGGCTACAGAAAGGCCAAAAAGCTAAGGATCAAAAAGTTTGAAAACTTTATAGAAACATGTCTTTTCAAATCTGCACCCCCCTTTAAATTCATTCCTTCCTTTCTTTGACTTTGGGGGCACGTGGATTTCTTAAAGTGCAGATTTTTGGGGCATTCTGAATGCCTAAGAAAATGGTAAGATAGAAGTTTAAATGGATAAAGTTTATTTGGTAAGAATAGGATAGAACAAGGAGTAATTTCATAAAGTAAAGTAGATAGGGTTGTAGGATATTTAGGATATATGTTTCAGTAATTTTATTTTTATTTTCTTTGCTTCTTTGTATTTAAATATTTAATATTTAAAAAGTCTACAAAGAGGATCTTTTTAGATTCACTGTTGCAAGGAAGGTAATTAATCTTCTTCTTATACAAAATCCAGTGAGCATTTTTGCTCTTGGGAGTGTATTTTTTTCAAGGCCATATTTTTTTCTAAGTGTCAATTTTTTTTTAATGCATCTAATTTTATAACAAGAGGTGTATCTTTTTTTCTTAAGTATAAAATTTGCTTTCCAACTATATTTCATGTTAAGGGGATAATATATATATATATATATATATATATATATTTGTTTTAATGTGTTGAATTGGTGCAAAACAAATCATCAACTTTACTAATTTGTTTAAACTTTAATGTAAGGGTTGTTTTATCTCCTAATAAGCATGAAATTGAATTGATATTTCTACCATATCATTTTTTTTTTCTTAATATAATTGCACTCAAAATTGCATAAATTGCATGCCACCATTTTATCTTGTTTTTTTTTCAATACACACATGCATAAACTAAAATAATATAAGACTCAAATGCAATAATATTACTCAATCTATTTTTCTATTAAACCACCTGATTCAAAGGCTCCATCGAAAAAGAACTAGTAAGAAAAATCGACATCCTTGCCACTTCAATAATAAGTTTAAATATGTTTTTACACAGGATTTCAATCTCGAGGAGAAATCTCCCAACATAAATGAATATCAATAACAAATCTTAATTTCCTTTTTGGCCCTTAACAAGGGATCCATTTCAAAATTTTCAATACATCTCAGTGATCATGAAGATAATGGAAACTAACCGAGTAACAAACAAACATATCATGAAGACAAAATCAAACATTCACTCCCATCCTAGTTTGCACAACAGGTTCAACATTGAACCAAACTAGGGAGAAGGTGGATTTTTTCCAATAGGAGACATCATACACAACACCATAATAGGGGCCCAATTGGGCCTAAAAATCTCAAGAACTTTCATTTTTCCACAAATGCCCTTTTGAGGCTAATATCACAAGGACTTTCATTCTTTCACTTCTAAAGTTTTAAAACTCAAAACGTGGTTTGTGTTGATGAGTAGGGGCCCATAACACCCTACCATCTCTCCCTCTTCTCATCTTGAGAAGAGACTCTACATTTTTGGAGTCCAACTAAAGAGCTTCCCCCGTACATGGCCACTTCTACCCTATCCAAGGGTGAGTAATGCCAATACAACCCAAAAAATCACTTACAAATTTAAAACAAAAACCAATGAAAAGACATTCGAGAAAACCTATTTCAATCCCTTCCAAAACATAAACAACATGAGGTGAAGTATTCCTACCTTCAAAATTGGGTTATGGAAAATGAACAAGTTTGAGATGAGCAATCCCTTCCTTCTTCTTCTCCTTCAATCTTGAATTCCACTCTAAAACTAGAGGTTGGGTGAACACTCAAACCCTCTAAAAAATGCCCCTAAATAAGATCATAAAATCAACCACCCCAAAAAGAAATAACTCCCCCCACTTGCATAAAAGTTCTAGAGTCTTCTAACTCAACTATACATAGGCTAAACTCAAGGTGGAGTTAAAGTTATCCAACCCATGATGGAAATAATCAATTTTCGCAATAAAGCAAAAATGGAGTTTTTGGGTGACCATAAAAGTCAACAAAAGGGGCTAGGGGGGTGAAAAATTCCCCCAACCCATACACATACCCCTTGGGTACTTAGATTTCATGATTTTAGGCCTTCAGGATTAATAAGAGACCTATCAAAAGCTAGGAATATTTTAGGACTTTCTAACAACCTTCAAAAATGAAAATTACTCACTAATCCTAATTAGGGTAATTAACCTTGATTACTAACTAATTAGCAAAAAAAGTCACTAATCCAGTCCAACTTAGATCTTTAGTTAACTTGGTTAACCCTAACTATCATGCTAGAATGCATGTAGAATTCACTAGTGTCAAGTGACACTATAAAATCACTATTAAAAAACATCAACATTTAAAGATTACAACATGATACATTCATTTAATCCATGATACAAATAAAATTAGAACAACGAGGTTTGCATCTTTTGTTACATTCAACCCTCATTTCCACGATTGGTACATAGTGTTCAATTTTTTTTCTTTGTTAGATTTCTCAACTAAATATCTTGTACACTCATTGTACATATCACTAGCATAAGAAAATCACATGCATATATGTATATAACGTATCAGGAAAATTACATAAATTAAAGCATCCATCTTTCAAATAATGAATTGTTTAATTCATTTCTACTCACATTTAATCATTATTAATCACATAATCAATATAACATAACTTATTCTTTAATTCAGATTAAAATATTTGAATAACAATTGTTAGACATGCATATACCTAACATCATAAACATCTCCAAATAAGGAATACTAAACTATCTAAATGCATCTAACCTAATTATCAAGGTACCATAGTCAACATCATCATCATTAGATGAAAACACCTTGCATCATCATTAGTGAAATTTTAATGTTTAAACAATCGAGATAATGTAGTAGTTCTTTAAACCACTGAGTATTTTAAAACATGGATGTATCAATTGCTCTCAATTTCATTAGGAAAATTCACAACATAAAACATTACTTCATATCTAATTCAATCTCCTATAATGATTTTAATAAAGGATTCATATTTGATAAGTATATATGAGGAGGGACCTTACATAGTTACTCAACATAAACTATATGTCTCTCAGTCAGCATATACTACTCATTTGACATGAACTAAGTAAATGACTTAAGTATATTTTTACTCACATGTCAAAACCAATCTAAGATTAATAATCTTCCCCTTTGACATAAGTGACAAAACACTTGGTTATGCATAAATATCTTGAGATCTTCAAGCGTAACTTAGATAATATCCATTTAGTATTTGTCTTACATACAAAATTTTAGAACTTCAAATTTTTTCAAAACTTATGACTCATTATTCATATCTCAAAATTCAATATCCCCCCCTAAGTTTATTATTTTATTTTGATTATAATTTTGGATATACCTACTGAGTAGATTCTACTATTTTAGCTCTGCTTTTGTATTCTATCTCTCCTTTTATGCATTTTCTCCACCTTCATGTATTCTCCCCTTTTGACACTTATGTCAAGGGTTGTACACATATTGTGTATTTTTCCAAGAACCATTTATGAACCTCTATTATATTTTTTCATGATGCATCCCAAATGTCACATACTATCTCCAAAGATTTAATCCATATCTCTAACTTGGCAACAAGGGTGACTAAGCCTTCATGTGTAGAAAGATTAGGATATTTGTTTAGCAATTTCTCTGCATAGGCTAGTTCCTTATGTAATAACTCTATGTGAGGGGTTAACATGGATTGGATGCTGATTAGTGTAGCCCTTATATTAGCATCTTGAGCTTGTAGTGTTGCTAACTGACTTTGTGTTGATTAGTAAAATGAGACTATCGTTCACTAGGAAATTGTTGTAGAATGTTACTTGTTTTCTTTAGATCTCCCTGTAGATGATCAATATGTCTCTGCATTTCTTATGTAAATAGGGGAACATCACACAACTTAGTGTAAAGAGATAAAATGTGTTCCAACATCTTCTTTACACCCTCAATCTTGGTTGATAACTCAACTTGGTGTAGTGTAATGGAACTAGATATCTATTTATCAACCTTGGTTTGAAATTTCTTCTTAGACAATTCCAATAATTTTACATTGGCATCTAGGTCTTCATCATTGATTTTCTCTATAATATTTGCCTCCTACTCAATGATTTTCTTTGCTTCATCAAGTGTAGGGAGGCTGAATGCATCAAGAAATATGTCCTTAATGTCATGAAGTGCTTGTTTTTGCTTGTGATCCCTTCTGAGTAGTTCTTGGTGTTTCTTTCTTGCCAGAGCACCTTACAATATGCTCATTTTCTCTATTGTAATTGTTATAATTTCATACTCTGGTAACTGAATCACCTCATCTAAGTTGATGTTTCCATAAGATGTCACCTCATCAACCATAGATGTTCTAGGAATTGGCCTTGATGCTTGCAATGGTGTAGCTATAGTACTTATCTTGTGAAGTGCTTGACTAGGAGTAGGAGTAGCGATGTTTGGTAATGCAAGTAGTGTTTATATTGCTATTACTCCCTTTAGCATTCTAGTTAATACTACATATCCAATCCTATCCTTCTCATTCTCTTTGATTTCTACTCAACAGTTTGCTAGTGGTGTAGGTTTAAGACTAGCTTCTTGACCTATTTGAATTAGTGTCTCTTCTTTCTCAATTATTGTATTTGTTGGTACTTAATCATGTTGTACCTTAGTGATGATATGTGAAGGCATGGTGTCCTTCCTTTGGTATACTACCATATGCATGATAGGTTGCAATTTTACAGATTGATAGGAGCAATGGATAATTCTTGTGGTTTCTCCCCTATAGATGCCAGATTTGCCTTCTCAATCTCATCCACACTCACCAAAAAAGAATGAATGCATAGTTGTACCTTGGTGGTGGAATCAATCAATATCTTTGGCATATCCTCCTCTATAAGGGGATTGATTTTTTGAATGGTAGTGTTAGGCATATCTTTGACCTTTACTATATCTACTTGAGGACTAGCACTCAACATTTGTACTACTGGTATATTCTTGTTAGTTTTTTGTTCTTCTTCAACTGTTTCCTTTGCAGTGCCTTCCCCATGTACTTTCATCATAGATTCATTATTTGTTGCTTCAACTACATCTTCCTCAACTTTATCTTCACCTACTTCCTTAGCTTCTTACTCAATATCCTTTTGTATTATTAGTCCACAGATTACCTTCCATGCATGTGTGCTCTATTGAATAACCTCTTTAATTTTATTTTGTAGGATATTAAAGGCTTAGTACTTTGGAGCAAATCTTCCTGTATACTTATTAATAACCTTTTTAATTTCATATTTCTCCAACTCTAGTATTATTCTTGCAAGTGTAGTCTCTCTAATATTTCTTTTAGTTGTAAGACTATATTTCCATCTTTTTTCAACTCTATCTTATAGGCTCTTGGGTAGGGAGTTGGCAATCTTAATTAGAATCTTCTTAAAAATTTCCATTATGGCATATATAGATTCTTCTACTTTATTCTTTTATATCTTCCCAAGTGCATCAAACTCAACATGTGTAAATCCACTTAAATCAACATTAATTTTAATATTTTTAGACAAGTTTCCCAAATCAGAAGGGGGAGTGTGACTTAATAATTTGAATTGGCTGTTATCATTTGACTTTTCCTCTCCTCATGTAATTCGATTGGGGAAATATACTTCCTTCTTTACTTCTTCTCAGGTTCATCTCCTTGTATAGCTATACTAGCTCTCTTGCCTTTAGGCTTGTAAACCTCCCAAGTCTTCTTGGCAATAGCTCTTGTGCTAGCCCTAGTAATAGGAATTGTAGGCTTTGGTTTCAAAATCCTTTTATGTTTTCTTGCTACAAGCTTCTTTTGTTTTCTCTTCTTTTCTTTTGTGTCAATAGGTGCTTCATTGGCTTCTTCTCCCTTGGCACCTTCATCAATTTATGCTTCTTCTTCTCCTTCATCTTCACCTTGATCCTATATGAGAGAAAGTGGTGCTTGGGTAGGTGTATCCTCATCATCTTCATTATATTCTTCTACTTGTTCACCAAATTGTTCTTTGGGTTTCTTCACAAGCCTATTCTTTTTCCTCATCACATAAGTTGTCTTTAAATCCATTGTGATCTTTGAATTTTCTACATCATAGTTTCCAGAATAAGTAGCATTCTTATCTAATTCTTCTGCTAGTAAAGCAGTGATGGCTATAGATGCCTCATCAACATTAATATCATAAGGCAATGGTCAAATCCATCTCACCCTTGGAACATAAGCTTGTACATATGTGAAAACAGCATCAACTAGAAAACATACATCATTGAAATACTTCTCTACTAGTGATATTGGAATCCTCTATCTTTGCTTCATTGAGTTCTTAAAGTCTTCAAAGTAGCTAGTCATCACAAACTCAAAGTTATGTCCAAGTTCTATAAATTGACCAATCTGCACTGCAACTGATCTATTAGTCTTCCAAGATAGTTTTCCAAATGTGGGAAGAGTGTTATACACATATAACAATATACAAAAAATTACTAAACCAAATTTTCATTGTGCACTTTTTGTTTTCCTTATGGCTCCCAAGTTTTCTAATAAATACTGGAGTTGTAACTTAGCAAGGTCATAAGAATAGTTTTTCTTTACTATATTGTAACCTAAATCCATAGCCATACATGGTACACTTTTTAACCTACTAGATTTAAAGAAATTATGTGCAATAATTATCACTACCAATGTAATTAGGTGATTAAATTGTTTGTCTATGGTCATTCCTCTCTTGTTCCATAGTGCCTTTATATTCTTTTCAATTACCTCTATGGCATCACTCCTCATTGTATTAGGTTTTTCTATGGTTGGATACCCTACCACTCTATGAATGATCATCTTTGTGATTTTTATAGGGTCATCCTAAAACTATACATAACTGTCATGAATTCTACTAAGAGAAATCTTAACCCATTCTATTTTGAACATGTTTAGAAAATCTAGGGCATGAGTTAACCCTTTTCTCTCTACAACCTTGAATTCTTCTTTCAATACTTTATTCTTACATAGTTTTTCATAAACATATCTTATCTCCATATCTCTAATTCTTCCAACCTTACAAGTGTAGCAACATCTTACATCCTGTATCATCAAAACTTGTCATGGTATCATTGACAACCCATCACACATGTCTCCTTTATATGTAATGTCAAGAATTTCCTAAAAATATGGTTGGTTAATCTCATTACTTATCAATTTAACATTCAAAACTTTCTTTCTTTCCTCAACCATGGTATTAAAAGAGCTAGACACCCTAACAACTAACTAGGGTTTGCAAAAATTCAAACACCATAGCTCGACACATGATAAATACCTTTAAAATCTGATGATTGGTGTCAAGTAGAAATTGAATTAAGTTTTCAAACTCTTGAATCCTTCTTTTAAATTTTCCTTCATGTCTTCATCCTCTCTTCAATATTGAATAATTTCAAATGAGTCAAAGCTCAACCATATAGCCCTTAAAACTTTACAATAAATGCTCAATTCTTACACAACTGTAATCTCGTCTCCAATAGCAATTTTGACTCACTCAACTTCAATATAATTCCTTCCTCACTCAAAAAACATAATGAGCTTGATGATCACTATCACTTTTGGTAGCTCAACAACAACTAACTTTCACTTGGTAACCACAGTGAAACTTTTCATGCATGGTAGTAACATGAGAACTCATAGATTCCTTCTAAGTTCTAACCAATACTTTGCATCTTTCTTCATGCATAAATGATCCTTTTATAACTAACTTCTTCGAACTGATGTATAGTTAAACTTTGAAATATTAGTCCCACACATGCCTCTTAATTGGCTAGTTGGGTATGGTGTAATCACCTGGTCCATTAGATGAAGTGATCCCATCTAACCTTGATTTACTACAATATTCATTTTTCTTCCATGTCTTGTTCATCTACACTTTGACTTCTTCAATGTCAACCTTTCCAATTCCTTTATTGAATTGACTACTATGTGCTTTTGACCTTGTTGTATAATTTTTTCTTATGTGGCTAGTCTTCAAACAACTAAAACATGTAGTTTGACTCAACCATCCTTTTTAGTAACCTTTGAAATGTATTATAATGAAATTTTTAGAAACATGTCCACACTCTTGATAATAGTGAGAACTATACCATGTATTGTAATCCCAATTATAGGATCTACTAGTATGGTTTACCTTAGCATGCTTGTTTGATGACTAGGTAGGCCTTGATTTGTACTCATATGCTCTATGTTTATACTTCTTATAGTTGTAGTAGTGACCTTCAAATACTTGTATGCTTGATGTCTTGGTCTTACACTCACGTGCCTAATGTCCTTGATTATTGCACTTATGATAGTTACCTATGAATTTCTTTTTAGGGTTCTAATTTGCATTGTTGCTCCATCAAATAGTTGTTGTAAGACCTATCTTACCACAATTATGACAAGTAGGTTTGGAGTTCTTACCTTTGTTTGTCCTTTGTTCAACACTTTTGGAAGATTCCCTTCTTTAGTACTATTGTAACCCAATCTAGTAGTGTCATTATTGGATCTAGGAGATCTCATTAATTGCTCAAAATACTTGATGGCTTCATTAGGTCTGTTGAAATTTTCAACAATTTTTTTTTCTCTTTTCAGATCATCTCTCAATTTTGTATTCTACAACTTCAATGTTGTGATTTTAATATCTTTTCCATTTAATTCGTGACTGGAAATCATCATTTGATTCAATGTTTCCATTTGTGTGTGAGCAATCCTATTCACCTCTAATGTCTTCTCTTCCAATCTATTGGTCAGTATCCTTTTATCATCCTTAATCATGACTTTGTCTTCTTTTTCTTTCTTTTTTTGCTTGGTCACCTCACATAGAAATACTGATTGGACTTCTTATTCCATCTTCAGATTTATGATCTCTTTAGTTAGAGCTCTATTCCTTTCCATTAGATTTACAACTGCTACATCAAATTCACTTCAATTTCCATCCACAAATAATTTAGTAGTGTTAATCTCTTGGAAATGTGTGTCATTCTCTTCAATAGCTATGTCTTTTGTTCTCTTCTATAATCACTTTAACTCATCTCTTTCTTCATTTGGATGATGCAAGGAAAACTCAATTTCAATCTTCTGATTATCAATAATATTTCACAAATTGTAGACTTTCATCTTCAAGATATTTCCTCAAAGATGCAAAGCTTTAATTTCTAGAGAACCAACACTCTGATACCAATTATTGGAAATATAGTAGGGAAAGTAAACTCTGAGGGGGGTAGGGGTGGGGTGAGGGTGAATTATTCCTTCAAAAATTTAACCATAAATTCATTCATCGCACATCCATCTCATAATTTCCATGTAAACTAAAATAGCTAGCTAAACATATTCATTCATATCATGAAAACAAATAAAATTCAACACATGTATGACACAAGATATTTGGTTACCTAGAAACCCTCCAATGAGAAGGTAAAATTTGGGTGGGGATGACACTCACAAATCTCCACTACTATAGTAATAAAGTGTATCTAGTGAAGGCTACAATGTATGATCATGAGACATGATCTACCCTATGAAAGGTTTTGCTTGTTAAAGGATTATAAGATCGATAGATCTTACCCTATTAAAAGATTTCAACACCCTATTAGAAGTGTTCCTCATAATAGGACTTTAACTTACAATGAAGTAAGCACCTTGTTCAAGGATTTATAATAACCTATTAAGACTACTCTTTTAAGAGATTTAATACATTCACTTGTTAGAATGTATCAATAATGATCTCGTCATTAGCACTCTACTCCTAGATAACATATTACCTCTTTCCTAATGTGTACTTTATCCTCACTGATCACATGTATCTCTTCTGTCCTCTAATTTATTTGCTCTATTATATTCTAAATAATTGTGTAGTATATCTTAAATCATAGAAACCTTAGTCGGCATGAATCATCTATTTGTGCATGCAAACTTCTGTCTTTTCTCCTTCCACATTCATACAAAGTTGAGGATTTTTCCTCCTTAAGAAGACTTGGGTGAGTTAGGGTTAGGTATGAATTAACCATTGTAATTCACCCATTTTGCTACTTAAAACATCCCTTTAATCGATTGGTTACATGTATTACATAGAGATCATCAATAAAGAGTCATCCTTATCATCTAGAATCACAAAACAATCCTTAAGTCAACTCAAAAATAGTTTACATAGAAGTTTGTACCATTACAAACAACTATGTCTAAAACTATTTACTTGGCATTGAAGTGTCCAATGCCCAACATCTACTATCTTCCTATAACTTATCCTTTGAATGACTTGGAATCCACTAATCATTCAACATCTAAATGACTCAAAACTTACTATATAATTGGCACTTGAGTGACTTGGCACTTACTAGTTACTTAGCATAAACTATATGTCTCTTTCTCAGTATTTACTACTTGTTTAGCATGAACTAAGTTAATGACTTAAGTATATTCTCACTCGTATGTCAAAACTAATCTAAGATCAACAAAAAAAGATCATATGTGATAATTATTATTATGTAGAAGGCCTTAACTATAATTTGTTGAGTGTGTAACAATTGAATAGTTTAGGTTGCAAAGTTGATTTTGAGAACAAGATAGCAAAGATTTATGACAAAGATGGGAAACTAATTAGGAAAGGTGATTAAACTAGAGTTAATCTATTTTATCTTTATATGAATGATGCTACTTGTCCTATTGTGGAATTTGATGGTGTGTGGTTATGGAACAAGAGGTTATGTCATGTTAATTTTGATAAGTAGTAAGTATCAGTAACATGAAAAGAGTTAGAGGTTTTCCTAAATTGAAAAAACATAACAATATGATATGCAAACAATGTTAATTAGGAAAGATGAAAAAATCTAATTTTAAAAGTAAGACTCACACCTCTAAATATTTTCTAAAGATTTTTCATACTAACTTGTATGGACCAATTAATGTGAAAAGCTACAAGGGTGACAAGAACATTATCCTACTTAATGTCGATTATTTTAGGATGATGATAGTTATTTTTTTGAAATAAAAATCTAATGATTTCCAAATGTTTAAGTGGTACTTAGATAGATTTGAGAAAGAGACAAGAAAATTTTTGAAATGTTTGAGATTTGATAGAGGTGGAGAATTTATTATCAAATGAGTTTGAGATTTTCAGTAATGACAGAGAAATCAAAAGATAGAATTTTGCACCTAGGGCCCCTCCACAAAATGGGATTGCTAAAAGGAGGAAAAAATATATAATGGACTATGCTAGTTCACTCATGATGGAGAAGAATGTTGATTTCAAATACTAGAGAGAGGCTATAAGTATAATTGTCTATATATACCTTGAACTTTGTGTAAGTCAAGAAAGGTACTCATTCAACACCTTTTGAATTATGGTATGAATACTCACCTAATGTTAAACATTTTAAGGTATTTGGAAGAAAGTTCTATATTTTTAAGGATTTTAGGAATGTAAAATTAGATGCTAAAATTGAAGAAGGTATATTCCATGGTTATTACAAAGAATTAAATATTATAAGTGTTTAAATACTAACACTAACAAGGTTTTGGAAAGTGCAAACATGAAGTTTGATGTATATATAGAGGTAGATGAAAATGAACCCATGATTCTGAGATAAGTATACATGAAAGATATCTTGAATTACCGGATAGAGAAGTACATAATGATTCTAAATTTAAGAGACCTATTAAGCAAAGAAGAGAAAAACCAAGATTATTAAAGTGTGTTAAGGGACATCACCCTAGTAAACAGATTTTTAGAGATAAATATGCTAGACCAATGACAAGAAATAAGATGAGAAGTGATACATTTTTTATTGAGCATGCATGAGCCTAAGACACTAAAATATGCCTTACAAAATGAGGACTAGAGTAAATCCATGAAAGAAGAGATTGAGCAGATTGAGAAAAACAAGACATGGACTCTAGTTCCTAGACCAAAGGACAAGGATGTGGTTGAAACCAAGTGGGTATACAAAAAACAAGTTAGATGAAATTGGTTAAGTCACAAGGAACAAGAAAGGATAAGTTTTCAATGGGTGTGCACAAGAAGGAATTGAACATGGATAAACATTTTCCCCTATTGCAAAATTGGAAAGAGTAAGAACTCTTCTTTCTTACTTTGCATACAAAGGTTTCAAAGTTTATCAAATGATGTGAAATCAACATTTTTGAATGGCATATTATAAGACGAGGTTTACATAGAATAGCTAGAATGATTTGTTAATGTTAAAAATAAGAACATGGTATTTAGACTAGACAAAGCTTTATATGGTTTATAGAAAGCCCAAAGTACATGGTATGAAAGGCTTCACAATTATCTTGTGAAGATTGGATTTGAGAGGATTAATGATAACAATAGTACATACTTCAAGACAAAAGGAGGCAAAGGTATTTTACTAGCTAAAATTTTTATTGATGATAACATATTTGGAGGTTAAGATGGATTATATAAGGCATTTGCAAATAAAATGAAGAAAAAATTTGAGATGTCTATGTTTGCAGATATCAAGTTGTTTGTTCATTTGCAAGTATATTAGATGAAATATGGTATATAAATTACTCAGTCTAAGTGTGTGAAGGAAATATTGAAATTTTTTAGATTAGAAGATTCTGAGCCAATGAGCACACCTATTGTGATAGGACACAAGTTGTCAAAGAATGATGATTTAGCTAATGTGAATCAAACATTGTATAGGTCTATGATTGGAAAAATGCAATATGTAGTGCATAGAAGACCTAGCATTGCATTATCTATTTTTATAGTTGCAATATTCTTTGCTAATCCCAAGGAGAATCATTTGATGTCTATTAAGAGAATAATGACATATCTAAAACTAATAGAAGACTATGGTCTATACTACAAGAGAAATTAAAAAATTGAGTTAAGAGCCTACACTAATGTCGATTGGGTTGGAAACATTGGTGATAGAAAGAGCACAAGTGGTGGAGCATTTTTCTTAGGAAAGAGGTTTGTCACTTGAACTTGCAAAAAAACAAAATTACATATCTTAATCTATTATTGGACTTGAATATGTGGTTGTTGTAGTAAATTGTACAAATATTGGATGGATCAAACAACTATTCAAAGGTATGAAGGATGAAATCAATAAACCTGTGATATTTTATTGTGATAATACAAGTTCTATAAATATATCAAAGAACCTTGTGATGCACACAAATACTAAGAACATTGCAATCAAGTGTCATTACTTGAGAGAGTTAGTTCAAGAAAAAGAAGTGAGGATAGAATATGTAAATATAACAAAATATATAGTTGATATCATCACAAAAGCTTTACCTAAGGATGCTCATGAGTATACAAAGAGGTAAACTATGGGTGATACCCCTATCCAAAGCTACTTAAGAAGAAAAAGTAGTGTGCTACATCAACTGAGTTGAATGTTGTATCTTACAACTTGATGTAGTGGATCTTACTTTAGGAGCTACCTAAAGTATTGAAGGAGTCAAATTAGAATACTTACAATTACATAAAAGGTGATAGAGGGAAGATCTAAAATTGATTATATCTACATACAATGATGACAAGTCATTGGCATTGTTTACAAAGAGGAAAAGATAATTGTGAGATACAATACCTAAAAATAAGATTGAGCGAGAAATAAAAAATGACTAAAAGAAACATATGTCTAGTAAGATGGAGAAATAATTTGAAAGAGTGATGTAGATGGAGATGGCTACACTAGAGTATCAGAAAGAGGGAGTGATAATTTAAAGAGGGAGATATAAGTTAGAGGGAGAAGATATAGTCAAGGAACTTGACAAAGCTCACATTACCCTACAAAGAGGAAGGACATATAGTACACTAATAGAAGGAGAAATTTTAAAGATTTATTTTATTTTTGGTATTTTTGTTAATACTAGTTTACCATCAATGGCGAAGAGGGAGATTGTTGTTATAAGATTATTTTGGAGTAAAGAACCTATAATGGAATAATCATTATTTTGTCAATGATGTCAAACCTATTATCTGTTGGTGAGACAATTGCTTTTTGTTCTAAAATCTATCATTTTGTTGATTGATGAAGAGGATTTGAAAAGAGGAGATAACAATAGCAGCTATAGAAAGGTTGAGTTATTTGGTATTTAAAAGAATCACTAAGAGAAAATAAGAAATTGGTACTATAGTGTATTATTTATCTACCTAAATTATGAAATGAAATATTACTCAAGTTAAATCTGGAAGAAGATCAGGTATGAAAATTGTCTACCAAGCTTTTCCAAGCAGTTAGTGCAAGCCAAGTAGAAATTAGTGGAATCAAAGTGAAAATCAAGAGGTCTTGAGAGAAGATGAAAAATACTATAGGCCAAATGAGTATTAGTATATGCCAAGTAAAGTTTAGTTGACACCGAGCATTAGTAAACTTTAGTGTTTACTGAGTGAACAAGCATTGGACAAGTGAAAGAAGAGTATAGATGTTGAGTGATAACATAATGATGCTGAGTTCTACTCAATGTGTTAAATCAAAGATTTGATGAATCTAAGTTACCTATATTATTTTCTTGAATTGTGTGAAGCATGTGGAAGATAACTATGATAAGTTGGTGGCACAAAATTCAAGGTAAATCATTTTGAGGAAAATTCAAGGAATATTGTAGAAAAAGTTTCTAGAGGAACCAAATGGAAAAGTGGGTAGATTCATTGTATCCTACCTAATCCTAAAATGGATGATTGCGGTTAAGAGATAAAAGATCTTAATTATCTATTTATATAGATAGCTAGTCAGTAGAAAAGGTTGATATGTGTAAGAACCTAAGGAAGAGAAGGAATCTATGGTATTACTTCATTGATTGGCCAAATAGAAATGACTGCTATTGGCATGCATAGCAAGAAGGCTTAACAATATGAATGCTTGAAGGGTGAACAAGGTGGGTTGATGCACCAAGTTGTGGTTCCAAATACATGACACCAAAAAAAAAAAAAAAAATTTAAAAGCTTGGATGTTCTTTGGCTTGGGCTCCATAAGCCTAAGGCTTGTGTAGTGCAAGATAAACCATGTGCATGCTATAGCACATATGCACTTTTTAAAATTACAAGTTTTAATATATGGGCTACAAATTTATGACCCATTTCATTTCCTTTTGCTACTAGCTTCTTTCTCCTCAGCAAAACACATGCAGTTTATAAAATTTGAAGAATTTTCTCACTAGCCTCCTCCAAATGCCCCCTCATTGTTAAAGATCAAGATTAGGATCACATAGTATATTTTCTACTCTTGTTTTTTCATTATTTTGTAAGTTTTTTGATATATTGTTTTGTAGTTCATTTTCGTTTATCTTTAAATTTGTTTATTTATTAAAAATACAATTGGCTTCTTACTAGGAAATGTGAAAAGTCAACCACCAAATCCCCAGCCTAATCAACAAAATCAAAATGAAAACCCTCCACAAGATCCAAATCAAAACCCTCCAAAAGATAAAAATCAAAACCCTCTATGAGAAGAGTAAGAAATTTTGCAACCTCCCCTGATTGAAAGACCTCCTCTTTGCACCCAAGACAACATAATGAATGAAATAGAAAGAGGAAAACATGAATTAGAAGCAATCATTGGTAGGTTGAAAGCTTGTGGAAAAACCAACACTATGAGAGCACAATTGGTATCCTCCCTTGAGTTCATTATGAGCCAGGTAGCTGATGTTAGTGTTTAGTTGGATATTTGACATGTTAAGAGAGAAGAACAAAGAAGATATTATGCAAATAAATTATCCTATAAAGATGTAAGAAGAAAGGACACAACAAAAGGTAGCATTTGTACATTGTTTAAAAAGCCTAGAGAACAAGACACTATTAAACATACAAATAAAAGGTTCCTCATCCATTGGTTTATACATGATGATCTTATAAATAACTTTTGAGATAGATGGTGGATAGATTTAGATGCCCCTCCCTATAATAATTTGGAGGTTCCAATTTATTTCTTAAAGAAATTATATTATGAATTTTTCCTTAGGGAGATCCTCAATTATTTTGATTGGTTGGAATCTCAGGGTAGAGGTTGAGGGTCATCATTTGAAAGGTAGATGGCACATCATGACACTAATATAGTTAGGGTGCCTATTGTCAAGCCATAGTGTGAGCATGTGATCATTCCTTTAGTTATAAAGGAACATGTATAGACCAATCCTCTAGGGACTATCAATGGTTTAACATAGACCATCGTACATTGTACTAGTTCATTAGTTCAGGAGGAGCCTTCTTTGCATTGTAGTCACATGTGCACATCATGTGGATCCTTATGCATGTTTGGTAGTCATATTGGAGATAGTATGGTTGATGGGTTGGTCACTCATGAGTTCTTGAGTGACACATTTGGCATTGACACAAGGTAAATTACAATTACGATAAACTAATTTGATAATATTTTGTATGTATAGTGAATGACTAATTAATTAGCATGTCTTGACATTGTTCAAAATTCAAGGTAAGAGTATTGATGACCCTAGTAAAAATTCCCCAACCCCATTTTACATCCTATCAAAGAGTTGAGAGGTATGTATTTATTTAATCATTTAAATTAATGCATATATTTATTAAGTAATCATATGAAGGACTGACAAATTTTTTTATCCATGTGCATCAATTCTCTACTAGACCATCAACAGTCACAAGGGACTCTGAGCATAGAAATGATACAAGATTCATAGAGGTGTATTTGTTTCATGCTAATTTAATTTATTTGATTATATTTGTTTCACATTTCATGCTACATGTAAATTGTATTATATGACATGTAGTTATTGACATCCAAGACTCCTCATCTTCGCTAGTCCATCAATATTGGAGTTGCTGCTACGATAGCTAGTTCAAAGCCATTGACCGAGGTATGAAATATTTTTTTTAGTTTTAGTTGTTATTTATAGTGGGTAGTATTGGATTTCAAATGTTATTTATAAGTGATTATATTGATTGAATTATTGTAGGGCCTTGTTGCACTTAATCGTTCACGAACCTTTGAGGTGGATGTACAAAATGACTATTTGATAGTAGTAAGAAAATAATTAATTCTGTGTGTACATATATTTGATCTCAATGTATAATAATTATTGACTCATATCTACTTTGTATTAGCTCCAATTAGAGAGGAGCATAAACAAGAGGATGAGTGAGTGTTTGAGGAAGACCCAATCATCCCCATCATCTCCCTCCATGCAACAACCAAAGACCTTAGGGGATTTTTTCCTTCCCCTCATGGGAAGGAGAAGATATAGGGATAGACACACATGTATAGGCATTAGTGGACATATATCTTGGATTTTATGTTAGTGGATATATTCAACATACATTTTACATATATATGACATTTAATATTTGATGTATGCCATATATTTGATGCATGAAATTATTAGACTTATGAAATTATTGGTTATCAAAATATATATATATATATATATATCTTTTTTTTCTTGTTTACATTTTAAGTACATTTCATTTATTTCATTTTAATGTAATTCACATCCAAAATGATGTAGAGTGCTTACACCAAAAGCTAGTGGATTCCCAACAAGAACACTTGTAAGGGAAACTGCCTTTCCCACCTTCCTAAGTGTCTTCAAAGAATCTTTCCAACTTGGTTACAGAAACAAAAAAAATTCTACCCAACTTCACAAAGCTACTTGACCACTTTGTATATTCATTACTTAGGAAGCAATAAGGGAAAAATGAGAAAATTTGAGAAATGGATCATAATCAACTTCTTGCTTCAAATGAACACCTTAGAAACTTCAAGGAACACATAATAACTATCTCAAAAACTTCAATATATCATCTATTCCATCCTTCCAAGAGATTCTTGAACATCCTATGACTATATTTTCTTTGCAACAACATGTAATTTGCTAATTTTTGACCAACTCTCCATAACAGGTAGTGGTTATGTTTCCAACCATGAAATGGCTATTGAGACAACTAAGAAGATCCTTAACATTTTCCACTAACTCTATTTAATGATAACATGCAAGTAAAGTGGTGTTTCATTTTGACAAAGTATTAGTTTTTTGTTCTAAATATGGAGTAATGATATTTGACAATAACTCAATGATCTTATATATAAGTTTAACATCAGTAGTGATTCCTTGTCATATAAAAAGAACTTAATAATCACCAACACCTTATGCCTCCTCTAACTTCATAGAGGGTATTTTCATCACTTAACATCCATTTCAACTGATTACTATCTAGTTTTATTGGTTATAAGGTTAATTTCAATGTTTTCCAAAAAATTGCTCAAATTGTCATAAAGTTGTCAACAACTTTTATTGCAAAATGCAATTTTTGTACTAACTCTTCCTAAAAATTAACCAAGTGGTTTTTGGTAACAAATAGGACCTATATAAGGTGTAATGACTCTCAAAAAATTTCTTGAGTCAACTTATTAACAAAAACAACAAAAATAAAAAATCCTTAACAACAAGTTCCTTGACCTTACAAACAAGGATTTCCTTGTTACCATAAAAGAATTGCATGTTAAAAATGAGGTTTGTGACCACCCATTTACCTTCTATCATGAGTCTCCATCATTGGATGAGATGACATATCTAGTTGCCACCTAGGTGCCCTACATGACAAGTTTCAACATTACCCAAGATTGGGTAGCAAAATCAAAATGGAATTCAATATCCAAAGGGGAGAGGTTATTTTAGGTATTAGAAACATGATCCATAAAACCTAGAATTGCATCCATACCTCACACAAGGTATAAGATATTCCCCATCAAATATTATTACCTTATGGCATTTAATGACTCTTAGGGTCAATTTAGTTTGGTGTGCTCAAGAATGTTTAAGTAGTCAGATCTTGGAAATAGGGTTTACCTGGACACCCTTACCTAACAAAAAAGATAGTTTTATCCTATGATGAATGGTTGGAGAGATTCACTAGTTGGAAACTTTTTACTATCCAACACTACAAGTTTGAACATTACTCGAGATGGGGCTGCAAAATCAAAATGGAATCTACTCTACAAAAAGAGAGAGAGGTTATTATAGGTGTCAAAAACACAATCTCATAGCACCAGAATTACATCCATACCTTGCATGAGCTCTAAGATATGCCTTGGCAAAGATTTTTTCACTATGGCATTTAGTGACTTTTAAGGTCAATTTGGTTTGTCATTCTTGAGAACATTTGAGTACTCAACAAGATGGGAAAAGCTTGGGAATATGGTTTAACTAGCCAACTTTGTACTATCCAACACTATAAGTTTCAGCATCACTAGAGATGGGGTTACAAAATAAAAATGGAATCTAATCTCCAAAAAGTGAGAGTGGTTATTGTAGGTCTCAACAACATGGTCTTGTAGCACCTAGAATTGCATCCATACTTCATACAATCTCTAAGATATGCCCCATCAAACATCACTTCCATATGGATTTTAGTGACTCTTAGGTCAATTCAGTTTTGCATGCTCGAGAAGATTTGAGTGATCCACTAGATAAGATGATCTTGGGACTAGGGTTTACCTAGCCACTAAGAGCTAATGAAACCAACAATTTGATCCTATGAAAAATGGCTAACACTACAAGTTTTAGCATCACCCAAGATGGGACCACAAAATCAAAATGGAATACATCTCCAAAAAGAGAGAGTTTATTCTAGGTCTTGGCAACATAGACCTGTAGCATCCTGAATTGCATCCATACCTCACATGAGCTCCAAGATATTCTCCATCAAAGATCACTTCCCTATGACATTTAGTGACTCTTAGGGCCAATTCAGTTTGGTGTGCTTGAGAATGTTCAAGTGCTCAATGGGATAGGACAATCTTGCAACTAGGGTTTACCTAGCCACTTAAAGCTAATAAAAATATATAATTTTTATCCCATGACAAATGGTAAGAGAGATTCATTAGTTGGCAAATTTTTACTAACCAACACTACAAGTTTCAATATCACCTGAGATGGGGCTACAAAATCAAAGTAGACTTCGATCTCCAAAAAGTGAGAGAAGTTATTGTAAGTCTTGGAAACATAGTTTTAGAGTACCTAGAATCACATTCATACCTCACACAAGCTCTGAGATATGTCTTTCCAAAGACCATTTCCCTATGGAATTTAGTGACTCTTAGGGTCAATTTAGTTTGGCATGACCAAGAACATTTGAACACTTAATAGGATGGGACAATCTTGGGACTAGGGTTTACCCATCCACCTAGAGCTAATGGAATAAATAGTTCAATCCCATGATAAATAGTGAAAGATATTTGATAAATGGCAACTATCTATTGGCCAACACTACAAGTTTTAGAATCACCTAAGATGGGGCTGCAAAATGAAAATAGAATATGATATCCAGAAAGAGAGAAAGGTTATTGTAGGTCTCAATAACATGGTCTCTTATCACCTAGATCACATCCATACCTCACATGAGCTCTAAGATATGCCTCGTCAAAGATTGCCACCTTATTGTATTTAGTGACTCTTAGGCTCATTTTAGTTTAATGTGCCCAAGAATGTTCAATCACTCAACACGATGGGTTTATCTTGGCGATAGGGTCTACCCAACCACCTCAAGCTAATAGAATAGATAGTTTGATCCCATGACAAATGGTGAGAGAAATTCAATAGTCGGCAACTTTGTACTGGCCAACACTACAAGTTTTAGCATCTCTTGAGATGAGGCTGCAAAAAGAAAATAAAATCCAATATCCAAAAAGAGAGAGAGGTTATTTTAGGTCTTGGCAACATAGTCCTATAGTACTCAAAATTGCATCCATACATTGCACAAGCTCTAACATATGCCCTATCAAAGATCCCTGCCCTATGACATTTAGTGATTCTTAGGGTCAATTTGGTTCAGCATGCCTGAGAATATTTGAGCACTCAATAGGATGGGATAAGCTTGGGAATAAGGTTTACCCAGCCACCTAGAGCTAACAAAATACATAGTTTGATCCCACAATCAATGGTGAGAGAGATATGATCAAGATATGTATGCTTAGGCCACTTTATGCAAGATATAAGCAAAAGTTGCTAATTAGGAAAAATTAGGTCTTTTTCAATTTCTAGACAAGATAGCCTAGTATTAGGTGTTTTTAGTTGTTTTTTAATAGTTTGGAACTTTTTTCAAGTCCTAGAAGTTAAATCTACCAAACTTTGCAAAAGTTGACTGTTTGTGAAAAATTGCAAAAGTTGTAAAAGTTTCTTAAAAATGCAAATCTGACTAGAAACCTTCTAACCTTCTAAAATATGTTTCCCATTCTCATATGCCCAAGCATGGATAGTTGCAACTTTCCAAATCTCTATTTCTAACTTTTTGCAAAAATTGCAAAAGTTGCTCAAGCAAGTTTTTTAGCAACTTTGCAACCTTTTAGCAATTTTTGCTCTTTACATATTTAGGTGAAATGGGTCCATCTAGGACTATTGTAGGACACTACCAAAGATTCCTAAGACCTATTATATAACCATATACCTTAGTTTAAAATGAATATTCAAAGGCAATGAATAAGAAATTGGCTACCAACAACAAATATTTTGAAGGCATTGAAAATAATATATTATTCTTTCAAGATAAATGAGGTACTAATTCTGAAAATCAGATTGCAATGATTCCCGTTAGTAGCATGGCCAAGAAGTACTTTTTCAATATAGTGACTAATAGTTGGCTTGACTCTCCATGCCTTCTCATTCCTATGGAGGAAAGTTTAATATACAAAGGAATATATATATATATATATATATATATATATATATATATATATAGAGAGAGAGAGAGAGAGAGAGAGAGAGAGAGAGAGAGAGGAATTACAACTACATCTATTAAATATACAAGGGAGGATATAGAAAGCCTACTTAATAGAGAGATTAATTGAGAAAAAAAGAAATTTTAAAAGAAATTGGTTATCTTGGCACCATCTAGGGTATGCCAATTACTTAAGATGAAGAGACAAAACCTATAGCTATTGGGAAAGAGTGCACAGGTACACAAACACAAAAATTTTAGATATAGAAGTAACAAGTGTTATAGAATTATCCATGGTGCAATGTGAAGTGAAGCCCTAAATTGGCTCATTAGTAGGCAAAGAATTTGGTCATGCACTACATTCCAACACCACAAATGTTTCAATTAGAAATGTCTATTCATTAATGGCCTTTCATTTACAATACTTAGGAAGCCAGGATACTCAAGTTGGGCATGATCCATCAAAGTTCTCATCAAAATATATTAATTATAGTAACAAAAAAAAAAGAAGCTCATTGCCACCTTTGCTAAGGCACTCTCACTCCTTTTATAATGAAGGCTAGTCATCTATAATCAAAGGTTTTAATTTAGCCAACAAATGCAGAGCTTCTCAAGGTACTAATTTCTTTCATGTAGTTCCTAATAAATCTCAAGGTTCTCATTCAGGTGACCAACTACCAGGAGGTCCTCAATCAAAGAGTATCCCAATCAAATAGAAGTGAAAAATCCCAATGAATATCCATCTATCACTTAGGTAACCAACTGGTATTTACAATTTCTTCCAAAGACTTGAGTTTAGATGGAGATTATCAGTTCCCAAACATGTCCCAGTCAAGTAGACGACCAAGATGTTGCTTCAGTAAAGAGGATACTAGTTTATTAAAGTATCGTTATGATCCCACTTGCATTCAGTTACTATTTTTTGAGTGGCTAGCTCTCTACTTTGGTGTGGTATTTCTGTAATATATAATATCCTCATACAAGTACATGCCATTTTTTGTAAAACATTGTATTATAAAGGATTAGTGAGAAATATCTGTAATGTCCATTTTAGGGACTAAAGAATATAACTATTAAATAGCAAAGCTTCCATGCTATTGTAATGGAGATTATGTGCAATATCATTTTGCTAATTCTAATTTGGTCAATAATACTGTATACATATGTACGTATAACCTGGCTCATATATATTTGGTTCTCAATTGTCTGACTATTATGAATTAATTATTGTCTTTGATTTGCATTTTTTTGTATAGAATACTCAATATTGGTATTTCATTATATTTTTTATTGGTTAATGTTCCTATATGCATATATATCCTTCAATGGTGTTCCTTCTCTTTATTGGATTCACCTACTTTAGATTCTCAAAATGACTATTCATTACCTACTGGAGGGTTGTGTCTCTTTCATGAATTCCCTTCTCTCTCTCTCTCTCTCTCTCTCTCTCTCTCTCTCTCTCTCTCTCTCTCTCTCTCTCTCTCTCTCTCTCTCTCTCTCTCTTGATCCAGTGAACCAACTAAATCTACCCTACATTTTAATTTCTTAAGTATTGCCTCATGGTCTGACTCGTGAACCTTTCAAAGAGTCTTATTATGTTTTTTTCCACCATATTATATCAAGTGGACATTTGATGTGACAAAAAGGTTTGAATAATGAAGAATCTTCCTCCCTATTTCCCAATCCTTGTGTTGTGACTCAAAATTGAAACCCTAATTTTGAGTACCATCCTAAAAATAGAGCCATATAAGTGCTTTTTATTGCATGTGTACCTGGCTGTCCCTTTGAGCCCTAAGAGGTGTTTAATGTTTCTAACACCTTGCATTCAATATATCTACTAACCCCATGAAGAAAAATTGTCATTTCGAGTCATTTTGTGGAGTTTTGTTTTGAGCAATGTCCAAATCTGTGTTGGTGTTTGAAAACGTTACCCATTTCCAATTATCCCCATGAGAATATGACACATCTAGGGGTAGCTAATTCCCATTATCAACATATCATTTTAGACACAGGGCCAACTATAAGCCTAGACCCTTCTTCTTCTTCAGGCTCTGCAAAACCTAGGCGGGTAGACCTATAGATTCCTTATATGGTACCAATTATCAAAGCATACACTAAATCTATTCAAAGTAGATAAAACCCTTATTTCTCCTAAGAACTCATGAAATAACACAAACCTACGATAGCTAGATGTAGATGTATGAACCTCATAAGCTGAGTGAGGGCATTCTATGATAGCTCTTCAACATGAAAGGGGAAAAGTGTTTGATTTTGATGTTGATTTCAACAACCCTCAAATATGCAACAGTGAGAAAGTAATGACCCTATAGCTGATTAGTGCCTAGTCCATTGGGCAAATTCATGGATCAAAAACATACATATGAATATCTGAGACATGTGTGTATCTTCAGATATATATCTATCTATTTAACTTGTAAATAGACATCTATGTTCATTTTAAAATCTCGTTCTTACCTGATATCCTCCTCAATAAATCTGCAACCCTGTTGATTCCTATGAAGCATTTACACAATTCCTTGAACTATCAACAATAATGAAACAACATACACTCTTAGGGGACTGCAACTATGACCTAAACTCTTTGTTCAGAGATCGTAAAACATTGAAATTTGATGAGAATGGAGACAAGATTCAACTAAAACTTAATTATCTGCTGCTCTTTGCATTATTTCCTTAAAAATATACAATCATATAATGAAATGAAAGACATGAAACAACCTAATAGATCTAAACTATCTGTATTTATCTTCCTACTGATGTTCACATGAGAGTTCTGCTGAAGAAAAATGGTGTCACAGTCATGGAAACATGTCAAAATACTGGAACCAATGGTCTCACAGTGTAAAAATTGGAATCCCTAATGGTATCACAGCAATGAACTTTTTCTTCCCATAAATTGGAACGTACTGGTTTCTTAGTAACAAAAACTGGAACCCCCTAAATGACACAAAGAAAGAATGATATAGAAGAGAAAGAATTTTCGGATCTAATCTTTACTTGACAAGTGTCCACTTGAAATTCAATCTTCTGGCAACTGAAAACTTCATCCTTCCTTCTCCATCTTGATCTGATTTGATTTCATCATTTCCTTGTAACTGATTTGCAAAATATCCCCTCCTGAATGATGAAATCCCTTATTTGCTAAATATCTGATTTGCATCAAAATGCTGATAAAACTTGCTTTAAATGACTCAGAGATGCCCCTAGCTGAAATCTCCTTGTCTTTTACGCATATTCAAGCTATTAACTTGCCAAAAATCACAACTGAACTTCCTAGTTTGAAAGCAGTTGCAATTCGGGTACCTGAAAGAAAACCTCTTGTAGCTTGAACCAGCTACTACCTGTACAAAAACTGACTCCAAAATTGGATAGTTCATCTTTTCCCAGTTCCGGCGATATATTGGAGTGCACATCTAGCTTATCAAAAACCCACTAAGTCTTCATTTGAAAATCACCCCTCTGGTTAAAAGTTCAGGCTTGCACTCAATTTGATTTAAATTTCAAGAATTTAATATTCTTTAAATTCACAACTTTACATTTAAGCCCTTCTTAAATTTAAAATCAAGTTGCACGTAGCACATTTTTTATAAAAAATAATAATAAAATATTATTATTTTCTTATTCTTTAACAGCCCTTGCCTTCTAATCCAGGTCAACTCATGTTTGACTGAGCCTTTCTGCCATGTGGCAGCCTTTGATTGGCTGACCACTACTCTCAAATGCCACATCATCGCTGTAGAAACCCAGTGCCACGTGTTGTGAATGCGCTTCCCCGCATTACTTAAATCCCTACAACTCCATATTGCGAGGATGCACGGACCGTCAGATCTCGCCACATGGCAAAATCCTGTGCCTCCATCTTGATTTGCTCATTCTTGCCATGTCACCATTCACGAGACTCACCGTGCCACATGGCACTCAGGCCCATCCTCGCATTTTTAAAACTTTGCACAACTCTTTTTGCGAGGAAGCGTTGTTCGTCAATTTTCAACACGTGGCAGCATCTAGTTCAACGATGCCACATTAGTGTTCTCACATTTTTGTTTAAAATTATGCTTACTCCTCTCTGGCTGACATCACTTCCACATTGACCACGTGGGCACAGGGCCCCACATGCAACTAGCGCTTCAAAAGCGCTTGTCTTGAAGACATTATGTTATGTGCTTGAAATGGTATTTAAAAAACTAATTTCTAAGTTACCCACCCAATGTGGGATAAATACATTTCATAGTCTTTCCCTTTACTTTGGCTGCGTTTTCCATTGCTGCACAGGGTCTTCTTTAACTGAATGAGGAGCTTGTTATACAGCTTGGTTCCTTGCAGTTAGCCTCTACCTTTTTTATTTGGGTAGATGTCCATTTCATTGGCACGAGAGTCTTTTTAACATCTCTCATGCTACTGCTCTATTAGGCTGTGTGATCTCTTATGAAGCTGCGGCTTACAATGCACTAGCGTTGGCTCCTCCTTGGTAGCCCCCTCTTCAACTAGCTACTCCTTTGTTCGTGGGCATCCCCTGCACAGAGCTCTCGACCTCCTTTGCAGACTGGCAGCTCCATTCAATGTTTTTTTTTTATGCTTTATTGTGACTTCATTTTGACTGCGGTTGGCTTCTCTTTTTTAGGCATTGACTGCCTCTGCCTTCCACAATAACGTGGATCATCCCCTCTAAACACTAGCAGATTTTTGATCTTTTGACGCAGGTTTTTTGATTGTTATGGATTGTCTTCTATTTTTTGCAGGTTGCGTGGGATGTCTTTGCCTTCACATGGGGTATCCCTACCTACAGTGTGGTCTTTTGCTAATGCTGGCACTTTTCTTAGTATGCATGGAGACTGATGGGCAGACTGCCTTTTACATAATGCATGATCTGCTATGAGCATTTTCCATGTCTTGGTCTTTCAATGTTTCTTCTTCCTCTTTGAGAATAGCTTCTTCATTATCTACAATGGTACAATCATGCCACAAACTTACAAGAGAATCACTGACACCACTTGCAAGCATTTATGTCTTCTTGCTGATAGTCAAGGCCCAGATCTTATCTTTGCACTGGTCAAAAGTTGCAATACATTCATTTGACTTAACTGTCCACAATTTCAACAAGTCATCAACACCAAAAGAAATAAATAGTGTCCCACGAGCTAGGAATGAAGCTTGCAATACACTAGCAGTATGTCCATAAAAAAACTGATGGAATCAGTCGGACCCCAAAATGGGTCCAGCTAAAAAAATATTCGTTTTCAGACACTTGAGCTAGAAAATTGATCAATTGAATATCTGATACTGATTCAAATCAAATTTGACTGCTGAACAATCAATTTAAAACTCAGTTTACTACTTCCTATCAAAAAGTGAATTTCATGCTAGGAGGTCTATTGACTGCCTTTAAAAACTGACCCGAACAAATGACGAGGCTCTAAAAATTGGCACATTGATTCATTGTTCTGCACTCTTGCACCCTGTTAGATCTCATCTCATGATGAATTTGGGGTCAAAATATGTTGAACTTCAAAGTTACCCTCTCAGAATTACCTGCACCAAAACATGTCAGAAAACAACAAACTGGGCTCAGAATTGACCTTGAAAATTGGGCAAATTAGCACATGGGAAAATGAAAAATTGGGACACTCATTCTTTGTCATGAGGACATTATGGATCTATGATTTAGGCTCATGAAGAATAACAGGGTGCAAATGGCGATCAATGAAAGTGGGCTACTCAGAATTTTGCAAACTGGAATGCTGAGAGAAAGCATTTTTTGCGAATGGAATTGACCTAGAAAAGTGTACAAATGGATTTGTCAAAACTTGCAAACTAGCACACTTAAATTAATTTCAGTCTAGAACACATGGAAACCAACCATTCAATCACACCTATCACAGATCAGGAGATATCGCATCCTGAACAGGGGTTACAATCAATCTGCAATTGCTGACACCAGTTAAAACTTATAAATTGCATTTGGAATCACGCTTGAAATCTGACCAAACGGATTCATCATAAGCCGAAACTTGGAACATAACAAGTCTCTAACATCCATAATACAAAACAAAAGGAATTTTCTCATTTTGGTGAACTGGTCAAAAGTTATTGCATGTCAAACAGGGTTTCCCAGAATTAGGTGCAAAGTGCAAAAGCATGAAAACAGTAACTGACCAACTTTGAGGGATTCAAAACCTATTCAAACGGACTTGAAATGACTCAAAATTTGAAACATAGTTTCTTAGGTATGGATATTACATACTCTCAAAGTGGTTAGTCATGAAACATTTCTAGGTACAATATATTCATTGGCAAACATAGCCTCCTTTCGCTGTTTGACACTTAGGTGAAAATGCAAGATTGACAATTTCTCAAAATAGGACTTTGCCGAATAGCTCAGAATGATGATTTGACCATATGGAACATGTAGACAGGCTGAATGGAAGGTGTTAGAAAAATTAAACACCTCTTAGGCCTCATACTGATAGCCAGGTACATAGGCATATAAAAGCGTTTATAGGGCTCAAATTCACTATGGTGCTCAAGATCAGGGCTGCAATTTTTGAGTGCCAACAATCTGGATTTTTGTCCAAGTGTCAAATAGTGATAGGAGGCCTAGTTTGCAATTAAATATCTTGCACCTAGTAATTTTTTATGACTCATCACTTTAGGAGTGTTTAGTATCCATATTAGAGAGCCTATGTTTTAGATTTTGAGTCATTTCAATATGTTTTGTCTAGGTTTTGAATAAGGTGTAGATTGATTGGTACCCCTATTCAAGATGTCATAACTCGGAATCCATAATAGGTGAGACTAAATTGATTGTACCCTTGTGTTATACTCTAAAAATACTTTATGTATACAATTTTCAAATCTTGACAAATCTATTTCCACACTTTCCTAGGTCCATTTTCTCATGTCCCCTAATTATGGTAATTAAATAGTTTTAATTATTATAAATAAATAGATATTAAATTATTATAATTTCATGGTGAATAAATACAATTTTAAAAATATGTTTAAATGATTTAATATATTATTAAAGAATAAGGAATAATATATTATTCATATAATAAAATATGTTACTAGGTAATAACTGATAAAATAATGTGGTTTAAATTAATATTAATAAATAGAATAATAATAATAATATAATAACAATAATGTTATAGTAAAATTTATTATCACATTATGATATTACATTAATTTGAGAATTAAGGTATTTAGATTAATAATCTAAATATATGAAGTGAATATATTATGTAGTATAGGAAATAATATTAATATTATCAATATAATACAATCATCTTTGGAAAGGAAACAACTCTTTTTATTTCAAAATATATAAAGGAGTACAAAATCTCATGAAAAGATATGGAAGAATATAAGAGATAAAATATAGTAAAATACATGCAAAGTCAGGATTTATAAATAAATATCCTAATTGGGGACATTACAGTGGTATCAAAGCATGATCCTACCTGTAGGAAGAATTGGAGACAATAAAAAATAATAACCTTAGCATGACCAAATAAAATGATATCTACATCAGCAACAAAAGTCAATCAAAAAGGGATGGTAAGACTAGATTAAAATGTAAAACAAGAATAATAAGAGAATAGACACCTTTGTTGTAGATAAACATATAGAATCATCTATGATCCAACAGTGATATAGAAATGATATGGATGAGATACATAATTGTCTATGTTGCAATTGTGGAATACTAAACATTCATATCAATGATAGTATTGGAAGTTGGAGAACTTATTTGAAATATTAAGGATTCTTTATAGCTAACAATAATCACATTGGGAGTTTATGTATGAAATATTTGTGTTGCATAATGACTCAGAAGTGTCAAATTGCTGGGTATTGGTGAAAGAATTAGTATTCCTAAGGAGTAGTTACATTCACATTAAAATTATTTTGTCTAGAACATTCACACACTGTTGGCTATATCTTTATGGGTTCAAGAAACTTCCTGTTATAATTGTTGCTAGAGTTAGTATTTGAATGAATGGAAATGGATACAAGACTCAATACAAAAGGAAGGATATAAGTGTATGTTTTAGCACTAGTACTATATAAGTGAATATGAGGTCCACCTACCTAGGTTTTGCAAAGATTGAAGTAGAAGAAGGGTCTAGCATTATAGTTCACCTATTTTCTAAAAGGGTATCTTGAAGATGGGAAGTAGCTACCCTTAGATGTATCTTCTTCTCATTGAGGTAATTTGAAAGCGTTATGTTTCAAAAAACCAAAACCTTGAATAACCACAAGTTAGGGTTTATCATAGAATATCATCTAAGCCATGTGCTAGTTACAACCACCACACTAATATGGTACTCTAAACCTTCACCATATATATTTGAGTTATCCAAAAAAAAATTGGCCTAGACATAATGACACAAAAAATAATTTTTCCCTTATTTATTATCTTTAGGTGCAATAGTAGCAAAAATATGGGTTGTAGTGATAAATGGACAAAATGGGATGAATCCATCTCTACCATTTACAATGCTTGTGGGAGATGATAGGTGTTAATTAGGTCCAAAACCTATATATATCCCATTTGTCCACCCATTCAGTTGACTCACACTCATCCCACTTTTCCTCTACACATGATGGACAAATGCATGTCATTTTTCATGTGTGGATACTCCATGAACCTACATTAGATCTTCTAAAAGAGAAAAACTGACTTGATCCTATTAGTGTTCAACAATCATCATATGGTGCAATGTTAAAAATTTTATCAACCAAAAAAATCTACCAACCATAGACTCATTCCTTACCTGGACCCATTATAGCATTACACCACTGGATGATGGATTTTGCATCTATCAATATTGCTCCATCTTTGTATTTTATTTCTTAATAACCTAAGGCTATTTTGATGTATGCACCTACACCATTGTGCTCTCCCTTTCCATGGCCAACCTCAAATTCTAGACAACCCGTGCATCTTGTTCAACCAATTGAACATCTGTGCATTTCAAAATTGAGATGAAAAATTGTCTAACCAAATAATGTGCTAACGATATGGTATGCCCTTATTAGCCAAATCTCCATAAAATAGTTGAAAACAACCATGTAAAAACTCATTAGAATGTGATTGATCATTGCTAATGTAAAAATGATGCTCTCTCAAAATATTTTTGTCATCTTCTATTCTTGTAGGTGATGCATGAATGTTATGTGAACAAATATGAAAACCTATTGAGAAGTATAATACTTTACTTCCACCTTGTTTTTTGATTGTAGTGTGTAGTTCTTTTTGAAGTCTACAACTAAAATAATGGTATCCAGTGGAAATGTACCCTGCACAACTTGAATTGAAAATCCAACCATTGATCTCTATGTGTATGCCTTGCATACTTGTAAATAATTTTTTCATGAAAAATCTTCATGAGCTCATACACTGAAATTTTTTCAATGACTAAATCATATCTTTTACCCTATTTCCCATCTTTTATAGTATATGTCACTATCTTATATTTTTTGTAGTCTACTATTTCATTTCCAATTGCATGTGTGCTATCCATATATTCACAAGTTGATAGAAGTTGAAAAGAACCACAAAATAAGCATGTACCATCCAAGCATGATTTCTTGTAAAAATTTTGGTCGTCCCCTCTGTCACATAAAATGTTGGATATGAATTCCCTTGAAGATATAGGTGGCTCATTCATATCACAATCCTACAAAACAAAATTAGAATGCAAAAATACACATATATTACTAAAGATATCAAAATGATTAGAAAATTCAATATGTATCCTACAATAACAAGTTGTGCATATGTGATTTATCTTAACATAAAAAGGTTTACCCATCTCAAAAAATCTTTGACTTATTCAAATTTGAGGATACATACTAATAAATTTTACAAAATATTGTGTCTGAGTTGGCTCAAAAATTTTTTTTGCATGTGGGTAGCAATTTTGGCTACCAATTCTCCTTTTAACAACATATATTTGATTAGGGGAAACACGTATCTTATTTGTCCAAAAATATTCAATCAATGATTTCAAAGCTTCATTAATTTATTTATCCTTTTGTGGTAGTCTACCACTAAATGTCCATAATTCAATATTTGTTGGATCTTCCAATCTCTCACGCCTTAGCATGGCTCTCCATAGAGTACCTCTGCTAATGTTCAATATTTTTCTTGTCTTTCTCATGAGTAGAGCTTTCTTCATTTGTGTACTTACTATTTTCAATTTAAGTACTTGTCTTGTGATATTACTATCTTTGGTGCATGTTTTAGGACCCACTTTATCATATGCACTCATTATATTCTTTACAATTCTTATTTTTATTTGAATCATCCATCATTCTTAGCCCAAGAATCTTCATGATAGGCCTAAATTTTAAATTCCTCATCATTTCAACAAATAATTAGCATTCACCTATAATATTTAATTCTTTAAAGGATAATCTCTGCATACGATTAACTTTTCTTTGACAAGTACACTTGCTAATCTTTTTAGGCATTGATTTCAAAATGTTTGTATCAATATTAATCAAATATTTTGGTCTTCTAAAATGAATTCTAGAAGGTGTTATAATATCTTCCATTCTCTCAACATTTTGAACATCAGCATAAGGTTGAGTGTTTGCAAACCTTGAACTAAAGATGATGTTCCTTGGCAATAAGATGTAAAATATGGAATATCACCTACTTGATATGTTGATGTTGTGCCTTCAACATGACATGATGGAGTGTGTACATGGTGGGATGTACAAATTAGAATCTTTTAAAAATTAGGTGATGATATGACTCCAACATTGGAAGATGGTGTAGCTTCACAATTCAATTGTCTTCTTAAGCATAACAATCTCACTTGTTTTCTTTGTCTTTCCAATTCTTCCTCTTTATTTCTTTGTATTGATGGTTCTTGTTACTCTTGGAAATACAATTCTTCATTATTGCTTTGTAGTTTTGTTTTTTCATGTAGTAGTTTCATTTTATCTCTTCTACTTTCCAAATCTCTCTCCCTCTCTTCTATTGTTTGAGTTTTTGGTTTCTTTCTTGGGATTATGATAATTTCTATATGTCAAATTATTCAAACATCTAAATTACTTGCAATTGTAAATTAAAAATCATTCAAATACATATACAAGATACAATTATTTCAATTAATACACAATATTTATTAAATAACTTGTCAAATTTCCAATCATTTCTAATAACAATTCATTCAAACATACAAGTTTCAATGAATTCACTATATATTAAACAACCTATCAAATTATAATTAAATTTGTCTATATATAGTAAGAAGGAATATTTAAAAAGGACTACACTAACATTTTCTATAGAAAGAAAATTAAAAAATCCTTCAAATAGTGTATCAAATGATAAAATATGGTGTTTGCTAGCTTCAAATAGAATGAAAGAATGTTCCAAAAGCCTTCAAATAGTATATCTAATGATTGAATATGGTGATTGCTAACTTTTAACATCATGAAACCAATGTACTATGTTGGACCGATAGAACACACAACATACAAAAAAAAGAATATGGATCAATAGGGATCCAAACTTTCATTATGACCATTTTTTAGTTTATTCATATAGTGCGCACGCACTCTAGCACTCATGCCCTCCAAAGAATGTGTGCACTATAGTGCATACACACTATGTGAAACATCTATCTCTCCCTATCCCACTCTCTCCTATTCACTACTCTCTCTCTCTCTCTCACACACACACACACTCCCACCCCTACTCTCTCTCCCTCCCTCCATCCCTCCCTTTGTCCCTCTTCCGCTCTCCCACTCTCCCACCCCATACTCTCTCTCTCTCTCACACACACACACTACCATCCTCTTCTCTCTCTCTCCTTGCCACCCCCTAATCTCACTCTCTCCCATCCCCTAATCTCTCTCTCTCTCCTCTCCCATCCCTTACTCTTTGTCTCTCACACACACTCCCATCCTCCCTCTTCCACTCTCGCTCTCTCACCCCCTACTCTCTCTGATCCCCTACTCTCTCTATCTTTCTCCCACCCCCTACTATCTCTCTCTCTCCCACTCCCTCCCTCCCCCACCCACTACTCTCTAATTCTCACTCTTTCTCTTCCACCCCTACTCTCTTTCACACACATACACTATCATCCCATTCTCTCTCTCTCTCTCGTACTCACACACACACAGTCATCACATTCTATCTCCCTCTCTCTCTCTCTCTCCCTCCCACCTCTACTCTTCCTCCCTCTCTATCTCTCTCTCTCTCTCTCTCTCTCTCTCTCTCACACACACACACACACACACACACACACTCCTATCTCTTTCTCTCTCTCCCATCCCCTACTCTCTCTCACAAACTCTCATCCTATTCTCTCTCCCTCATCTCTCTCTCTCACTCTTGCTATCCCTCTCCTCTCACATCCCCTACTCTCTTTCTCTCCCATACACACACGCTCCCATCCCCCCTCTCTCTCTCTCACTATCCTTATCCCACACCCTACTCTCTCTTAGTCTCTCTCCCATACCCTACTCTATCTCTTTCTTTCACCCCTACTCTCTCTCTCTTTCTCTCTCTCCTATCACCTACTCTCTCTCTCTCATACACACACACACACACACTCCCATTCACTTCTCTCTCCACCCCCTCTCTCTCTCTCCCTTCCTCCCTCCCATCCCCTAATCTCTCTCTCTCTCTCTCCCTCCCCCCCATCCCTTCATCCTTCCCTCCCTCCCTCTCTCTCTCTCCTTCTCTCCCACTCTCTCACTCCCTCACATACACACTTCCATCCCCTCCTCTCTCTCTCTCTCTCACACACACACACACTCATCCCTTACTTTCTCTCTCCCACAATTCCATCCCCTACTCTCTCTCTCTCTCTCTCTCTCTCTCTCTCTCTACTCTCTCCCTCTCTCTCACACATTTCCATCCCTTCTCTCTCTCTCCTCTCTCTCTCTCTCTCTCTCTCTCTCTCCATCTCTCCCTATCCCTCTCTCTATTCCTCCCTTCCATCATGTACTCTCTCTTACATACACTCCCATCCCCTACTCTCTCTCTCTCACCTTCTACCATCCTCCCATTCTCTCCTACCCCCTTCTCTCTCCCCCATCCCCTACTCTATCTCACACACACACTCCCATCTCCTATACTCTCACCCATCCCCTACTCTCTCTCATACACACACTCCCAGCCCATTTTCTCTCTCTCATAATCTATGTCACTCTCTCTCCTCTCCTATCCCCTACTTTCTCTCTCTCTCACTCCCATCCTCCTCATTCTCTCTCTCACTCCCCCTCTCCCACTTCCTACTCTCTCTCTCTCTCTCACTCACTCCCTCTCTCACATCCCCTACTCTCATTCTCCCACCTCTACTTTCTATCTCTCTAACTCTCTCCTATAGCCTACTCTCTCACTCTCTCTCCCATCCCCTACTTTCTCTCACCCCTACTCTTTCTCTTTCACTCCCTCTCTTCCATCCCCTTCTCTCTCTCTCTCTCTCTCTCTCTCTCTCTCTCTCTCTCTCTCTCACACACACACACACACACACACACACACACTCCCATCCCCTACTCTCTTCCACTCTTCCTCTCCCATCCCCTACTCTCCCTCTCTCTCACACACACACTCCCATCCTTTACTCTCTCTATCTATCTCTCTCCCTCCCCCTCTCCTCCTCTATCCCACTCTCTTGAACCCTACTCTCTCTCACATACACACTCTCATCCCACTCTCTCCCTCTCTCTCACCCCCTACTCTCTCTCTCTCTCTCCCCATCCCCTACTCTCTCTCTCTCTCTCTCACACACACACACTCCCATCTCATACTCTCTCTCTGTTACACAGATATTCCCATCCCCACTCTCTCTCTCTATTTCTCTCTCCCCTACTCTCTCTCTTGCACATGCACCCATCCCCTTCTCTCTATCTATCTCTCTCTATTTCTCTCTCTCCCTCTCTCTCCCCCTCCCTCCCTCCATCTCCATCTCTCTCCCTTCCCCATCCCATACTCTCTCTCCCATCCCCTACTCAATCTCTCTCTCATATACACACACACACACACTCCCATCCCCTTCTCTCTATCTCTCCCATCCCATCACACCCTCTCCCATCCCCTACTCTCTCTCCCCCTTCTACCTCTCCCTATCCTACCTTATCTAATCCCATACCCTCTCTCTATTTTTTCCTCCCTCTTTCCTTATCTCATGACCTCCTACTATACCTCCATCTTCTCTCTCATTCTCTAACTTCTCTCCCTCTCTTCTTCCCTCTTTGTTGAAATTTAGGGTTTAAAATGTTGTACTTTTTCATGATAGATAAAGATAATCATGGAATTGTATCTCTCAAGGATACTATATCTATTCTAAAGAGTATCTATTCCATCATGAAACACACTTGAATTGTCAACACAGGGACGTAAGACTTGAAATGGGTTAGCACAATATGTGCACTATGTTCCTTTAAGAGTCTTAACATCTATGTATGAAAGTAAAATTCATGAAAATAATCTACACTACTATTATAAAATGGTAAACACACTTGGGCTAAAAGTAGATAACTATAGAAAGTTTTGGAAAATGAACCTAAACTAGTTAACAACTCAAAATATCCACCATTATCATTTTCTATAAGTGTTGTAGGAACTTTAATAGTAACAATGTTGTAGGACTAATACAATAAACCTATATTGAAAATAGGAAATTGCAAGGAATGATTCTACTCTACCTAAATCTATTCCACCTCCCAAGTGAGACCCCTTGGTTTGTTTCAAATAACCATGAGCACAACAAGTATTCCAAAATTACTCTTTCATTAAAATCCTTCTTTGATTACATCAACTAAATAATTCATGAAGAACAGAAAAATGGAAACTTCTAAATCTTAAACCATCATTGTCTATTTTCTCATTAGCTTACTAAAACAATCCAAATCCATTATAGAGAGGATTGGATAATTATTTTTAAAAATGACATAAAAGTCTTGAACAAACATTGCCAGATAAGAAGGTCAAAGATCAACCATGATATAATACATTTATTACTAATCAACAAAATAACAACTTTTAGGAAATATAGCAAGTTGTGTGTCCTAGGTTTTTTGGAATGGTAACTCTTTTGTAGGAGTGACTTATCCATAGGAATTGAACTATGATTTCCTTGTGACAATCAGTCTCCATCATCCTCTTGCTTTAATATAGTAATCATCACCCTTTGCATTGCTCTAAATTTTCTTGAAAGTTAGAAACATCTGGAACATATATACAAGATAACATTTCTACTATTATTCAGATATTAGAACATAGCTTAAGATATTTATATGAAATACAATATTCTATGTATAATATTAAGCAAAGTATGTCATACACACTACCCATAGGTTTAGTAAGTTCTAGCTATCTCTAGCATAAGTTGACAAGATATTTACAAAAATTTTTTGGAAATACTTTTGACAAAGCACAAAGAGTAAGTCAAAACTATGAAAACTATACCAAAATTAAGACATTAATATGCCTCATCAAGTGCCTGAATAGTAAAGAACATACGTGCCATGCAAGCTTGAATATAAAAAATGGTTTAAATAGTGTACACTCACTATTAAGCACATGTGCTATTTAAAGCATTGGATTATACCAAACCTAAGGATTGGTTTTTCCTAGGGGATCCAACCCAAAGGTTTGTAGTCTCTAAACTAGTTTGAGAGGTGTTTACTATAAACATACAAAAATGATTGATTTTTCTTGTTTTCTCTCCTTCAAGTTTCCTCATGGTTGAACATCAATAAAATTAGTTTACATGACATTTGAGATCTCTATGTTAGCTATATAACCATATAATTTATTTTTAATTTGAACTATTTTAGGCCTTTCAACTATAATTTCTTTTGAATGTATGTCCATTTTCTATGAAAAATCAATGTGTATTAATTGGGCTATAGATTTTAGCCCATTCATCAAATTTCACAACAACTCAAGTTTTTAGAAATTAGACTCCATTCTATACACTTTGAAAAAAAGAAGTTTTGATTTTAGATTAGTTTTGAATAATTTCTACATGGAGCACACAGATATTTTATATTTTTTGATGTGTCCAATTAAAAAATTCATTATAAAATACACATTATAAAATTACCCAAAAAAATTGGGATAAACTACATAATTTAGGTAGCTTTTGACCAAAGAAACTAAAGACTTTCAAAAAAAAGTTAAAATTTTAGGGAGGCCACACTTTTCACTATGGTATATTTTTTTTTGAAAAAATAGTACCACTATTGGTGGCCCTCTTTTTGAGGACCTAAAACTAAACCATTTTGAAAAAAATTAGTAGAGAAACTAGATTCAAAGGACTACTACTTATGTTTTTGTCATGTCTTAAAAATTTGAGAATAACCATCTTTAAATTCTTGTCAAAGTTTAGAAATTGTCAATTTCAAAAAAAATGTGGCCACTTATACCCCCCTTTTGGCACTACAACTTGGTACACTTACCCAGCTATCAAG
Organism: Cupressus sempervirens; assembly: GCA_028749045.1. Lineage (NCBI taxonomy): Eukaryota > Viridiplantae > Streptophyta > Pinopsida > Cupressales > Cupressaceae > Cupressus > Cupressus sempervirens. The sequence goes on from CM053788.1 coordinate 588,563,608, forward strand.
ACTTAAGTGTGTTAAAGCCAAGCATAATGGAGGATGAAAATAGAGATCTATATTATGCAAGTGGGTTGTAATTTTTTATCAAATCAACCCTTACTATTACTTTTTAATCATTGTATCTATCTTTGGTAAATCCATTTGATTAAGGCTAACCTAATAATCATTTGTAAATCTTTTAACTAGGTGAAATTTTAATGGAGTGGTCCAAAGTCCTCTAACAATGCTCACTCCTACTAGGGTGATTGAAATCCTTTAACTAGGTCACAATTAATAGTGTGTATTGTAACTTTTAACAAGGTTGGCCTTTCACCAGTCATTACTTGAAAAAATTGAGAATTAGTAGCATATTACTAGTGATTTTTCCCAAATTGGGTTTCCACATAAAATCCCTATGTCAAATGTGTTATTGAATTTGTTGTTTTTCATGTTTACATTTTTGTAAAAAGATTTTGACCTAGGATAGTAACCTACAACTTTTAAAGTATTGTATGATCTAATGGATGCATACATGATAAGGTTTTATGGATATGGGTCTAACTAAGCATTGAAAAGTTTTATGTGTACATATGGACCTCAAAGAGCTGATTCTTCCCCCTCTCAATTATTCTAAATAATTCCAACATAAATAAAGTACAAAAAATTCAAGGAGGACTTGAATAAAAGAGAAGCAAATTAAAATTGAAAAGATTATGGAGGATAAAAGAAGAAGAAATGTCTATTAAGTGGAAAAATCGCCTTCAAATTAAGAAGGATAAACCTAAATATTATATATATATATATATATATATATATATATATATATATATATATATATATATATATATATATATATATATATATATATATATATATATATATATATATATATATATATATATACAAATTAAATTTTGAATATATATTAATACTTAATACTTTTTTTGTTACATATGTAATAGAACTAGCAATTTTACCTTGTTGTGCAATGGCTATGTTGAAATGGTTTGAAAAATCAATTAGTAGGAAATTGAACAAAAGATGTTATTTGTGAAACAATGTTGTAGAACTAGAATCTAAATAAAACTTAATGCCTATTAGCCATAGGTCCTAAATAACTTTGATTTAAAAAATAGATTTCAAAAAATTATAAATATTTTGTTAACAAATATTAATCACTAATAACATAAATGAATATAATTAGTAGAATACTTCATCATTATTTCCTAAAAACTATGATGTTGAACTAAAATTTAAAACATGGTAATATATATTATTTTCAATATATTTTTATTTGATGATATAGTCATTATTGGCAATATGGTTAGGTAGATGTATGAGTGTTGTCATTTATGGAAACATATACTTGTGATATTTCACGATGTAATCAAAATTAGAAAATTGTCTAATTGTTAGATAGTTTGTAGTAGTAAAGAGATATATACACTATTTACACAAGACAGACTTTAAGTTAGCTCATGTGCAATGGAGGATCAATAGTTTATAGTGTCATGATGATGTATGTAAGGGCACAGATCTATGCAGATAGTATGAAATAAGTTAAAGATAGATTACTAGTACAGGTAATTATTAGAGAAAAATAGAGCATGATAGTAAATTGAAGTGTATAGATTAAGGAATTATTTTGGTAACAAAATAATTATTTAACCTTAATGGGCCAACATCCTAGATGTTTAACCAAGTTGTTTTATAATTATTCAAGCATGTTAAAGCATCAACGATGAATAAGAAGACCTTTCATAATTGTAATGTATAAGTAAAGATCATATCTTGCATAGCTAAGATGCGATGTGAAATGTAAGAGATGCAAATGTAATGTGAACTATTGTGAAGAAAGATAGAACTACATGCGATCCTTATGTGATATGAAATCTAATGTATGATTAGAGAAAGTGAAAGATACAATGGTATCATAGTATTGTATGTATATCTATAGTTGTGAGAAACTTATTTGTATACTACATATTAGGGAACTAGGCCCTTCTTCCATACATTCTATTTTATCTACCCACTCTTAATAGGGTTGAGGATTTTCATAGGGCCTAGTCTTCTAACAAGGACTTGAGATACTATATGTATTTGATGACCTCCTAATAGGGTCAATGTCCTTAATTAAATTCTTTTTATTAGTGGATCATCTTGTGGGTATTATCCCCACTAGAGTTTTCCCTTGGCCAAGTTTTTCCTAATTAACAAATAATGGTATTATGAGTTATCAATGTGTATGGTTTTTTTTATTGTTCAGCATTGTTGGTTTACTTTCATATAAAAGTTATAATGTAATTAACAATACTGGGTTGTGGGTAAAAGATTGTAGAATACTAATTCACCCACCCTCTTAGTATTATCTATTTTTAACAATTAATATCATAGGAAAATTACTTAGAAGAGGCTTAATAGCTTGAGTAAGATCCCTACGAATATAGAATAGTTACAAGAAAAACTTGAAGAATCTCTTGAGAAAATTGATCTTGTTATAGAAGAAAGAGATAACTTAAAAAATAGGTATGAAGATCCAAAAGTTTATATTGGAAAATTGAAAGATAAGATCGATGATCTGAAATTGAGAAAGGAATCAAATGACAAAATCAATAATACTTATGAAGTAGGAAACCTCAAGAAAGGAAATGAGATATTGAAACATGAGTTAAAAAATGTTGAACTTAAGTTAAGTATCAAGAAAGATGAAAGTAAGAATGAATCACATCTAGAAACTAAGAATGTAGACCTTAGATCCTAGTTGACTTAAACAATTATTGGAAATATTCAAGATATGACAAGTTATTGAGAGGGGAGGGGTGAATCAGTAACTTAAAAACTCTAAAGCAATTTAGCACTTTTACCATATATAATATTTACCATTCATTCATCTAATCTACTACATGTATGAGAGATCAAACATTCATAACACATGTACACAGTGATTTGGTGACCCATAAACCTTCCAAATAGAAAGAAAAGATGGGGTGGGGATGATACCCACAAAACTTAATTACTGCAGTATAAAGTTGTCCTGTTAAGGCTTACATTGACAACTTTTGGTGATATGTCCTATTAGGAGCACAAAGGACTGCTAAGTCCACCTTGTTAGAGGATTTACAAACATACAATGAAGTATGCACTCGGTTACGAGATTTACAAAAGATTGTTAAGTCTACCTCTTAAAGGATTTAGAGACTAGTTCACTTGTTAGGATGAAATAGCATATTTGACTTACAACTTGGTTTCTGATTAGATCCTTGAAGTACAAATCACCTCTTGTGATTGATGAATCTTTACTATTCCTTGTTGACATTGCTTAGTATTCTACTCTCCTACTAATTTTCACTTACTCTTCTCAAAATATTACATGCCTATTCCTTGATTCAATCATCCATCAATTGTAAATGATATAATACAAACATTGCTGAGTTGGCCCAATAGTAAATAACTTGGGTTCACTAAACTAACTCGGTGACCTTCTAATACTCATCATCCACTATATTACTTAGCATCATCATGCACTCGATAGAAGTGAAGGCTCAGTCCATACTAATCACTTGACATAGTTCAGAACTCGGTGACCATTGGTGACTCGATAGATGTAGTGTTACTTAGTAGATATTGCACACTAAGTTTACCTTGCTTTACTTGGTAAAAATTATAGCTTCCATGCTTGATTTACACTAAATTTCCATTACATAGTATGATTTCTTGGTAGACATTGAGATGCTCGATGGAAACTGAGATCCTTGGTGTAAATTGAGATACTCAGTGTAAACTGAGATGCTCGGTGTAAACTGGTGAACACTTCTAAGCTTGATGAGTGTAGGAAACTAAGTACTGAGCTCAGTAGCTATACTAATATAGATAAGTTTTTTCACTAATGGCAATAATAACTTAATGCCAACAGTCTCCCCCTTTGGCATTAGTGACAAAACACTTATAAGCCAAAACATATGTACATCTTTGTAGAACTCCTACATATAAATTTCTACATATATCTTCTTGATGATGTATATACAAAGATACTTATGTACACATGCTAACTTTATTGAGAGCTAACTCCCCCTATCACTTATAACTCTCCCATTTATTATGCTGAATCTCTCCCCCCTTTTTGACAATAATACCAAAGGACTACATATATACAATTTATATGGTTACACCAAAGTGAGATAAAAAATCTTGATGTACCTTAAGTATGGTGGTAAAAGTATTATCCCAAGGTTGCTACAAAATTTGATAGGTGGAGAAAGAAATTTGAACTTCTATTGATAATTGGATCATGTGATCAGCCATTGAGAAGTTCTGATCTTGTACCAATGTTTTGCAATGAGCAATATGTTTCTGCATTATGTCCTTGATACGAAGGATCATGTTTTGGATGTCTATTAGTGTAGACTAGATCCTTGCTTCCTCTCTCAATAGTTCTACCTATACATCTACCAGATATCTAATCTTGGTGTGATGGTAGATTATGGAAGAGGAGTCCACCGTTAACTTGGATGCACTTGATTGCATATCAATGTCAATCTTATTTAGCTTATCCTTTATTTCTTTAGTAAAACCAAATACATCACAAAGTTTGGCAAAAAGTGATGCTGCATTATTAAAAGAATTTTCAAAATTACCCAAAAATGTTGACAATTCAACTTGCTTGATTGCTATCTTTTAAGAGATATGCTCTAGCACCTTATTATCAAATTTCCTTTTAGCTTTTTCAATTAGTTTCTCTTGTCTAGAAGAATCTTCATTAAATTTCTGTACTACCTCTCTAACTGAATCAAAATGTGTTGAGTGGAATCTACTTCAAAACCTATAGCACCTTTAATTATATCCTTCGCATTCTCAATTATTTTGTATTCCTTGTCCCTCTCTGATCTTAATTGTTTCTACATAGCTTTCATCTGTATGAGTTGACTGGCTAACCTTAACTCTTCAATGGTAGTAATGTCATAGTCAATCTTTGGAATTACTATTTCTATGTCTAAGTCAATGTCTTCTCCAATTTCCTTTCTAGTGATCAAAAGTTTTAATGGATGCTTTTGTTTGACTTCTGTGATGACTGGTTTGACCTTAGGAATAGACACAATAGTGGAGATAGAAGGGCTAGCAGTGAAAAATGGGATAGGACTCAAGGATTGAATACTGATAGAAGTACTAACTAGATCAAAAACTAACACTTCCCAAAAATGATGACACACTCAGTAGAGTACCCATAGTAGTATCTAAACTTATTGGAGTTGAATTGGATACAGATAATGCTGATGAGAAAAAAAATATAAAACTTACCGGAATTGATGAAAACAAAATTGTGGAACTTACTGGTACACTCACTGATGATGAAGGAGCTAAGGAGGCTGACTCAATAGTTGAAGAGGTTACAAATAGCTCGATAGATGAAGTGCTTGGCACATCTATTTTAGATACCTGAAGCTAGGACGTGGTTGGTTAAGATTGAGTTGTTGTAGTGACTGTTGTGCTCAAAATTTCTCTTGCAGAAGCTGTATCCATATTAGATTTAACTATCTTTGGTGGAGGGTGAGGAAGAGATGCAATAACTGCTACTACAATTCTTTTTGGGTCATCTTCATCTTTTTCTTCCTCAAGTGCTTCTTCCTCATTTTCCTCCTTGTCTTCTTCCTCTTTTTCTTTCATTAGGGGATGTAGCTCTCCTAGAGTAATTGTGATGGATGGAGTGCTATCAAAATCATCGTTGTCACTACTATCATCATCCTTGATTTCAAAAAGATCAACTGATGGCTTCTTGAGATTATATGCATCACTCTAGACATCTGTAGCATTTTTGACAACTATTTCAATGTATTTTAATAATGTAAGACAAGTATTGAATCTCTTATTCATTCTTCCTTCATGATATTTCATTGCCTTTTTGACTTCTACTTCTATTAGACTAAGTACTAATTCCTTAAAAATTTTCTCAAATACATCTTTGACACTTTGTATCGTGTTCTCCCATCTGACTTTTATTTTTTCAAGAAGTACTGCAGGAATTTGAGATGCAAATTGATTAGGAGAGAATTTCCAAGTTCCTAGTTTTTCCATCACCAAGTCTTCAATCTTCTTTTGCTTTACTAGAGTCAAAGTTTCATATTTGAGAGCTTTAAAATTGTTGATGCCTACTTGAATCCTTAATTGTTTTAGTATTTACTTGAATGTGAGTGGAGGCCTAACAAGTACAGTTTCTTGCTTGCCTTGTCTAGTTCTCCTAGAGAATACTACAGTTGGCTACTTCTTAGGTTTAGTGATAAACACCCTTCCTTTCTTCTTTGGCGATTCCTCTTCTTTTTCAGATTCAAGTTTTTCACCTCCTCCTCCTTCTTCTTCTTCTTCATCCTCTCCTTTTCCTTTAGTAAGCATTAGAGGGCCAGTTGCAGTTTTCAATTTGGCTATCTTCCTCTTTCCTTTGCTTATAGCCTAGGGTAGCTTGATTTCAAGCTCAATTCTAGTCTTGGCTTCATCATAAGTGGAAAAGGTAGGAAGCTTAGGATCTACAAGATCATTTACTAGTGCATCAATGATGTCCTTGGCTTCATCAATACTAGCCTCATAAGGAAGAAGTTTCACCCATCCAACTCAGGGTTTGACTGCCTAAATGTATACTCTATCACAGTCAACCATGAAGCATACATCATCTTTGTAATCTTCAACCAGTTTTGGTGGAATTTAGAACCTATTATTCATTATTTCCTTGAAATATTCAAAACAATTATCCATAACCTGTTCAAATTTTTCACCCATTTTAGCAATAAACTCATTAATCTGATATAGAATTGGGGTGTCTTTTCTCCATACAACTGAGCCCTTTGATGGAAAGAATTTTTGAACATGGAAAAATAAACAAGTCAATAGGGAACAAAATTTGTAGGGACTATTCTTTAAGGTCCTTATGTTGTCCATATTCTTGTTCAATTGTTTCAACAATAATTCTGACAGGTCAAATTCAAGATATTTCTTCACAATTTTGAATGCCAAATCCATAGCCTCATAGGGCACATTGTTCAAATGACTAGAGCTATAAATTTTATGGGCAATGATGTGAATGCCAAATCTTAATTCAACATTAGATACAGTACTAACCTTCAATCCTCTACCATCCCACTCAGCTAGGCTTTTCTTCTGTAACTCCTCCTGATCTAGGCTTTTGGTAGTTTTGGCTTTGCTGAGTATGGGGAGACTAGTAATCTTATGAATCATCTTCTTGGTGATTAACAGTAGTTTCTCTAACCATAGTTGCCCATTTTGAACATGACTGAGTATGTACTTGATCTACTTAATTTGGAAACTTCTTGGCATATGTGAGATATGGGTTAACCCTTTTGTGTCTAGATCCTTATGCTCAGGTTTCAAAGAGCCATCAACACTCATTCCTCCTGGGGCATTGTCCATTTCTAGGTTTCCAATCTCTTGAACAGAACATTTAAAATGTGTACGAATGTCATTTATGAGAAGTACCTTTGTTGGAATTTGAGATTGAGCTCCATTAGGGTCAAGAGATTGTGTAATGGCTAGAATAATTTTGAAGTTAGGCACTTTCCATTTTGCACCCTTTAATAGCATCTCTGAACCCTTCTTTGATGTGTTGCTACTGCTACTCCTAGATGCCATTGCTACTTGGTAGGTGTAAGAAATATTTGAACAAATTCTTCATCAAAGAATCACTTAAAATTGCTTGGAATTGCTTTTGAATTGCTGGAAATTTCTTAGCTCTATAATCATGGTGTATAATGAAATCAAATTATACCCTTTTGATGAAAATTTTTCCATAAATGCTTGGTATGAAGGTAGCTGAGATGACATAGTGCTTGACAACTTATCATTTATTCACTTTCTTGGTAGAAGCTTACAACTCAGTGATCGAACAAAACTTTTTTTTGCTCCTAACCTAGCTCGCCAAGGTCTTCAACTGACCTTCCTTAGTAGATTCAACTCGGTGAAGGATATGCTTTCTTTGATCCTTGTGTATATGGAATAGTGATTGATTATTTTGCTTTCTTTTATTTGGAACTACTTGAGACATCACTTGAAGATGCAGTTCCATATCCCTTTTTATGGATCTAACTAGAGATGGTGGAGTCACCCACTTCTTGAGTGACATTGCCATCATTCGAACTATCTTGCTTGGTAGATTTAGGAATCCACTGTTGCTTCATCTACTTCAAAATGTTATAAGCTTTAGCATCTTCAACTCTTCCTATGTTCACGTAGTTTTTAGCTATATGATTGAGTTTTGTGCATGTATAGTACCTTACAGTAGTGTCCTTCTTCCTTAGGTGATGTCTTGCATAGTTTATACCAATATGTCCATATTCTCCACAATAATGACATCTGGACTAGGTATTGTAGTCCCATCCAAATATTTCTTTAACAAGTTGTTCAGCTAGATTGAATGATTTGGATTTGCATTGGAATGCCTTGCGACCATGCTTCTTGCATTTGTGACAATTTCCTTCAAATTTTGGTTTCTCCTTGCATTCATTAGCTTTATGACCATGCTGACTACAATTGTAGCATTTACCATTGAATTTAACTTTTCCATTGCTCCAACATTTGTTTGATGTGTGACCTAACTTACCATAGTGATTGCAAGTATGTCTTTGATTCCTTTGGGCACCTTGTTTGGAGGTTTCACCTTGTTCCTTATAACCAAGACTAGCTTTACCTTTTTGTCTATGAAGATTCTGCACACTTTGTTGATTTAATTGAGTCATGTCTACTTGAGATTTCATTATCCTTTCATTGACTTTCATTTTATTGATTAAGTCATTTTCCAAACTTTCATTGATATGTCTTTCAGATCTCAAGTCACTTTGTAAGCTTTCATTGATTTTTCTTTCAGTGATTAAATCATTACTCAGGCTTTCATTTTCAAATCTTAGATTAATAATTTCTTCATTTGCATTAGATAGTTTATCTATAAGATCTTCATGCTAATTAGATTGATTATTTCTTGCCTCCAAGTATTCATTTTCTTTGTTTCTTTGTTCCAAAACTTCACAAAGCTTGATTGATTTGGATTCCTTGTTCTCTTTTAAGCTTTCTTACTTCTTCCCGCAGAGAGCCACTCATTGCTAAGAGTTCCTTGATAGCCTTATTAGCATCATCTTAAATACTTGATAGTAAAAGGTCTTCAATATTTTCTTCAACATATTGATGGTCATTCATTTGTCTTGCAAGCTCCTTCCTTCTTTTTAGGGATTGGGAAAGATACTCCTTTACTTCTTTGAGTTGAGCCATGGCCATTTCTAGATCTAGCTTTTCATTTTCAATAGCTTTGTCAAGTCTAAATATCTCCATTGTCCTTGATCTTTGCTCAAGCTGTCAAACTTTATCCTAAAAACCAAAAAAGCTCTGATAACAATTGTTGGAAATATTCAAGATATGATAGGTTACTGAGAGGGGAGGGGTGAATCAGTAACTTAAAAAATTTAAAGCAATTTAGCACTTTTACCATATATATTATTTACCATTCACTCATCTAATCTATTACATGTATGAGAGATCAAACATTCATAACACATGTACATAGTGATTTGGTGACCTAGAAACCTTCCAAATAGAAAGAAAAACTACGGTGGGGATAATACCCACAAAAATTCAATACTATAGTATAAAGTTGGCCTATTAAGGCTTACATTGATCACTTCTGGTGATCTACCCTATTAGGAGCACAAAGGATTGCTAGGTCCACCTTGTTAGAGGATTTACAAACATACAATGAAATATGCACTCGGTTAAGAGATTTACAAAAGACTATTAAGTCTACCTTCTTAAAGGATTTAGAGACTGGTTCACCTGTTAGGATGAAATAGTAGATTTGACTTACAACTTGGTTGCTGATTAGATCCTTGAAGTACATATCATCTCTTGTGATTGATGAATCTTTACTATTCCTTGTTGACCTTGCTTAGTATTCTGCTCTGTTGCTGATTCACACTTACTCTTCTCAAAACATTACATGTCTATTCCTTGATTCAATTGTCCATCAATTGTAAATGATATAATACATTACATATATATCATTCCAATAATTATGATTGCAAGGTCAGCTAAAATACAAGTGAACAAAACATTACTGAGTTGGCCCAATAGTAAATAACTTGGGTTCACTAAACTAACTCGATGACCTTCTAAAACTCGGTGTCCACTGCATTACTCAGCATCATCATGCACTTAGTAGAAGTGAAGGCTCAGTCCATAATAATCACTCAACATAGTTCTAAACTTGGTGACCACTGGTGACTCAGTAGATGTAGTGTTACTTGGTAGATACTATACGTCGAGTTTACCTTACTTTACTCGGTAAACATTATAACTTCCATGCTCGGTTTACACTAAATTCTCATGACATAGCCTGACTGCTTGGTAGATATTGAGATGCTTGGTAGATACAAAGATGCTCAGTGGAAATTGAGATGCTTGGTGTAAACTAAGATACTCGATGTAAACTGAGATGCTCGCTGTAAACTACTGAACACTTCTAAGCTCGATGAGTGTAGAAAACTGAGTATTGAGCTTGGTAGCTATACATATATAGATAAGTGTTGTCACTAATGGAAATAATAACTTAATGCCAACAATAACATCTGAATTAGACTCTATTAAGATAGAAAATTTTGAGTTTGAAAAGTACAATACTATTGTGAAAGGAGAATTGACACAAGCTAAATAATGGTTTGAGAAGCTTTATTCCAGTAGTGAGAAAAATGATGAGCATATATTTTATCAAAGACCATCTTATGACAAAAAAAATCTTGGATATCTTATTATGAAATCAGCCAAGAAAATTGAAGTTAGAAAAGAACTAGATCAAATTGTTGAAACCACTAAGCCTAGAGAAAATTATTTGAGTAAGATTGAATCAAGCATATCTAAAGAAGTTGAACTAGTCAATTTATCTGAGAGACTGGATGAACCAAAAAGAATAGAGCAAGTTGTTGAGCCTAAGAAAGTTGAATCATCTTAGGAAGTTAGACATAAACTCAAAGGTATATGTTTCATATGAAATGAAGTTGGTCATATGAAGAGAGATTGCAAAGGTAAGTCCTTTAAACCTTTCACAAATTGCTATTGTTATAATTGTCATGGTTATGCACATAAAATAGTAGATTGTAAGAAACTTAAGTTTGATACTAATAATGGGAATAGTAGAATGTTTAGGAATACTAATGCTATAGGTAATGAAAGAGGATGATACTAGAGCATATACAATGATGGTGAAATAGCTAATGGTGAAAGGAAATAGACTATATGTTACAAGTGTAACAATCTTGGACATATTGTGAGGAATTGCAGGGCACCTGAAAGTTAGAATGGAACCAATCAAAGAAGGAGTGCACTTTTATATTAGTAATATAATAACTTTGGACACATAGAAATATTTTCTAAAATGGACAAAAGGAAATTCAAAAGGAATAATAACAAAAATGATAGAAGAAATGGTAATGGTAGTGACAACAATTAGAAGGAAACATTCAAAGAGCATGTTGATGAATTTGAAGAAGCATTTGTGAAAGAAAATATTCTAGAAAGTTCTTACGAAATTTTTGAAGAGCAATATTTTGATGCACCTAATGGAAAATTGAAGTCAAAAATTGTTTGTGACTCATCCTATTTGAATTAAGCATTTCTAGTAGAGGTAAAGTGTCAATTAATTAGAACTGATGATAGATTGTGAATTGGAAGTTGCATAGTCAACAAAAGGTAGAAGATAAAGCGATGAAGCTATGGGACCAAGAAAACAAGCATTTTTATGATTGCAGTAAGTTGTATAGAAGAAAATGAGTTTACTAGTAATTGGTGACAGCTTTTGAAGAAGAAGAAGTTGTATATTTAAGATTGAGTTAAATTTGAAATTATTTAAGGATTATGAGTGAGATTTTTAGTACCATTTGATTCTATGAAGAGCTTTCAGCAATTTTTGAGTGATTTAACAATGAATATAAGTGCAAAGTAAAGCATTTGAAGTGTGAAGTTGTAGAAGACCTAATATGTTATATTAAAGGTATTTTACAAAGTTTTTGTTAAAATAATTCAATATCAATAGTTAGCAGTATGGAAAGCAAGTTAGTTTGTGATATAATTGAGAGACCCAAGTACAAATTGAAGAAGCACCTATTTGTTTCTCTTATTGATGATCCATTAGGAGCATTCTCTTAGATCCCACCAAATGTACTTCATGTAGAAGACATTAGAAGCTACATTCATTATAAATTTGAGAGTGTTGGAGATGAAGATATACATAAGGATTTAGGAGCTATGTGTAATGGAGACCTATCCCTAAAATTGAGTATGTATATCTAAATGAATTGAAACTAATTAAGTATATGTTTTTCATAGGATTTCATAATCATCAATGGATAAGGATTATCCTAAGTTGAGTTCATGAAGAAATGTTTTGGGTAGGTGATGTGCCTATTGTAGTTGACAATGACCTGATCCATAAGGTCATAGGTTTAAGAAATGAAGGCTATAATCTAGAGAATGATAGGAATACAAGAAAGACCATTGAGACAAACTTGAAAACTAAGTTGAATGGAAGGAACATGAGAGTTGACTTAATTCAAGAAAATGGAGTTAGAGTATTGAACAAGATTGTAGGATATAAGCTAAATCACAATTCTAGAATGAGCTCAATGCCAATAGGATTTCTACATATGGCCTATAGTACGAAAGTTGAGAAGACGAAAATAAATATGTGTGAGATTGTTAGAGTGCAATTGTTGGACAACATTGTGAAGCTAAAGAAGTCTATAAATGCAGTTTTTAGATTCAAATATCTATTGAAATGTCTATTTTTTATGTAACCACAAAGTTTCCTAGTATGAAAAATTGGGACAGTAATGAGTGCTCAATGAAGATGGTTACATAGTGCTATAGGGATAGTCTAGAGAATGTCAAAGATAGAGATATTGATAGAAAGATGAAAAGCTTTCAATCTAAGATGAAGCAAAGATATAGAATCCCTCCCTCTATGGTGGAGAAATATAAAGATGAAATATGTTTCATGGTAGAGATTAATACTACTTGTATGGAGGTAGTAGAACCTAGGGTGAGGTTTATTGAACCCATGGGACATGAAATGAGTGAAGAGCTCATTGACGGATACACACAAATAATACTACAATAAAAAAAGGACATTGAAAGTCCAAGATGGAGTACCTTTGAAGAGAAAATGAAGGAAGTTCATTCTGAACTTCATAGTAAAGAAATAAAAAGGAATGTGGAAAATAAGATTGAATCCATTCTTAAGGAGCTAGGCATGACAAGAGAATAATTCAATGAAATCAAAGGCATAGAAATAGAGATGAAAGCTATTGGGAAATCTAAATTGTTGGTTGCCAAACCTACTTCGTTGTAGCACTATCTATGGATGTGACAATAGTAGGGTCTGCCTCACAAATATCTACTCCACCTTATGTAGTTGTTGTGTAGGTTCAACCAGTCAGTATACAACATGATCAACATAAGAAGAAACTTGAAGATGATGTATCTATTACATAGAGAAAATCAAAGAGATTGGTGAATGTTAAGGAAGAACCAATACCATCCTCCAATTAAAGGGTCAAACAAACCTCTAGTGGATCTGAAAAGATAAGGAAGACACTAAAAATTAGTGACTCTAAGGAGTCCAATGAACAGATTAAAGAATTAGTAGAATAGGCAATTGGAGAAGGAAGGACACCAACCAGAAATAAATCTTGGAAACTTAAAGTTGAAAATATAAATATGAAGATTAAAAATAATGACAATTTTTTTTAGTTGAATAAGTATTATAGTTTGTATAGCAACATGAATAGGATAAAATTAGAGAATGCTATAGTGACAAATATGATTTTGAGAAATAAGAGGTTTGACAGCATCTAAAATAAGACTCTAGAATATTTGTACAATAGATTGCTAAATAGGAAGGAAAGAGTAGTAGAAGAAGATACTAAATTAAGAAAAAATATGATTCATAAATTGTGTGAATTTTGCACAAAGGAAGACATAAAAAGAATTTTGAAAGGTATTGAACCTTTCTTAAGGAATAAAAGAAGATCAATTATTTTTATGGGAGGCAACTATGAATAAGTAAAGAAGGAAATTGAGGAAGCCATAGTAAAATATATATGATTTCCATGCCTAATGTCACCAAGATGAGCGCACAGCCTAAAACAACAAGTCCAATTTATGTGGAAGCTAGTACCCTTACTAATGATGAAGAAGAATTTGAAGAGGCACAAGAAACTTATTCACCTCCTTATATAGTTATTGGTACAAAATCCATGAAAGTGGATAGTATGCACATAACAATAGATGCAAGAGAGAATCCTTTTACATAATATAGGACCAACATTGTTGGAAATATTATTGCATGTTCTAGCTCGAATGAAGATGATGATCAAGAAGAAAACAAAAATGTAGAGAAGAAGAAGTTAGAGGAAGAGGAAATAAAGAGAGAAGCAAATAGAAAAGAAGAAGAAAGAAAAGAGAAGAATTTTAAAAGAGTACAAGATGAGAAGCTGAAAGTAGAAGATGAAGAAGAAAAGAGAAACATAGAAGAAACGGATAAGGAGGAAGAAAGAAGAAAAGAAGATGAGAGAATGAAAGAAATAGAGAAGAAGAAAGAAAGAATACAAGAAGATAGAAAGAAAGAAAGAAAATAGAGGAAACTTCTGAATAGAAGTAGAAATGGAAGATTGTGATGCAAAAGTCAACATTCCTTCCCAATCTAAAACATGTGGAAACAAAATCTAGGAAGGTTGAGTTTTAGAATGAAGCTAACACACCTTTTGTTGCACCAATAGTTACATGTTTTGTAGCATCATCAACTAAACTATTGCTAGTGTTATCTAATGATGACAATGATAAGAAATGATTAAGGATTTCCTTGAGCTAAATTATTAAGAAGAATAAGTCTATAAAGACTTTGGTGAGAGCACTAGAAGAGGCTCTAGAAAGAATTCAGAGGATAGTGCAAACACCTGTTATAGAATGAAACTTACAAAAGAAGGCTAAAGAATTGGTAAAATTACTTAATGTAGAATTTACCATCTTGTCTAAAATTACTTCAATACAAGCACAAACAAAGCATGATGCATAACTATTTGGCACAATATACAAAAATGTGAGGAATGACTTGTTACAATCATTGAATGTGTGCATTAAAAAGCTAAGGAAGAGCACAAATGAAGGAAAGAAGTTGTATGGACAATGTGCAATATCATACAACTATCTATCCAAATTTGATAGTCCAATCAAAGGCCAAATGAGTGAGCTTCATACATTCACCATCATATTGTAGTAGCTAGAAGCAACTATTGAAGATATTGGAACTAAAATTGAGAGGATTAACAATGGTATCAGGGGCATTTAAAAGATTCTATTTTGAAGGAGATTTTTATTTCCAAAATTTATCATTTTGCAGAAGCAATTGGAGGAATGTTTTGTAGTGAAGGCATCCGATGAAAAATTTTCCTATACTAACTTGAACAAAGTTGAAGTGGCATCTTATGCACTTTGTGTAGTCATTAGTATATCTAGTAGAGTCAATGAAAATAGAAAGAAGGATTTTGACAAGCTAAAACATAATTTTATAGATTGCATGTCCAAGATATCAAGTTAATTAGTGGAAGGAAACACAATTTTGTGTATAGAATATTTGACACATTTTCCATTGATGTCAAAGGCAGAGAAGTATGTAAGGAAAATTGTACATGTACATGTTTGTCTATGTAATGGAGAAGTATGTAAAATTGTATATGTATAAAAAAGGGGGAGATTACCTATGTATTTAAGAAATCATTATAAAGTAGTGATAAGGAATGTAGTGATCCATCAAGACATGAATAAAATATTATGTTTTGAAAGAAATTCTTTGATTATTAATTTACTTGTTTTGTATGATGTCATTTTGGGACTTAACCAATTTTCTCAAATGTTGTGATCAATGCCAAAGGGGGAGATGATTGGCAATATGGCTATGTAGATGTATGATTGTTGTCATTTATGGAAACATTTACTTGTGATATTTCATGATGTAATCAAAGTTCAAAAATTGTGTAAGTGTTTGAAAATTTGCAGTAGTACAGAGACATATACGTTATATAGTGATGATAGACTTTGAGTTAGCTCATGCATAGTTGAGGATTGATAGTTGATAGTATCATGATGATGTATTTGAATGAGTAGTTCTCTATGGATAGCACGTCATAAGTTACAGAAGAATTACTAGTACAAGTAATTATCAGAGCATGATAGTAAATTAAAGTGTATGACTTAAGGAATTATTTGGGTAACAAAATAATTACTTAACCTCAATGGGCTGGCATCCTAGATGTTTACACAAGTTATTGTTAGAGTAATTAGATATTTCCTAATTAACTCTAGTTTGCTTAAACTAAACTTTAGGTATATAATAATTAATTCTTTTATTAATTATTATTATACAACCTCGGTTAGAACATTTTAGGTATTTAATCTCCTTTGTAAGGATGATATCTCATTGTAAACATTAAATTGAGAATTGAGATTCATTCGATTTTGATAATAGAAATTTCTTTTTTTCTCATCAAGAATGTCTCATCTATGGATCTACCAATTTTAGCCTCCATAGATTTTTGCTTCTTTTTCTGTGAGAGGTGTTTACATGCAAGTGATTCTTGGGAACTATAAAGTTGAGCTTTCATCAACTTCAACATGGTATTAGAGCCCTAGATCTTCATGCCCTTATTTTGTTCTTGACAAATTTGGCATTAGTTTTTAGATCTAAGCTTTTAGAGGATTTTTTTTTATTGGATCTAGGGGGTCACTAATTTTGAGGAACTTTGAGCAAAAACAAACATCATCATTGAACATAGAGCACTCGAAAACCCCCATTTCCATATAAAATATGTTTTTCTTGGATACTATTGAAATCAGAGAGAATTCTTTTTGCATGCAAATGAAATATGTCTAGTTTTGATACTATTGAAATCAAGGTCCAACAATTATTTTTTTTCCAAATAAACAATTTGAAATCTTTACTTTTTGTTTTTTTTAAAGAATTTGAGGCACATCGATTTTTTTTTTTTTTGGGGGGGGGGGGGGGGGGGATGGGGGAGGGGAGGGTGGGGCAGTTGTGTGATCACATTGAATCATATTCATTTTTCTTTTGGAAGTGAATGGGATTTATTTTTAAAGTTGGTCCCATCTTGTTCGTACTCTAGTGAGGTTTGTTTTGGTACCACAAAAATTATTTGGACTCTCTGGCAACTCTTTTTTGGTAGGCCCATCCTTTTTTAAGCACCTATGTTTAACATTGGTGAAGGCATGATTCCATGTGTGAAGGTGTATTTTTTCACAAGGATTATATTGGCAGTTTTGTGGCATAAAAGGTCCAATCAATGCCCCACTACCATGGTGGTATTTTTTTTTGACTTGGTTGTCTTCCTTACTCTCATCCCAAGCAGGCCCTCCTCCATGATTCTCATGCTTTATTTTGTGCATTTTTTAGAAGATGCACCTTATGACGTGTGGGCCATGTTCTTTGCCCCAACAAAAATCACTAGTATTGATTTAGGAATTTTTTTAATGGAGTTCTTATTCCTCCAAAACTCCATCAGTACCACCTTTAGCTATAAATCTACTCTATCAAGGCCCAAGTCCCATGCTCCTTTTCCTATCAATCTTTTGTGGATCTCAAGATTATCTTGCCTCGGTCATTCTAAGTTGAAGCTCTGATTATAGATATGCTTGACTATTTGCAAGATTGTTTATGCATCTAAAAGAGAAAAATTGTTTGGTCATGGACTCTTACTCTAACTCCACTATAGATGTCCACATTTTCTGGGGTCTCCTCCACCTTGTATGTGGGGAAGCAAGTTTTTAGTATGAGTTTGGGAGCTCTAACTTGTGGTCATTTCATCTATAGGGTTCATCATTGCCATTGGACTTTTATTTTCTTGGCTCCTATCTAATAATGAGCATATTTGATGGAGATTTTAATTTGGTGCATTTCATTTCTTGGTAAGTGGGAGTTATGGTTGTTGGAAAACTAATTAAAAAGTTCATTGTCGAAGATCAAAGAGGGAGATTGTTGTTAAAACATTGTTTTCAATCATTGTTTTTTTATTGATGTCAAACCTGCTATTTGTAGGAATGATAATTGCTTATAAATATCTAGGTACTATCACTTAGTTAATTGATGAAGAGGATTTAATCAACAAGATGTAACAAGAACACCTAAGGGAAAGGTTGAGTTATGATTTTGTAATGAAGTGAAAGGATTAATTAAGACAATGGTTAAATGATATACTGATAACATAATTCAAGATACAAAGGTTGGACACACTTAGAAACATTAGATGCATAAGTTGTAACAAGGTTGATTGCAAAGCTTAAACTAAGTTTATTATTGGGTGTCAAGCAATCTAGTTGAAGCTGAGAAAATTCTCCGTTGGAGCAGAGCAAAATGAAAATCTACTATGTGCTGAGTGATCTTCAGGTGTCGAGTGAAGTTCAAGTGTTGAGAAAAGTAACAGGTGCCAAGCATCAAAAAATCTTAGTTGGTGCCAGGTGAACTTCAAGTGCTAAGCATCAATAAAAACATAGCTGATGTTGAGTAACACAATATGTGCCGAGCACCAAAATTTCAATAGTGCCAAGCTATTGCATTATTTTAAATGACAAAGATTGACTAAATCTAAGTTGACAAAGTTGTTACCTTGAATTTTTTGAACTAGTTAGAGGATAAGGATGTTGAGTTGGTGGCACATAATTCTATGTAAACCATTTTTTAGCAAATTCAAGTGGATTCTTCATTATTTTTCTAGAAGGAACAAAATATGGGTTAGATACAATGAATCCTACTTAATCCATACGAATTGAAATTGAAGGAGGGAAGAATCAAGTAGAAAAAAGGAAGTTCCAAACTTATATTTAAGAAGTCATAGACTAAGAAACAAGAGCTATTGGAGTGCCAAAATGTGAAGTGGTTAGAAGGGTGTCAAGGAAAAGACATCTAGGCAAAGGAAGAATAGAGCACAAAGACTCTGCTTCTACAATTGGTTAAGAAGAGATGATTGCACCAGTACATTGAGCATGGAGACTCAAGGAGATTAAGCTTCAAAGGAGGGCAAGCTGTCAAGAGTTGCAAAGACTAAAAGCTAGGAAAATGACAAAGAGCTAAATGGTGATCTAAAATTTGCAAGTTGAGTTGTATTAGAATTAGGTAAAAATCCCTTATTATTACTCTCTAAAAATTGTATCAGTTAGGGTAAATGAAAATCCTATGGACCTAGGTTGGTTTAATAGCCATTTGTAAATCCTTTAATAGGGTGGCATTCCAAATGAATGTTCTAAAGTCCTCTAACCAAGCCCACTTCTAACAGGGTGGTTAAATTCTTTAACCAGGTCACATTTAACAGGGTAGGGCTTTTATAGGGCATCACTTTAGAAGAGTCAGAATTGAGTAGCATGTTACTGGGGGCTTTACAAAAATTGGGTTTCCATGTAAATCACTATGTTATGTGTTGACCATTTTGTGTGTTATGTTGATTAGGTTGAATGGGCTCACTACACTTAGTAAAAAGTTTCAATTGGACATTTGGACCTTGAATAACTAATTCACTACCCCTCCCCTCTAACCCCCTTGCCCCACCCCCTCCCCCTCTTAATTATTCTAAAGCATTTCTAACAATTGGTATCAGAGCCATTTGCTGATTTAGTTTCAAGGTACTAGAAGCAAGAAGATCAAGATGTCCAAGAAATAAGTTCCCAAGCTCAAAAAAGACAATTTTGTTGCATGGAAACATCTAATGAAATTGCACCTTGGATCAATAGGTGATTATGAAAAAACTTCAATTGGAATAGAACATGTAGACCTAGCTAGACCTCTTATTGCAAATGATTTGTGATGGTTTGATTTTTCACAATGCAGAAATTTTGGAATTTTTTTAGTTAAAAATCATTTGAGTCTTTGTGTCTTGCAAATTAGGTTTTTGTTCCTTATTTGTTTCAAACCCTTAGATTTCCCCAGTTCATAATGTGGTCTCTGTGTCTTTGAAATTCTATTAAATTCTCAAGGTTTTCCTTTAGAGAATTTCTCAGAAACCCTAGTGCCTTGTCTTATTTTACCCTAGTCTTGCAAAACCCTCAAAATATTTTTAGAAAAATGTTTTTTAACGGTTTATCATTTTACCCTAAGGTTAGGCTTACACGAGCATGGTTTTATTAAAAGCTCATTTAAATTTCATTGACTATATTCTTTTTGAGTGGATTATTTTATTAAAAAATGCCCAAAGTATTATTAATTTTGTATTACCATTGATATCATTCAGATCAATGGGTACCACATTCCTACAATGTTTAGGTGCAAAGCTTTTAAATAAAGTTGGCAAGTGGTTTTTGGACACATAGCAGGGTGGGGTTGGGAAGCCTTAGTATATGCTGTAGTATGCCAAGTTGTGAAGTGATTATTGATATGTATTGCCAGTTGTGCCGTTAAAGAGGTTTCTCTACCAAATATGATTGGACCTTTTTCAATCATAGATCCTTCAAAGATCAAGGGCCAGTGCAAGTTTGCAATAAAGAACTGCTCATTCAATAAGGAAAGTGGGGATGTGCCAGCTTGATGCGTGGCAAAGATGATGTCAGGCACCACTTTCTCAGATTTTAATTAGGGACCCACTTGCATGGAAAATTGTTAGGTGAGCTAGAATACAAAGGAAGTGCCTCATTGGTCCATCCAATAGACTAAGTATATAGTCACAGAAGATTTTGATTGTCATAGATTTAAATAAGATCCAAGGTTAGCACTTATCCACAATATGGACTTACTCAAAATTTAAATAATGTGAGGAAGTGGGCATAGTGAGACCAAAACTTAAAAGAAAACTGAGTCATGACATGATGTATGCCACATGTGCTTAGCTAGAAGTACTTTTTTTATGGGCATAAAAATTTTCAGAAGTTAATGCAGTAGTTAAATAGGTCAAAGCATGAGAATTTAAAGTAGTCATTTCATTGGCCCAATTAGATGAAGTGACCATAAAGTGCAGAAATTTTCTTACACCATCGATCTTGTCTTGATCAACAAAGGGCACTTGCCCACATTGAAAACTTGAAGGAATTTTAAATAAAGTGGGTATGTACCATGCGGGCATGTGTCCATGGTGATGTCATTATTCCCAGCTTAGAAGGATTAAAGGATATAAGTAGTGTCACCGTTGATATTTCAAAGATCAATGGCTGGCACAATATCGCAATATGGAGATGCTCATTCAATAAGGAAAGCGGGAATACGCCAACTTGACACATGGAAAGAATGATGTCAAGTACTCATTCACTCAAAAGGTGATATGGGACCCAGTTGCATGGAGCTTATTAGAAGGCACAAACTCACATGGAGACTTCCTATTGGTTAAAATGGCTAACTAGGCCTTATTCAACTGTACATTTGTGTCACCATTGATCTTTTAAAGATCAACGATTAGCACTTACCCACTATTTTAAGATGCAAGAAATTTAAACAATGTGGGTAAGTTGTAATACAACACATGGCCCTAATCCTAAGGACATAAAGCTTATTACTTTTTGAATTTAAGTCATTTGATCTCGTGAAATTGATAGATGAGATTTAAAATTATAATGCAACTTGAGAAAAAATGGCTACTCGAAGTTAATTTGGTTCAGAGCTCATTCGTGTAATTTCAATGCTTGAATATAATTCATGATCTTTCCATTTATTGAACCATCAAATTGCAAAAGGCTATTAGAAAAAAGAAAAATTTGGAGCTAGGGCACAAAATTTCATAGGGAAATCCAACAAATTGCAGCAAAGAATTTCATAGAGCAAAGTAAAATTTTGCAAGTAAGTGCTTTTAAAGATTCTAAGTAATAATATTTTGGTGAGATAGAAATTTTAAGATTTCAAAATGCCTCGATGAAAAGAGTTTACTGGATAGACTGATTATCTGAAGTGCTCTATGCATGATGACTTTTTAGAACAATTTCCTTTATCAGTACATGAAATAAAAAAGGGGAGGGAGTTGATTCCTAAACACCCTAGGGTAGTTATAGCAAAGGGTTTTTATGACAAGGCTAACTAGGTACAAGATTCCCAGGTCTTTATGCAAGGTCTAGAGTTGTTTACATAATAGTTTTTGGAGCAAAAATTGGGCACTCCTATGAGTAATGTATGGGAGTTTGACATTGGTAAATTGTTAGTCCCAAGAATTTTCTTTGATAGTGATTTGTTGATGGATTTGGTCAAGAAATATGATCCAATTATGGGGTGGGTATAGAACCATGCTGGAGTAAACCTTTTTAGGGTTTTCCCTGAATTAATTAGAGAAGCTTTCAATCTCAACCCTAACCATGTTGTCCATGAAATTATTGATATGGATGACTTTCAAGTGAGGTATGATGCACAAAGGGTTTACATAAGAATAGGGCCACTGTAGGAGCATCTTGCTAAAATTGGTACTTTGCCTATGATTATAGCTAGCACCCCTGAACCATTACTAAGAAGGCATTTTAACCTTAGGGCTCAGTTATTGTATTTTTCTCTTTCCAAGATTTTTGATATAGATGAAGTTGAGCAAATCCCAGGCTCAATTGTCGTCATAATGGCTCAAACTCTTCAATTTTAGATGAGCACTATTCTAGACTTTGCTACTTTCCTTGTAAAGGAGATTCACAATGGTTTGGTGGGGATAGCATGGGGAAAAGTGGATAAACCTTTCTATTGGTATTCCTTACTCATGTATGTATGTTTGTCTAAGGGATTTACCTTTTTCTCCAAGGAAATGGAACTGTAAACAACTAGGGATGGAGAGAGGAATCCAGTGTAGTTCTAGAGTGTAGATATGACTTTAGACACTACAAATGGCAGCTATGTGAGATTCGATAGATACTTTGCATCAAAGCTTAGGTTACTCTTGAGAGGAGACAACCCTAGGATTCCACAAGCACTACTAGAATTGGTCAGACCCAAGGACTATCCAAAAGGGCTACTTGTCAGTCATAAATAGGGGGATATAATCCCTTACAATGTTTCAACAATAATAAGAGTATATGGCTTCTTGGGAAAGCCTCATGTTCTACCTTTCCATGTGCCTTTTAAAATAGGGATAGCAGAATTGTTATGGTAGATAGGCACTATTGATGAAAGAGATCTGCTAAAGAAGGGTGCATTCTTTCC
The DNA here is from genome assembly GCA_028749045.1 of Cupressus sempervirens. Taxonomy (NCBI): domain Eukaryota; kingdom Viridiplantae; phylum Streptophyta; class Pinopsida; order Cupressales; family Cupressaceae; genus Cupressus; species Cupressus sempervirens. The sequence continues at coordinate 588,586,769 of CM053788.1, forward strand.
AATTGTTACTGTATTGCATGATTTTGTTTTTGTGAAGAAAGGATGGAAACATCTTAACTTGTTCCTGGATAGATACAACATGGTAGAGTCTCATGCTAGATGCAACCTTCATTGATCTTGAAGGTTTCTATGATCTCTTAAGAGAGAGGACAAAGGCTACTCATATGGTACACCAAGTATACTATCTTGAGGATATTATTAGGAATGCTTTTTCTTTACAAGAGCAAGAATTGAGAAAAGAAAAATGGATAGTATTTAATAAGAATTTAGAATTCATTAATACTTTTGACTCTAGTTATGACCCATTGAAAGATAAGAAATATTGGGGAGCCAAAATGAAATAATTAATGAATAATTTTGCTATAATAATCTAAACCATGAATCAGAAGAAAGCTCGATATGTTGACGCATATCTAGACAAGGCAGCAGAGGTGCAATGAAGGATTAGCAGTAGAAATGTGGTGGCTCCTAGCTAGTATACCTTGCAAAAAAGGGTAGGTTATGTGATGATTCAAAGTGTGCAATAGGCTCCCCTTCATTAGAGGCCAAGACCAGAAAGTCCATCAACAACCAATGCTCCAAAAAGGAAAAAATTGGAGTAGGGGTCTTCTTCTTCTCAAGTAGAACAATACTCCCCAAGCTAGTCCCCAATCTAGATCAATGATGAAGCATCTTTAAGGGAACAACTTATAAAAATTGGTGGAGAAGTGGATGTGATTGTTACTTCTATAGACTTGGAGATTGGAGAGCCACAAGAACCTCCTACACCTTCCTTGGACTTGACCATTGATAATTACCAAGGAGAGGAAATTGATCCTATAGTTGCCCAAGCCTCTGAGAGGTTTATCAATGATGATAATTTTGTGAAGTCTAGAGCATTTGCACAATTTTTGTGTAGGCTAAACATAGGAAATTTTGAAAAAACTTGTGAAAAGCTAAAGGTAGAACAACCTAATAAATCAGACTCTGCTATTAAGGAAGAGATAAAGTCTAAATTTTTGAGTGATTTTTCTCAATTTACACCTGAGGCTAGAAGGAAAATAATTAGATAGTCTAGAGTCCTTATTTTACCAGAATGGGATATAGTGAATGCCATGGTTTTTGATTCAGTAAGGAAGCAAAAATATGTCCAATTTAAGACCGAGGAAGAGGTACTACAGGCTCATAGAGGTGTCAAGTTTAGTGATGAACACCAAGATCTTGTAATTTGGTCTATTGAGAAAAGGGATAAGACCAAGATGTAGGAAATTTCTACTACAGAGCATACTAGTGCATTGATAGTATTCAGGGCTGGTGAGATTGGTAGTAAATAGATAATTGGAATGGCCTCAGAAATGTTGAAGTTTGGTAGTGTTGTATCTAATCAAGAAGAAGAGATATTTACCCAACTCAATGCTAGGTTTGAAGAATTTTTGAAAGCGTATGAGCAAAGGGGTATGTAGATACAGTCATTGGAAAACAAAGTATCTCAAATGGAGAATGTACTTCAGAAGAGAAAAGTACAATAGTCTAGTAGATCTAGAATTGCATATCCCCCAAGGTGACCTATTGAACCTTTTAAATAAACTCCAATTATTGAAATACTAGACACCCAAAAAAGGCCATAGTTCTACACTTTAGATGAGTTTGAAGAAGAGAAGAACAAATTATATGCACTACATCTAGAACTAAATGATCAATATGAAAAAAAATTGAGGTAGGGTGTTTTGTATTTAGTGGATAGGATAGAATGACCATCATTTTTTGATTTATTATCATGGATTGCAATCATCAGGGATGAATTGAAGAGAGATGAAGTTGTATTCAAACTCCTTGTGCAAAAGTGGATAGAAAGAAATGAAGATATCACTGCTATGTGTATATCTATAACTAGCTACCCTGTCATCAAATAGAAAAAATCTTTGACTTGTTGAATAAATTGCAAGGATTTGATGATAAGAAAAATTCTTTTCAAAAAAGATTAATTATTTGTTTTTCCTAATATATTGCAGAGAAATCCAATTTATTTCCCTATGCTCTAACAAGTGTTGATAAAGTGAAAGAAAAAGAGGAGTGGAAAAGAGAATTCGATGAAATTCTCTTTGAAAGGATGAATAAAATTATTAATGAAATTGGCCATTTGTTATGGGCAGGACAAATGATGAGTTGGTAAAAGTACAACTATTTTATAATGATGTTAGGGAAAAACTTGTTGATATAGAAGTAGTTGCAAATTCTTTAATAACTGTACAAAGAGAGGTTCTAAGTTTTGATTGGCTAGATGACACTATCTATAATGAGTGGAAAGATAAATTTATGTCTATGGAGAAAATGGAAGAGGATGATGAAGCATAAGATGGTGAGGAGGAAGAGGGTGTGAAAGTAAAAGTTACCCTTACATTTGATGATGAAGACAAGGAAGACCCACTAATTAGAGCGAGTGTGTAGGTAATCAAAGATGACTCATTACTTTCAAAATTCATGGCCACTTACTCCAAGGAATTATAGTTATCAAAGAATTAGATGGTAAAACTTATTTCTATTTAAGTAGAATAATAGAAAGGGGGCCTACAAAGGAATGTTTGATGTATTAACCTTTCTATTATTTGCATTTTTTATTTTTGTGACAGGTGTGTGTAAATATCTTTTAAGGGACACTTGTCAATCACATTTTCCCTTTGCTTGTTGCAACTCGTGTTTATATAAATGAGTTTTCAAGGCAATGTGATGGTCCAAAACTTGTAGAATTTTAGTTTTCCTTCAAGAAAAGAAAATTTAGTCAGTCCAATAGTATGCAGTTGTTTTGAGTTTTCTTCCAATTGTACTCTCTGATAACATATTGAAATGATAGAAAAGACAATCTATTCTAGGCTTTCAATTAGTCATCTGAAAGGATAATACAAAGGGGTATTTACACTATATTTGTGTCATCAATTTCAGTCTCCATTTTATCGATTTGTCTACTTTGAAGTTATTTAAATAAAGTTTAACTTGGTTGAATGCAATCTGGATGGGTTCTATACTAATTTCACTATTGCTTTTAATTCAAGGAATTATAGAAATGATTCAATGAATCAGTAAGGTTTACGAGTTTATAAAAGGATACTTCATAAGAATGGAAATGAGTGATTACAATTGATTAGTTCATTTACAAGTTATTTGAATTAAATCTGCTACCAATAGTTAAGACTATGCCCAATGGATAAAGCACTGGTCACATAAGTCAAAAGTGAGCAAGGGTGTATTCTACTACTACGTATCAAGTCAATTTTAAAATCAAAATCATTTTATTCCAATTTGTTTACAAGTTATAAAATGCTAGTCACTACTCATTTATATCTAATTCTTGAGTCTTAGGTAGCTGCTATTTCCAAGAATATTTATAAATTCCAGGAGAATTATAACTAGATCTGCTTATAGGGGATGCATATAGATATGAGAAGCTTTTAGAGAAAATTGATAAACTATGTATTTTCTTCAGGGTAAAAGATGAGAATCAGAATGAAACTAAGATAATTTCATACCATAGTTTGCATTAGAAATATCCCTAGGTATACCTACCTTGGTTTAGCAAAATCTAAAGAGTAGAAAACCATTCTTGTTTTTGTTGAAGTCGGGTCAAAGTGGTCTATTCATGTAATTGCTACTAGGAATTGGCTAATCCTTAGATTGTGTGAGTAATTTCACTGTGATATTGAGCATTTGGTTGCTTAGTAGTTTCAAACACTAACAATTTGAACAAAAGGAAGGAGCATAATCAGACAATGTTGGAGATTGCCTCTACACTCAATTATGCTAAATTTGATGAAAACAAAGAATGTGATACTATATTCAATATGTGGAAAGCCTTGACAAATATCTATGGAGGAGATCAAAATGTTGAGACAGAAAAGAGAGAAAGCCTTAGAGGAAAGTTTGATGACATGAAAATGGAGGAAGGTGAGAATGCTACTCAATATGGATCTAGAATGAAAGAAGTGGTATGTGCAATAAGAAGTCTAAGTGGTTAATTGGAAGAAGAGATTTTCAATAGAAAATACTTGAGAACTCTACTCACTATCTATGCTATTAGAGTTTCAGCAATCCAAGAGCTAAGGTGTGTGTAAGGAAACACACTATCCTTCAAAGGAATTGTAGGAAGACTTACTACATTTGAATTGTAAAACTTTGACAATTATAGACCTGAGAACCTTGAATCTACTTTCAAGGCCAAGATGACACTGAAAGACACTAAGGAGGTGACATCAAATAAGAAAGAAGAAAAGGAAAACAAACGTCTAGTGATAGTAGTATAGATGAGGAAGATGTGGAATAGTTGGAAGCACTACTAGCTAGGAGATTTGATAGAGGAAAAGGTAAATTCAAAGGTAAGCTCCCTATCATATATTTCAACTATAATGAAGTAGGTCATATTGCTACAAGGTGTACATAGACAAAGAACTACAAAGAAGGAAACAAGTATAGGAACAAGAGAGAAGATGATAGCAAAAGCTACAAGGAAAAAGGAAAAAGATGCTACATTGTTGAAGAAGATTTTGATGAGAATGATGATGAAGTAGTCAATGTGGCCATGAAGGATTAATTAGATGAAGATGAAGCAACAACATTGGTGAATTGTGTGAACAAATATGACAAGTGGATCATAGACAGTGGATACTCACATCACATGATAGGAGAGAAAAGTAAGTTCATTACCTTTACTCAATATGATGGAAATAGTGTTAGATTTGGTAATGACGCTCCATGTTAAATCAAAGGAAAACGATCAATTAAACTTACAGAGAAAATCACATGTGATAATGCATACTATTGAAGGATTGAATTAAAATTTGTTGAGTGTATCATAGTTAGGCAATGTAGGTTGCAAAGTAGAATTTGGAAACAAAACTGCCAAAATCTATGACATTGATGGAAATCTAATAGGAAAAGGTAAAAAAACTAGGAGTAACTTGTTTTACCTAGATATGGAAGATGCAATTGTCTTATTGGTAGACTTGATTATGTGTGGTTATGGCATAAAAGATTGTGGTATGTTAAGTTTTACAATTTGATTAGCATCAACAAGAAGAAGAAAGTCAAAGGTTTGCCAAAATTGAAGCAGCCTGAAAATACAATGTGCAAACAATGTCAACTAGGGAAGATGACTAAGTCTAGCTTCAAAAGAAAAACATACACATCCAAAAAAGTACTAGAGCTAGTCCATACAAACTTATGTTGTCCAATAGAAGTGAAAAGCTACCTAGGAGACAAATACATAATGCTATTTGTAGATGACTATTATAGGATGATGACTACTATGTTTTTAAAGAAAATTTTTGATGTATTTCAAATGTTCAAGTGGTATTTTTCCATAGTTGAGAAGGAAACAAGTACCAAAAGGAAAACATTAGCACCAAGAACTCCACCTTAGAATGGAATCGCTGAAAGAAGGAATAGATCAGTGATAGATTATGCAAGAACCTTGATGATGGAGAAAAATGTTGTTATAAAGTACTAGAGAGAAGTTATAAGTACTGCTATTTACACCCTAAATAGAGTCCAAGTCAAGAAAGGTACAAATGCATCACCTTTTGAATTATGGTATGGTCCCTCACCTAACGTGAAACATTTCAAAATCTTTGGTTGTAAATGCTATATTCTTAAAGATATTAGAAATGGAAAGTTTAATGCAAAAAGTGATGAAGGCATATTTGTTGGATACTCAACTAGAAGCAAAGCATATGAGTTTTTGAATACTAACACTAAAAAAATTGTGGAGAGTGCAAATGTAAATTTTGATGAGCATGCACAAGTCCAAGTTGATGAGTCCAAACAATCAGAAGATTATAGATCTTTTGTATACTTTTATGAAGGAATGGCTATTGAAGATAATGTTGCCAATCAAGTTGATAATTGGCAAAAAATCTTAGTTTTAGCCAAGTCATAGCTAGTAAATGCCAAGTTTCCTTTAGAAGTTGAGTTGCAAAATGAAGGAAATGCACATTCTAACTTTGAAATTAGTGCACATGAGAGAAATGATAAAGTACCAGATGAAGAAGAACAAAATGACTCTGAGGCTAAAGGATCAAACATAGAAAGAATAAAAGAACTAGGGTTAGCCAAGTATGTAAGAAGACATTACCATGCAGATCAAATCATTGGTGACAAGGATGTAAAACCAATGACAAGGAATAGATTAAGGAATGAATCATTTTTGTTGAGAAAAGTTGAGCCCAAAATAGTGAAAGATGCACTACAAGATGATGACTAGTATAAATCTATGGAAGAGGAGATAGATTAGATTGAAAAGAACAAAACCTGGACCCTAGTTCCTAGACTAGCTGATAAGAATGTAATTGGTACCAAATGGGTGTTTAGGAACAAACTTGATGAGAATGGTGAGATAACAAGAAACAAAGCCAGATTAGTTTGTAAAGGCTATTCACAAGAAGAAGGACTAGATTATGGGAAAACATTTGTCCCTATTGTAAGGATGGAAGGAGTAAGAGAATTACTTGCATATGTTTCTTACAAAGGTTTCAAAGTTTACTAAACAAATGTGAAGTCTTCTTTTCTGAATACTATACTCGAATAGGAAGTTTACATTTAACAACTAAAAGGATTTTTTGATGAAAAAAACAACAAGGATATGATTTGTTATTTTGCCAACCTTCATCATTTCATAAATGGCATCTTTAAACCCCGCAAAAGCTAGATTTTGGGGTTCATAGACATTTGTGCTAAATATCATGTTCAAAAGACCCTTGTCATTGAAAATGAGTTGAATAGAGAAGAATACTTGATCTCTTCTAAGATGTTGCATAACTTCGAGTCTATTGGAGTTGAAGAGCTCAATGACTAAGATACAATGAAAATTTGGCCCTAGATCATAGAAGATTTGTGATGGTCAAGGGCTTTGAAGGATTCCATCACTATCCAAAGCTAGAGGAAATTGTTGAGAAGTCATGCATTTCATAAATTGATCTATTATATCTGTGGTTTATTTTTTATAAATTTTAGTACTACTTGACAACCTTCCAATTTATATTTATAAAAGTCATTTGTTTGTTCAATTTTGCTTAGGTTTAGTTGTATGGTGCTAACATGTGGCTGGATAAAACCTCTTAGCAAGATGTTTAATAACTTGGAGACAAAACATAGTGGCTGATGAGTTCAAAGATAAACTAAACGATGAGGTTAATCATGGTTTGGGTAGTGGTCTTCATCCTAAAAGCACAGAATGCAAAGAAAATAAAGACTATGTGCTTGGTTATTGTCTTCCAAAGCTAGAGGAAATTTTTGAGAAGTCATGTATTTCATAAATTGATCTGTTATATCTGTGGTTTATTTTTTATAAATTTTAGTACTACTTCTTGAAAAAACAAATGAGTTTTATAAATATAAATGGTTTGTCTTTGAACTCATCAACCACATGTTAACACACACAATCAAATCTAGAAAACATCTTATTTACAAATGGATTGTGGAAATCTAATAATGTCAAAAAAATACATCTTATGCATAACATAGAAGGTGGCCTTACTAGAAATGAAAAACTCATAAGTAATCAAATCACATAGTAAACCACACCATTTTCCAACACATTATGGTTTATAGACACTAAAGAATTTTAAATTACATCAAATAAATGAGAAATTACCTAGCATTTATTCAAATGCTTGTGAGAAAATAACACAACTAGGGCCTTGCCCTTAAACACATCTTATTCCTAAGAGCCAAAAATTATTATTAATATTTTGTAAACTCCTATTTAGCATATATATCAAGAAAAATTTCTAGTAAAGATTTCTCTTGAATAAGATAAACAATATTTGATATGAAAACCACTAATACCAAGGATGGGTATATGATTATCTACGTGAGTTGGGTACTTGAACTCTCTCCCCAGTTACTTAGTGGATGTCCTTCTTCATTCTCTAGTCATCCTAAGAGAAGATCCCCTATAGCTTGGAATTGAGCAGAGGTCTTGGAAATGGAAATTCCAAGTCCTTCGTTGGTAATAAAATCCTACTATTTAGTGGAGTGTCACTCATTTCTTATTCACAACCCAGAAGCATGACAAGAGAATAAACAAAAATATGAAAAAATACATGTGTACATTTTATTTGTTGTATAAGTTTTAAGATTTTAATATTTTAAAATATATTATAAAAAAAATCCAAAATATATCTTGCTGGAAGACATTAAGAGATTTTATTACAAGTAACAACATATTGATATTTAAACATGGGCGATATCTCCAGGGGAGAAAAATAGGTTTCTAGGGCTTTTGGAGGAGGCCTATCCACAAACATGGGTGATGTCAAGGAGTCCTTAGATGAACAAGATGATGTGGGTTTTTTCCTAGTAGGGGTCCTTGATGTTGTCTCTCCCACCTTTAGTGTTTCTTGTAGTAGATTTGTGGGTTGTCTAGATGGATTCTTATGTCTCCCATGGTAGTGACATCATTTTTTTTGTGGCTCGAATGGGTACCTTTCTTGGGGGTTTTGTGTGCTCTGTTGTGTGGGGACTTCCTATGGTGGTTTTTTGGGGTGTCTTCATAGTTTGGATGTTATTATAGATAACTTTTTGGGATTTCCATGGTGTGGAAGGGTTTGTAATATGTGGGTGGAGGTGTTTTTTGGTAGGACCTATGTTCCCCACTATGGGCTTTGGATGTATTGGGTTGTTTGGCCTAGGTGTGTTAATAGTCTCCACCTCTAGTGGGATCTCTTGCATTTGGATTTTGTTAGAGACAAAGATGCATATGGGTTTGGATTAGATAGTTATGTATAGTGGCTTCAATGAAATTGCTTCTCCTTGGAGCCATGTGTCATGGCACATGGGGCTTTTATGATTCCTAGGCTTTGTGGGGGCTTGGTCATTGATGCTTTGCTCTATAGGGTAAATTTTGTCCTTGTCCTTGCTACTAGTTCTATTGATGGGATTTTTTCCCTAGACGGGTGTTTATTTTCATGGGTTTTCTTGTCAATAGACTCTATTAGCTGGGAACTTTTATGGGGTGCACTTTTGTTCACCATTTGGGGATTATCTTTCCTCTTGATTCTTGTTTCTTTTGGGTTTCCTTTAGTTTTTCATTCTTAGGGGTGAAGGCTTCCTCTGTTTGGTGGTGGAATCTAGTTGAGGCAACCATTTTGGGGATTCTGATGTAGGTATTGTGAATGTATCACCCATTAAGCTCTTTCAATTTCTTGCTTCCTAATGAGGTGGAGGACCCTATTAAGGTGGGGGAAAAGCCTATGGAGGTGGCCATTTATTGGGGGAAAGTGGTGGTGTATTGTCTCAACAAGTACTTTCCTTTTGTTATTTGTGAGTATCTCCTTATTGTAATCTAGATTTGTCTATATAGAGCATGTTTAGACAGTATACTTCATTTAGTGAAGAAGGGATGAATTTCAAGCTAAATGCTTTGGTGCAGACATTATGTTACTTCCTATTGAGGTGGAGATCATATTTGGGCTTTGGGAAGAAGAGGAGACTTCTACTAAGATGATGTCTACTTGCACTACTTTTAGTACTTTTGTTAGCAGAAGAAGGGGGAGAAGCTCTTACTTTGAGGGTTTTGTCTACCCCATGGTCCTCTCATTGCTCTTATGGTGATTTGGGATTTTACTACTAGCTAGAAGACTTTTGAATGCATTTCCCAAAGTTGGAGGTTGAGCATTTCATAGATTGATGGTTGGACGATATATACTTTGTTTGCCAAGGCTAGAGTTTGAGCATTGCCTAGACCCATGGTTGGAAGAAACATAGTTTTTTTGCCAAGGCTAGAGGTATGATCTTGTTTGGACCTATTATTTTTCTTAGAGTTCTGACTGACATGGATCCCTAGAGTCTTTTCCCTTGTTGTTATGGTGATTTCATAGTTTAAATTTTCTTTTCCTTGTGATCAAGTGATTGCTAATAGTTTTAAAGAGAACAATTAAGTCCTTTGGTATTATTTTTGGTTTAATATTATAACTATTTTGGGGGCTTGTCCCAAGTTATTCTATTATTGGTGTCTAGGGATTTGATTTTACTTCAGGTCAACATCTGTTAATTGCTTCTTTTCCTATTAAAAAATAACAAATTGGTATTTTATTTTATTTTATTTTTACATGATTTAAACTATCTATAATATAATTATAGTATTTCACTATTTAAATTTTATTTACCCAAAAAACTACACAAATTATCTTCATAGTCCATACAAATATTGTTTACATAAATAAAGTTAATTTGAATTGTGTAAAATATTATATGATGAATGGTAAAAGAGAGCACTATTAGTTTGAGTAATGATATATATATATATATATATATATATGTATATATATATATATATATATATATATATATATATATATATATATATATATATATATATATATATACATATATATATATATATATATATATATATATATACATATATATATATATATATATATATATACATATATATATATATATATATATATATATATACATATATATATATATATATAGAACTATAGAATGTTTCTTATTTATATAATAATTATGAAACTTCAAAACATATGATGCTAAATGATAATAAAAGATACTAAATTATAAGTAACAAGTTCAAATGAATTGAACATGTCATTTTCAGCATACCATTTTCTTTCAAGTAATATTTGTGTGTGTGTGTACATACATACATACATACATATACACATATATATAAATGTGTATACACACACACATATGCATATACAATATATGTATAAGTGTATATGTATATGTATATGTGCATATATATATATGTATGTATGTATATATGTATGTATGTATGCATGCATGCATGTGTATACTATTAGCATAATTAGAGATTTTCTGATTAACTCTAGTTCACTTAAGCTAAACTCTAGGTATCTAACAATTAATATCGTTTATTAATTATTATGATACAACCTCGATTAAATAATCTCCATATATTTAATAATTATATTGTAATTATTAAATAACCTAAAGATTTTTAAGTTACCTTTTTGGGTTTTGATCTCCTTTATAAGGACAATCTCTTATTGTAAAACACATATCTTTTCTTTATCTGAGAATATGTAACTTTCATATTATCAGACCAAACCCTTGCCTTCTCTTGTCTTTTTCTTCTCTATGATAGGTTTTCTATGTGTAGGTGCTTCTTGGGAGTGGTGGGTTTGATCATCCATCAACTTAAACATGGTATCAACGCTAGATCTATTGTAGCTTTATCAGAATTTGGAGAGAAAGAAAGAACAAGAGTTTGATGGATTAGATTTGGAGTTTTTTGTGTATTGCCTGAGAAAATGTAGTAGTTTTTTTTTCTGCGATGACCTTGAAGCTATCAAATTTAGTGCAGTGACATGATGATGTCAACATGACATTAGTATTACATCAGCCCTCTTGCAAGCCCTTCAAGTCTTTTTTTGAACTATTATTCATGTTTTGGCCAAAGCTTGAGCATACAGAGGTCTTTTCTTGACCTAAAAGAAGTGCCAAAAAGTTGGTTCTAAGACGGATACATTGGTGTAGGAGTTTTCTAGTTTTGATGCAATTTGATTGCCGAATTTGGTAGTCAAATTTGAATGTTCTTTCTTTCACTCTTGCGGGCATATCTTGAGCATCCCATCTCTATTTTTCGAAAATGTTATATTTTTGGAAAGTTGTTTCAGTCCTATTTTTAAAAATTCTTTAATTTCCTTCAGATTCTACTACATTCTCTTTCTATCATGTTTTTTTCTTTTTGCACTATGGTAGATATCTTGAGTGTTTTAGGTTTGGGAATTATTTTCATGGCATGGGATCTTTTCTTTTGGGTTGTACTATCTATTTCATCATCTCTTTTCCCTTTCTAATCATTGTTGATATCATTTATATGTATTCTTGCAAATGCACTAAGATAAAGTGCCTTACCAAATTTATATTTTATTTCAATTGTTTGCCTTTGTTTTGCCTTCTAATTTGAGTAGTGTCATCTGAGGACACTCAAGGAGATTATTGTATTCTTGGGATTCACCATATTTTGTGCCTTATTGTACATGAACTACTTTGATAAAGAGTGATGTTTCTCCTTTATATGTGTTTTTGTAAATATGTACTTACTATTTACACTTACTTAAGTTTACTTAGGTTAATGCATTATTTTATTATATTCAATTATTTTATTATTTTTATTTGTGAGACACTTAGGATTTTTCACACCTTTTTGAGTTGCCATATTGATAACACAGGAGTACACAACTCTATTTTAGCACATGGCATTTACAACATTGATTTGTGTGTCAAACCCTTGTAGGCTTATCCTCTCATCATTGCACTTACTTCCATGCTTAATGGAGGATAACCCATATCTAGTGGGCATGTGCCTAGTTGTATGACATATCATGTAGCTAATTACAAGGCATTCTAGATGTATCTCAGAGGCCTTTATATATAGGCACTCCTAGTGTACATTCAGAAATGGCATATTGAATATATCATCATTCTAACCACACTCTCTCTTTCTAGTCTATAGTTGTGCTTGTGTTTGAGTTCTTAGTTCCTGGGTGAATTTTTCCCTTAGGAATTTTCTTACAATTTGTCATCTTCCTTTTTCTAGTAAGTGTTCTTTCTATGACATTAACCTCATGACATGTTTGAGTTTGATCACCTTAGTATACACATATGTACTCTTTTGTGCATCTTGATCATATTTCCTTGCCTTGCAATTTTTTTGGCCCACTTTCTCTATTGCCTATCACCTCACCCTTTCTACATTATGGGGGTTCTTCTATTCTTTTTAATGCTTCCTCAGTTTTTTGTAGTGAGCTATATATTTAGTATTTGATCCTATATACTAGGCAATTGCAGTGGTTGGATACCTATGCATTTTAGTGAGATGGATCATTTACCATATAGACACTCTTCTTTTCATCCCTACTTTGGTTGATACCTTCCTTGGTTCAATTGATCAACTTTGCAAGCTTTGGAGTTTCATGCCATTTGTATTTTTGAGTTTGGTTGTTTTCCGTTGTTTGCCTCCTAATTTTATGTAGATTATAGTCTTCTCTACTGGGTCAAATTCTATTTTAGAGGAGGTTCTACAAATCGGTAGTTTCTTTTTGACAAAATTCGTAGCTTCTACATGCTTCTGTGGTTTTCTTCATGATCACTCTTTGTTCCTTTTTCTAGAACATTCCCCTAGTTTGAAGGCTTCTTCAGTCCTTCACTAGTTTTTCAGCATTTTTCCATCTCTTTTTGGAGTAGGGTTTCTCCCATGTGTTTTTCTCTATTTCTCCTCTTTTAGAGATTTTGTTGTGGTTGGATACCTCATCAAGCCTTATTTTTTGGGACCTAAATCTACTTTTAGTAGTAATTTCTAGTTTTTTAGCTACTCTCTTAGTTTATCGTAGTGGTTGGGGGGGTGTTAGGGTAATTAGATATTTTCTAATTAACTCTAGTTTGCTTAAGCTAAATTGTAGGTATCTAATAATTAATATATTTTATTAATTATTATGATACAACCTAGATTACATACTCTTCATTTATTTAATAATTATCTTGTAATTATTAAATACCCTAAAGAGTTTTACATTACATTTTTGGGTTTTGATCTCCTTTATAAGGATGATCTCCCATTGTAAACACGTATATTTTCTTTGTCTGAGATTACAATTTTCATATTTTTAAACCAAACCCTTGCCTCCTCTTGTCTTTTTCTTCTCTATGATAGGTTTTCTACATATAGGTGATTCTTGGGAGCTGTGGGGTTGATCATTCATCAACTTGAACATATACATATACATATATGTAATGTATATGTATGTATATATACATACATACATACATACATACATATATATCACACACACGCACACACACACACACATGTGTGTGTGTGTGTGTGTGTGTGTCTAATACACACACATACAAATATTAAATATAAAAAAAATGGTATGTCAAAAATGACATGTTGAATCCATTTGAACTTGGTAAATATAATAGAATCTTTTATTATCATTTAGCATCATATATTTTGAAGTTTTTCTTATGTATATTAAATGACACATAATTGATTTGAAGCTATTATATCTTTAATAAGATATTTCTTAAACAAAATAAAATAAAAAAGAAAAGCTTGATTTTTTGCATGACCTTCCATTTGACCTCATCTACTATACAAATGTATATAAAAGACTAGAAGAAGAAAATATACGCATTAATTTTCAATACACCTAATAAGTTATTTATTTTTATTTTTATTATTAGTCATTGCTACTATATGGTGGGGACAAAAGTTTTCAAGCTACTCTTACCTACAAATTCTTGCTTTGGAAATTGGGAAATATGAGAAATTTCCCAATTACTATATGGTAAGGTAGATTTTCCCTATTAATTTAGAAATTTTGAATTTGTATTTCTCTTTGTCTATTGGATCTATTCTTTTCTTTCTCAATATTATTTTTATTTTTCCGCTTTAGAAAAATAGGAAAACAATAAGTGGGATGGTTGACATGTGGCACGCTCTTAAAGTCTTAACATTTGGCATTCTATAAGTTGTTCACATGGTTTATTTATGTTACCACATTTTGCATACATGCATAATAGAGAATTTTCATGAGAAAAAAATGAATTTATTTATAATAGATAATAAAGAGAATCCTTTCATGAAATATAGACTATTTTCAAGCCTTGTTGCCTCTTTTTCTTTTGTAGATTGTTTATCCAATGTAAATATGAGACTCATTATGGGGATTTGGCCTCCACAATTGTCGAGGACTAATTTTTTTTTTCCATTATGCCATAGTCATAAATTACTTCATTATGATCATGTTTCCATAACTAATCAAGTTGATGAAGTCAAGTTGCCGATGAAGAAATATTAGTACATGATGATACGTTATACAATTTTTCATTAATATCAAACTATTTGGAATATTATTTTCACTTGTTATCATATATTTTTGAAATATTTTTTCTTTAGTATATGAAGATCTTAAGCTATGTTAAAAGGGCGTGTTAATTAGGATCTTATCTAGCAATGGTTAGAACAAATAGTGCCAAGTGGTAGACAATTGAAACTTATGATTTATTATCAAAATAATATGCTAAAAGATACTATTTAAGGAAATATTAATCATAATATGATAAAATAGTAAGGTAAAAGGACTATTTATGAGATAGGTTATAACAAGAAATACTTATCAACAAGATTATTTCTTATTGATAAACTGAGAACAAAGTCCTATGAAAATAAAGGATGACTTGTTGGAAAGAGTGAATGCTTGTAGGTAATAAAGGAGATGATGATGCATTATAAAAGGGAATATGGATGAATTAAGTTGTGTTCAAGGTACATGGTGATAAAATGAAGATCAACATTATGAGGAAAGGGAGGATTGCTCAAGAAGTTTCTACAAGGTAAAAAATGACTTGTGGAAATGATGAAATCACATGAACAATTGGATGACGAGATTATGATCAATGGATTTTGGTTTAGGGTTTGTGGTTAAATTATTGCTACATAAGAGAATAAGGAAGAAGAATTTTGGTATCAGATCACATAGTAGCATCATGAAGAGTGTTGGAAATGATTGAAAAGCTCATGAATGAAGAGTAATGGAACTGGTAAAGAATGTTTTTAATCATTGTTTTGTTATTGATGTCAAACTTGCTACTTGCAAGAATGATAATTTCTTTAGTGATCCAAATACTAGAAGTTGATTGATTGACAAGAAGGTGGCAATCAAAAAGATGTAACTAGAGTACCTAGAGAAAGGTTGAAGTTATGATGTTGTAATGAAGTATAAGGAAAAACTAAGCCATAGATGAAATAGTGTATTGATGACATACTCTAAGACACAAAGGATGGACACACCAAGACATATCAGAGATCAAGAGTCGAGCAAGCTAGTTAGTGCTGAACAGATTCTTAGTTGAAGTTGAGAAAAGTTCAACTTAGTGTAGGCCAAGTGGGCTTTAGGTGCCAAGTAGTCTTCAAGTGCTGAGTGAAGATCAGGTGTCGAGTAGCAGCAAAGAAATAGGTGTCTAGTAAGTTTTCAAGTGCCTAGAAAGATATAAGTGCCAAGTGATATTGAACTACTGAGTGAATATCAAGAGCCAAGTTTCACAGAATTTCATCTGGTGCCAAGTATCAGTAAATAAATAATGCCGAGTTGTTGCATTACTTTGAAAATCAAAGATTCGCTAAATCTGAGCTAACATGGTTGTTATCTAGAATTTTGTGAATCAAATAGAAGATAAGAATGATGAGCTGGTGGCACAGAATACTATGTAAACCATTTTTGACAAATACAATTGGATTCTAGACAAAGTTTCTAGATAAGAGAAAAATATGGGATAGATAAATTTTATCTTACCTAACCTATTGAAACCCTAAAGTTAGAAAGGGAGAATCGAGTGGGAAAGGTATTCTAGATTTCTATTTAAGGAGTCATAAGGTCACGAAGCAAAGAGGTGGTTGAGCATGAAAGCATGAAGTACTGAAGAAGGTGCTAAGGTGGAAGAGAGCATAGATACTTTGCTTCGATAGGTGACCATAGATATGATTGAATTATTATGATGAGTAAGATGACTCAAGGTGATGAAGCTTTAGATGACAAGCTTACAAAGCTGAAGTGATTAAAGCTAGGCAAAGGATTGAATTGAAGTGTGATCTATAATCTACAAGATATGTTGTAAGTTGTATCAGATCAAAAGCCATTATTGTTACTCTCTAGCAATTGTAACAGTTAAAATAAATCCTATGGACTTAGGTTATTTTAATAACTAGTTTGTAAATCCTTTAATAGGGTGACATTCCAAGTGAATGTTCCAAAGTCCTTTAACAAGGCCCATTCCTAACAGTATGGTGAAATCCTCTAACAAGGTCACATTTAACAATGTGTTGTAGCCTTTAACAGGGCAGGTCTTTAATAGGGCAGACCATCAGAAGTGGTTGAAATCAATTGCGTAGTTATTTTTTGGGTATCATCTCCACTCTAGTTTTACCTTCTTATTCTTAGAGGGTTTCTAGGTTATCAAATTCTTAGTGTTATGGTGTGATGCATGTTTACTTTTCATAGTTGTTTAAATGTTCAAATTGCATGCATAATAGTTTCAGTTATGTGCTATTGAGGATTAAGAGAAAAAGTGGCATTGGACCTTGGATAACTAATACACCCCCCCCCCCCCCCCAGTTATTCTAAAGAATTATAACAATTGATATCAGAGCATTGCTGCTAACTTAGTTTAAAGGGACTAGAAGCAGAAAAGATCAAAATGAGTAAGAGAGAAGTTCCCAAGCTCAACAAAGAAAACTTTGTTGCACAGAAAAGCTTGATGAAGCTACATCTTGGATCCATAGGAGATTATGCCCAAAATTCAATTATTATTGAACATGTTGATCCAACTGGTACTCTTACTCTAGAAGATTTGAAAAACAAATAGGAATACAATCAGACAATGTTGGAAATTGCTTTTGCACTCAGCTATGCTGAATTCGATGATATCAAAGGATGTGACACTGCATTCAAGATGTGGAAAGCCCTATCAAACATTTATGGAAGAGATCAGAATGTCCAAAGAGAAAAAAGAGAAAGCCTCAGGGGAAAGTTCGATGATATGAAAATGGAAGAAAGTGAGAATGTTGTTTAGTATGCCACTAGAATAAAGGAAGTGGTAAGTGCAATAAGATGTTTGAGTGGTCAATTAGATGATGATATTGTTAATAGTAAGCTTTTAAGAACCTTGCTCCCTATCTATGCTATTAGAGTATCAACTATACAAGAGCTAAGATGTGTGCCAGGAAATAATCTAAGTTTTGAAGATATAGTGGGTAGACTCACTGGATTTGAGTTATCTAACTTTGACAACTACAAACCTGAGAATGTTGAATCTACTTTCAAGGCCAAGCTATCACTAAAAGATGTTGAACAAGGGAAATCAAAGAAGGGAAGAAAGATGAAATATGTATCCAGTGACAGTAGCACTGATGAGGAAGATATGGAACAATTAGAAGCATTACTAGCTAGAAGATTTCATAGAGGCAAAGGAAAATTCAAAGGTAAGCTACCTATCATTTGTTTCAATTGCAAGGAAGTAGGATATATTGTTGTAAGGTGTACATAGAAAAAGGAATACAAGGCAACAAGTACAAAAATAGAAGAGAAGATGATAAGAGAGATTACAAAGATAAAGGAAAGAAGTGCTATATTGTTGAATAAGATTCTAATGATAATGATGATGAAGCTTTCTACGTAGCCATGAAGGACCAATCTGATGAAGAAGAGCCTACAACATTGGTAACATATATAAACAAGAATGATAGATGGATCATAGACAATGGATGCTCACATCACATGATAGGAGACAAAAGTAATTTTGTTAACTTTATTCAGTATGATGGAAATAGTGTTAGATTTGGTAATGATGCTCCATGTCAAATCAAAGGAAAAGGTTCCATTAAGCTTACAGAGCAAATTTCATGTGATAATGGATACTATGTTGAAGGACTAAACTACAATTTGCTAAGTGTCTCACAGTTAGGCAATGTAGGGTGCAAAGTAGAATTTGAAAATAAAATTGCAAAAATCTATGATACTGATGGTAGATTGATAGGAAAAGGAGATCAAACAAGAAGTAATCTATTTTATCTTGATCTGGAAAATACTTCTTATCTTGTTGCAAAAGTTGATGACGTGTGGTTATGGCATAGAAGGCTATGTCATTCATCTTTGATAATCTAGTCAATATCAGTAAAATGAAGAAAGTCAGAGGTTTACCTAAACTGAAGAAACCTGAAAATATCATGTACAAACAATGTCAGCTAGAAAAGATGACCAAGTCAAGTTTCAAGAGTAAAAACTATACATCTAAAGAAGTACTTGAGTTAGTCCATATTGACTTATGTGGTCCAATAGAAGTACAGAGCTACAAAGGAGATAAATATATAATGTTGTTTGTTGATGACTATTCTAGGAGGATGACTATTATGTTCTTAAAACAAAAATATGATGCTTTTCAAATGTTTAAGTGGTATGTGGCTAGAGTTGAAAAGGAAATAGAAAAGAGTTTGAAATTTCTGAGATCAGACAGAGGTGGTGAATTCACATCAAATGAATTTGAGATATTTTGCAAAGACAAAGGAATCAAGAGACAAACATCAGCTCCTAGAACTCCCCCACAAAATGGAATTGCTGAGAGAAGAAATAGATCTGTGATTGACTGTGCCAAAATATTAATGATGGAAAAGACTGTTGCTCTGAAATATTGGAGAGAAGCTGTAAGTGTGGTTGTTCATACACTAAACTGAGTACAAGTCAAGAAACGTACTAATGCAACACCTTTTTAATTATGGTATGGTCACTCACCTAATGTAAAGCATTTCAAAGTATTTGGTTGCAAATGCTTTATCCTTAAAGATGCTAGTGTATATGAGAAAATGTTAGTATGCTAATAGAAACCAAATTTAAATGAAGCTTCTACAAGCTAAACAAAATTCATAAACTTCAAGATAGACTAAGATGAGATCTTAATTGAGAATATGAGCCATTAATGGACTCTCTCAATAAGAAGCTCTCTTGTTGAGTAGCTTTATCTAAATGGATAGGATGTATGCTCAATATGCTTCCAAAGGCTTCAATGGATGATTGTGGATTTTTGGTGTGGATAGATGGCTTTAGTATGGATTTGGCTCTCAAAATAGCATTATAACTTTACTTCATGGATTGTGTTATTTTGCAAAGGGGAAGGATCCAATTTATAGGCAAGAGGCTTGAGGGATTGAGGGCTAAGATGCAAGGATGGGAAAAAGCTTATGGAAGGCTCAGATTGCATGAGAGGAGAGCACATGGATTGTGCTTCCTTATAGCCAATCAAGGAGTGACACATGTCACATGGTGAGAGGATGGAGGAAAGGGCAAGGATGAGTCAACAAAGGAGGCTCAAGAGATAAAAATCTTCATAAAGACCCTCATAATGACTTGTAAGAGCAATAAAAGGGCTTGTAAGAGTCATTTATGACCTAGTGGACTTCATAAAGTTTTATGGTTGAGATATTTTGAGGGTGATGAGAGCAAATTCGACTTGGACTTGATTAGAAATGTTTTAAGCTTGTTTAGGCTTGTGCAAATGATTAGAGGATGGATTAGGATGGTTTAGGATTAGCTTAAGGATAGGCAAGTGGATGGCATTTAATGAGGGTGGGTGAAGGAAGAGATATTTGTTAACTTTGGCTTGGGTTAGTAAGTTTTAAACCCATGTTTAGGGAATGTGACAAGGTTAGGAGGGGATTAGGATTAGGTTTAAAGACATCTTCTAGAAGAGTCTAGATTTTGGATGAGGATAAAGACTTTCTAGAATAGTCTAGAATTTCCTAGGATGAGGATGAAGACTTTCTAGAAGAGTCTAGAACTTCTTAGGGTGAGGATAAATTAGATTTTTAGGAAATAAATAAAGTTTTATTTATTTCAAGGGTTTGGGTTGAGGAGATATTTATTTAAACTTTTTTAATAAACATGAGGATTAATATTTAATTTTAATTAAATATTTTGAGTTGGGGTTAGGGGTAGGAAATGATGAGATTAGCCTTTAATCGAAATTAAAGAAGGATTAGAAGATTTTGGAAGAGGTTATTGGTCATAAGGAAATTGGCCAATTTTTGGGCAAAAAATAAATTTTTTATTTATTTTAGGATTTTTGGTCAATTTATTAATTAAATAATTAATAAATAAGGAAATAATGTTTAAATAAGATTTAAACATTTTTGGGAGGGATTCCTTAATTAAATATTTTTAATTAAGATAAAGGGATTTAATGGCATAAAAATTAATTAATTAATTAAATAATTAATTAATTAATAAATGATGATGTCATCAGGACTTTTTCAGAAAATAAAAATACTTTATTTTCTAAAGGTTTTTAGGTGTCTACATTTTGCCCCTCTTTGATGTGATGCCGCAAGTGGCATGGCATCAAAGATAAGAAAATAAGATGCCCAAGGCTAGAGCAGAAGAGGAGAGAATGGACTGTGAGATGCCCCCCTCAAGAAGGCAGCGGGGAGAGAAAGCGAGGCTCGGTGGCTTCTTGAAAAACACAAGAATCTGGGATGAGCAAGGAGACTCAGATTGGCAAAGAGAAGGGGCTGAATTAGCTCAAACTCTCACTATGGGAGAATGATAAAGGAGAATCAGATGCACAAGAGGAAGCAAGCTTAAGACCTTAGGGAAGGTGGAGGATGAAGGAGCAGAGCGCTATAAAAAGGAATCCAGGATAGGGAGATGGATGAGGGGATTATAAAGCTGATGGAACAGGATTTCAAAGAGTTAGATTGGCGGAAGATGGGTTTCGGAGATCCCTAGGACTAGGATTGTGGATCTCGAAAGATGAGGTTTGGTGGGTTGATTTGGATTGGTGGATCCCTAAGACTAGGATTGTGGATCCCTAAAGCTAAGAGTGATGAGTGATTCAAAGAGATATTGATGCATAAGCTGGGGTAGGAGAGACGGATGCTGGATATGGATGGGGGATAATGGAGATGAAGGAAAACCATTGAAGCTTTTTGAGCGGGGGGATACTTCAAAGAGAAGTACCACCATGTAGTTGAGCACTAGATTTGCTATAGGACTATTGGTTAATTGCCAAGGTTACCAAGAACATCAAGGCCTTTTCACCAACCGTCCAAAGGACTAACAAACTAACTCAAAACAAACACACAAGG
Organism: Cupressus sempervirens; assembly: GCA_028749045.1. Lineage (NCBI taxonomy): Eukaryota > Viridiplantae > Streptophyta > Pinopsida > Cupressales > Cupressaceae > Cupressus > Cupressus sempervirens. The sequence continues at coordinate 588,608,430 of CM053788.1, forward strand.
ATTGCCCCAGCATCACACATGAATCCTAGAGGAAGCAGCGTGGAAACGACACTGGAGAACCCACAAGCAGAAAAGAAAAACAAACGAAAGACCTGATCAAGACCTTACACTCTAATTGCCCCATTCGCAGCATACCATGATATGGAAGATCGTGGCAACCTTGAGGAGGGAACAAGGAGATTGCTTGGAAAAGATACTTCAAGACCCAAAAGGGAAGATCCCAAATCAAAAGAAAGTGAAAATCCAAAAGAGAGCCGTTTGCCAACGAGATGGGTAGGACAAGGCACTAACGGACCAAGATCAGACATGAGGAAAGCTATATCCTGCAAGGACCTATTGGAGAGCACCGAAGCTGGTGGATTTGGATGAGTGATGCATCTGGCAAGCTGAACTAAGAAAGATAACACTTTGGTGATAGGAAATCTAGCTAAAGGATGCATTGGAATAGCTAACCAAGATGTGTGATGGGTGCAAGATGCTGATCAAGGACAAACTGACATGAACGCTGGATAGATACAATGGTACTAAGTTAAAGAGGATGTACAAGCTGATGGACCAAGATATGTTACAAATGTACAAGTTTGTTCATGTTTTGGTTTTTGTGAGATGGAAATGTTTGTGAAGGATGGGATGTCTATAATAGGTGATAGGTGGATAGGTAGATGGTTTGCGAAAAGCTTAAGGAAAATGGAATTTTGTGTGTGCACGTGATAGTATACAAGCTAGGATACAGGATTATTTATAGGCTGGAATATGGTACAAACCTTGGACAAGATTTGGATAGACAAGGTATGGTACAAGATTTACAAGGTATAATACAAGCTTTGGTACAAGATTTACAAGCTGTACAGGAGGTATTTACAAGCTTCATCAGATTTTGGATATTTGGTTGGAACACCAAGGGAACAAGCAAGTGTGTCTTATGGGATGGTGGGTAAATGGATGAGGGATAGGATAGTGATAGATAATGGATTAGTCTTTAGTACACAAGGCGCCTGAATTACCAGGTTTTCACCAAGGTACCTATCCAAGGTGCTTGAATTGCCAAGTTTTCACCATTGGACGCTTATTTCTCTTTACTATTTTTTTCTTTTGTATTTTTCAAAAGCTAGGTATACCAAGGATCTTCAAGCATAGAACTTCTTGAGATGAATGATGTTAGTAGGATCATTCAAGAGTTCTCCTTCTGGTGTAGATAGCTGATAAGCTCCAGAGCCAAAGGAAGCAGTGACAACATAAGGACCAAGCCATGTAGGTTCAAACTTGCCTTTCTTTTCTCGATCTACTTGGACTTTCATGTTTTCTTTGAGGACCATGTCACCTGGCTGAAAGTGTCGTGGAAGCACCTTCTTGTTGAAATTTCTTTTGAGACGAGTTTGATAGACTGTGAGATGATCATAGGCTTGTTGCCACTTCTCGTCTAAGAGATCTAGCTGGGTGAGTCGAGCTACTCTATATTCTTCATCTGATATTTGCCCTTGCAAAGATATGCGCAAGGAGGGAAGTTCAACCTCTATAGGTAGTACCGCTTCGGCACCATAGACTAGGGAGTATGGAGTTGTGCCTGTGGATGTATGGAAGGAAGTTCGATAGGCCCATAAGGCTGGATTTATTTGTAGGTGCCAATCACGGCCGGAATCATTGACAACTTTCTTTAGAATTTTGAGGAGGGTTTTGTTAGTTGCCTCTGCCTGGCCGTTACCTTGTGGGAAATATGGGCTAGAAAAGCGGAGATGGATGCGGAGGGAAGTGCATAATTCTTCCATGTTGAGATTTTCAAAGTTACCTCCGTGGTCGGTGAAGATGGTGGATGGGATGCCAAAGCGGCAAACAATGTGGTACAAGATGAACTTGGAGACCTGAACTCCTGTAGCTGAGACTAGGGGGACTGCTTCCACCCATTTAGTGAAATAGTCTGTAGCTGTTATTATCCATTTATGTCCATCAGATGAGAGGGGTGTGATAGTTCCAACTAGGTCAAGGCCCCAACAAGCGAAAGGCCAAGGTGGTGCAATAGGCTGTAGATCCTGTGCCGGAGCGTGCATAAGATTTGCATGCTGCTGACATGGGAGACACTTTTTGACAAAGTCACAGGAGTCTTCTTCAATGGTAGGCCAATAGTAGCCTGCTCTAAGGATTTGTCGCGCTAGGACAATACCACTCGTGTGGGCACCGCAAAGTCTAGAGTGTACTTCCTTTAACACCATCGCGGCCTCATTTTGGTCTAAACATCGAGAGAGAGTATCGTGATAACCCCGACGATATAGGGTATTGGCTATGATAACATAGCGGGATGATTTTTGGATGAGGTTCTGGCGTTGGGTATGTGTGAGGTGAGGGGATATGATACCATCGTTAAGGTAAGCATGAATCTCATGGTACCAAGGGGATTGGGGACCAACCAAGATACAAACACGGTTTGAATCCTCATTCACATAGGCGGGTGTGAGGAGCTGCTCCACTAAAAACTCATATTGTGTAGCTGCTTGGGGAATTTCCAAGAGTGAGCCTATAGTAGCCATAGCATCTGCTGCTTTGTTCTGTATTCGAGGAACTTGTGTAAACTGAAGCTTTGTAAAATGTTGGGTTAGCTGATCAACTAGCTCTTTGTAGGGTAATAGCTTTTCATCTTTGGTTTGATATTCATTTAGGGCTTGCTTGATGATGAGCTGAGAATCGCCAAAGAGTTTTAGCTCAACAATGTTCCATTCTACAGCTATCTTTAATCCTGCTATGAGGGCCTCATATTCAGCTATATTGTTGGTGCTAGGGAATTGTAGCTTGAAGGCTTTTGGAATGTAATCTCCTTGAGGTGTGACCAACAATATTCCTGCCCCTGATCCATGAGATGTGTATGAGCCATCAAAATAAAGTTTCCATGGGGGTTGTTCTTCAATTAGACAGATATGCTCATCTGGAAATTCTGTGATCAACGGATAAACATCTATTAGAGGTGCATCAGCTAGGTGATCTGCTATAGCTTGCCCTTTGATTGCCTTTCTATCCACATACTGGATGTCAAATTCACTAAGGAGCATAACCCATTTGGCCAAACGGCCTGTAAGTGCTGTTCTAGAGAGCATATACTTGAGAGGATCAATCTTGGAGACTAGTTGGATGGTATGACTTAGCATGTAATGGCGAAGTTTTTGAGTTGAGAAAACAACTGCCAAACAAGCTTTTTCCATAGGAGTGTAATTGAGTTCATAACCAACTAGGGTTCTACTGATGTAGTAGATGGCTCTTTCTCTGTTGTAGTCATCAAGCTGTGCTAGAAGTGCCCCTAGAGCAGTAGGTGTTGCTGATATGTACAAAATCAGGGGACGACCAGGAACTGGTGGAACCAAGATAGGGGGATTGATGAGATATTGCTTGAGATGGTCGAAGCTGCGCTGACATAAAGGATCCCACTTGATGTTCTCATCCTTCTTCAGTAAATGTGAAAATGGTGTACACTTATCTGCAAGCTGGGAGATGAAGCGCCGAACAGATTGGAGCTTTCCTTGAAGAGAGCGAAGCTGTCGCAGTGTCTGGGGAGGAGGCATGTCTAAGATAGCCTTGACCTTCTTGGGGTCGATCTCTATACCTCGTTTAGAAACTATGAAACCTAGAAGCTTGCCAGATGTGACCCCAAAGACACATTTCTTGGGATTCAGCATGAGATGATATTTGGCTAACCTATCAAAGACTTTCTCCAGGTCAGCAAGATGATCCATGAAGGTATGAGACTTGACCAAGATATCATCCACATAATCCTCCAAAATGCTATGGATGAGATCATGAAAAATGGCTGTCATAGCTCTTTGATAGGTAGCCCCAGCATTCTTTAGGCCAAAAGGCATCATGTTGTAGCAAAAGGTTCCCCAAGGGGTAGTGAATGCTATCTTATGCTGATCCTCTTCTGCAATCTTGATTTGATTATACCCAGAAAATCCATCCATGAGGGACAAAATTTCATGTCCAGCTGTAAGATCTACAATCATATCTATGTTGGGCAAGGGAAAATCATCTTTTGGACAAGCTTTGTTAAGATCTCTAAAATCAGTGCAGATTCTGATGTCACCGGAAGGTTTAGTGACAGGGACCATGTTGGAGATCCACTCTGAGTAGTCGATAGTTTGGATAACCTTAGCAGCTAGCATTCTTTCTAATTCAGCTTTGACCAATAATGCCACCTTGGGGTGCATTTTTCTAAGCTTTTGTCTAACGGGCTTGATCTTTGGATCAACTGCAAGATGATGAACTACAAGCTTTGGATCAAGTCCTGGCATGTCCTGATATGACCATGCAAATCGGCCAATATTCTCTCTTAAGACCTCAAAGAGGAGGTCAGCTTGGTCTTGTGATAGGGACGCAGCAATGTGAACAAGTCTGGGGATCTCTGAAGAACCAATGTTGACTTCTCGAGTATCCTCGATTAGAATAGAAGACACCTCTGGTCGATTATCTTGAGGAGGCAATGCTAAATCCTCATGTTCTTCTTGTGGCTCTGGATTTTCTTGCTGAGGGGTTCTCTTCGTTGCCTTAGCTAGTCTCAGATTCACCTTAGTTCCAATTTTGGGTGTATCGGAACTAGGTTGGGGATTTTCTCCAAAATACCCCTTGGGATCTAGCTTGTAGATATAGGCAGAATCTGGCTTTGTTTTCTTGTGAGGAGTTTCAGCTCCCATGAATCTTAGAAGTGCCTCCTCTGATGTGAACTCATCGATGTGTATGACACTTGGTTGGTCCCAATCTATGAGTTGTGGATGGGCGAGTGGTAGGTCAATGAGGTGGATGGATAGTTCTTGGAGAACAGAGTCTCCGAGGGAGATTTGGTCTAGGATATCGTCGTAGGCTCTCTTTTCAACTTCCTCAGGAATGTCTTCGATTTCGACAAGGTTGCGGTGAATGTTCAAAAAAGCGTGACCGTTCTCATTGGTGCCCCCAGTTGTGGATATGCCAAAGCCAAGACCTGACTTCGATTCCCACTTATGTGCGTCGATGGGGCACTGCATGCCTCTTTCTTCTGGTCCTAGACCACCACCTTGATAGTTCCATTTGTCAGTGATGAGCTTATGTTCTTGGGGATACTTTTGGATGAAGTGATCAAGGCGTGCTTGATTTCTTTAGGGTGCATCCTTATGTAACCATTTGTTGATATCTAGAGTGAGCTCCTCATGAAGAGGGATTTTTGAGGATACAAAGGTTGTTGGGCCAAACTTTTTATATCAAGGAGGTGGAACCTCCTTAGCTTTGTGATATGTCAGTCGTCCATGGGCATGTGGATCAAGTGGGAGTGCCCCGACAACAAATGCATCTGATAGACTATACTCTCCACAACCTTTGTTATTGATCTTCACGATAGACAGGGTAGAGGCGAGGATGGTTTCTGGGTCATTATAAGTGTGGGATGAGCTGGCGATGGATGTGTTAATATCAATTCCAGGGCAATGGTTTGTATATGAAGCTTCAACCGCATTGCAGTAAGCAAAGGGTTCTGGATCGGCATGGATGGTTACCTTAGTGCCTTGATGCGAAAATTTGATGCACTGATGGTAAGTGGATGGAACGGCTTTCATGGCATGAATCCATGGGCGACCAAGGAGGATGTTAAATGGTAGGTTTAGATCAATAACATGGCAGAGTGTCTCTTGGATGACTGGCCCAACCTTGATTGGCAGCAAAATAGTTCCTTCTGTGGTTCTTTCCAAGTTGTCATAGGCTTTGATGGTGATAACCTCACTGATGATATCTGCCTCAGTATACCCAGCTTGTTTTATGAATTTTAGGGTGCAAATATTCAAGGCTGATCCATTATCTATCATTACTCTTTTTACAGCAAAGTTGGATACCATGATGGCTATGCGAAGCGGAAGGGTGTGATCTGGCTCGACCACGGGTATGTCGGTGGGTTTGAATGATAGGGCACATGAGGATGAGAGGTGTCCAACAAGATTACGAAAATCAGTAGCATTGATATCAAAAGGGACACGAGATTCTATGAGAGCACTATCAAGGATGTTCTTGTACACAGGACTAGTGCGAAGAAGGTCTAAAATGGAGATTTGAGCTGGCATGTTCCCAAGGTGTTCTAAGATATTGTACTGGCTTTTTGATGGAGCTGATGGTGTTGGTGTAACAGGTGGGCCTGCGATGTTAAATCGCGCTCTTCGAGTGGTGACTGCACACTCATTGTTTGGTCCTTGGATATTGATAACATTGACAGAAGGCTCTTTCTCGGATATACAACCTATAAGGCTACCATAGTCTATATAGGATAAAGTGTGGTCATTGTTCTTCCCATGCTGTTGGTTTGGCTGACGGTTGTTGGTGTTGTTGTTGTTGGTTTGGATAGGTGCTTTTCCAGGATTTTGGTTGTGGTGTGGAGGAAAAGCATTTTGATAGATCTGTAAGCCTGCATTGGGAGAGGTTTGGGCACCAACAGTGATTTCCTTCCGATCAATGAGGTCCTGCACATAGTCTTTTAGTTTCATGCATCTGAGGGTAGTGTGACCTTTTACCCTATGAAATTTGAAGTACTCATTATCTTTGTACCATGCAGCTTTGGATTGGCTTGGGTCAATTTGCTGGGTAGGAGGAAATTTGATGAGGTTTTCTTTGACTAATTTCTCAAAAATGACATCCAATGGTTCACCAAGGGGTGTATAGTTTCTAGGTGTAGGTTGGAATCTAGGCTTTTGTCCTGCAGCTACATTGATGGCATTAGCTTGATTGCTAGACCCTTGGAAGTTGGGTCTTGGATTGTGGTTTTGATAGCTTTGGTTATTCTGTTGTTGGTAGTTGATAGCTTGTTGATTTTTTGGTTGATATGGTGGGTTGGACTGGTCGTGAGAAGGACCAACAATATTCACATGTCTGGTGTCAGTGACGTCATCTGTTGCAACGTGCTTGTTTTTGTTCCAATACCTAGACTTGTCATTGGAATGTGATTGATTTTGGTTGGCTTCCTTGTAAAGCTTGACCACACCATCTTTAATGAGTCCTTCCTCAAGGATCATTCCTTTCTCTTTGATATCTTTGTAGGTTTGCAAACAGTTCATGGTCATGTGGTGAGCCAAGCTAGGATGGGCATTATCAATAAACATTTTCACAACATGGCGTTCTGGCAAGGTGCAGGATATGCGGGTGGTAAGGATTTGTCATCTTTGCAGGTATTCGGCAAGGCTTTCTCCACCTTTTTGCTTGGTGTGGACAAGATCAACTATTGATAGCTCTGTTTCAACAAGATGGGCATATTGGGCTACAAATGCCTCAGATAATTCAGTAAAGTTTTTAATTGTGCCATAGGGGATTCTATAAAACCATTCAAGAGCTGGTCCAGCTAAGCTTTTGGGAAAAAGGCGCAAGAGGAAGACATCATTGTATGCTACGTCCTGGCAGTGCATGTAAAATTCTTTGATATGTGTGACAGGGTCTCCTTTTCCTCTGAATTTGTCAAATTTGGGTACCTCAAAGTGTTTGGGAAATGGTGTCATGGTAATGGCTCTGTCAAATGGGTAAGGACACACATTCTCAAACTTGAATGTCTTTGGATCATTCCCTTCTTGGATGGCTTTCAGAGCTATCTTCATTTGCTCCCATTCTGAATTGATAGGTGATGGCTGGGGTGCCCCCAATGTAGGAGTGCCTTGAGGTAGGTATGTGCTGGATGGGGCCACTGAATATGGATGGCTATGAGGGATTTTCTGATAGGGATTGTACATTGTTTGGGTAGTTGCATGATGGATGACAGGTTGCTGAGGGGGAGGTGGCGCATATTGCTGCATGTGCTGCGAGGCTTGCTGTTGATATGGGATTTGAGGTTGGGATTGAGGAACATAAGCTGGCTGTGGGATAAATGGATTGCTTTGTGGAGGTAAGGTATAAGATAGTTGAGAGGCTTGGGGAAAGGATCGGGGGGCTTGTGGGGTTTGACCAATATATGTGGGTTGTGCCCCCATTTGGGATGGTATCTGCAAATAATTGGTGGTTGGCTGGGGTGGTGGATTACCTCCTAGAAGTGGCATTGAAAAGTAGTTGGTAATTGGAGGTAATGGATTAGTTGGTGGTGGAGGTGGTGGGAATTGAAAGCTTGGGAATGGAACTGATGGGGTTTGATAGCTTTGTGGTTGGATTTGGAAGCTTGGTAGAGTGGTGGCAGGGGCTGGGGTCACTTGGGAGCTTGGTAGAAAATTGGTAGTAGCTTGTGGGATTTGATAGCTTTGTGGAGTGAGGGTAGTAGCTTGTAGATTTGTGGCTAATGGTATTGAGCTCCCAAGACCTAATGGAAATGATGGGATTGTGCTTTGGGCTACAGTGAACAAGCTGGGGGTGATGAAAGGTTGATTACTTGGCCCCATGGGTGGCATCCCTATTGTATATTGCTGAGGTTGGCCAAAGATGCTAGCACTAATTTGGGAGATCGGTGGATTTGGAAGGCTCGGTTGGGGAGCAACAGCAGCAATAGTGAAGGGGGTGAATAGTGAGCTGTTTTGGGTAAAGGGGGTTTGGAGCGGAGAGGTATGAACCAAGGATGGAGTGGTGGTGGCTGGGTTGGCTTGCAGCATGGAGATTTCAACTTGGGTGGATGATGGTATGTTTGGGTCTGTTGGATCATATGGATTGGCTGGAGGCTCTTCTTTTGGCATATATTGAGGATAATTTGGATCATAAGAGCCTATGGGTGGTGGTAGCTGCCCAAACAATGGGTGAGATGGATCTGATAATGGAGGGGGTCTTCCAAAGTCAAAGGTTCCTACATTTTCCCTTCAAAAATTAGCCATGATTGTCTCTTTGTTCTTGTCTATAATGGCATTTACCAATACTGCATTTCCTGGTTGGTTCATGAAAGCTTCAATGTCAGTACATGATGGCATAGCTTTCTCTGGGCTGAAGGATGGCTGAGTGCTCAAGAGGGGTGAGGTTGTTTGATCCAAATGATAGGGCTCCATTGTTTCTTTCTTCTTGGCTAAGCGAGTGACGGGTGGCATGAAAAATGCTCCTAGGGATGAGATGCAATAATGCTGATGGATGCAAAAGCGGGAAGGCTTCTCTATGCAAATGATTTCCTAGGTTAAGGCAAAGCTATATGACAAAACCTAAGGAGGATTGGGTTGGAGATTCAAACTTCAAAGATACGTTGCCAAAGCACGAAAGGTCTGCTTTCCTATGTGCAAGCTCGGTGGTGATTGTGTCAACTTAAGGATAGACTGATGATCCTTTAGGAAGAACACAAGATTGACCACTTGTGGATCCCAACCTTTAGCTCAAGGTGATGAGGGATAACAAGTGACAAAGCTGGATTACCCTAGACAAAGCTCTGTCAAAGGGATAACCTTGGTGAGATTGATGGATTTGGAAGATTTTTAGGAGTGGCAAACTTTTGGCAAAAGTGACAACAATTTTTAAGGCGTGGATGTGAGGTTTTGATTGCTAGCTAGATGGTTTGATTCTAAATGATATGGATGAGCTAATAATGCTTAAGGGGATAACCTAAGATGGCTGGCTTTTCTACAAAAATGACTCTAAAGTGAAGCTTATCCAAGAAGATGTGGAGAAACAAGGGTGTCTAATCATAGAAATCATGCCTAGTTGGTAAGGCATAAGCAGGATTAACTCCTGGATGTTGGCTAAATTTGATGGTGCGCTCTAACCAGGCCTCTTGAAGTGCTTCGTCGGTAGCTTTTGCCTCTACTTTGTGGAGTTTGGCAATTCGTGGGCTTGGTGTTATTTCTTTTCTCTTGGCTGAAAGTTCTTGGTATGCTAGAGATGGTTTGAGTTTAACTTTGTGGAACTTCTGTTTGGGTTTGGGTTGCTCTGACATCAATTTCTGAATCTGCTTGGCTTTGAGAGATCTTGGTTGTTTTGCCTCAACTCATTCAACTTCTGGAATAGGCAGTGACTACGCTAAGTATGCCCTAAGCTAGGATTGACCAAGTTTGGCAAATATTTATTCAACAAATAAAAGATCAAGCAATAGATAGAAACAACCAGATAGAAGTTTTTGATTCTCAGAAAGTGATACTTGCGCCAAGGAGTGTGTATGTTCTACAAATGTTTCGATCAGTCACCTCAAACACATTAACATCCTAGATGGTTGTCTACAAGGTTGACAGTTGGTTTAGCTAAGGAGTCCTCGATATACCCAAGGTACGTGAGGCCCAAATCCGTAGATGAGACCAAAAAGATGTCACACAGCCGAGAGGAGCGGTAACCCACTTCTCCTCTTTCACTTCTCAAGGGTATAAAGTTCCTTGAGGCTTAGCCCGAGTGACAAAATCTTGATCCCAAGAGAGGTGTCTTTCGATTCACCTTCCGATTCTTATACTCCGCCAGAACGCTGGAGTTGAGGTCGTCCAAGGGGTGATGAAATCCCCAAGCAGGCCTCCTAAAAAGAAACAAGGTTTTGGATCCTAATCTTATGCACCCAAGATGGCCTCGAAAGACGACAAGGGGAGAGAAGACTTGGATGACCTTGGGCTAAAAAACACGCTTGTTCTTTTACCAACTGACGCTTAAGTTTTCTGATCTAGACTTTGCAAGCACTCATGTTTAAGATACAATGTTTATTCCAACTTGAAGTGCCAAAAAAAGTAAATCGATCGAAGAATGCAAACAATAAGAAGAGTTAGGGTCAACAAAAGCAAACTCGCGCGCCCAGAGGCCCTCCACGTCAAGTATCGATTAATTTTCTTTAAGGCATTCAAGATTGAGTGTGAGTTTGTTTTAAGCCCAAAACAAAAGTGTGTGAGATTCGATTTCAAGCGCACGCCCGGAGGCTCTCCACGTCAGTTGTTGTTCAATTTTAGTGCCCAAACTTGAAGTGTGATCGATTTAATCTAGAGTTTTGATCATTTAAGAATTTTGATAAAGTTAAAGCAAACATTCAAAGACCAAGTGAGTGAGTTAGATTGTGGAACATTTAACACCTTTTTCAAGTAGACCCATCCCCATAAATGGCTCTGAGATTGCAACCAATGGTTAATATTTGATGGGTGATTAGAAAAGAGGTGAGTCCAAGGAACTACTCAAATTGATTTTTTCAAATTTGTATTTTAACTTAACAAGGTTTCTTAAATGTCCAAAAATCAAACTTTACCTAGATTGCAAAAAGAGATTTGTTATGTTCAATTTTTAGAAGCTCCAAATGAAGTGTTTGATATTGCAATGGTTAATTGATCCTTAGAATTCAAGATTGGATTTGTTGTTTTAATCATGCATTCAAGGAAAATTTGATTTTAATCCATGGCATTCAAGAGTGATTTTAGCAACATGCATTCAAAGACAAGTGGTTAAACATTCAAGTGTTTTCTTTTGAGCATTCAAGATTGAGATTTTGTGTGTTGTTTTAAGAACTTTGAAGTGCTTTGTTTTAACCTTAGATCATTCAAGATTTTGTTTTAGACTCAAAAGTGAAAATGACTCTTTGGACTTTGGTTTTCATTCAAAATTTTGTGTTCTAGTTTGCATATTTTAAGCCCAAAAATGATATTCCTAGATTGTTTTGATGCATGAAAATCCTAAGAAACATTCAAGATTTTGCAATAAGACATTTGTTTGGAACAAATAACAAAGCTTTTAGGACAATTTTTGGCAACCATTTAGGACTCTTAGTTTTCATAAAAATTTTTAAAAGAACTTTAGTGTGCACTTAGTGTTGATTTTGAACCTTTTGAAATAGAAACTTGAAGTTCTTTTTAAATTCCCAAAAATGAAGTGTTCCTAATTTTGCATGAATGCATCTAAAACCTTGATGTTGCAAGGATGCAAATGATTAGATTGGTTTAGTTTCACTTGTTAAAAGATTTTTTCTTTTTTGCAAATTGTTAGTTTTTCAATGGATTTAAGTATGATTTGGGGGTTCATTTTAAGCACTAAAAAGAAGTGTGTATGATTTTGCTTCCTTAACAAAAAAAATGGCCAAGATCTCCCACAAGAAGAAGAAGAAGAAGTAGATGGAATAAGAAGAATATAGACAAGAAGAGGAAGAATAATCCCAAATGCTTTCTCCACCTATAAGCTTGAAAAATCTGCAAACACTATGAGATTGACTATGAGATCCTTTGTCTTCTTCATGCTCATGTAGACCTACAAAACCAATTTATACAATCCTACCAATCACAAAAACAAGAAAAATTAGCCAAAATCAGCAAATGACATACAAAACTTGACTAAAAAAGCTAATGAAGATGACCCATGCGGGGTCCCACTGGGCGTGCCAAAATGTATATGAGAAAATGTTAGTATGCTAATAGAAACCAAATTTAAATGAAGCTTCTACAAACTAAACAAAATTCATAAACTTCAAGATAGACTAAGATGAGCTCTTAATTGAGAATATGAGCCATTAATGGACTCTCTCAATAAGAAGCTCTCTTGTTGAGTAGCTTTATCTAAATGGATAGGATGTATGCTCAATATGCTTCCAAAGGCTTCAATGGATGATTGTGGATTTTTGGTGTGGATAGATGGCTTTAGTATGGATTTGGCTCTCAAAATAGCATTATAACTTTACTTCATGGATTGTGTTATTTTGCAAAGGGGAAGGATCCAATTTATAGGCAAGAGGCTTGAGGGATTGAGGGCTAAGATGCAAGGATGGGAAAAAGCTTATGGAAGGCTCAGATTGCATGAGAGGAGAGCACATGGATTGTGCTTCCTTATAGCCAATCAAGGAGTGACACATGTCACATGGTGAGAGGATGGAGGAAAGGGCAAGGATGAGTCAACAAAGGAGGCTCAAGAGATAAAAATCTTCATAAAGACCCTCATAATGACTTGTAAGAGCAATAAAAGGGCTTGTAAGAGTCATTTATGACCTAGTGGACTTCATAAAGTTTTATGGTTGAGATATTTTGAGGGTGATGAGAGCAAATTCGACTTGGACTTGATTAGAAATGTTTTAAGCTTGTTTAGGCTTGTGCAAATGATTAGAGGATGGATTAGGATGGTTTAGGATTAGCTTAAGGATAGGCAAGTGGATGGCATTTAATGAGGGTGGGTGAAGGAAGAGATATTTGTTAACTTTGGCTTGGGTTAGTAAGTTTTAAACCCATGTTTAGGGAATGTGACAAGGTTAGGAGGGGATTAGGATTAGGTTTAAAGACATCTTCTAGAAGAGTCTAGATTTTTGATGAGGATAAAGACTTTCTAGAATAGTCTAGAATTTCCTAGGATGAGGATGAAGACTTTCTAGAAGAGTCTAGAACTTCTTAGGGTGAGGATAAATTAGATTTTTAGAAAATAAATAAAGTTTTATTTATTTCAAGGGTTTGGGTTGAGGAGATATTTATTTAAACTTTTTTAATAAACATGAGGATTAATATTTAATTTTAATTAAATATTTTGAGTTGGGGTTAAGGGTAGGAAATGATGAGATTAGCCTTTAATCGAAATTAAAGAAGGATTAGAAGATTTTGGAAGAGGTTATTGGTCATAAGGAAATTGGCCAATTTTTGGGCAAAAAATAAATTTTTTATTTATTTTAGGATTTTTGGTCAATTTATTAATTAAATAATTAATAAATAAGGAAATAATGTTTAAATAAGATTTAAACATTTTTGGGAGGGATTCCTTAATTAAATATTTTTAATTAAGATAAAGGGATTTAATGGCATAAAAATTAATTAATTAATTAATTAATTAATTAATTAATTAATTAATTAATAAATGATGATGTCATCAGGACTTTTTTAGAAAATAAAAATACTTTATTTTCTAAAGGTTTTTAGGTGTCTACAGCTAGAAATGAAAAATTTGATTCAAAAAGTGATGAAGGCATATTCTTTGGTTACTCCACTAGAATTAAAGTGTACAAGTGTTTGAATACTAACACTGACAAAATTGTGAAAAGTACAAATGTAAACTTTGATGAGCACGCAAATGTCCAAGTTGAAAAAACAAAGAAAATGGATGACTATAGAACCTTTATGTATTCTTATGAAGGAATGCCTATTGATGAAGGTACTACCAATCAAATTGGGATTCAACAGCAAGTTTTAGTCTAAGCTGAGTCACAACCAGTGAATGTTGAGCTACATTTAGAAGCTGAGTCACAACCAGTGAATGCCAAGCTGCATTCAGAAGCTAAGTTGCAGAATGAAGGAAATACTCATTCTGACTCTGAAATCAGTACAAATGACAAAAATGTAGAACTACCTAACAATGAAGTGCATAGTGATCCTAAATCTGAAAGATCAAACATGGAAACAAGGACAGAACCAAGATTGTCCAAATATGTGAAGAGGCATCACCCTACTGAACAAATAATTGGTGACAAAGATGCAAGACCAATGACAAGGAATAGACTAAGAAATGAATCATGTATGTTAAGAAAATTTGAACCTAAAACAGTGTATGATGCATTACAAGATGGTGACTAGTATAAAGCTATGGAAGAAGAGATCGATCAAATAAAGAAGAACAAATCTTGGAGTTTGGTTCCTAGACCAGTTGACAAGAATGTGATTGGCACCAACTGGGTATTCAAAAATAAGCTAGATGAGAATGGTGAGATTACTAGAAACAAAGCTAGACTAGTATGTAAGGATTATGATCAAGAAGAAGGATTAGACTATGGGGAAACATTTGCTCCTATTGTGAGAATGGAAGGAGTAAGAACTTTAGTTACATATGTTGCATATAAAGGTTTTAAAGTCTATCAGATGGATGTAAAGTCTACTTTTCTTAATGGTATATTGGAAGAGGAAGTCTATATGGAACAACCAGAGGGATTTGTTGATGAGAACAATAGGGATATGATTTGTAAACTACATAAAGTACTCTATGGTCTGAAACAAGCACCTAGAGCATGGTATGAGAGACTTCACAAGTATCTAGTGCAAATAGCATTTGAAAGAACTAATGATAACAACAACATGTACATCAAATTAGAAGAAGGTAAGGATATTATTGCATCTAAAATCTTTGTGGATGACATAGTGTTTGGAGGAAAGGAAGTGATTTGTAAAAGTTTTGCTGACAAAATGAAACATGAGTTTGAGATGTCTATGTTTGGAGAAATCAAAATTTTTGTTGGTTCGCAAGTACATCAACTAAAACATGGTATATTTATGACACAATCAAAGTACATCAAAGAGATACTTAAAAAATTTGGATTAGAAGACTCCAAACTAGTCAGCACACCAATGGCAACATGACATAAGCTATCCAAAAATGATGTATCAACTAAAGTTAATCAAAAAATGTGCAGATCCGTGATTGGAAAACTACAATATGTTGTACATAGTAGACTAGACATAACATTAGTAGTTGGAATAGTGGCTAGATTATTTGCTAATCCTAAAGAGAATCATCTCATAGGTAAAAAGAATAATGAGGTATCTTAAGGGAACTGATGATTTTGGCCTATATTATAAAAAGAATGAAAATTTTGAGCTCAATGCATACACAGATGTAGATTGGGGAGGCAACATTGATGATAGAAAGAGTACAAGTGGAGGAGCATTATTTTTAGGTAAAAGACTAGTTACTTGGACTAGCAAGAAGAAAACATGCACAACTTAGTCCACTGTAGAATCAAAATATGTGGCAGCAGCAGTCAATTGCACAAATATTGTGTGGCTTATACATTTATTAAAAGGAATGAAAGAAGAGTTAACCAAACCTGTGATATTGTATTGTGATAATACAAGTGCTATAAACATATCCAAGAATCTAGTAATGCATACAAAAACCAAGCATATTGCAATCAAGTATCACTATGTTAGAGAATTGGTAGAAGACAAACAAGTGAAGATGGAGTACATTCACACAAAGGAACAAACTGCAAATATCTTCACCAAAGAATTGCCCAAGGATTCTTATGAATATCTTAGAGGCAAGTTGGGGGTAATACCCCTAACTCAAGCAGTTTAAAGCAAAGAAGTTGCCCTGCATCAACAGGAACAAATCAATAAAATATTAGAAGAATGATGCAGAGGATGATAGTAGGAGCAAAAACTCCAAAATAGTCACAAGAATGGTGATAGAGGGAGAAAACATGAGATGCAAAGCTTATATTTCACATGTTAAAGATGTTACATCTTTGGCATTTATGTCAAATAGGGAGATATATGCAGAAAAATGATCAATACAAAGTAAGAGGGTGATATATATGAAGGAGGTAGATTTATGAGAAACTGAAAGGTAAAGATATGGAGATATATGAGATCAGTAGTAAAGGATGCAATAGTCAAGAAGGAAGTAGAATGTAGCAGAAAATTTTGGTGGTAACAAAGTTGATCAAGTCATCAGTTTTGTTTGCCATTAATGTCAAAGAGAGAGATTGTTGGAAATGATTGAAAAGCTCATGAATGAAGAGTAATGGAACTGGTAAAGAATGTTTTCAATCATTGTTTTGTCATTGATGTCAAACTTGCTACCTACAAGAATGATAATTGCTTTAGTGATCCAAATACTATAAGTTGGTTGATTGACAAGGAGATGGCAATCAAAAAGATGTAACTAGAGTATGTAAAGAAAGGTTGAAGTTATGATGTTGTAATGAAGTATAAGGAATAGCTAAGCCATTGATGAAATAGTGTATTGATGACATACTCTAAGACACAGAGGATGGATACACCCAGACATATCAAAGATCAAGAGCTAAGCATGCTAGTTAGTGCCAAAGAGATTCTCAGTTGAAGCCGAGCAAAGTTCAACTTAGTGTATGCCAAGTGGTCTTCAGGTGCCAAGCAGTCTTTAGGTGCTGAGTGAAGATCAAGTGTTGAGTAGTAGAAAAGAAATAGGTTCCAAGTATGTTTTCAAGTGCCAAGCAAGACATAAGTGCCGAGTGATATTGAAGTGTTGAGTGACTTTCAAGAGCCGAGTTTCATAGAATTTCTTCTGGTGCTGAGGATCAGTAAATCAATAATGCCGAGTTGCTACATTATTTTGAAAATCTAAGATTCGCCAGATCTTAGCTGACATGGTTGTTATCTAGAATTTTTTGAATCAAATAGAAGATAAGAATGATGAGCCAGTGGCACAGAACACTATGTAAACCATTTTTGACAAATACAATTGGATTTTAGATGAAGTTTCTAGATAAGAGAAAAATATGGGATAGATACATTGTATCTTACCTAACCTATTAAAAACATAAAGTTGGAAAGGGAGAATCAAGTGGGAAAGGTATTCTAGATTTCTATTTAAGGAGTCATAAGGTCACAAAGCAAAGAGGTGGTTGAGCATAAAAGCATGAAGTACTGAAGAAGGTGCTAAGGTGGAAGAGAGCATAGATACTCTACTTCGATAGGTGACCATAGATATGATTGAATTATTATGATGAGTAAGATGACTCAAGGTGACGAAGCTTGAGATGACAAGCTTACAGAGCTGAAGTGATTAAAGCTAGGCAAAGGATTGAATTGAAGTGTGATCTATAATCTGCAAGATATGTTGTAAGTTGTATTAGATCAAAAGCCATTATTGTTACTCTCTAGCAATTCTAACAGTTAAAATAAATCCTATGGACTTAGGTTGGTTTAATAACTAGGTTGTAAATCCTATAACAGGGTGACATTCTAAGTGAATGTTCCAAAGTCCTTTAACCAGGCTCATTCCTAATAGTTTGGTGAAATCCTCTAACAAGGTCACATTTAACAATGTGTTGTAGCCTTTAACAAGGTAGGTCTTTAACAGGGTAGACCATCAGAAGTGGTTGAAATATTTTGTGCAGTTATGTTGTGGGTATCATCTCCACTCTAGTTTTACCTTCTTATTCTTGGAGGCTTTCTAGCTTATCAAATTCTTAGTGTTATGGTGTGATGCATGTTTAATTTTCATAGTTGTTTAAATGTTCAAATTGCATGCATGATAGTTTTAGTTATGTGCTATTGAGGATTAAGAGAAAAAGTGGCATTGGACCTTGGATAATTTATTCACCCACCCCCCACCCCCACCCCCTCCCCTCTCAGTTATTCTAAAGAATTATAACAGAAGAGAAGAAGAAGATTTTTGTGAAGCCTAGTATGATAGGATATCAATGGAACAAAGGAACTAATGAAAGAAGAAATATGCGATCATAGAAGAGGATATAGATTTGAATAGAGGAGTAAATTCATATGTTATTTTAATAAAAATAAAAATAATTTCACTGGTCCAACTTTTCCATTTTAATGCAGTAGTCCAAACATTTCAAGATGAAAATAAGAATCAGGTACATGTTTAACCACCTTAATCAAAACCAATTTATAATAATTTTCAAAAAGATTCTACATAAGAAGTAGACTCATGCTCAGATGTGACACATATTTTTGGTTTTTATATATCAAATAATTAATTAAGTATAAATTTTATATTATAATATTTTTAGAATAGAAGATCTCCCATGTCTTACTACCTTAACTAGTTCAAAATGTTACAAAATTAACTTTTAATTTATTTTCCTTGTAGTGGGTAAAGAATAAAATGTGATGCATTTTTTAGATTTCAAAAATGTTATACCATTTGAAATTTGTAATTTCTTTCTAGTTATTGCAATAATTTTCACATTGTAGGTGTCTTCATTACAAATTAAGTCATAATTACTTATTAATCTTGTAGTTTGACAATAGTTATATTGATATAATCTTGAGAATGTTCTCAATAAACCCTTTTTGTTTTATTGAATTTGGATGAAACAAGAGTCGTCAGATGGTTAGTTAAATTCTAGATGTCAAATAAACATGGTATAAACATATTTTTTGAGTTGACCAAATAGGCTTGGTAAATACTAAGCCTAATCAAGAATCCAATGGCTATCATGTACCCGATAATTTTACATAACCATTTGGTGGCCATAAAATTAAAATTTATAAATTGAGGACCTTTTTAAATTTTAAGAAAAAAGTTATAATAGTATATTTAAAAAATATTTAGTAGCTCCAACTAGCTTATATTAATATATAAATATTACTATATACTATTTTATTATTACAAATATTAAATAATAAATATTATTATTACAAAACTATATATTACTAAATATAATTATAGAGTATATTAGGATCACATATAGTATTGTATGTTATCTACAGTATTATATATTATATATACTATTATAAATATCATATTATTATATAGTATTAAATATAATATAATATCTAGTATAATATATTTTAACATAGCATTATAAATTATTATTTAGTATTCTATATTTTATTTAATATACTTAATGGTATTTAACATTATCTAGTATTTGATAGATCTAAGTTGCCACATGTTGTTGTGTAATGGGTTGAAAGGGGTCATAGGGTATCCTATCACCCTTTTTGACTCATTTCAACACAACATGTATGTCCCTAACATATGTTGTCATGTAGTGGTTTGAAATGGGCCATAGGATACCCTATGACCTAGGTTTGAACTCATTAGAACACAACATGTGTAACCCTACTAGTAATATGACCCCTAGGAACCTACATTTGTTGTGTGATGGGTTGAAAGTGGTCTTAAGGTATCCTATGACCCCTTTCAATCTATTAGAAAATAATAGGTATGTCTCAAGGGGTACTAGGACCCCTAAAAATATATGTTGACATGTAATGGGTTCAAAGGGATCATAAGGCATTTGATGACCCCTTATGACCCATTGAAACATGATACACATGTCCCTAGGTGTAGTATAAAGGCTTAAAAGGGGTCATAAGATACTCTATGACCCCTTCTGACCCATTGGAAATGAACAATTATATATATTATCATGTAATAGGTCAGAAAGGATCACATGGTACCGTATAACTCCTTTTGAGCCATTGAAACACAATGTATATGGCCCTAGGGGTCCTCAGATAGCTAGGAACATAGTTTAATGTGTAATGGGTTGAAAGGGTTTAGAGGATACCTTTGTTGGAATTCTTTAGAATAAATGAGAGGGGGGGGGGGGGGGGGGGGTTTGTGAGTCAATTATTCAAGGTTTAGATGTACAAATAAAACTTTTTCACAATTCAGTCAACCTATAAAACATTCTTAACAATGTATGCATTCATTGTGTGTTATCTAAAATTGATATGTTGCTGTCAAACCAACTTGCAGAAATGTAAAGCATGAAACATAACATATCCATCAACACATTTGACACAATGATTTAACATGGAAATCCAACTTGGGAAAAACTACTAGTAACATGCTTCTCCTTTTTCACTCTTTTGAAGTGATGCCCTATTAATGGCCAACCCTATTAAAGGTTAACATACACATTCTTAAATGTGACACGGTTAAAGGATTTCAGTCACCCTATTAAAAGTGAGCCTTGTTAGAGGACTTTAGGCCATTCACTTGGAATGCCACCTTGTTAAAGAATTTTTCAATGATTGTTAAGTCAACCTTACTTCAAAGGATTTACTCTAGGCTGATACAATTGTTAGACAATAATAGTAGAGCTTTGATCTGATACAACTTACAACCTTACTTTTAGACTACAAATCACTATTAATTCCTCAATTCTTCTTGGCTTCCTATCTTTTCAACTCTGACAGTTTGTTCACCCTTCAAGCAATCATCATATTTAAGCCTTCTTGCTTAGTAAGCCATTGCAAACTTCTTCACTTGGGTCACTTGATGAAGCAGAACCTCTTTCCTTCTCCTTGTTAGACTTTCACATGAAGACTCTCTAACCATTTGGTTCATGACTAGACATTCCTACATATAGGAAATTACAACACTTTTCCCATTCATTATCCATCACCAAAATTAGGTTTTTTGATGGATTAGGTAGGATACAATGTATCTACCCCATATCTTGTCTTTTCTAGAAACTTCTCTTATAGTCCATTTGAATTTTCCTCCAAAAAAATTTATATAAGATTCTGTGCCACCAGCTCATCAATCACATCTTCCTCCTAATTCATAAGTTCCAAGAAAATAAACTTGTTGACTTTTATTTTGTGAATCTTCAATCTTTTTCATAATATAGTAGCTCAACATTATCATCCTTATGATGCTCAACACATATTATGTTACTCAACATCTACTATAAAATCATTTGGCATCAACTAGATCTTACTAGTGCTCAACATCTACTAATTTGCTCAGCATTCACTAGAATTTACTTTCACTCAGCTCCAACAAACTTTTTTCTCAGCTTGCACTAACTTTTTTTGACACCTACTATCAACTTGGTCAAGCTTGGAAAATGAACTTTATTTAACTTTATTATTCAAAACTTTCTAAGTGTAACCAATCACTTTGTAACCTTAAATAGATCATCAATACATTGTGTTATCACCATCTTAACTAATCCTTGTAATCCATTACATAATTGTAACTCAACCTTTCCTCTAGGTACTTTTTTTACATCTTCTTGATCAAAACCTCCTCATCAATCAACTAAGTGATAGTACTTGAAACACATAAGCAATTGTCTTACCAGCAAATAGCAGATTTGACATCAGTGAAAAAACAATGGTTGAAACACATAACAATCTCCTTTATAAAAATATTTCTAATCAATGATCTTTTCAATAAAATTTCAAAAATCTCCCCTTTGGCATTGCTGGCAAACCAAACTAATAAACCAAGTCAATAAAATGATGAACATCTTGTTCAACCAAATTCACTAGGTTAAAATAATAAGATAGTACCAAAAAGAAAGCTTGTAATTGAAACTTCTTCTTCTTTTAGTAGCTCCCTCTTCTAATTAGGTTACAAAATATAACTCCCTCTGAGTTCCTTTTTAATCTATTTCTCTTCTTTCATGGATCAGAAAAATATCAGAATATCTCCCTCTTTTTGTTCTTTAAGCTTTCTCCCTCTCTCTTTCTTTTAATATTTTGATCTTCTGATGGTGTACTCTCTCCATTGTTCCTCTTGCACTTTATCAATTTAATATACTTTCTCCCTCTTTGACAATAATTCCAAAGACATATACTTCAACACTTGGCATCTTTGATATATGAAGATATAGGATTACTAGGTTCTTCAAGTTTCTCTCTTTGTCACCTTGCTTGTGACTGATTTGTGATTCTAGTTCTATGATTATTCTAGGCAATTCATAAAGTAAGATCCACTACATCAATTTGTATGAAATGAATGTTAGCTTGTTTGATGCAAGGTACTCCCTATGTCTTTTACATAGCCTTTAATAGGGGTAGCACCCCTATTTTACCTCTTAGATACTCATAAGAATCCTTAGGTAATGCTTTTGTGAAGATATCAAAAATTTGCTCCTTTGTGTTAATATATTTCATCTTCACCTCTTTATCTTAAACCAATTCCCTTATGTAATGATACTTGATTACAATGTGCTTTATCTTTGTATGCATTAAATGATCAATTCTTTGATATATTGATAGCACTTTTATTATCATGATAAAGTGTCACTGGTTCTATAATTTCTTTCTCCATTCCCTTAAGTAGCTATTTGATCCATACAATGTTTGTGCAATTAATAGCAACAACAACATACTTTTCTTTAGTAGTAGATTGTTAAGTACAACTCTACTTCTTGCTAGTCCATGTAACAAGTCTTTTACCCAAGAAGAATGCTCACCTACTAATGGATTTTCTATCATCAATATTTCAAGTGCAATTAGCATCAGTGTGGGCTTTCATTTCAAACTTTTCATTCTTCTTATAGCATAAACAATACCCTTATGTTCCTTTCAAGTATCTCATTATCCTTTTTATAGCCATTAAGTGATTCTCTCTAGGATTATTAGAGAATCTTGCAACTATCCCTTCAACTAATGCAATATCAATTCTTTTGTGTACTACATATTGCAATTTTCCAATCATGGATTTGTATAATGTTTGATTTACCTCAACGGAATCATCATTCTTTGATAGCTTGAGTGTTGTCACCATAGGTCTACTTACTGGTTTTGAATCCTGTAGTCCAAATGTTTTCAATATCTCTTTGAGATATTTTGATTGAGTGATATATACACCATATTTCATCTAATAAACTTGTAATCCCACAAAGAATTTGATCCAACCAAACATTGACATTTCAATTTCTTGTTTCATTTGAATTGCAAAATCCTTACACAAAGCATCTTGTCCTTCAAATATGATATCATTAACAAATATTTCAAATAATAGTATACCTTTTTCTATATCTATCTTCATGTACAAATTGTTGTTATCATTTGTCCTTTCAAACCCAATCTTAACAAGATACGTATGAAGTCTTTCATACCATGCTCTATGTCCTTGTTTCAATCCATATAAGGCTTTTTGTAGTCTATATACCATGTTCTTACTATTTTTATCAACAAAACCTTCTAGCTATTCTATAGAAACTTCTTCTTCTAATATGTCATTCAGGAATGTAGACTTTACATCCATCTAATAAACTTTCAAACCTTTGTATGTAGCATAAGCAAACAAAATTCTCACTCCTTCCATTTTTGCAATAAGGGAAAATGGTTCACCATAGTCAATCCCTTCTTATAGTGCATACCCTTTGCAAACTAGTCTTTCTTTATTTCTTTTCACTTCACCATTCTCATCTAACTTGTTTTTGAATACCCATTTTGTGACAATCACATTCTTATATTCTGGCCTAGGAACTAGATTCCAAGTCTTGTTCTTTTCTATCTACTAAATTTCTTCTTCCATAGCATTTTATTAGTCATCATCTTCGAATGCATCTCTCACTATCTTAGGTTCCTTCATGCTTAGAAAACATGATTCACTCCTCAACTTATTTCTTTTCATTGGCCTTGCATCTTTGCTCCCAATGATTTGATCTATAAGGTGGTGTCTTTTGACATGTAGCTTCATTAAGTCTCTCATCTTTAGTATCACTGTGTACATCTCTGTCAAGTGTTTCAACATCTCTTTCTTGTGTGCTAATCTCAAAGTCAAATTGTGCATTTTCCTCATTCTACAACTTGGCATCCAAACATAACTTGGAATTCACAGGTTACGACTTGGTAGTTTTTGAGACTTGCTATTGATTTACAGTATGATTTGTAGCATCTTCTTTAATAGGCATTCCTTCATAATATTATCTAAATGATTTGTATTCTTTTGGTTCTTTTGTAGATTCTACCTTATGTGCTCCTATAAACTTATCACAATTCACATTTGCACTTTCCACAATTTTTTTTGTGTTAGTATTTAAACACTTATAGGCTTTACTTCTTGTGGAGTAACTGAGGAATATACCTTCTTCATTTTTGCATCAAACTTTCCACACCTAACATTTTTAAGAATATAGCATTTACTTCCAAATACCTTAAAGTAATTCAGATTAGGTGGATATCCATACCATAGTTCAAAAGGTGTTGAATGATTACCTTTCTTGACTTGCACATGGTTCAAGGTGTATATAATAGTACTTATAGCTTCTCTCTAGTATTTCAGAGCAACTTTCTTCTCCATCATGATTGTTGTAGCACATTCTATTATAGATCTATTTCTTCTTTCAACAATTCTATTTTGTGGAAGCATCCTCGGTGCAGATGTTTGTCTCTTGATTCCTCTATCATTACAGAACATCTCAAACTCATTTGAAGTGAATTCTCCTCCTCTGTCTAATCTCAAGAATTTCAAACTCTTACCTATTTCTTTTTCAACTTCTGCAAAGTATCATTTAAACATTTGAAAAGAATCTAATTTTTGTCTTAGAAACATGACTATCACCATCCTAGACTAATCATATAAAAAAAAAATTATATACTTATCTCCTTTGTAGCTTTGCACTTCAATAGGTCCACACAAGTCAATATAAACAATTTCAAGTATTTCCTTGGAGGTAAAAGCTTTACTTTTAAAGCTTGACATTGTTAGCTTGCCTAGCTAACATTGTTTTCACATTGTGTTTTCTAATTTCTTCAACTTAGGAAAACCTCTAACCCTTTTCATGTTACTAATACTAATTAGATTATCAAAATTAGCATGACATAATCTCTTGTACCAAAGCCATACATCATCAAATTTTTCTGTAAGACAAGTAGCATCTTCTATATCTAGATAGAATAGATTATTCTAGTTTGGTCACCTTTTCCAATCAAGTTTCTATTTGTATCATATATCTAGGCTAATTTATTTTCAAACTCAACTTTTCATCCCAAATTATTCAATTGTGACACACTTAACAATTTATAATTCAAACCTTCAACATAATAAGCATTTTTACATGAAATCTTGTCTATGAGTTTGACAAACCCTTTTCCTTTTATCAAACATAGTGCATCATTACCAAATCTTACACTATTTCCATCATAATAAGTTAAGGTAATGAACTTACTTTTGTCTCCAGTCATGTGATGTAAGCATCCACTATCAATGATCCATTTACCATTCTTATTCATGCAAGTCATAAATGTAGATGCCTTATCCTCATCAAATCCATCCTTCATTGCAACATAGACCACTTAATCATTATTTTCATTAGAGTCATGTTTATCAACAATGTAGCATGACTTCTTGCCTTTATCTCTGTAGTCTCTTCCATCACCTTCTCTTCTATTTTTGTGCTTGTTTCCTTCTCTGTAGTTCTTCTTTTGTGTGCATCTCGTTGCAATATGAAAAACTTCATTGCAGTTGAAACAAATGATAGGCAACTTACCTTTGAACTTGTCTTTTCCTCTTTGAAATCTTCTTGCCAGCAATGCTTCCAATTGTTCAATGTCTTTCTCATTTATATTACTATCATTGGATGCATACTCTATCTTTCTTTTCTTCTTCTTCTACTTTACCTCCTCATAATCCTTTAGTAACAATTTTTCTTTGAAAGCTAATTCAATACTTTTTGGTCTATAGTTGTCCAAATTAGATAGCTCAGAGGTTGTGAGTCTTCCTACCAGACCTTTAAGGGTCAGATCATTTCCTAGTATATATCTTAACTTTTGGATTATACATACTCTAATAGCATACATTGGCAAAAAATTCTCAAGACTTTACTTAGCATAGTATCATCATCTATTTTACTAGTAGCACCTTTTATTACACTAACATCTTTTATTCTAGCAAAATATTGAGCAATATTCTCACCTTCTTCCATTCTCATGTCATCAAACTTACCTCTAAGGCTCTTTGACTTGGCTCTTTGAACATTTTTTGTCTCCTCCATAGATAGTGTCTAGGGCATCTCATATCCACTTTGCACTTTTAAGGCATTTGATACCATCAAATTCAACATAGCTTAGGGCAGAGGGAATCTCCAACATCGCTTGATTGTGTTCATTCTTTTTCTTCAAATCTCGAATAGTTAGGGCTCCTATTGGATCAACATGTCCTACTATAATGCAAGATTGTACATAATCTCCAAGTCCTCCAACATGTAGCTTCATCAAACCTTTCCATGCAGAAAAGCTATCTTTATTGAGCTTGGGTACCTTTCTTTTTGACATCTTGATCTTTGTGCTTCTAGTACCTTAAAACTAATTCCCTTAAGCAGATGGCTCTGATACCAATTGTTGGAATTCTTTTATAATAACTAAGAGGGGGGGGTGAATCAGTTATTCAAGGTCTAGATGTACAAATAAAAACTTTTTCATAATTAGTGAACCCATAGAAAATTCTTAACCATGCATGCATTCATTGTGTGTTAACTATAACTGATATGTTACTATCAAAGCAACTTGTAGAAATGTAGCCTGAAACACAACATATCCATGAGCACATTTGACACAATGATTTAATGTGGAAACCCAATTTGAGAAAATCCACCAGTAACATGCTACTCCTTTTTCACTCTTCTAAAGTGATGCCCTATTAAAGGCCAACCCTATTAAAGGTTACAATACACACTGTTGAATGTGAGCTAGTTAAGGGATTTCAGTCACCTTGTCAAAAGTGAGCCTTATTAGAGGACTTTAGCCATTCACTTGAAATGCCACCTTGTTAAAGGATTTTCCAATGACTATTAAGTCAACCTTAATCCAAAGGATTTACTCTACATTGATATAGTTTTTAGGAAGTAATAATAGAGTTTTGATTTGATACAAATTATAGCCTTTCTCATAGATTATAGGTCGCCATTCAATCCTT
The DNA here is from genome assembly GCA_028749045.1 of Cupressus sempervirens. Lineage (NCBI taxonomy): Eukaryota > Viridiplantae > Streptophyta > Pinopsida > Cupressales > Cupressaceae > Cupressus > Cupressus sempervirens. The sequence goes on from CM053788.1 coordinate 588,635,334, forward strand.
AATTCTACTTGGTTTCCAATCTTTGTAGCTCTAAAAGCTTGTTCACCCTTCAAGCATTCATCCTCTTTAAGCCTTATTTCTTAGTACGCCATTGTAGACTTCTTCACATGGGTCACTTGATGAAGCAAAACCCCTTTCCTTCTCCTTGTTAGATTTTTGCATCAAGACTTTCCAACCATTTCCTTCGTGACTAGACATTCCTACATATAGGAAATTAGAACACTTTTTGCGCTCATTATCCATCAAAAATTAGGCTTTCAATGGATTGTGTAGGATACAATGTATACACCCCATATCTTCTCTTTTCTAGAAACTTCTGAATTCACCTCCAAAATAGTTTACATAAGATTTTGTGCTACTAGATCATCAATCTTATCTTCCTCCTATTTCACAAATTCCAAGAAAAAAAACTTGTCAACTTTTACATGACGAATCTTTGATCTTTGTCACAATGCAACAACTTAGCATTATCATCCTTTTAATGCTCAATACATATTATGTTACTTGGCATCTACTATAAAATAACTCAATATCAACTAGATTTTACTAGTGGTTGGCATCAACTAAGAATTACTTGGCATTACTAACTTGCTCGACATCCACTAGAATTTTCTTTCACTTGGCTCCAACTAAATTTTTGCTCAGCTTGCACTAACTTTTCTCAGCACCTACTATCAACTTGGTCAATCTTGGAAAATGAACTTTATTTAACTTTATTCTTCTAAAATTTCTAAGTGTAGCCAGTCACTTTGTAACCTTAAGTAGATCATCAATACATCATGTTATCACTATCTTAACTAATCCTTGTACTTGATTACATAATCATAACTCAACCTTTCCTCTAGGTACTTTAGTTACATCTTGTTGATCAAAACCTCCTCATCAATCAACTAAGTGATAGCACTTGAAACATATAAGCAATTGTCATACTAGCAAATAGAAAATTTGACATCAGTGACAAAACAATGATTGAAATGCATAACAATCTCCCTTATAAAAACCTTTCTAATCAATGATCTTTTCAATTAGATTTCATCAACCCTATGACCCCTTTATACCCATTGAAACATGACATGACTAATTTTCCATCGCTTTGTGCTTAGTAACTTTGGTTTACTGCAATGTGATCAAGTTGTCATTATTTTAGCATAACTTCCTCTCTCATCAATCTATACTATATTCTTGATCACTCTTTATATACAAATATGTTTTCTTCCACCATATGTAACCTAATTAGGTTTTGGAAGAATTTAGAGTTCTTGTTTATTTAGATCAATGATGTTCATTTATTTACTCTTTCCAATATTCTTTCCGCTGTTCTCATTAGTCAATACTTGCATCTAGTAATGTATAAAATCATGTTTCATTTCAAATAAATTTAACTTGATATTTGTCTCAATTTGCATAAACCATTTCTTGGCTTAGTATTATTAGTTACATGAATTTATGTGTATTTTACAAATATTTTCATGCATACTGTGTCACTTGGTAAACATTTTATTGTTTTCTCGGTAATATTTTTTCCCTTGGTAAATATCATGCTCAATCATAACTCTTCTCAATATACATATACTACTTAGTAAATATCATATTCATTAATCATTATGTTTGCTAACTTAAACTTATATTGATATTTGCTTTTGTTTGGTAACACTAATTTTTTAATATCAAGGTTCACTAACCTCTCTGACTTTCATTAAACAACTTTTTGTAATTCAACTTTCTTTAGCATGGTTGTACTCTCCAATTAAAAAATATATGAGGGTTGGTGAAATGGTCTAAATGGACTTGTACTTTCAAACATAAAATTGAATGAGGGAGTTCAAGAATAATGTAGTCCTCAATAGTAATAGATCCTAAACGTATAAGAGGATATAGGTCTATCATTAAAAGAAATATTAAACTAGTTTTTCTAATGACACTTCTATTAGGGATCAAGATAACCCATTATACTAAGGCCAAATCTATTTACTTGGGTTCAAGCATAGTTGAGGAAAGGAGTTTATATAAGGTCTGGTTGGAAAGTGACTCACTAAATTTAATTAATTTCCTTAAAGGAAGTTTTTCTCCTAGTTGGACCATAGCCACCATTATTAAGAATTTTATGGATATTTTAAAATTATTGCTAGGTTTTTTATATTTCTTATGAGTTTAAATAAGGTAAACAAGTTGAAAATTACCTCACCAAATTAGAAGTTAGGGATAATCATTGATCAATCTTTTGTATAGTATTTGGTAGATCAAAATCCAAGTGAGATGAGTTGGCTTGTCAAAAATATTTTTTTTGAGTGACCTAAGATTTCTTAAACGTCATTATTTTGTCTCTCTCAAAAGAAATTTTATTTAATTATTGGAATGTTTTTTTTTTTTCCCATTGTCTTTTATTTTTCTCTAGTGTTACTATGTATCTAGACCTAGTTTTGGAAAGTGAAGGGGATATAAATTGGCTAGATCTAATTTATGTAAGAGAAATGAAAAAAATTGGAGACTATATGGAGTCTTCTTGAAGTGGCCTTAGTCCTTATATGAAAATCCTCAATGCTATAGATGTCCTAGTCACACAAGATTTTAGTGATGGACAGAACAAAGGTATTTTACAAGCTTATATGATTGAAATGGTTGTCATTGAGGATATAATTAATTTCATATCTAAAATATAGAATGAAGGGGTAAAATTTTAAAGATATAAGACATCAATAATAGAGTAAATGAAAATTATTTTTTGCTTCAAAAAGTAAGAAAAATACTAGAACTGCAAATAAGAGTTGCTAGAAACTATAATTGAAACATTTTTTTTTTTTCATTCATATAAAATCTATTTTGAGACGTGTGAAAAAATGCACCAAGTTGTGGTGCCAAAAAGATGATAGAAAACTAAAATTTAAAAAAATTTAAAAGTTTGTGCTCACTTTTAAAAAAAAAAGAACTTATATATGGGCTACAAACCTGTGGCCCATTCCATTTTTGCCAGTTTCTTTTTTCTGGTGCCTTCATTTCCCTAAATAGAGCACACATTTTGTAGAAGTTGAAGAATTTTGTCACTTTTCTTCTTAAAATTTCTCCTCATCACTAGAGGTCAAGATCGGGATCATCAAGTATGTTTTCTACTATTTTTTTGCATTGTTTTGTATGATTTTGCATTGTTTTGTATGTTTTTTTCATTTTGCTTCAACTTTTTTTATTTATTTAAAATGTAATTGGTTTCTTATCAGAAAATCTAAATAATCAACCACCAAATCCCCGACCTAATCAAGAAAATAAAAATGAAAACCCTTGTGAGGAAGAGCAAGAACTTCCACAATCTCCACCAATCGAAAGACCTCCTCATCGCACACAAGACTATTTAATGAATAAAATAGAAAGAGGGGAAAATGAATTCAAAGAAATCATTGTAGGTTGAAAGCTTGTAGGAAAAATATTTCTATGAGAGCACAATTGGCATCCTCCCTTGAATCCATTATGAGTCACGTAGCTTCTATTAGTGCTCAGTTGGATATTTTACATGTTAAGAGAGAAGTGTTGAGAGATTTTTAGAAGCATGAATGTTGATGATATTCCTATGGGGGATTATTGTACAGATATGTTACTATGATGATATGTTACATTCATGACTATATTTTTCATTGATATCAACATAGTAGTTTTCTATGGTATCTAACAAAAGAACATTGGAAAGATTAAGGTGGTATAGATGGCTAATTGAGTATTATAACTATCTGAGGTTATGGGAGATGCATCTGTTGAGATGTGATTGAAAAGATCATTGCTGAAATAGATTATTAAAAGAGGGAGATTGTTGAAGCAAAAAATGTGTTTCAATCATTGTTTTTCCACTGATGTCAAACCTGCTATTTTTTGGTAAGACAATTGCTTACAAGATTCAAGTACTATCACTTAGTTGATTGATGAAGAGGATTTGATCAATAAGATGTAACAATAGAACCTAGAGGAAAAGTTTAGTTATGATTATGTAATCAAGTGCAAGGATTAGTTAAGACAATGATAACGTGATGTATTGATAATCTACTTGAGGTTACATAGGTTGATTACACTTAGAAACTTTAGAAGAAAAAGTTACATAAAAGACGTTCTACCAATTTGACCAAGTTGTTAGTAGGTGTCGAGAAAACTTAGTACAAGTAGAGCAAAAAATCAATTGAAGCTAATTAAAATAAAATGCTAGTGTATGTCAAGCAAGATAGTTGATACTAAGTAAAGTTTAGATAATGTCGAGCATCAGTAAACTTTAGTTGATGCCGACTAATTTTACAATTGATACCAAGCAACGCTATAGTATGTGCCAAGCATTAGAAGATTGATAATTTCATGCTACTAGATTATTTAAAAGATCCAAGATTTTTCAAATCTAAGCCAACAAGTTTTTTTTATTAAAACTCGTGAACTAGGAGGAAGATAATTTTGATGAGCTAGTGGCACAAAAATTGATGTAAACTATTTTTAAGGAAAATTCAAATGGATTCTAGGAGAAGTTTCTATAAGGGATACAAGATATGGGGTAGATATATTGTATCCTAGCTAATCATCTAAACCCTAAAATGGACAATAGAAAAAAAGTGGCAATGCATCTTAATTTCCTATAAAAGGGAATGTATGGTCATGAAGAAAAGAGAGAACATAGGGTTAAGTGTAGAAAAAGGTTTTGCTTCATCAAGTGACCAAAAAGGTGACTACATTGGTATACTAAGCAAGAAGGTTTAAGGAGATGAATGATTGAAGGGTTAACAAGCTATTAGAACTACAAAGTATGAAAGACGAGCACAATTTAGGAATGAACAATGATCTATAATCTACAAAAAAAGTTTTAAGTTATATTAGATCAAGGCTCTACTATTACTCTCTAACAAATGTATTAGTTTAGGGTAAATCCTTTGGATTAAGGTTGACCTAACAGTCATTTGAAAATCCTTTAACAGGGTGGAATTCCAAGTGAATGGCCAAAAGTTCTCTAACAAGGGGTACTTATAATAGGGTGATTGAAATCCCTTAAATAGGTCATATTTAATAGTGTGTATTGTAACTTTTACTAGGGTTGGCCTTTCACAAGGCATCACTTCAGAAGAGTGAAAAGGAGTAGCATGTTACTGGTGGTTTTTTCAAAATTAGGTTTCCAAGTTAAATCATTATGTCAAGTGTGTTGATGAATATCTTATGTCTCATGTTTACATTTCTGAAAGTTGATTTAATAGCAACCTACAAGTTTTGGTGATTTCATGGATACATGTACAAATATGAATATTTTATGAGTTCACTAAGCTAAGAAAGAAAATTTTTATTTATACATCTAGACCTTGAATAGCTAATTCACCCCCCATCTCAATTAATCTAAAGAATTCCAACAATTGGTATCAAAGCCATGTGCTTAAGAGGACTAGTTTGAAGGTAATAGAAGCACAAAGATCAAGATGTCAAAAAGAGATGTACCCAAGCTTAATAGAGATAAATTTTTTGCATGGAAATATTTGATAAAACTACACCTTGGAGGACTTAGAGATGATGCACAATCTACCATTATAGTGGAACATGTTGATCCAACTAGAGCCTTAACTTCTAAAAATATCAAGAAAAAGAAAGAACACAATCAGGCGATGTTGGAGATTGCCTTAGCTTTAAGCTATGCTAAATTTGATGATATCAAAGGATGTAACACTACAAAGAAAATATGGGATACCCTACACACTATCTATGGAGGAGACAAAAATGTTCAAAGAGCCAAATCTTAGAGTCTTAGAGGTAAATTTGATAATATGAGAATGGAAGAAGTTGAAAATATTGCTCAATATTTTTCTAGGATAAAAGAAGTTCTTAGTAGGACAAGAGGAGCTACTGGTCAAATAGATGATGATACTATTTTTAAAAAAGTCCTAAGAACATTACTATATATTTTTTCTATTATATTTTCTGCAATCAAAGAATTGAGATGTATTCTAGGAAATAATCTAACTCTTGAATGTTTGGTAGGAAAACTCACTGCTTTTGAGCTATCTAACTTTGATAATTACAAACTAGAGAATCTTGAATTTTCTTTCAAGGCTAAGTTTTATTGAAGGGCTCTGATAAAGTAAAGAAGAAAAAAAAGAGAAAGATAAAACATGTGTCTAGGGATTGTAATACAAATGAGGAAGATGTTGAACAATTGGAAGCACTATTGGCAAGAAGATTCCATAGAGGTAAAGGTAAGTTCAAAGGTAAGTTACCCATCATTTGTTTCAATTACAATGTGATTGGTAATATTGCTATTAGATGTCAAGAGAAGAAAAATTATAGTGGTAGTGATAAATATAAAGGTAGAAAAAATGAAGAAAGTAAGGATTACAAAGACAAAGGCAAGAAATGCTACATTGTTAAAGAAGTAGTTTATGTTGCAATTAAGGAAAAATATGATGAAGATGAGGCAGCTACACTTGTGACTTGTGTGAACAAAAATGATAGATGGATCATTGACAGTGGATGTTTACATCACATGATAGGTGACAAAAGTAAGTTCATTACCTTAAATTGTTATGATGGAAATAGTGAAAGATTTGGTAATGACGCACTATGTTTGATAAAAGGAAAAGGTTCTATCAAAGTTGTAGACAAGATCTCATGTGATAATGCTTACTATATTGAAGGGCTCAACTATAATTTGTTGGGTGTGTCAAAATGAAACAATTTGGGATACAACGTTGAATTTGAAAACAAGATTGCTAAGATATATGATAGAAATGGGAAACTAATTAGAAAAGGTGATCAAACTAGAAGTAATCTATTATATCTTGACATAGAGGATGCTACTTGTCTTGTTGTGAAATTTGATAATGTATGGATATGAAAAAAGAGTTTATGTCATGTTAACTTTGATAACATAGTTAGTATTAGTAACATGAAGAAAGTTAGAGGTTTGCCTATGTTGAAAAATCTTGATAATACGATATGAAAAATATGTTAGTTAGGAAAAATGACAAAGTCAAGCTTTAAAATAAAAATTTATACCTCTAAAGACATAATAGAGATTGTTCATGCTGACTTTTTTGGAAAAATTGAAGTGCAAAGCTACAAGGAATACAAGTACATAATGTTATTTGTAGATGTTTATTCTAGAATGATGAATGCCATATTTCTAAAATAGAAATTTGATGCTTCAAAAATGTTAAGGTGGTTCTTGTCAAGAGTTGAGAAAGAAATAGATAAAATTCTAAAATGTTTGAGATCAGACAGAGGAAAATTCACATCAAATGAGTTTAAAATGTTCTGTAATGATAGAGGAATAAAAAGACAAACATCTGCACCTTGAACCCCTCCACAAAATGGAATTTATAAAAGAAGAAATAGGTAAATAATGGACTATGCCAAAACACTCATGATGGAAAAGAATGTTGCTCTGAAATATTGGAGAGAAGCTACAAGCATAGTTGTCTATACCCTAAACCGTGTGTAGATCAAGAAAGGTACTCATTCAACACCTTTTGAACTATGGTATGGATACTTACCTAATGTAAAATACTTTAAGGTATTTGGAAGAAAATGTTACATTCTTAAACATGTTAGGAATGGTAAGCTTGATGCAAAAAATGAAGAAGGTATATTCCTTGGCTACTCCACAAGAAGTAAAGTATACAAGTGTTTGAATACTAAAACTAACAAAATTGTGGAAAGTGCAAATGTGAATTTTGATGAATATACAAAAGTATATAATGCTAAAAGTATGAAAAAGCTAGAACAATACAAATTTTTTTTATTTTTTAATGAAGGAATGCCTGCTCAAGAAGATGTTGTAAATCAAGTTGGAAACCAACAACAAGTTTCAGTGACTACTGAGTCACATCCTGTGAATGCCGAGTTGAATTCAGGAACCAAGTTGCATTCAAATGCTGATTTATAAATTGAAGTAGTTGCACATTTTGATTCTGAGGTTAGTATACATGAAAGAGAAGCTCAGATGTCTAATAGAGATATACATAGTGATTCTAAAGCTAGAAGACAAAATGAAGAAACATGAGCTGAGCTAAGATTGTCCAAATATGTCAAATGACATCATTTTGCTGATTAAATTATTAGAAAAAAAGATGCTAGGCCAATGACAAGAAATTAATTGAGAACTGAATCATGTTTTCTGAGCATAAAGGAACCCAAGATAGTAAAATATGCATTTGAAGATTTTTACTAGTGTAAGGCCATACAAGAAGAGAATGAACAGATAGAAAAGAACATAACATGGAGTCTAGTTCCTAGACTAGAAAACAAAAATGTGATTGGAACCACATGGGTATTTAGAAACAAGATAGATAAAAATGATGAAATCATAAGGAACAAAGCAAGGCTGGTTTGCAAAGGTTATGCAAAAGAGGAAGGAATTGAATATGGAGAGATAGTAGCCCCTATTGCAAGATTGGAAGGAGTAAAAACTCAACTTGCTTATGCTACATACAAAGGATTCAAACTCTATCAGATGAATGTCAAATATGCATTTCTGAATGATATATTAGATGAAGTTCACATAGAACAACTAGAAGGATTTTTGATGATAAAAAATAAGAATATGGTGTGTAGACTACATAAATTTCTATATGGTTTAAAACAAGCACCAAGAGCATGGTATGAAAAAATTAATAAGTATCTTGTGAAGATTGGATTTGAAAGAACTGATGATAACCACAATATGTACATAAAGACAAAAAAAGGTAGAGCCATTCTATTATGTGAAAGTTATGTTGATGATATAATATTTGGAGGTCAAGATGCTTTATTTAAGGATTTTGCAAATACGATGAAGCATGAATTTGAAATGTCAATGTTTGGAGATACCAAATTCTTTGTGGGATTAAAAGTATATTAGATGAAATATGGTATATACATCAATCAGTCAAAGTCTATCAAGGAAATATTGAAAACATTTGGATTAGAAGATTCCAAACCAATAAGTACACCCACAGTGATAGGACACAAGTTGTCTATGATTGGCAAGTTGTAATATGTTGTACATAGTAGTCCTGATATTGCATTATACATAGGGATAGTTGCAAGATTCTCTACTAATCCTAGGGAGAATCATTTAATGGTTGTGAAAAGAATAATGAGATACTTGAAAGGTGTACCTATGAAATGTGGGCATCTAAACCTCATAGACACTTCAACACGGTCATTATACGCGGATTCATCCTAGAATGAACATGAGATTGTTCACCCAAGATTAGCCCCGCGAGTCAACTTGTTGCCTTCTATCTAAAGGGATTTTGCCTATTAATATCCTTAAAATCTAGGTGTAGGAAACTAGAACCTCTAAGAATGAAGGATTTGAATGCAATTAAGCTATATGAATGTGCAAATTTACTCTAAATGTATAATGCAAACTAGCTTAAAAACTTGTAAAAGAAACTATACTAGATGCATACATTTTAAATGCTAAATGAGATTAAGCTAAATGATAAAAATATGTGAGAATGCATTGAACTAAGTTAGTGCAAAATGTGACAGCAATTCGATAGCATGAAAATTCAACCTCTGTAATGAGGAAATGAGAGTCTCTTAAATAGATTTTCCTGAAATATTCCAACAGTTGAGATTGATTTCGATCAATGGTCAGGATTGAAGATGAGGTTTAGTTAAGGTGGAAGATTCCCAAATTAGAGGGAGTTAACTAGCTTAGATCTAAGTGTAAGAGTCAATCAACTCAGATAGACTTTAGTGTGAGAGTAAGTGATCTTGGTCACTTCTAATTTGATCAACAGTGAACTAGGAATTTCCATTCTTGAACTGAAGAGAAAATTGATAAGCATTTAAAAGGTTTCTTTAGAATGAAGTTTGACTTTTAAGGATCCAGATAGAACACCTAGATACCTAAGATTGAAAGCATTTAAAAGATTATCTCCACAATAGAGCTTAACCTTTAAGGATCTAGGTAGAACACCTAAATACCTGAGATTAAAATTATTATAAAGATTATCTCCATAATAGAGCTTAACCTTTAAGGATCGAGATAGAACACATAGATACTCGAGAGTGAAAGTATTTAAAAGATTATCTCTAGAATGGAGCTTAACCTTTAAGGATCTAGATAGAACACCTAGATACCCAAGAGTGAAAGCATTTAAAAGATTATCTCTAGAACAAAGCTTAACCTTTAAGGATCCAAATAGAACACCTAGATACCCAAGAGTGAAAGCATTTAAAAGATTATCTCTAGAACGGAGCTTAACCTTCAAGGATCCAGATAGAACACCTAGATACTTGAGATTGATAAAAAATTAAGATCGAATTATAAGTCTTAGAATCATCCCTAGAATGAGGCTTGATCCTCAGGAGTCGAGGTTTAGATTGTCTCGATACCTATAATCAAATGATGACAAGATATAAAAAATGCCAGAAAGAGGGAAACAAGATGCCCCTAGTGGTGAGATGTCCTAAATAATGTGGACATAAGATGAGAATGAGATGCCCTAATCAATAAGTATTCAATGATGTAATCATCCTACCCCCTCGGGAGCAAAATCGAAAGATGACACACCAGAAATGTGACATAAAGTAGTAGAAGAAATGTGAGATGCAATAGGATGTTTGAAGTAAGTAGAAGAAGATTCAGAGTTCATTTGCAATGATTGCGAGTTCTCGAAGACTAAGTTTGACCAAAAGTTGACTAGATTTGGCCATAGTTGACTTGAGTTGACTTTATCTAAATTGGTGATGAAATTTGAATAAATTTTGAATTGGAGATTTTCCAAGATGCACAAAGTATCAAAAAAAATTAGACTGCACAAGCGTGCGATCGTGTCAGTCCCAAAATTTTAAAATGCATTTTTGAGGCACTTAAGTGTGTCAAATTTTGAATTCAATCCTAAAAATGGATTTAGAATAGTCAAATTAACTAAGGGGTGATTTTTGCGCGAATCAAAGCACTTTGAAAATTTTGGTCAACAGCTATATAAGGGCCCAAGGGGTCACTTTCAATTCATTTGTGCTTTTTTCCTTTAGTGAATTGATCTCTGAGAGAGACATGGCAGTGAATATGAGATATCATCATTTTGAGCACTCCAGAAGACATAGCCGGCCAGTAGACTATGAACCATTAGCGATTTATCAATTTCCCACCTTCATACTTTCACTTTTACATAGTTCGAGGTCATTTATTGTGTTTTTTAGCATGTTTTAGAGTTGTCCAAATGGTCTTTGCACGAGACTATCTTTTCTCACGCAAAAAGGATCTCTTCTCCCGCGAAGAAATAGGGTGCACTATTTCTTCGCATGCGTAGGTGAGGTTTCTCACATGAAGAACGAGATTCCTCATGCATAACAAATTTGTTTTTTGCATGATAACTTTTTTTTTGTGCGATAAAGAGATTCTTTGCGCAAAGAGAGAAACTTCTCGTGAGAAATAGAGATCTTCACGCGAGATTTGAAGATCTTCACACGAGAACCCATGACAACAAGGTTTAAAATTTTTAATTTTGTACATAAAATTTGCATGTTGATTAGCTGTGTTTCATCATTTCATTCTGGTACTGATCATTTGCTTGTCATTGTTTGTTTGTGTGTGTGTAGGAGGACTTTGATGACATTTCATTCAAATTGCATTATCCACCATATGGAGTCTTGATGATGTGAATCAAGCACATATCACTCGACTAGGCTTGTCCTCTCTATGCTAGATCCCAGCCGTGATGGTGAATCATTACTTACTTATAGATTTGGTGGAGCATTTCCATTTAGAGACGAACACCTTTCATTTGCTAGTGGGGGAGATGACAATCACCTCGGAGGACATCTGGAGGATCTTGCAGATTCCTTTCCATGGAGCTCAAATGGTCTATGATACAGTGCCCTAAGCAAGTATAGAGGCACTGTCTATTGTGTTTGGGAGAGAGCTACTAAGAGATCGAGCCATCAGTTGGGATGAGCTGATGCATATATATGGATAGACACATAGGCTGGCATTTGTGCAAACTATCTTTTTGAGCTATTTTATGATGCCTAATAGAGGATAGCATGGACTAGAGTATGGGTGGGGGGTTATGCTTTTCCAGATGGTGGAGACACCTGAGATTTTTGGATGGGGTCAGTGTATGCTAGCCCACTTATTCCACGAGATGCATGAGATAGTCTTCCATGAGAGGAAGACTATGCCCTTCAGAGTGTATTTTTTGAAAAATTGGGCATGGGAGCATCTTTCGGTATGTAGGCCAATTCATGAGGATGCCCGCTAGCCAATAGAGCCATATATCTGTAGGTATCAGGGGCATATTACCTAGGTCTTCTTGGGTAAGACAAAGCACTGGAGGACACGTCTTGATGACCTGGTCTCCATCGTATGGAAGCCCTAGCGAGGGACAAAGGATTGGGAGGATGCCCAGAGAGAGTTGCCCTAGATGTTCAACTCATGGCCACTATTGGACAAGACTATGCAGATCATAGAGAAATTTGCAATTTCACAGGTGTGGCAGTAGTACGGCCAACCACAGGATATCTCATAGGAGTATTATGCCTATGCTTAACTGCAAAGGGACATAGAGTAGGGGTGGCCTCCATGTATGGATCCAGGTTGATCGATGATAGACATGCACAGCCTAGCTATAGTTCAATGGAACTACCTTTTGGAGGTAGCAGATGCAAGGATGATACCTACCTATCAAGCACATTTGATCAGCCATCCATTCTTGTGATTTACTGATCCACTAGCGATGGTAGGTCAGGCATAGAGACAAGTACCTCAGCAGTAGGAGGTACAACCACAATTGTAGGTGCAGCCATAGATTCAGCCATAGGTCTGGCATTGGGTAGGATAGTTGTAGATTTCCCTAAGGCAGATGGGCTAAGACCCAAGTGCCGGGGGTAGTGGGACAAGACATGGTCAATGGTGGAGGCAAAGGACAAAGGAGCAAGTCCCATAATAGGAGCCTCCACAGTAGTAGGTTCCACCACAACATCAGGCACATAGTACAATGCTACTGAGAGTGGATTCATCAAGCCTCCCAATAGTTGTGAGATTTACAAATATAGGTAGCTATCTGTGACTCATAGCTGGTGGAGCAGCAGTGGGAGATTGATTAATGGAGAGACTACACTGAGGCCACTGAGTGAAGAGCAGAGACATTGTAGGATGAGGTTCACTTGAAGTCAGCTTGGAAAACTTACTATTTTGCTGCATATTTGATAGTGGTGCCTTATGAGGCTTTGCAAGTGAAGTGATTTTCACAGTATGCTCGAGAGTTGAGAGGTGCATGACCTCTTGCTAGACTCGACATGCCACCACCTCCTCCTCTGTCTGTGGCTCCTACTCCTACTCCTCCTAGAGTAAAGAGTACAAGACAAAGTTAGATGTTGTGAGCCTGGGTCTTGAGTTTTGATCTCTAGCTATGTATTGATTAGTGTGCCAGCACCATTTTGTATCATTTTGATTGATAGCACTTGAGTAGTGCCCATTTTTGTAATGACCCCTTTTTTTGAGAGATATACATACGAGATTTTTTTGAGGTGAGTATTAGTGTACATGTCATTTTTTGTGTTTGTTTCACTTTGATGTACATGAGATGTCAATATGATGATGATGTGATGTATGTTGTACTTTAATATGATGTAATTATGAGCATGTAGAGTAGATATTATGAGTATATGGATGCAATGCATGTGGAAATGGACTAACATCTCATGCAGTGTTGCATATTTTTGCTTGATAGTGACAAGTATTCCATTGAGAAGCACAAATTGATGAATCAAATGCTTGTGCAATCGTGGAGAAACCTAATATGTTTGAAGATGCCCCTAGTCCTTCCTCAGATAGCAGAGAAATAGAATTAGAACCAAATTGCATGCTTATGCAAGTGAAGCATGTAATGCAAGACTAATGTTAAATGCAACTCTAGGTCTAGTTACCAAGCCTCAACGATTTATCATCATTGGTTGTAGAACAAAGCTCATATGTTATACAATTCCCACTAACATTGCAATCATGGGAATATGAATAGAACATATGTTATAGGTTTGTCAAGATTAAATGTAAGCATTCGAGGCACAAGAAGTTGGAATGACTAGAACATTTGTCTCTTTTAATATAACAAGTTAACATAAGCATCAAAGCATAAACGCTAGGATGACCAGAATGTTGCTTGCATATAAACATGCCAAACACATAGAAGATCTTTATTATGCTAAGTACTCAGTATTTATTCTATCCGCAATGACTCTTATGTTTGTAACCTAAGATAGAAGTGTGCTAGATGTACTCATAGTGACCCATACATTCACTTAGTAGGACAAGCACTAGTGTTTACTATAGCATGAAGAGTTCACTCCAACAAACAAGGAAAAGAATCAACGTTATTGATATATTCTAATAAAAGGAGTCGAGGTACACACGACCATCCAATACGAGATGGAGGCTCTTATAGTGGACACCTTTTTTATTGGAATAGATCAAGTGGAACTAAACCATAGACAAAAAACACAAAAAATGATCATTCCCCCAATCATTACTTCTCTAGTCAAAGATGATATCATCGAGTTGATTGAGGAGACATGGTAAAGAAAAAAAAAACAAACAAAGAAAAGAGCTCAACATATCCAAACACATATATCATTTTTGAGTTCAATGTTTTTAGAATTGATGTCAAGTGTTAGTGTCCAGAAAATATTTGAAAGGAATCTCTTCAATAGGGTGAAAATAGTAGGCAGACATAGTCAGAATGACTGGTGACTAAGGTCAAAGAGGAATCTTCATGATGAAGAATCTAAGAAGTACTGAGCGATAGTAGACAGACATAGCTAGGATGACTAGTGATTAACGCAAGAGAGATCTTCCATAAAGAAACTTGGAGACATGACCCAAGAAACAGTAGGTAGACATAGCTAAAACAACTTGTGACTGTTGCGAAAGAGATTCTATGAGGAGAATCTTTAAAAATGAGGGACACTAGCACCAGTAGATAGATGTAGTAAGGACCATTGGTGACTGTCATGAAGGAGATTCGATGAGGAGAATCTCAAAAAGAGTGACACTAGTGACAGTAGGTAGACATAGTAAGAACCACTGGTGACTATCACGAAGGAGATTCTATGAGGAGAATCTCAAAAATAGTGACACTGGTGATAGTAGGCAGACATAATGAGGACCACTGGTGACTATCACGAAGGAGATTCTATGAGGAGAATCTCAAAAACAATGATAGTGGTAATAGTAGGCAGACACAATGAGGACCACTGGTGACTATCGTGAAGGAGATTCTATGAGGAGAATCATGAAAAAAGTGACACTGGCGATAGTAGGCAGACACAGTGAGGACCACTAGTGACTATCGTGAAGGAGATTCTATGAGAAGAATCACGAAAATAGTGAAACTGGTGATAGTAGGTAGACACAGTGAGGACCACTGGTGACTATCGCGAAGGAGATTCTATGAGGAGAATCTTAAAAATAGTGACACTAGCAACAGTAGGTAGACACAGTGAGAACCACTGGTGACTGTCACAAAGGAGATTCTATGAGGAGAATCTCAAAAATAGTGACACTGAAGGGGAATGCCCTTGAGTTGTAACCAGACTCAATCCATGGATACATGAGTGGAAAGCAAGAAAAGTAGGAAAGTAGGAAAGCAACTATACAAAAAGCCTGAAGGTGCACTAGAAGATGGGGCATTGGGAACAAGAGGCACCTATTTGCCAGGTTTTCACTTTCTTGGGAGGATTCTTTTTTTTTGCTACCATGATGCCTGTTTCCAAGTTTTCACTAATGGCACTCTTCTTGTTTTTTCAATTTTTTTGTATTTTTCTTTTTTTGAATTTTTTTTGGTATTTTTTGATTTTTTTCAATTTTTTTGGTGTTACCAAGGCACCTATTGCTAGGTTTTCACCAGGATAACTTTATTTTTATTTTTATGAATTTTTTTTTTAGGACATATAGATATGTACAAAGAGCTTATTGATATTAGATCAACTGTAAAATTGCTTTAGGTGGAGAGTGTTGACAGGTTCTTTAAGCACTTCTCCTTTGGTTGTGGAAAGCTGATAGGCACTAGATCCATATACTATAGTAATGATGTAGGGACCGAGCCAATCTGGTTCAAACTTTCCTTTTTGTACTCGCTGTTATTGATTCTTAGGGTTCTCTCTCAGGACGAGGTCACCCAGCTGGAAGTCATGTGGCTTGACCCTCCAATTGTAGTTTCTTTCCATTTTTTGTTGATATACTCGCAAATGATCACATGCCACTTGTTGTCGCTCATCTAGTAACACAAACTCTTGAAGTTGAGCTAGCTTGTAGTCATCATCAGTGATAAGGCCCTTCATGGAGATTCTCAAGGTAGGAATCTCAATCTCTATCGGAAGCACAACATCCACCCCATAAACCAATGCAAGGGAGTCGTGCTCTTTGGAGTTTTGATGCTTGTCCTATACACCCATAGGGCTGGGTTGATCTGGAGATGCCAGTCTCTCCCTGACTTGCTGACTGTGTGATGAAGAATTTTGAGAATCACCTTATTGGATGCCTCAACCTAGCCATTACCCTGTGGGTAATAAATGGAAGGCCAATGTTGTGTGATTTTGAATTTCTTGTATAGTTCCTTGAGATCTTTGTTCTTGAATTTTTCTCCATTGTTAGTCATGATTGAGGATAGTACACCATATCTGTAGATGATGTAGTTTGTGATAAAAAGTGCTATAGTTTTTCCATTGGCAACTATGAGAGGTACTGCCTCTACCCATTTCGTGAAGTAATCTGTAGCCATGATAATGATCTTATGTCTATTAGAGGAGGTTGGGTGGATCTATCCCACCAAGTCGAAGGCCCATTATTGAAATGGCCATGTTGTAGTAGAAGGAATCAGCTCTTTGGCTAGAGCGTGAACAAGATTCATGTGTAGCTGATACTACTTGCAAGACCTAGCATACTTCATAACTTCTTGCTCCATTTTAGGCCAGTAGTAACCAACATGAAGGAGTTTGCAAGCTAGTGTCAGGCCATTGGACTAAGATCCACAAATTCCCTTGTGAATGTCAATTAGTGTGCATTTGGACTCTTCGAGTTCTAAACACCTAAGGAGTTTTCCATCGAGACCTCTCCTATACAGATCATCAACAATAATGACATAATGTGAAGCATTACGAATTAGGTAACATTTCTCATTTTGGGTTAGATCTTTCAGAATGGTTTGATTGTGGAGGTAGGAATAAATGTGATGGTAGCAGGATGATTCTTACCCTATAATAGAATAGATCATCTTACAATCAGGGGTGTCATAGGCTAGGTAGTGTAACACATCCACCAAGAACTCATGTCAGAGATCATTTTCAAACATTTGTAGCAGGGAGGCCAGAGTGGTCATGGCATCAACCACTTTATTATTTGCTCATGGAACTTCCTAGAAGGTGATGTGTGCAAAATACTTCTTTAAGTCATCAACCATGCACTTGTAAGGAATTAGTTTCTCATCCTTTGTTTGGTACACATCATTAACCTAGTTAATAATAAGCTGAGAGTCATCAAAGATGTCTAACTGATCCACTCTCCATTCGGCTACAATTTTCATGCCATTGATCAAAGCCTCATATTCAGCAATGTTATTTGTACAAGGAAACATAATCTTGTACACTTTGGGAAATGAGTATCTCTATGGTGTAATAAAGAGTAATATACTGTTCTTAATTAATTAGAAGTAGCTTCTCCATTTAATTAAATAATTTTTTTTAATTAATTAGAAATACCTTCCCCATTTAATTAAATAATTTCTTTTAATTAATTGAGATAGGCATATTTATTAAATTAAATAAATTTAATCTTGTAGTACATTAGCCTTAGGAGATAATTTAATTTAATAAAGTATGAATACTTTAGATTAAATTAAATTGAAATCAAATAGGTTTAATGTGGCTAATATGAGTGTGTACTATATAGATTAAATAACGAGTATGATGAATGCAGATTAGGGTTTTCTACATCTAAAAATTAAGTCAAGTAGTGAATATCAGAATGAGAATTGCCTATTAGGATAGGTCTTAGGATTGATCAGAAATAGACTAGAATTGGTATAATGGAAGTGAGCCAATTTTGGGGTATTACAAAAGGAACATAAGAGTTTGGTGTATACTACAAGAAAAATGAAAAGTTTGACTTGAGAGCCTAAATTGATGCTTATTGGGCTAGGAACATAGATGAAAAAAAGAGCACCAATGGAGAAGCGCTTTTCTTAGGCAATAGAATAGTTATATGGACTAGTGAGAAATAAAGTTGCACCTCACAATCTATTGCTGAAGTTGAATATGCCATTGCAACTATCAATTGTACAAACATAGGATGGATCAAGTAGATACTGAGAGGAATGAAGGAAGAAATGATATAACCATTAATACTTTATATGATAATACAAGTGTTATCATTATATTAAAGAATCTAGTGATGCACACTAAGACAAAGCACATTGCAATCAAGTATCATTACTTGAGAGAGCTAGTTCAAGATAAAGAGGTGAAGATGAAATATGTTAACACAAAGGAGCAAATTGTTGATATCTTCAAAAAACAATTACCTAAGGATGCTCATGAATATCTAATAGGTAAACTAGGGGTGATACCACTATCAAAGGCTATCAGGGTAACAAGAGGACTACCTTGCATTAAATGAGCTTATTGCCAAATGTTACAAATTAATGTAGAGGATCTTACTTTAGGAGCTTCCTAAAGTAATCAAAATTCTGAAACTCAAAAACAATCATGAGCAAGGTGATAGACAGAGAAGTTGGAAAAGTCTAAATCTACATGTTAAGATGAAAAGATGATATGTCTTTAGCATTATTGTCAAAGAGGGAGAAAAAGCATTAAACTGATCATCATCAAAGGGATTCTAATCATTATCAGAGAAAGTATATCAAAGGAAGATATCAAAATATTGTTATCTTAGAGGAAGTTAATTACTAATGTTGTTGATCAAAGGAAAATACATGTATGAAGAGTAAGATATAGAATAATGAAGAGGGAGAACTCTTAAGTAAGCTACCTAGTAAGAGGGAGTTATAAGAAAAATCTTAGAGGAAGTCATAAGAAGTAATTTTGTAGCCTAATTAGAAGATGGATGCTATTGATAGAGGGAGGAATTTTGGTACAAGTTCTCTTTTTGGTATTGTCTTACTATCTTAACCTAGTCATTTTGGTTAAACAAAGTGTTTTGCCATTTAAGTGACTTGGTTGATCAGTTTTGTTTGTCATCAATGCCAAAGAGGGAGACTGTTGAAGCATAAAATGTGTTTCAATCATTATTTTGTCATTGATGTCAAACCTACTATTTATTGGCAAGATAATTTCTTATAAGATTCAAGTACTATCACTTAGTTGATTGATGAAGAGGATTTGATCAATAAGATGTAATAATAGCACCTAGTGGAAAGGTTGAGTTATGATTATGTAATGAAGTACAAGGATTAGTTAAGACAATGATAACATGATGTATTGATAATCTACTTGAGGTTATAAAGGCTAGTTACACTTAGAAACTTTAGAAGAAAAAGCTACATAAAAGATTAACTACCAAGCTTGATTGAGTTGTTAGAAGGCGTCGAGAAAAGTTAGTATGAGCTGAGCAAAAAATTAGTTGAAGCCAAGTAAAAGTAAATTCTAGTATATGCCAAGGAAGAAACTTGATGTCATGTAAAGTTTATTTGATGATGGGTGATTTTAAAATTTATTTTGACCAATGTATTATGTGTTGAGTATCAAAATATTGATAATGTTGAGCTACTACATTATTTAAAAGATCAATGATTCACTGAATCTAAGCTGACAACTCTATTTTCTTGAAACCTGTGGACTAGGAGGAAGATAATTTTGATGAGTTGGTGGCACATAAATCAATATAAACCATTTTTAAGGAAAATTCAAGCTTCTAGGAGAGGCTTCTAGAAGAGGTACAAGATATGGGGTAGATACATTGTATCCTACCTAATCCATCCAAACCCTAAAATGGATGATGGAAAAGAAAGAAAAAAAAGTACCTTAATATCCTATAAAAGGGAATGTTTGGTCATGAAGCAAAGAAAGACTAGAAGGTTAAGTGTGAAAAATGGTTTTGCTTCATCAAGTGACCAAGAAGGTCACTGCATTGGCATGCTAACCAAGAAGGCTTAAGGACATGAATGCTTTAAGGGTGAACAAGTTGTCAAAAATGCAAAACTGTATGAAAGTGAAGTAGAATTGAGAATGGAATAATGATCTATAATCTACAAGAGAAGTTGTAAGTTATATTAGATCAAAGCTCTACTATTACTATCTAACAATTGTATAAGTTTAGCATATATTTTTTAGATTGAGGTTGACCTATTCATCATTTGAAAATCTTTTAAGTAGGTGGCATTCCAAGTGAATGGCCTAAAGTCCTCCAATAAGGCTCACTTCTAACAGGTTGATCAAAATCCCTTATCTAGGTCACAATTAACAATGTGTGTTGTATCATTTAATAGGGTTGGCCTTTCACAAGACATCACTTTAGAAGAGTGAAAAGGAGTAGCATGTTACTGGTGGTTTTTCCAAAATTGGGTTTCAAGTTTAAATTATTCTATCAAGTGTGTTGATGAATCTCTTATGTTTCCTGATTATATTTCTACAAGCTTATATAATAGTAACCTACAAGTTTTGGTGATTGCATGGATACATGCACAAATATGAATATTTTATGGGTTCACTAAGCTAAGGAAGAAAAGTTTTATTTGTTCATTTGGACCTTGAATAACTAATTCACCCCCCTTGTCAATTATTCTAAAGAATACCAACAACATCTAAGTATTTGGTATATGTATTTGATGTCAAAAGAAGAAATGATAAGTCTAGAAATAGTTGCATAAGTTTTGGTGATATCTATTTAGAGATAGAGTTTATAGAGGAATCTTCTAGTAAAATTTTTATATCTCCTATCATAATTATAGTGGAGGATGTGAAGAAGACATGTTGGTGATAACATGGCTAAGGTCACTCATCATAATATTGTGTGTATGGAAAGATATTCAAGTTGCAAGGCAAAATATTAATGTTATCACTAAGTGTAACATGTTTTTAATGTGGTCCTATAATAATTAATTGAGAAGGTCTAAAAACTGACTCAAGGAATTTTTTTGAGGATTTGGTATAAAGGAAGGACATTTTCCTTTGTCAATTATGGTATGGAATTGTATTGATGTGAAGTGATTGTAAGAAGAAAGTGAGAGAAATGCAAAGTTGAGCAGAGTAGAGTGGAAGTGAAGGAAACTTCAATGTTGACATTTTGTTGAGTGATCTAAGGTTTGATATTTGGATCCATGGTTTGTGACCTAGTCTACAAGGTATAAGAATGATTGATTCAATTGAAAAAAAAAAGGAAAGAAAAACATAATAGTAAATTGCATGTTTGAGCAGTGAGCTCTTCTTGTAGTTGAAATTGCATGTTTGGGTAGTGGGCTCTTCCTGCATATATTATACTACAATTTGTAACAAGGTTGGAATCTCCTAACATGGATTCAAAGTCTCCTAATAGAGACTCATATATATTGAATGTTTTAGTAGACTCCTAATAGGGTCCATCCTCTAGCAAGGAATATTTATATTAGTACATCATGTTGTAGGCATCATTACCACCAGGGTTTTCCCTTTGATCAAGGGTTTCCCTAGTTAACATATCTAGTGTAATTGTCTATGTGCATCCTATTATGGTTGATGATTACTTTTGTTGAATGGTTAAGTTTTTTTTAAAATAATAAATTTTTTAGTTGTTGGATAACTAGTTCAAAACCCACCCCACCTCCACCCACCTCCCCACTCATTTATCTCGGTGGATTATTCTTTCTAACAATTAGTATCAGAGCATCAGATCCTTGAAGATAAAGTTTAACAACTTTGGGAGATCCATGGAAAACAAAGGTAGTCCTACATCTAATAGAAGAAATTTTGACACCCAAATGATGAAAATTCTTGGTGAGTTATCAAGTTTGTGTAAAGAGTAGAGTATTGACTTTTTACATATAGAATCCTTCTGTTGCATACAAAGGAATAAAAGTGCAAGTGAATATAGATCTAGATCAGAAGAAGTCATAAAGATAAAATAAGGTATTGATCTACTTACAAAGAGAGAACTAGAAGGTATGGAAATTTTTGCTTCTTGGACATGCAATGAGTTTGGTCATTTTCCATCTACATACCCTAAGAGAGTAAGGAAAACTAGAAAGAGTTTACTTTATGATGAATTTGAAGAATTTAAAGTAAGCATGGAAGGATTATTGAAATATTGTGATAATAATGAGCTTGAATTGGTTAAGGAAAAGGAATTAGTAGAAGAGATAGCTTTGACCTAACTATTGTTGATCCAAAGGATAACCATGAAAATGTGGAAGTTATCATTAGTAATGATTTGTAGAATAGGAATAAGATTGAAGAACAAAGATCTTATCCTAAAACAAAAGAAAGTGTTGAGTTTAGAAACCTTGAACATAATGGCATTAAAGAGAGAAGGAATAGGACAATTATAGAAGCAAAAAGATCCATATTAGTAGAAAATGATGTATGCAAGATGTTTGCAGAGAAGCTATGAATATAATAGTCCACATTATGAATAGACTACAAGTTAGGAAAGACACAAACAAGACCCCTTATGAATTGTGGTTTGGCCACTAACTTATAGTTAAGTATTTTAAATTTTTGGGACTAAGTGTTATATCAAAAAGGATGATGATATTCATAAATTTGATGTTAGAAGTAATGAGGGTATGTTTCTTATTTATTCATTGGAAAAAAAGGCTTATAGATGTTATAATCTGAGAACTAAGACTATTATGGAAAGTGCAAATGTAAGAATTGATGAGGAATTTAAGATACAAGAGAGAATAGTTGATTATAATTCAAATGATGATGTTCTTACTAAACCAAGGAATGATGAAGTATTTCTTGATACTATCAATGATTTACAGAACGAAGTAGAGATGAGGTAGGAACAAAGCTCAAAACCTTTAGTAAAGCCAAGAGTCGAGATAGTAACTCATGCTTCAAGAAAGAATATGATAGAGAATCATCCATCTGAGTAAATCATCAAAAGTAAAGATAAAGGTGTGACGACAAGAAGTAGAGTCAATGAAACTATGCTTGATATCTCAAGTTGAACCTAAGAATGTAAATAAAACATGTAAAAATGATTATTGGAAACAAACTATGAAAGAGGAATTGGATCAAATAGTAAAGAATGAGACATGGGAATTGGTTCCTAGA
Source organism: Cupressus sempervirens (assembly GCA_028749045.1). Lineage (NCBI taxonomy): Eukaryota > Viridiplantae > Streptophyta > Pinopsida > Cupressales > Cupressaceae > Cupressus > Cupressus sempervirens. The sequence continues at coordinate 588,658,533 of CM053788.1, forward strand.
CCATTAGACAAGAATGTGATAGGAAGTAAATGGGTATTCAAGAACAAAATGAATGAACAAGATAAATTTGTAAGGAAAAAAACAAGATTGGTATGTAAAGGGTACTCACAGCAAGAAGAAATAGACTATGATGAGACCTATGCTCTAGTGGATAGAATAGAAGTAATAAGATTATTCTTAGCCTATGTATCACAAAAGAAATTCAAAGTGTATCAGATGGATGTCAAGTCAACATTTCTAAATGGAGAACTCAAAGAAGAAGTGTACATTGAGTAGCCTGAAGGTTGTCCTTTGGTAGATGACAAGGACATAGTATGCGAACTAAAGAAAGCATTATATAGTTTGAAGCAAGCACCCATAACCTAATATGTAAGGTTAGAAAAGAATTTGAGAAAGCTTGGATAAAGTAAAGGTACAACATATAGTAATCTATATTGGAAAGGAATTGGTGATTGTTTGATGATTTTGGTAATATTTTTTGATGATATCATATTTAGAGGAAATGATGAAGAAAGTGACAAATTTACTGAAGAGATGATGAAGGAATTTGAGATAAGTATGATAGGAGAAATGAAATATTTTCTAGGGTTACAAATTGTATCGAGTAAAAAAGGAATATTTATTTCTTATACTAAGTACTTGAATGATTTACTAAAAATGTTTGGTTTAGAAACATGAAAACCTATTAGAACACCTATGGTAACTAGATACAAGTTATCTACAAAGGATGAGACACCTACTCTTGACTAGAAAAAGTACAAACCTATGATAGGAGTATTGCAATATTTGACTTACACAAGGCTAGATATAGAAAATATAGTTGGAATTATTGCAAGATTCCAAGATAATCCCAAAGAAGCACATTATGTAGCAGTCCAAAGGATATTTAGATATTTTAAAGGAACATCTAAGTTTGGATTACGGTATGATAGATCTAATGATTTTACTCTAAGTGCTTATACTAATACTAATTGGGAAGGCAATATGAATGAAAGAAAGAGCACAAATGGTGGAGACTTCTTTCTTGGTGAAATATTAGTTTATTTGTTAAGCAAGAAGTAGGATAGCACATCCCAAAGTAAAGTGGAAGCAAAATATGTTGCAGCAACAAAAAATTGCAATCAAGTTTTTTGGATGAAGCAGATGCTAACGGATATAAGGATAGAGATCAATGAACCTATTGTTATAAATTGTGACAACACAAGCATGGTAAATATGTCTAAGAATCCAATGTTACATTGTAAGACCAATCATAATTCTATTAAGTGTTACATGTTGAGAAAGGAAGTTTCAAAAAAGAAAATTAGATTACAATATGTTGTTGGAATGTCTTAATGGGAAGAGTTCTTCTAAGAAGGGGGGGGGGGGGGGGGGGGGGGGGGGGGGGTGGTGGAGTGAATCATAAGTATTGACCTTTTCTCTTATTTTAAATCCTTAATAAGATATAATTGAAATTAACATGCATGCATATAAACATTAAACAATCATGAGAAGCAAATATGCATCACCACACAACATGTGAGATTTTGGTGACCCAGAAACCCTCCAAGAATAAGAAGGTAAAATTGGGGTGGGTATGATACCCACAAAATTATTGCAGCAATTGATTTCAATCACTTCTGATGGTTTGCCCTATTAAAGGATACAACACACTATTAAATGTGACCCTATTAAAGGATTTCTACACATTGTTAGGAGTGTGTGCTATTAGAGGACTTAAGAGCATTCAACTTAGAACACCTTGCTAAAGGATTTACATAAGGCTATTAAACCCACCTAACTCAATAGGATTTCCAAATTCCTAATACAATTGTGAGAGAGTATCAGAATAATACACTTGATCTAATGCAATCTTTGATGCTGATATCAAGTACTTGATGTGCTCTTCTATCACTGATCTCTGCTAGATTTGATCTGTTGATTATGTTCCTTGTTGTGTTCTGATCAACTAGATGTGTAAATGTCGTCCTTTCCACTAAATCTTTGACACCAATGTTCTACAATGACTTTAATAATAGGATCTACATTTTCTTCTTCTCACGGCCCCTCTCTCTATTATTTAATGGCATCAAGACTCCCTTATAAGGATTGGTGGTTCATTATGCATCCTTGATTCAAATGTTCCCACTCAAACCCTTGAAATTCTCCTATTGGATGCATGCAGTCTCAAATTTTTTGATTGGTTGCATGAGGATTGCATACATGATTGGGAGGATTTGATCTTATCCTTTTATCATATCATGAGTCATGCATAACTATTTCACATAATGATTTGCAATTGCACAAGCTTTCATGCTGATCCTACATTACTCAGCACATGAAGTAATACTGATGCTCAACACCATCTATTATGGATTGTTTTGCATCCACTGTGTTTCCTGGTTACTCGGATCCTATAGAATTACTATGTCACTCAACACCTATAGAATTACTATGTCACTTGGCACCTATAGAATTCCTATATTACTTGGCACTTGTTAACTTCCTGTGTTCAACACACATTGAACTTCTGCTTTGTTTGGCACATACTATCTTTTGATCTACTCAGCACTATCTATAACTTGGCATGTGTTAGGATTATGGCTTCGCTTCCATTTTATACTTGACATGTATAATGAAGATGGTTAAGTGTGTTGACAGTCATTTGTCAAACTTACTTATTTGATCAACAATATACCCCTTTGACATGAGTGTCAAAAACACTTAGTTGATCATTCATGATCTAATCCTTATGTTTACATTCTTCACTTATAAAATTTCAAAAAGATATTGTGAACAAAAATATACCTTATGACTCCCCCTAAGTTTATCATGTCATGAATTCTGATGTCTTGTGCCATTGTTCCTAATGTTCTCTATTTCTTACCTTGTTTCTAACCTATTCTTGCCTTCTGATCCTGTTTAATGACCTTATTATCTCCTTATCTTCTTTCTATATGCATTTCTCCTCCTTCAATATATCTCCCCCTTAGAATATTATCTCCTTCATTATCTCCCTCTTTTTGACACTGGTGTCAAAAGGTTCTAAATAGTAATGTCATGCTTGGCCAAAAAGGTCTTGTTTACCTCAAGGAGTATTTTGAGAGCTACATCCTAGTTATTCAATGCAATATCCAATGACTTGTGTTGGATTGCAAGGTCTGTTGCTAGATCAACAAGTCCTTCGTGTGTAGAAATATTTGGATCCTTCTTGAGGACTGTTTCAACATACATTTGCTCCTTTTGTATGACTTCCAAATGAGGAGTAATTGAGGCTTGAATTTGCATCAAATTTTCTTTAATAGTGGCCTCTTCTATTGATAGTGCAGCTAATTCCCTCTGAGTGTGAAGCATTTAAGTAAAATTCTTCTCACTCTATGTAAGATTTCAGGGTAGTTCCATACTAGAGAGCTTAAGTTTTCTCTTAAGATTCAAAATTTTCTAATTTATTTCTTGTGTGAACCTGGAAAAATCACACAATTTTTTGTAAACGAAAAAGATGTTTTGTAGTACAATCTTTCCCTTATCCACCTTCTTGGCTAGGTCAACCTATCCCAAAATAATGTTATTAGCTATCTTTTGGTTGACCTTGTTGAGAAACTTCTTTTCTAACCATTCCATGAGTTTTACATTTGTATCATGGTCTTCATTATTCACTTGGTCAACTATATCAGATAGTTTCTCAAGGATTAGACTGCCTACATTTGGAGGTTGTAGGCTGAAGACATCCTTGAGTATATCTTTGATCTCATTCATTGCCTACTTGTATTTGAAGTTTTTCCTCAATGCCTCTTGTCTCCTTCTCTTGTCCAATGCACTTTTTATTTCATTCATCTTTTTCTTAGTTAAAGTGCTTGAATCAGGGTATTTCAATTTCTTCGTCAAGCTCAAGAATACCATAATGAAATGTCCTAGCTACCCTAGTAGAACTTGAGCTTGGTGTAATAACTTGTAAGGTCAACATGTCAGTACTTAGATGCTGAATAGATTTTGTAGGAGTACCTATTTTAGGTAGTTCAATCAATGTTTGTATTGTAGACTCCTCCTTATCCTATGTTTTTGCATTCTCTTCTTGTGCCACTTTTGTTGGGGGTGTACTTGTTATCTACACTAATGTACCTATGACTTCCCCTGCTGTTGCACCTAGCTCTTGATGAGCTTGCATGGCTATTCTTTGTGGTGATGGAGGTAGTAGAAATCAAAGTCTAGAAATTTGAGTGATTTGAGGTAGTTCTTGTGGTGGCACCTCACCTTTCATGATTTTATCTACTGACTTTTGGACCTCATCTATACTGACCAATATGGGACTTGTACACAATTGTGCTTGAAGAGTTATTTAGTCAAGGATCTTAGTGAGATCCTCTATAGTTAATGGGTTGATTTTTTGACTTGAGGTTTCAACAACATCCTTAATCTTTATGATTTCTACAGGTGTGGTAGTAGAGTGAGGAGGACTAGGAGGTGGAAGTTGTGTGTCTTGCACACTTTGCTGCTCATTAGTACCCTTGTCTTCCTCCTCTTCAACCTTTTTCTCTACTTCTATCTTCTTTTCTCTCCTCTTTCTTCTCTCTTTTGGTTTAGTAGTAGCTTCTTCTTTGTATTTCTGTTCAAAGACATCTTCAATTTTCCTATATAAATTCTTCCATGATCTTGTGGTTCTTTGTACAACTTCTTCAATTTTGTTTTGGAGAGTGGAGAATGCCCTATACTTAGGTGTAAACCTATTGTTATAACTTTTGACTACTTTAGTTATCTATTCCCTTGTCAAATTAGGTAGTATGCTTGCTAGGGTTGATTCTATCATCTCTTTCTCCATTTTTAGACAAAAATGCCATCTGTCTTCTACAATTTTAGACAATTCTTTTGGCAATTGTCCATCTAGTTCAAGAGGTGTATTCTTGAAGTGTGCCATCATTGCATAGACTAATTCTTCTATCCTATTTTGTTCCTCTTTAGTGAACTTATTGAAGTCAATCTTTTTCATGTCACTTAAGTCTCCATTCCTAATATTTTCGCATAATGTATCAGCTGAAGACTTAGGAGGATGACTTACCTTTTTAGTTTCATCTTCCTCATCAGTATTAGGTTGAACCACATATCTTTTTCTTTTTCTTGGCTCTTCATGTGCCTTCTTGGTTGTCTTTTTCTTCTTTGTAACTTCCTTTTTGGCTTTTTGTGTGGAGACCCTTGTTGTAGCCCTGGTTGTTGGCTTCTTGGGTGTTGGCATGGTAACTTTCTTTGGTTTAGTCTAAGGAGTAGGAGGCATCTTTGCTTTCCTTTTGATGACCTTGCCTTTGATGGGTGCTTCCTTGGCTTCTTATTCCTCATCACTCTCATCTTTGTGTTCACCTTGGCCTTGTGTCAATTCGAGTGGCCCTTGTTCTAGCTCATCTTTATATTTCTCATCATCACCTTCCTCTTCATCTTCACCATTTTCTTCTTCTTCTCCTACTGCACTTGTTTCTTCAACACCAAATTTCTTCTTTATCTTCTTCACCAACTTCTTCTTCTTTTTCACTACAATGGCTATTTTGAGTTCTATAACAAATCTTGATCTGACAAAATCATAGGTTCCAAATGCCTTTGTAGTTTTATCCATCTCCTCTGCAAGTAATGTTGTGATGGCTATTGAAGCTTGGTCAACATCGAGCTCATATCCCAATGGTTTGAGTCATCTTACTCTTGGAAGGACTGCTTGGATGTAAATATAGTCAATATCAACCAAAAACCAAATATCCTTTACATGCTTTTCCACCATTGAAATAGGTATTATCATTCTCCTTTTCATTGTGCTCTTGAAATCATCAAAATAGATAGACATTTGATCATGAAATCTATCTCCCATTTGTGCAATAAAATCATTTATTTGATCAACAATTGTTTTGTTCTGATCCCAATTGACTTTTCCAAATGAAGGGAATTCCTTCATCACATAAAATAACATACAAACTAAAATTGACCCAAATTTGCATTGTGCTCCCTTGGATTTTCTTATTGCTCCAAGATTTTTATTAATCTGTTGCAACATGAGCTCTACAAGGTCATATGTATGATCATTCTTTATCAGTTTGTATACAATATCAATAGCTATACAAGGCACACTATTTAATCTGCTAGATTGATAAAATTTGTGTGATATGATCCTTATAGCAAAATCTAAAAGGGGATTAGTTATGGTGTCTATGGTCATGCCTCTATTGTTCCACTTTTCTCCTACTTTCTTCTCAATGGTTTCCCTCTTATCACTTTTGAGTGTCTTGGGCCAATCTATGGTTGGAAAACCAATCACCCTATGAACCATTTTCTTAGTAATCTTGACTGGTCCTTGCTCTAGCCAGAATGATCCATCATGAATTTTGCTAAGCACTATGTGTATCCACTCATTTTTTAATACAATTGGAAAAACTAAGGCTTTGGTTAAACCCTTCTTCTCTACAATTGAAAATTCATCCTTCAATATTCTATCATCACAGGGTTTTTTGTAGGCATTATAGATTTCCAAGTCTCCTATGGCTCCTATTTTGCAGTTATAATACCTTCACACATCCTCAACCATAACAACTTTTTTGGGGATTATAGACAATGCACTTGCAGGATCATTTTTGTATGCTACCTCTAGTATGGGCCTAAACTCAAGTTGTTTAACCTCATTGCTAAAAAGCTAAATCTCATGGCTTTCCTTCCTTTGGGTTGACTTTGAACCAAATGCCATTTTGACTGAACTAGGGTTTAATGTTTAAAGAAAACTTCACAAACTATACAACTGGGTACCTGAAGGAAATACCTAGTTAAATGCTTAAATCACTTGGGTTGATGTTGAATCATATGCAAATCATTAATTGAATGCTTGAAAATTGCTCAATCATGCTCCTAGTAATCACTCTTCGTTTGAATAGCTCAAAATGAATCAATTTTTACTTTTAAGCAGCTCAAAACCCTTGCATTTAATGCATTCTTGTACCTTCACCTATCACTTAGCTTCCAAATGTTTTCAACTCGGCATCTATTCTATTTCACTCGGTAGCCATTCTCACTCAGCATCTTCTAACTTTGTTGATAACTTGGCAACCACTACAATTTCTACTAGGCTTCTACTAAACTTCTTGACTCGGCATCCAAAGTAGTTCCACTCGACAACCAAAGACATCTTCGCATCATCATTCAAATTTTATCTTTCCATCTTGTCTCATGTAGATGTATACTTTGTAGCACTTCTTCACTATTTAGGGCTAATGTATTATACTTCCTTATATGTATCAACCCCATAGGATCATCTTGTGATTAGTTGGATGGATATGATCACTTGACCTCTCAGGTGAAGTGACCCTTCCATTGGATGTACTTGGTCCATCTTTTTTTTGCCATGACTTCTTCATGTCTATTCTAATGTGTTCCTCATCAACCTTTTCTTTGCCCTCATTTACTTCAGTCTTGGGTGTGTTGGCCTTTGTTGGACAATTCCTACTAACATTTCTAGTTTTTAAGCAACTGAAGCAAGTAGTTTGGTTCAACCATCTTTTATAGTTCCCCTTGAAATGTGTTCTGATGTAATTCTAGTGTATGTGACCATACTCTTCACAAGAATGACAACTTTGTGTTGTATTGTAGTCCCAATTGTAATGGTGTACATAGTTGTCCCTTCTTACATACTAATTTGGTGTCCACATAGGCTTTGATCTACATTCAAAGGCTCTATGTCCATACTTCTTGCAATTATGGTAGTGTGCATCAAATCTTTATGTCCTTGTGACTTTAGACCTGTAGTCTTGTTTTATGTGACCTTGCATGTTGCACTTGTGATAGTAACCCTTGCTTTTTGTTGTGTTTGGTTTATTGATCCTTCTACTCCTACAAACATTAGCAGTATACCCCTTTTTATTATAGTAATGAAAAGTGTGTTTAGAATCCTTACCTTTGTTACTTCTTTTCTTAGCACAATATGATGATTCATCAACTTTAGTGCTGGTGTATCCAAGTATTGATGTATCATGGGCTGATCTTGGGGATTTCAACAACTGTTCAAAGTACTTGATAGCTTCACTGGACTTGTTGAGATTCTCTTCTATTTCATTTTCTCTCTTCAATTCATTATACAATTGTTCATTCTACATCCTTAAAGTAGAGATATCAATATATTTCATATTGAGTTCATGATGAAGATTCATCAGTTGGCCAAGTGTATCCGTCTGCATGTTTAAGATCCTTGTCAATTCAGTATATTTTTCTTCAAGTCTATTTGCAAGGTTTCTTTTGTCATGTTCCACATGACTCTATCCTCAATTGCTCTTTTCTTTTTCTTAGTGATTTCACATAACATTATGGCCTGTGATTCATGTTCCATCTTGAGAGATTTTATCTCTTCTACTTGAATTCTATTTTTCTCCATCAATTCTACTATTGCTGCATCAAACTCTTTGAAATCTCCTTTGGAAAATACATGTGCGGTGTCAATCTCCTTGTAGTGAATATCATTTTTGGCTATAGCTATTTCCTTCCTTCTTTTTAAGGATTTTCATAATTCCTCTCTAGCTTCATCTACCTTGTGTAGAGTGAGATGCACATCTATCACTTGGTTCTCAATGATCTTCCCAAGTTTGAAAACTTCCATCTTTAGATCTTTTCCTCCAAGCTATTAGGCTTCTTCTCAATAGAACTTGGCTCCGATACCAATTGTTGGAATGTCTTAATGGAAAGAGTGCTTCTGAGGGGGTGGGGGTGAATTAGAAGTACTAAAGTTTTCTCCTATTTTAAATCTTTAATAACATATAACTAAAATTAGCATGCATGCATATAGAAATTAAACAATCATGAGAAGAATACATGCATCACCACATAACACTTGAGATTTTGATGACCTGAAAACTCTCTAGGAATAAGAAGGTAAAATTGGGGTGGGGATGACACCCACAAAATTACTGCAACAATTGATTTCAACAACTTTTGATGGTTTGCCTTGTTAAAGGCTACAACACACTATTAAATGTGACCTTGTTAAAGGATTTCTACACCCTGTTAGGAGTGTGCCCTGTTAGAGGATTTAAGAACATTCAACTTAGAATGCCACCTTATTAAATGATTTATATAAGGCTGTTAAATGCACCTAACTCAATAGGATTTCCAAATTCCTAATACAATTGTGAGAGAGTATTAGAATAATACACTTGATCTAATGCAATCTCTGATGCTGATCTCAGGTACTTGATCTACTCTTCTATCACTAATCTCTGCTAGATTTGATCTACTGATTGTATTCCTTGTTGTGTTTTGATCAACTAGATGTGTAAATGTCATCTTTTCACTAAATATTTGACACCAATGTTTTGCAATGACCTTAATAATAGGATCTAATTTTCCTTCTTCTCATGGCTCCTCTCTCTATTGTTTAATGGTGTCAAGACTCCATTATAAGGATTAGTGGTTCATTATGCATCCTTGATTCAAATGTTCCCACTCAAACCCTTGAAATTCTCCTATTGGCTGCATGCAATCTCCAATTTTTTGATTGGTTGCATGAGAATAGCATAGGTGGATTTGATCTTATCCTTTTATCCTATCATGAGTCATGCATAACCATTTCACATCATGGTTTTCAATTGCACAAATTTCATGTTGATCCTGCATTGCCCAACACATGAAGTAATACTAATGGTCGACACCATCTATTATGGATTGCTTGGCATCCACTATGTTTCCTAGTTACTTGGCTCCTATATAATTACTGTGTCACTCAACACCTATAGAATTACTATGTCACTTAGCACCTAGAGCATTCCTATGCTACTTGACACCTATTAATTTCCTATGTTTAGCACACATTGGACTTCTACTTTACTCAACACATACTAACTTCTGATCTACTAGGCACTATCTATAACTTGGCATGTGTTAGAATTCTATCTCAGCTTCCATTGTATACTTGGCATGTATAGTGAAGATGGTTAAGTGTGTTGACACTCATTTGTCAAACTTACTTATTTGATCAACATATGTGAGCACAAAAGAGAGGATTGCAGATATATTCACTAAGCCTCTTCCCAAATAGACTTTTGAGTATTTGCAAGGTATGCTAGGGGTTATGCCCTTTCCTATATTAGAGTAGAAGATGCGAGAGGGCATCATTCCAATGTAATAGAGCACCATTGTTGTTTGGATTGAATGTTGATGCTTCCTCTATGGGGTAAAAAGTTATCTAGGACTCTTGTTAGATGTTGTTTCAGAATAGTATCTCTAGGTAAGAATCATTTATTATAGAATTTGATGTAGTAAAGTTGGTTGCTAAAACCTTTGACATTGACGTCAACGAGGGAGAAGTTCGGCATGAAAAATAGCATGTTCAAAAGATGTACAACATGATAGTTGGGAGAAGTTCAGCATGAGTATAGCATGTTTAGAAGAATTATAGCATGAAATGATAGTTTAATAGAAAGCACATTGAGGTATATCAATGGGGAAGAATGATTGATGAAGAGGATTTGAAAAAGAAAGTTGAATAGCCTTTTGTTGGTATTCTTGGAACTAGATGTTTTTCATCTATGTTTCCATCAATACCAAAGGGGAAGATTGTTGAGAGATTTTTGGAAGCATGAATGCTAATGGTATTCCTAAGGGGAAGTATTTTATATATGTTACTATGATGATATTCTATATTCATGATTGAGTTTTTCATTGATGTCAACATAGAAATTTTCTATAGTATCTGACAGAAGAGCAACAGAAAGATCAAGTTGGTACATATGACTAGTTGAGCATTATAACCATATAAGGTTACGGGAGATACATCTAAGTATTTAGTATATGCAGTTCATGTCAAAAGAAGTAATGTATGTTTTTCTTATGTCTATTCTAAGGTAGATTTTATAGAGGCATGTGTCTTGTAAACTTGTTATATCTCCTAGTAGAATTTTTATTCTACAAATCGTAGTTGAGGATGTGAACAAGACATGTTGGTGATGATCTGGCTAATTTTTCTCATCATAATATTGTGTTTATAGAAAGATATTTAAGTTGTGAGGAAGAAGAATAATATTATCACTAAGTATAATGTGTTCTTAATGTGGTCCTATAATAATTAATTTAGAAGGTCTAATAGCTAACTTAGGGAATTGTTTTGCACACTTGATATAAAGGAAGGACATTTTATTTTATCAAGTATGGTATGGAATTGTATTGATGTGAAGTGATTATAAGTAGAAAGAGAATAGAATGTGAAGTTGAGAAAATTAGAGCAAAAGTGAAGAAAACTTCATTGCTAAGGTTTTTTCTAATTGATCTAAGGTTTGATTGTTGGATTTAAGGTCCATGACCTAGTCTACAAGGATTGACAATGATTAATTTGGTTGAAAAAACAAAGGAAAGAAGAACATAATAGTAGATTACATGCTTGAGTAGTGAGATCTTCTTGTAGTTGAAATTGCATGTTTGGATAGTGAGCTCTTCTTGTATACATTGTACTACAACTCCTAATAAGGTTAGAATCTCCTAACAGGGATTCAAAGTCTCATATCAGGGACTCATATGTATTGAATGTTGTAATAGACTCCTAATAGGGTCCATCATCTAACAAGGAATATTTATATTATTATATCATGTTGTGGGCATCATTCCCACTAGGGTTTTCCCTTTGATCAAGGGTTTCCCTAGTTAACATATCAGGTGTAATTGTCTATGTGCATCTTATTATGGTTTCTATTTACTTTGGTTAAGTTGTTAAGTTTGTTTAAAGAAGATAAATGTTTGGATTGTTGGATAACTATTCCCCTCCACGTTACTACTTATCTTGGTGGACTATTTCTTCTAAGAAGAAGAACAAAGAAGATATTAGGCAAAAAAATAATCCTATAAAGATGTAAGAAAAAAGGACATAGAGAAATGTAACATATGTGCATTTTTAAAAAAGCATAGAGAATAAGATACTATTAATCATACAACTAAAAGGTTCCCCATCCTTTGGTGCATACATGATGATATTAGAAATAACTTTTGGGATAGATGGTGGATGGTCTTTGATGCCCCTCCTCACAATAATTACGAGGTTCTAATGTATTTCTTAAGGAAATTGTATTTTTAATTTGTCCTTAGGGAGATCCATAATTATTTTGACATGTTATATTCTTAGGGTAGAGGTGGGGGTTGTTATTTGAGATGTTTGGAGCACGTTGTGACCAAAATGTAGTTAGGGTACCTATTTTCAAGCCACATGGTGAGCATGTCATTATTTCTTTAGTTGTAAAAGGAACATGTAGATACTAGTACTCTATGGACTATGGATTTTTTGACATAGATCATAATTCATTGCATCAATCCATTAGTCAATGCGGAGCCTTACTTACACCACGGTCACATGTGCACATCATATGGATTCCTATGCACATTTAATAAGCACATTGGAGACACTATAGATGATGGGCTATTCACTGATGAGTTCCTAAATGACACATTTCACATTGACACATAGGTAAATTACAATTATAGTAAACTAATTTGATCACATTTTGTATATGCACTTAATGACTAATTAATTAACATGTATTGAAAATGTTCAAAATTTAGGGAAAGAGTGTTGATGGCCCTAGTATAGATTCCATGACCCCATTTAACGTCTTGTTAGTATGTATCAATTTAATCATTTAAATTAATACATATATTTATTAAGTAATCATATGAAGGATTGACAAACAAATTATATCCATGTGCATTAGTTCTCTACTAGATGATCAACATTCACAAGGGATTTTGAGCATAGGCATGATAATAGCTTCCTAGAGGTACATTTGTTTCATGTTAATTTAATTCATTTGATTATATTATATTCTATAAAAAAATATGTAATTTGTATTATATGATTTGCATTTGTTGATGTCTGAGACTCCTCATCTTTGCTAGTCCTTTAATCATGGAGTTAATGTTGTAATGGCTAGTTCAAAGCCATTAATAAAGGTATGAAAGAAATTTCATTATTTTTTTGTTATTTATAATAGTTAGTAGTGAAATTTAAAATGGTATTTATAAGTATGATTGAGTTATTATATTAATTGAATTTTTGTAAGGCCTTTTTACTCCCAATTGTCTACAAGCCTTTGAGGTGGATGTACAAAGTGACTATTTGATGGTAGCAAGAAAATAATTAATTTTGTGTGTACATATATTTGATTCTAAGGTATAATAATTATTGATTCATATATAATTTTTTTGTATGAGCTCTAACTAGAGAGGAGCCTAAACATGAGGACAAGTGAGCATGTGAGGAGGACCTCATCATCCCCATCATCTCCCTCCATGCAATGACTAAAGACCTCTAGGAATTTTTTTCCTTTTCCTCATGGGAAGGAGAAGATATAGGGATTTTTTGGAAATACAATAGGGAAGTAAACTCTTGGGGGGGGTGGGTGGGGGTGGGGTGGGTGGTGTGTGAATCAACACTTACAACTTTCAACCTCTAAAACTATTCACCACACATCCATCTCACAATCTATGCATATAAATTGAAATACAAAATTAAGCATATAACTCCATAGCATCTTAGTAAACTATTCAACACATGTATGATATAAGATATTTGGTTACCTAGAAACCCTCAAAAGAGAATGTAAAATTAGGGTGGGGATGACACACACAAATCTTCACTGTTGTAGTAATAAACTGTATCCAATGAAGGTTACAATGTTTGACCATGAAACATGATCTACCTTGTGAAAGGTCTTCCCCATTAAAGGCATAGAAGATTTTTAGATCTTACCCTATTAAAGGATTTAAACACCCTACTAAAAGTGTGCCTGGTAAAAGGAATTTTAATTTACAATAAAGTAAGTATCATGTTAAAGGATTTACAATAGCTTGTTAAGACTCCTATGTTAAGAGATTTAGTTGATTCACCTATTAAAATATCTTAGGAATGATCCTTTTCTTAACACTTTATTTCTTGATGTCAGATCACCTCTATATTAATGTGGACTTGATCTTTTTTTATTAGATGTATCCCTATTGTCCTCTGATTCCTTTCCTCTATTCTCCTTTAACTTATTTTGCAATGTAACTCAATTCATAACACCTTAATCACCATGATTTCTCTATTTGAGATAACAAACTCTCTTCAATTCTCCTTAGCATTCTACTTAAATATTAAGGTTTGTCTTCCTTAAGAAGACCTAGGTGACTTAAGGGTAAAAGCACAAACTTGTGTCACCTTGTATGAAGAAACATGATATCTGAATGTGACAGTTCAACATTAATGATAAAAAAAAAGGTATTTATGTTTAGAAATTGAAAATGATGTAAATTGATGAAATGTGTAGACTTGGATGAAATTTATGCCTCTCATTTTTTTGAATTTTTTTGAGTAAGAATTTATTCATTTCTTTTATTTTGAAGTCCCTTTTTTAACTATAAAAAATATAGGGTATAGTTCTGGTCAAAAAAAATTTAAATCATCTTTTTTTGTTTTGATTTGAAAATATCTTAAAGATGACATGTATATCTAGTGTACAAAAAAAGAAATAATTATTTTTTATCCATATTTTCTTTGTTATAAGTACTCAAGCTCGACCTTCTTAGAAGCCAACAGTTTTTTCCTCCCGTCAAAACTTCCCAATCAAATCTACACCTTCTTGAGAAAAAATTACGTATTCATGAAGAAGACTCTCTCCTCTAGAGATAAATATAATTTTTTTATTTTTTTGGTATGATTTACTATTTTTTCCCCTTTTTTAAGTGAGCATCTTTTAAAATGTTGAAATATCGACTTATAATATTTTGAAATTCTAACATATTATAACTAATCAAAAAACTCAAAAATTTATATAATGATGATATTGAATCTAAGATCTATAAAAGGGTATTTTTAGTTTTTGAATAAATTTGAGTTTTGATAGAGAAATGAAATTTGAACAAAACAGGTTTTGATATCACAAATGGTGAAACAGATCTATGCTTTTACCCTTAAGGTTAGGTATGAATCAATGGAAGTGATTAACCCATATTGCCACTTAAACCTTCACTTTTTTTGATCGGATATATGGATTCACAATTAGGATTTCTCCTTATCATTAAAGATTGAAAAATATTTCTTAAGTTGGTCCAAAAATGGTTTACATAGAACTTTGTGCCATTACAAACATCTATGTCAAAACTATGTAACTCAAAACTTGAAGACCTTGATGCTTGATGTCAACTATAATTTCAATGTTATAACTTGGCCTCTAAATGACTCGACATCCACTAATCACATGGCATCTGAATAGTTTGGCGCATACCGTCCACTTGACACTTGAGTGACTTGACACTTACTAATTACATGGCTCACACTAAATATCTATCACTCAGTATATACTATTTGACAACTTATGCTCGGCATGTATTACTTTTTTGACATGAACTAGGTAAATGACCTAAGTATATTGTCACTCATATGTACAAACCAAAATTAGATTAACAATCTCCCCTTATGACATGAGTAGAAAAATACTTGATCATGTATAAATAACCTTTAGCATTTCAAGAATAACTTTAGATAATATCCACATACAGACAAATTTTGAAACTTCAAAATTTTGCAAAATTCTTATGACTCATTAGTCCTACCTAAAAATTCAATAATTCTCAATACGTTGGTTGTGTTGTTCTATATCCTCCTACTAATTAGATTTATGTGTACTTTGTTTCTATCATCTCCCTCAAAAATATTATCTCCCCCATACCTCTTATTTCTCCAGCCCCATTTTGACACTAATGTCAAAGGGTTATAGACTTAGAGTGTATTTGTCCAAAAATTATTTGTAGACCTCAAGCATGATTTTCAATGCTGCATCCCCACTTATCACAAGCTTATCAATTTAGCCTTGATGCTTTCTTCATTTGTGTGTAATAGTGCTATCTAACTTTGGGAGTTCAAGAGATTTTTGAAATCCTTCTCACTCTGTGCTATAGATTTTGGAAGAGTTATACTAGATGACTATATATGACTCTCCAAACTCATAATATGACTCCTTGTTTCTTGTATGAAGAGTGTTGATTACAAAATTTGGTGTACAAAGAGAAGATGTTCTCCAATACCTTCTTCATACTATCTATTTTGGTTGCTAACTCAACCTATGATAGTGAAATAAAACTTGATATATTTTCATATACCTTATGTTGGAACTTTCTCTTAGACCATTTGAGTGATTTTTTATTTGAATCTAGGTTTGTGTCATTTAGCTTCTCTACTAAGCTGATTAACTATTTAGTTATTGGTTTTTTTTCCTTTGGATATGATAGACTAAATGCATCAATAAAAATGTCCTTGATATCTATCAAGGCTTTCTTCTAGTTATGCTCCTACCTAAGTAGATCTTGATTCTTCTTCTTTGCAACAACATCCTGTAGTATGTGCATCTATTAGTTGCATAATCAAACTTGGGAAACTCAATCATTTCATCAAGGTTCACATTAATAAATGATCTGAGTTTATGTACCTTAGATTTTCTTGGAATTTACCTTAATGATTTTGCATGTATAGCTTCTATACTCGGCCTATGAAGAGCATGACTAAGAGTAGTAGTTTCTATTTAAGTTACTAGGATTTGTATTGATAATTGCTCCTCATGTTTGGTAGTCATACCCAACTCTTGAGTCTTATCCTTTTCCTTCTCTACATTCATAGATGCACCTTTCTCTTGTATTCTAGGTGTAGGAGTATCTACCTAACCTATTTGAACTTGTGTTCCTTTAGTCTTCTCTATTTCATCTTTCTTCTCTCCAACTATCTCACCTTTATCATGTTCACTCTTCTTTATAGTGATTGAAATTGGAGTACCTTTTTCCAATATAGTCATGGAAGATGTAGCTAGCTCCTTCCTTTGATATACCATAAGGGGTAATGTAGGTTCTATCATGGAAAATAGAGGAGGGGTTTTAGGTGTAACTTTTTTCTATAATTCCTCCCCTATAGATATGTTGTGTACCTTATCAATTTCATCAACACTCACCAATACAAGATTATCACAAATTTTTGACTAGGTAGTGAATTCTACCAGAATCTTCTTCAAGTCATCCTTTATGAGGGGATTGATGTTCTAAGTGATACTATTAGAAACATCCTCAATCTTTACATTATCACATTTTGTATTCACCTCATATGGAGGACTTACACTCAACACTAGTGTATCTTGTACACTCTATTTTGTCTACTTCTCTTCCTCCACTTGTACATGTGTTTCTTCATTTGTTTTAGTGCCTTCCTCTTGTGTAACTATCATGATCTGTTAACTATGATTACCTCAGTTACTATTGTTTCTCTTCTTTTTCATCACCTGCCTAAATAAGTGTCTAAATTATTGCCTTGGGTTTTGTCAAACCATATAGTGATTTCCAAATCAATGTGACCTTTTGTACAACATCCTCAACCTTATTCTACAATATGTTGAATGCCTTGTATTTTGGTGTAAATTTTCTAGTATGCTTCTTCAATACCTTGGCCATTGTTTACCTATCTAGTTTTGGCATCACTCTTACAAGTGTAGTTTCTTTAATTTGTCTTTCTATATTTAGACTATATTGCCATTTTTGCTCAAATCTATTATATAATTCCTTTGGTAGAGACCTGGAAATTTCAATTGGATTTTGTTTAAATGTTTTCATCATAGAATAAATTGACTCCTTTACTTGGTTCATCTCAACTTTTCCAAGTGTATCAAATTTAACATGTGAGAGATTAGATAAATCGACATTGTTCCTTATATTCTCACATATATTGTCTATATCTGAAGAAGGATAGTAACTTACCAAATTAAAATGGTTATTTTCATTAGATTCAATTTTCTCTTCATCAAATTCAATTAAAGCAATCTATTTTCTCCTTGATCTCTTCTTAGGCTCCTCTTTATTACTAACTAGTCTATCCCTCTTCTCTTTTGGCTTGAATACTTCTTGAGCCTTCTTTGTAGTATCCCTTGTTCTTTCTCTTTTAGAGGGAACTTTAGTCTTAGGTTTTGTAACCTTCCTTAGTTTTCTAGCAGCCGGTGTCTTAGCTTTCCTCTTCTTTTGCTTAAGTACTTCACTAGCTTCTTCTTGCTCAACACCTTCTTCAATTTCCACTTCTTCTACTTGTTCTTCTCCTTGACCTTGAGTTAAAGCCAATGGTGCTTGAGCTAGTATATCCTCTTCTTCTTCATCATCATCATCTTCTTCATCTTCTTCATCTACTTCCTCACAAAATTTCTCTTTTAACTTCTTCACAATTGTTTTCTTCTTACTAACGACTAAGATAGTCTTCAAATCCATTGATATCTTATATTTGGCCACATCATAATTTCCAAAGGTAGCAGTCTTAAAATCTACATCTTTTTCAAGTAATTTTGTTATTGCTCCAAAGGCTTCATCAAAATTGATTTCATAGCCTAGTGGTCTTGTCCACCATACCCTTGGAACAACAACTTGAACATATGTATAGATAGTGTCAACTAGAAAGCAAACATCATTCAAATATTTCTCAACTAGTGAAACTTGTATCCTTAGTATCTTCTTCATTAATTTCTTGATGTCCTCAAAATAGCTAGTCGTAACTAACTCAAAATTGTTCCCAAGTTGCTCTATAAGCTCACCTATTTGCACTCCAATAGATCTATTTGTTTTCCAAGATACCTTACCAAATGTGGGGAATGTATTCTATAGATAAAAGAACATACACGAAAGAATAGAACCAAACTTACATTGTGCACTTTCAATCTTCCTTATAGCTCCCAATTTTTTTGACAATTGTTGCATCTAGAACTCAACAAGGTCATAGGTATGATCCTTTTTGACTATCTTATAGCCCATGCCAATAGAAATACATGGTACATTGTTCAGCCTACTTGACTGATAGAATATGTGTGCTATTATGCTCACTATTAATGCAATTAGGGGATCTAAAATAGTATCAATTGTCATCCCTCATTTGTTCCATACTACCCCTATATTCTTCTCAATGACCTCTTTAAATTCACTTCTCGTTTTTTTAGGTTAGTCAATTGTTTGATACATTGTTACTCTATGTATAATTTTCTTGGTGATCTTCACTAGTCCATTATCCAACAATATAGAATTATCATGAACTCTACTCAAAACTATCTTAATCCATTTAGTCTTGAAAATATTTGGAAAATCTAGGGCATGGGTCAACCCTTTCCTCTCCACAATTTTCAATTCATCCTTCAATGCTCCATTTTCACATAATTTTACATAGGTTTCCCTAATCTCCATGTCTCCTATGCTACCCACCTTGCATGTGTAACAACATCTTAATCTTGAATCATCAAAATTCAATGTGGTATCATTGACAATGCACTAGATCAATCTTCTTGTAAGAGATATCACGTATGGCTCTAAATTTTGGCTATCTAATGTCATTACTTATCAATTGCATATTCAAAACTTCTTTACCCTCTTTCAGCTTAGCAACTAAAGAACTAGACACCATAATGTAAACTAGGGTTCACAAAAATTTAAACTGTGTAGCTCGACACACAATAAATACCTTTGTAAATTTGTTGTGGTGGTGTCAACTAACTATTGAATTTGTCTTGCAAACACTGGTATGATATCTTTCAATTTCCTTTTAACTTTTTATGCTCTCCTTCAAATTTGAATGATATAAAATGAGTAGAAATCAATATATATACCTTAAAAGCTTGCAATTAATGCTTAGTGCTTATACAACTATAAGCTTAACTTCAATAAAGATTTTGAATCACTCAGCTTCCATGAAGTTTCCTTTCCACCATGCAACCATTATGAAATTGGTCAACAATAACAACTTAGATAGCTCAGCATTAACTATCATTTCACTTGGAAACCATAGTGAAACTTTTCATGCCCTATAGTAACATGAAAGCTAACAAAACTTAAAGATTTCTTCTAGTTTCTTAACAAAACTTTGCATCTTTCTTTAATTAAATCCTAGGAATTGATGTATACTATGTATTTTAGATATTACTCCCACATACCTCTTGAATGCTTAATTTGAGGAGGTGTGATCACTTAACCCATTGGGTGAAGTGATCTTATCTACACTTGATGTGTTTTAATCTTCCTTTCTCTTCCATATCTTGTTCATTTCATCTCTAACATTCTCAAAATCTATATTTCCTTTGACTTTGTTGAACTTATAGCTCAGTGTCTTTGACCTTTTTGGAAAATTCTTGCTTATGTGACCATTCTTCAAACAACTAAAACATGTGATTTGACTCAACCATCTACTGTAGTCACTTCTAAAATGTGTTCTTATGAAATTTTTAGCAACATGTCCATACTCCTAATAGTAGTAACAACTATACATTGTATTATAAGCACAATTATAAGAGTGTCCATTGTGCTTTACCTTTGTCTACTTGTTTAATGATCATTTAGGCTTGGATCTACACTTATATTCTCTATGTGCATACTTCTAATAGGTATAATAGTGTCCTTCAAATATTTGTGCGCTTGTGGTCTTGGGTTGTATTCATGTGCCTGATATCCTTATTTGCTACATTTATGGCAATGACCTATGAACTTTTTCTTAGGATTCTAATTTGTAGTCTTGCTCTTGCAAACATTAGCTGTATGACCTATCTTACCACATTTATGATAAGTAGGTTTAGAGTTTTTATATTTGTTACTTCTTTCTTCACAAGTTTTGGATGATTCTCCTCCTTTAGTACTAGTGCAACCCAATCCAAAAGTGTCACTATTGGATCTAGGGGATCCCATCAATTGCTCAAAGTATTTGATGGCTTCACTAGGTTTGTTGAAACTATCAGCAAACTCCTTTTCTCTTTTCAAATCATTTATTAGTTGTTCATTTTGCAATTTTAGTGTTGTGATCTCAATATCCTTTACATTTAGTTCATTATTTGCAATCATCATTTGACCCAAAGTTTCCAATTGCATGTTTGAAATTCTAGTTACCTTTGATGTTTTCTCTTCTAATATATTTGTCAAAATATTTTTGTCATCTTCAACCATGATGTTGTCCTCTTCAATTTTCTTTTTCTGATCAATCACCTCACATAGTAATATTGATTTGACTTCTTGTTATCTTTTGAGATTTTTTATTTCTTCAGTTAAGATTCCATTCTTTTCCATCATATCTACAATTGTTACATCAAATTCATTAGAGTTTCCATTTGCAAATAATTCAGTAGTGTCAATCTCTTACTATTGCGTGTCATTCTCTCCAATAGAAATTTCCTTCCTTCTTTTCAATCATCTCTTTAAATCATCTCTTTCTTCATTCAAATGATATAGGGCAAGTTGTATTTCAATTGTTTGGTACTGAAAAGTGTTTCCCAACTTGTAGACTTCCATTTCCAAGATCTTTCCTCAAAGCTACAAATATTTACTATCTAGAGAATTGTGCTCTGATAGCAATTGTTGGAAATACAATAATGAAAGTAAAATCTAAGAAGGGGGGCATGAGTTAGCACTTAAAACTTTCAACTTCTAAAACTATTCACCACACATCCATCTCACAATATATGTATATAAGCTACAATACCAAATTAATCATATACATCCCTAACATGAAAGTAAAATACTCAACACATGTATGACACAATATATTTGGTTACCTAGAAACCCTCCAAGGAGAAGGTAAAATTGGGGTGAGAATGAAACCCACAAATATTCAATACTATGATAATAAAGTGTATCCAATGAAGGTTACGTTGCTTGACCATGAAACATGATCTACCTTGTGAAAGGGATACACTATGAAAGGCTTACAATATTGTTAGATCTTACCCTATTAAAGGATTTAAACACCCTACAAAAAGTCTTCCTAGTAAAAGTACATTAACTTACAATAAAGTAACCACCATATTAAAGGATTTACAACAACCTATTAAGGGTACTATGTTAAGAGATTTAATTGTTTCACCTATTAATAAAATGTGTCAACAATGATCCTTCAATTAGTATTGTGTTGCTTATGTTAGATCACCTCTATATTGATGTGTACTTGATCCTTTCTAATTAAAAGTATCTATGTTTCCCTTTGATTCCTTTCCTCTTTTCTCCTTTAACTTATTCTATAATGTAACTCAATTCATAAAACCTTAATCACCATGAATTCTCTATTTGCACATGCAAAAATCTCTTCAATTCTCCTAAGCATTCTACTCAAAGTTTAAGGTTTTTCTTTCTTAAGAAGACCTAGGTGACTTACATTTAGGTATGAATCAATGGTACTGATTCACCCATATTGTCGCTTAAGCCTTCCCCTTTTCTAATTGGATGCATGTAATGTAGAGGGATTCATAATTAAGATTTTTCCTTATCATCAAAGATCGTAAACTAATACTTATGTTGGCCAAAAAATAGTTTACATAGAAGTTTGTGCCATTACAAACATCTATGTGAAAATTTTGTAACTCAAAACTTGAAGTCCCTGATGCTTGGCATTAAATATAGCTTTAGTGCTATAACTCAGCCTCTGAATGAAGAATCCACTATTCACTCCACATCTGAATAGTTTCATGCATACCATCTGCTCAATCACCTCACATAGTAATGCTAATTGGACTTCTTATTCTCTTTTGAGATTTTTGATTTCTCCAATTAGGATTCCATTCTTTTCCATCAGATTTGTAACTTTTGCATCAAATTCATTGGAGTTTCCATCTACAAATAATTTAGTAGTGTCAATCTCTTAGTATTGTGAGTCATTCTCTTCAATAGAAATTTCCTTCTTTTCAACAATCTCTTTAAATCATCTCTTTCTTTGTTTAGATGATGTAGGAAAATTTGTATTTCAATTTTTTGGTTCTGAATAGTCTTTCCAAACTTGTAGACTTCCATTTCCAAGATCTTTCCTCAAAGCTACAAATATTTACTTTCCAAAGAACTGTGCTCTGATACCAATTGTTTGAAATACAATAAGGGAAGTAAACTTAGATGGGTGGGGGGGGTGTGGTGTGGTGGGTAGTGTATCAGCACTTAAAACTTTCAACCTCTAAAACTATTCACCACACGTCTATCTCATAGTCTATGTATATAAGATAAAATACCAAATTAAGCATATACATCCATAGCATGAAAGTAAAATATTCAACACATGTATGATACAATATATTTGGTTACATGGAAACCCTCCAAGAAGAAGGTAAAACTAGGGTGGGAGTAACACCCACAAATCTTTACTACTACAGTAATAAAGTGTATTCAATGAAGGTTACAATGTTTGACTATGAAACATGATCTACCTTATGAAAGGTATGCCGTATTAAAGGCTTACAATATTGTTAGATCTTACCCTATTAAATGATTTAAACACCCTACTACAAGTCTTCCTAGTAAAAGGACTTTAACTTACAATAAAGTAACCACCCTGTTAAAGGATTTACAATAGCCTATTAAGACTACTATGTTAAAAGATTTAACTGATTCACCTATTAATAAAATGTCTCAGCACTGATCCTTTAGTTAGCACTGTGTTGCTTGATGTTAGAACACCTCTATTATGATGTGTACTTGATCTTTTCTAATTAAATGTATCTATGTGTTGTCCTCTGATTCCTTCCCTCTTCTTTTTAAACTAAATTTGTAGTGTAACTCAATTCATTATGCCTTGATTACCATGAATTCTCTGTTTGCGTATACAAAACTCTCTTCAATTCTCCTAAGAATTACTTAAATTTTAGGGTTTTTCTTCCTTAAGAAGACCTAGGTGACTTGGGGTTAAGTATGAATCAATGGTAATGATTCACCCACATTATTTCCTAAGCCTTCTCCTTTTTTGATTGGATGCATGCAATGTAGAGGGATTCACAATTATGATTCATCCTTATCATCAAAGATTGTAAAACAATTCTTAAGTTAGCCCAAATATAGTTTACATAAAAGTTTGTGCCATTACAAAAATCTATGCAAAAATTGTGTAAATCAACACTTGAAGCCCCTAATGCTCAACATCAACTATAACTTTAATGTTGTAACTTGGCCTCTAAATGATTTGTCATCCACTAATCACTCGACATCTAAATAGTTTGGCACATACCATTTGCTCAACACTTGAGTGACTCAACACTTACTAGTTACTTGAATCACACTAAATATTTGTCCCTCGATATATACTATTTGACAACTTATGCTCAGCATGTATTAGTTGTTTGACATGAACTAAGTAAATGACTTAAGTATATTGTCACTCATTTGTGAAAACCAATATGAGATTAATAGGATGGAAACATGTATAGGAATTAATGGACATATATCTTGGATTTTATGTTTGTTGACATATTCAACATACATTTGATGTATATATGACATTTTATATTTGATGTATGACATATATTTGATGCATGAAATTATTAGACTTACAACCTTAATGCATCGGTTTGTTAATGTATGACATTATTGGTTATCATAATATATATCTTTTTTTCTTGTTTATGTTTTAAGTATTTCAAGTTTTCCAATTTAATGTAATTTGGATCCAAAATAAGGGTATGAATCATTATAATAAGCTTTGATAGTATCTTTCAACATGTGAATACGGCTATGATATTTATTTGTATTTAAATTGTACAAGTTATGAGTACTTTTGATTATGGGTAACTTATTTGGATTTTTTTGGGATGAGAATAATAAAACTTGAATTCTTATTACAATTATACAATTAACATTGAAGTTTGACTCTTGAGTTTGCTGCATTATGTAAATGTCTAAGCTTCAATCTTAGTGTCATCATAAATATGTCAAGAGTTTATATGTTCTTTATATTTAGAACACAAGAAGACTTGAAATAAAAAAATTAATTTATCCATGGAATTTAATATCAATATTTCTTGCTTATCCATCTCATTGAGAGCTTTATTCATGGAATCACATTAATTATGCTCTTCTTATGATTTTTATAGCTATAGTTGTTGCATATTTTCTTGGATAT
This sequence comes from Cupressus sempervirens, assembly GCA_028749045.1. Taxonomy (NCBI): domain Eukaryota; kingdom Viridiplantae; phylum Streptophyta; class Pinopsida; order Cupressales; family Cupressaceae; genus Cupressus; species Cupressus sempervirens. Next base: position 588,683,392 of record CM053788.1, read on the forward strand.
ATATTTTCTATCATCATCCTAGTGCAGGGTACCTAACAACCTGAGTTTTGTCTTTGTTTGTGTTGTTTTTTCTTTGAGTCTTGTTGTGACTCTAGCCAAGTTAAAATTGGTGTGTTGGTGTGCTTAAATCAAGTTGGCTTGACTATGCCTTGTTTAGGTACATAAAAGCTAATAAACACTAGTGGGACACTAGGTGGTCAAAGTGGGTCAAAGTCTGTACAAGTCATTGGTAAGTGGGATATGACCCAAATAGGACCTAAATAGCAATTTTGTATCTTGTTCAAGTATTTGGAACTCATAAAATATAATGCAAGTTGATTAGAAATTGAAATGCCAAAAGTTGCTAAGTTGTCAAGAAGGTGCACAAATGGATCTAGGGGAAAAAAAGAGGCATATTGGTTACTAGGGTCAAAATTATGTCTAAAAAACTTTATTTAACCTATTTGGTTCCCTTCAAAAAGGTTTCAAGGGTCTAGGATTCAAAAATCCAAAAATTGGAATGTCATTAGCAACTTTTAAAAGTTGCTCCACAACATTTTGTGCAAATTTTTTTTATGGTGTGAAAGAAAGGAAAGATGGTTGGTTTAGTTGAATGCATGCCTTGAGAGGTCCTATAAGACCTATAAGAAGATAAATCTACTATTTGGATGTTGGAAGAGTTCATTCATGAATTTAAATACAATTTTTTTCATGTTTCTTCAAGTCATTTTTGCTTCATTAAAATTTTCTTTAAATGTTCAACTTCTTATATCTTTTTCATTCTTCCAAGTATTGGCACACAATATTTAGTGACTCTTACAGTCAACTCTATTCAGTGTGCGTGAGAACATTCAAGCGGTCAATATGATGAGATGAGCTTAAGACTAGGATTCACTTGGCCACTTAGAGATAATAGAGAAAATAGTCCAGTCCCACAATAAATGGTTAGAGAGATTCATCAGTTGGTGACTTTATACTATCCGACACTACAAGTTTTAGCATCACTTGAGATGGGGCTACAAAATCAAAGTAGAATCCAATCTCCAAAAATAGAGAGAGGTTATTGTAGGCATCAAAAAAATAATCATGTAGTACCTAAAATTGCATCCATACCTTTCACATGATCTAAGATATGCCCTGTCAAAGATCAATACCCTATAGCATTTATGGACTCTCAAGGTACATTCCATTCAGCATTTCTGAGAATGTTCAAGTGGTCAACAAGATAGGAAAATCTTTAGACTAGGATTTATCTAGACATTGGTAGCTAATAAAGTAGATAGTTTGATCCCACAAAAAATAACTAGAGAGATTTAAGAGTTCACAACTTTGTATTGGCCAACACTATAAGTTTCAACATCACTAGAGATGGGGCTACAAAATCATAATGCAATTCAACCTCCAAAAAGAGATGGGTTATCATAGGTGTCAAAACCATGATCCTTTATTACTCAAATTATATCCATAACTTACATGAGCTTTGAGATATGCCCCATCAAACATCACTACCCAATAAATTTAGTAACTTTTAGGGTCAATTATATTCGATGTGCCTAAGAATGTTTGAGTGGTCAAAGGGATGGGAAGAGCTTGAGAATAGGGTTTACCAAGCCACTCAAAGCTAATGGAGAAGATAGTTTGAACCCATGATGAATGGTTAGAGAGATTCACCAGTTGGAAATTTTGTACTAGCCAACACTACAAGTTTTAGAATCACTCAAGATGGGGCCGCAAAACCAAAATAGAATCCAATGTCCAAAAAGAGAGAGAGTTTATTGTAGGTTTTGACAACACAATCTTGTAGCACCTAGGATTGTATCCATATCTCACATGAGCTCTGAGATATGCCTCATCAAAGATCACTACCCTATGGCATTTAGTGACTCTTAGGATCAATTCCATTTGGCTTTCCAAAGAATGTTCGAGTAGTTAATGAGATAGGACAAGGTTGGGACTAGGGTTTACTTGGCCACTTGAAGTTAATGGAGTAGATAGTTCGTTCCCATGACAAGGGGTTAGAGAGACTCATTAGTTGGTGACTTTATATTGACCAATACTACAAGTTTCAAAATCACATGAGATGGGACCACAAAATCAAAATAGAATCCAATCTCAAAAAAGTGAGAGATTTTTGTAGGTGTTGACAAAATGATCCTATAGCACCCAAAATTATAGACATATGTCTTATATTTTCTAGAATCTACTATTTCATTTCCAATTGCATGTGTACTATCCATATGTTCACAAGGTGATGAAAGTTGCAAAGAACCAAAAAATAAGCACGTGCCATCCAACATGACATCTTGTAAAATTATTGGATATGAATTCCCTTGAATATCTAGGTTTCTCATTCATGTCACAATCTTGTAAAACAAACTTAAAATGCAAAAATATAGATGATGTGTCTTACCAATAATATGAAAAATATGGAATATCACCTACTTGATATGTTGGTGTTGTGCCTTCAACATGACATGATGCAGCGTGTACATTGTTGGATGTAGAAATTAGTGTCTCTTCAACATGAGATGATGATATCAATCCAACGTTGGAAGATGGTGTAGCTTCACAATTCAATTTTCTTCTTGAGCACAAGAGTCTCACCCATTCTCTTTGTCTTTCCAACTCTTCCTCTTTGTTTCTTGGTATTAGTGGTTCACATTCTTCTTCAAAAGACAATTTTTCACTATTGCATTGTAATTTAATTTGTTCCTGTAGTAGTTTCATTTTATCTCTTTTAGCTACCAAATCTCTCTCCCTCTCTTCCATTGTTTGAGTTTTTGGTTTCTTCCTTGGCATGATGATGATATCTATATGTCAAATTATTCAAACATCTAAATTACTTATAATTTGTAAATAATAAATCATTCAAATTATAATTATTTCAATGAATACACTATATTTTAAAGAACATGTCAAATTTATAACCATTTCTAAATAGAAATTCATTTAAACATACAAATTTCAATGAATTCACTATATATTAAACAACTTTTCAAATTATAATGAAATTTTTCTCTATAGTAACAAAAAATATTTAAAAGCGACCACACTAACCTTTTATATAGAAAGAATGTTCAATATGTGTTCAAAAAGTGTATCCAATGATTACTATGAGTACTAAATGTCATCCTCTGTGATTCACACACACTTCAACATAATCATTATCAAAGGAATCATCTTGGAATGAACATGAGATTGCTTATCTGAAATAACGAACAAGTAAATTTTTTGCCTCCTAACTAGAATGATTTTGTTGATCGCTCTCAGATCAAGGAGCTAGCAACCATACATCTAGAATGAAGGATTTTAAGCTATATGATATGCATATTTAGGGTAGATGAGATGCAAATTTAATCTAAGAAAATGAAAGAATTAATCTAGATGACATTACTATGCAAGAAAATCAAAGCTATGAATGTAAATATGTGAGTAAACAATTCAACACAAGTTTGATGCTATTCAAATGTTTGAATTGAGAGATTCTTAAATAAAATCCAAGAATTTGATCAATGATCAAGATCAATTTGAATGAATGGTTGAGATTTGAAGCAAATTCAATCAAAATAGAAAGTTTCCTTATGAAAAGGAAGTTAACTAATTTCTTTTGAGTGGAATAAGGAGTTAAGCAATTTAATTCCTTTTTTTATTTCAATCAACTCAATGTTTCAAATTTTGAACTAAAAAGAGAATATTGAAGAAGATATTTGATTCAACAGAATTCAATATGACCTCATAATTGAATATTCTAATCAATTGAATAATTAAATTCAACAATTAGAATAAGGATAATTTAATTAAATCAAATATATTCAATTCCTCATGTATATTAGTGAAAGGGGTGAATTTTATTTAATTGAAGTACTAGGACTTATAATTAAATTAATTTAATTAAAAGGTTAATTTAGCCAACTCAATGAATATTCAGGAATTAATTAAAGTAAGAGATTAATACAAAATAGTGATTCACTACATTTGACACTTAGGTCAAGTAGAGACTATCACAATCAAAATTGCCTAGTACAATAGGACTTTAAGATTGATTAAATAGACCACAATTGGTTTAGCATGGCAATGTGCCAATTTTGGGGTATTACATATGCCCCTCCTTGAATGAATGTACAAGCAACACATTTGATTCAAAGAAATTAGAAGTATGAAGCATATATCAAGAAATGAGATTGGTTCCAAAGTTGATGACATAGAGGCCAATTGATAAGATTTTTAAGGTTATCTCTAGAATGAAGCTTAAACTTAGGGGGTCCAGATAGAACACCTAGATACCAACATGTGGTGAGATTGGTTTCGATATTGGTGACACAGAGACCAATTGATAAGTTTTTTATGGTTATCTACAAAATGAAGCTTAGCCTTAGGGAATCTAGATAGAACACCTAGATACAAAGATTGATAATGTTTTTAAGGTTATCTGTAGAATGAATCTTAACCTTAGGGATTCTAGATAGAACACCTAGATACCAAAATTGATAGAACAAAGGTTGTCAAACTACATAGAATTGCTCTTAAAATGAGACTCAACTCTTAAGAGCCAGGGTTAGATTGGCCTGATACCTATCCATTAGAGGATGACAAGATTAATCATGATTCATAGAATTATCCCTAGAACAAGGCTTAATCCCTAAGAGTTAGGATTAGACTATCCCAATACCTATCCATTGAATAGAGATCAAAAGAAAGAGCTTAGAATTGTCCCCAGAACAAGGCTCAATTCTTAACGAAATTTAGAATTATTTCCAAAATGGAGCTTAACTCTCTAGAGTCTAGATAGAACACCTAAATAATAGTCCATAAAAGATAACAAGATCCAATAATAGGTCACAAAATTATCCCTAGAATGAGGCTTGTTCCTCAAGAGTTAAGGTTAGACTATCTTGATACATGTCCATTGAACTCTGATAAGGACTGTTCTAAAAATGATCAGTTGATCAAAAGATAAGATAGACGACATATGATGCTAGATAGAGGGGAACAAGATGACCTAAGTGATGATATGTCCTAAGTGATGAGAATATAAGATTTAGATTGAGTTGAAGCTAGTTTTGAAAGATTTAATGATGTAATCATCTTGCTCCCTTAGGAGTCAAATTGATACACTAGATCAGTGATACAAAGTAGTATATTGAGAGATACTAAAGAAATTTGAGGTTTGAAAGAAGATAGTAGAGATCGAAAGGATCTAAAGAAAAATTGAAGCAAATTCAAAGTGATTTTGAGCTTCTAAAGACCAAGTTTGAACAAAGGTGACTAGATTTGACTAGAGTTGACTTTTTATAGGAAATTTGGAAAATTTGAAGAAAAATGTGATTTGAAAATATTGCAAGATTCACAAAGTATCAAAAAAATAGATAGCACAATAATTCAATTGCATCAATCCCAAAAATTAAAAATGCAATTTTGAGTTGTTAAGTGTGTTAGATTTCAAATTTTATCCCAAAAATGAGTTTAGAGCAGTCAAATTAGACAGTTAGGTGATTAATTGATCACTTGAGCAATTAAGATGAAATGTGATACTTTGAAGAAACAAAAAGGTTCCTCATTACAAAGAATGCAAGTAAATCGGGGATTGAACCATATGCTTATGCAATGCAGCCCTACACTAGATACAACCCTAGGCCTAGTTACCAAGCTCGTAAAATTATCTTCACTAAATATTTAGCTAAATCCACAAATGTCATACAATCCCCACTAAAATTGTGCTCATGGAAATATGAATATGACACATGTTCTATCTTTGTTGGGATTAAATATAAGCATCTAAGGCACAAGAAGCTAGAATGATCAAAACATTTTTCCCTTTTGATGTAGAAAGCAAACATAAACATCAAAGCATAAATTCTAGGATGACCAGAATGTTTCTTGTGTGCAAATAGACCAAACATGCAAGAGATCCTTCTTATGCTAAGTAATCAATAAGTATTATGCTCACAATGACCCTTGTGTTGGTAACCTAAGACAAAAGTGTGTGAAGTATACTCATAGTGACTTGCATGTTCACTTAGTAGGACAAGTATTAGTATTTACTCTAGCATAGAGAATTCACTCAAAAAAACAAGGAAAATGAACCAACCTTAATGAAGAGCCCATATAGAATGAGTCAAGGTACACATGACCATCTAACATAAGATAGAGGCTCTTATAGTGGACACTTGTTTTATATGGACCCTTTAGATAACTAGAACTAGACTAGAAAATAGAAAGCAAAAAAAAGATCATGCCCCTAGTACTCACTTCTCTAGTCAAAAGAGACATCATTGAGTTCCTCAAAGGGAAATGATAAAGAAAAAGAAAAAAAAGAAAAAGAAATGTTAGCATATATCATATAGGTTCAATGTTTTGATTTTCATTTATGTGTTTTAAGATTAATGTCAAGTGTCAACGTTTAGAACATATATGAAAGAAATCTCTTTAGTAGGGTGACGATAGTAGATAGATATAGTTAGAAAAACTAGTGATTGAAGTCAAAGAGGAATCTTTAGTAAGAAGAACCTTAGTTGGAAACTATGTGACAGTAGACAAATGCAATTAGAACAACTAGTGACTGAAATGAGAGATCTTCCATGACAGGAATCTCAAAAGTCATACAAGCAATAGTAGGTAAACATAGTTAGAACAACTGGTGACTGACATGAGAGAAATCTCAAAAGTGACAAAAGTTATAGTAGGAAGACATAGTTAGAATAACTAGTGACTAATGTGAGAGATCTTCTACGAGAGGAATCTCAAAAGTGATAGAAGTGATATTAGGTAGATGTAGTTAGAACAACCCGTGACAAATGTGAGAGATCTTTCATAAGAGGAATATCAAAAGTGACACAAGAGATACTAGAAAGATGCAGTTAGAACAAATGGTTACTAACATCATAGATCTTCTATGAGAGGAATTTCAAAAGTTATGCAAGTGACACTAGGTAGATGTAGTTAGAATAGCTGGTGACCAATGTGAGAGATCTTCCAGGAGAGGAATCTCAAGATTTATGCAATTGATAGTATGAAAATATAGTTAGAATAACTAGTGAATAAGGTGAAAGAGATTCTTATGACACTATAGGGTGTTTCCCTTGAGACAATGACAAGATTCAATCCATGGAAGCATGAGTGAAAGCAAAAAACTAAAGTAGAAATGTAATTCTACAAGGAGCCAAAAGATGAGATTCAAGATGTAGCATTTTGAAACAAGACACACCTATTTACCAAGTTTTCACCTTCTTGGTAGAGACTCTATTTTTTCTATGATGATGCCTATTTACCAGGTTTTCATCAATGGAACTTTTTTTTCTTTTTGATTTTTCTTATTTTTCCCTATTTGATTTTTTTTTGTGTTTTTCACTTTTTGACTTTTGTTCTAGTTTTTGAGTATTTGAATGTTTTTGGTATTATCGAGGTGCCTATTGCTAGTGTTTTGCCAAGATAATGATTTTTTCAGGACTTTAAAGTATATACAAAGAGCTTTTGAAATCAGGTCAGCTATAGAACCACTTTAGATGGAGAGTGTTAATGGGCTGCTTAAGTGCCTCCCTCTCGGCTATAGAAAGTTGGTAAGCACTAGATCCAAACATTGCAATAACTATATATAGACCAAGCCAATTGGGTACTTCCCTTACTATACCTATTATTGTTGATTTTTAGGGTTTTCTCTTAGAACAAGATCACATAGTTGGAAGTCACGTGGCTTAACTTTCTTATTGTAGCTTCTAAACATATTTTGTTGATAAGATCAAAGATAATCACATGCCACTTTTTGAAATTCATCTAATAATTCCAAATCTTGAAGTCAAGATATTCTATAGTCATCATTAGTAATGAGGCCCTTCATGGAGATTCCCAAAGTAGGAATCTCAAGCTCAATTGGAAGCACAACATCTACTCCATATACCAAAGAAAAGGGCATTGTACCCATTGTAGTTTTGATACTTGTTCTATAATCTCACAAAGCTATATTAATCTGAAGGTGCTAGTCCCTTCCAAATTTGTTAACTATTTGATGCAAGATCTTAAGGATTGCCTTGGTGGGTGCCTCCACTTGACCATTACCCTGGGGGTAGTAAATAGAAGACCAATGTTATGTGATTCTAAGGTTTTTTCACAACTCTTTGAGATTGTTGTTTTCTAAACTATCCTCCATTATCAGTAAAGATGGAGGAAGGTAAACTAGCTACCTACATATGGTGTAATTCATAATAAAAAGGAGCTATAGTTTTTTCATTTTCTATAGAGAGAGGGACCCTCTCTATCCATTTAGTGAAGTAGTTTGTAGCTATAATGATGAACTTGTGTCCATTTGAATGTAAGGAAACTCAAGTGCGGAAACAACTTCCTACACTAATCTCAGGAAAGTATGATGCAAATCCTATTAAAATCTTTTGAACTTATAGATTCAATATCATGTAAACAATAATATTTCATCCAACCATGGATACAGAAAATAGACAAAGAAAGAAACACATAACATAAAGATTTTTTGGTGAGGAAAAACCTTTCGGTAAAACAACCCCACCCCTTCAGAAACTGCACAATGTATTATCTTCAACAAAATGTTATAATACACTTGTAGTGCAAGCTCAATAGTGAAAACAGAAGACTCCAATAGAAATTCTCGGTACCAACAATACACTCTCACACATCATCTCTCTTCGCAACCCTAAAAATGCTTATAACATGCGCTTCACTTTTAGGGCTACTCCCAAAGGTAAACCGTACTAGGGTTTTACCATTATCCACCTCGCTATTGGGGTAGAGTGTACAGTACTCAAATATCTTAGTTTCCACATGTCTTCACCTACCATTGAATCTTCCTAACATAGCTCTTACGTGTCATAGGAATCTGTCACAACCGTTTTAGCCATGATCTCCTTACACACAATTCAAGATGTCGACACATCAACATTATTTGCAAGAAATACATTTTACAAAAAAAATAATAAGAATAGGAATTATACAAGGTTGAGACACCTTATTCCTAACATTCTCCCACTTGTCGAACACCTTGTAAGAGCAATAGGAACATAACAAGAACTAATCGCTATAGGCCAAAAGGCCCATAGACTCTGAACACCATCTAAACTTCTCAGTGCCCATTGGTTTTGTTAATACATCTAAAACATTCTTCATAGTATCTACCTTTTCCAAATTTACCTTTCCATCTTCCACCATATCTCTCATAAAGTGAAACTGTACATCAATGTGCTTCGTTCTGGCATGGAAAGTTGGATTCTTCGCAAGGTAAATAGCACTCTAACTGTCACACCAAATAGTAATCTGTTCTGCATCAACACCAACATCAGAACACAATCTCTTAAGCCAAATGGCTTCCTTAAAAACATGAGTAGCAGCCATGTACTCAGCTTCTGTAGTGGACAAAGCAACCACAAGTTGTCGCTTGCTCATCCAACTGATGGCACCACCAAACATAGTGAACACATAAGCACTAGTGGATCTCCTATAGTCAATATCACCTACCCAATCTGAATCTACAAACCCATGAATACAAACTAAATGCGGAGATCCAAAAGAGTTACCATGATAATATATGGAGTAATCTTATGTACCCCTCAAATATCTGAATACTCGCTTAATTGCATCCCAATGTATCCATCCAGGATTAGCCATAAATTGACTCAAGACTCCCACTGCTTGGGCAATGTCTGGTCTAGTACAAACCATAGCATACATAAGACTGCCAACTGCACTAGCATAAGGTACTCTTCTCATGTCCTCCACCTCACTAGGAGATTTTGGACAATCATCTACAGATAACTTTGTTCCCATAAGAAGAGGAACACATAGTGGTCTACAATCTACCATGCTGAACCTGTCCAACATAGACTTCACATACTTACTCTGACTCAACCAAAGTTTTCTGTTAGACCTGTCTCTACTGATTTCCATACCCAAGATGTACCTAGCTGCCCCAAGATCTTTCATCTCAAACTGTGCTGACAACTGAGATTTAAAATAAAAAATCATACCCTTACCCTTCCCAAACAGCAAAATATCATCAACATATAATGCAACAATAAGAAGGTGATCATTTTCAATTTTGAAATAAACACAATGATCTGATTTCGATCTTACAAATCCAATTGACAACACAAAGGAATCAAACTTAAGGTACCACATCCTAGGAGATTGTTTCAAACCATATAGAGATTTCTTTAATCTACAAACTAAGGATTCTTTACCTTTAACAATGTAGTGCTTAGGCTGTGACATATAAATCTCTTCCTCCAAATCACCATGAAGGAAAGTTGTCTTCACATCCATCTGGTCTATCTCTAAATCATATGATACAGCAAGAGATAACATAAATCTAATGGATGTCAACTTTGCAACAAGAGAGAATATTTCACCATAATCTATTTCCTCTACATGTGAATACCCCTTTGCAACCAATCTAGCTTTGTACCTTTCAACACTGCCATCTGCACAAGATTTCTTCTTAAAAACCCATTTACAGCCAACAAATTTTCTCCTTTTAGGAAAAGGTACAAGGTCCCATGTTTCTTTTTTCTCTAATGAAGCCATCTCATCATCCATAGCCTCAATCTAGGAACCTGCATCTTCCATGCCCAAAGCCTCTTTCACAGATCTAGGCTCATTAGTGTTAGTAATCAAAGCAAAAGCACAACTAGAATCTAACATAGAATAACCAAACCTTTTTGGTTGCATTCTTTCTCTTGTAGATATCGTCAAGGGCTAAGGTTGAGGTTCTTCTTCCTCTTCTTCTAAATTATCAGAGCTGCTAGAGCTCTCCTCATCATTAGACCCAACATGGTCTCTCTGTTCAGTCTTCTCAGGTGTAGGAGGCAACTGAACAACATCTTTTTCCTTTTCTTTTTCATCTGGTTGTAGCACAATAGGAGAAGATGTTAGCTCTCTAAAAATAACATTTCTACTATACAACACCTTAGTAGTCACAGGATCCCAAAGCTTGTATCCTTTCACACCAGCACTGTACCCAATGAAAATACATTTAACAACTTTATTTTCCAACTTAGATCTTTTCTCCTTTGGAACATGTGCATAAGCTTCACAACCAAAAACATGAAGATGTCTAATTGAAGGCTTCTTACAAAACCACACCTCCATGGGTGTCTTACCAACAAGGGCTGATGTAGGAGATCTGTTAACGAGATAGCAAGCAGTGGCCACAGCTTTGGCCCAAAACCTTTGTTCTAAACTAGCTCCACTAAGCATACTCCTAGCCTTCTCCATCAGTGTCCTGTTCATTCTCTCTGCAACTCCATTTTACTATGGGGTATAAGGAGTTGTCTTATGCCTCTCAATACCTTGTTCTTTACTGAACTATTCAAAATCTACTGAGCAAAACTCACCACCATTGTCAGTTCTCACACACTTAATCTTCTTACTAGTCTGATTCTCTACAAGGGCTTTAAATTCCTTGAATCAACTAAAGACTTGTGTCTTACTTTTAAGGAAATAAATCCATGTCCTTCTGCTATAATCATCTATGAAAGATACAAAAAATACAGACTTGGAGATTGAAGGAACTTTTACAGGACCAAATACATCAGAATGAATAAGATCCAAAACATTAGAAGATTTGTGAGAACTAGAGTAAAATTGAACATGATTTTGTTTATCATAGACACAGTGTTCACAGAAGTCAAAATCAAGATTGTAATCATTTAACCCCTCAACAAGATTTTTATTTTTCAGGGTTCTGAGATCCTTTTCACCAATGTGACCAAATCTCAAATTCCATAACATTGTCTTTTCTGTAGGAAGCTTACCTTCCAAAGTGTTTGCATTGCCATTAGAACCAATAACCACAGTATTCTTCACTTCTCATTCAAATGGTGAGGATGAAGAACTATAACATAGAGGAATACATGCATCTAGCTGAAATAAGGTACCTCTGCTAGTACCCCTTGCAAGCACTATCGATCCTCTCATCATCTTGCATCCTTCTTTCGAAAAAACAACTTGCACACCTACATCATTTAGCATACTTATAGATAATAGGTTTTGTGCCAAACCTGGAATGTGCATAACTCCATTGATTCCCTTTACTCATCCATCAAGAAATTTGATAGTGACCCTTCCACATCCAACTATCTTTAGGTGAGAATCATCACCCAAGCACACCCTTCCACCATCAAATTCTTCATATCTTGAGAACTGGTTTCGATGAGAGGTCATATGAAAAGATGCACCCAAGTCAACCAACCACACATCATCAAATGCATGGGCTGCCAAAGCTAAGATGAATGTATCACCATCTTCTTGAGATTTTTCAGAACCAAATTCTGAGGCTTTCTTCTTCTTCTTATGCTCTTTACATTCTTTATAGAAGTGCCTAGCCTTATTACAGTTCCAACATTTTGCCTTGGACTTATTGGAAGTCTTTGACTTCCCATGGGATTTGGATCTACCCTTATTGTCAGACTTATTGTCATTTTTCTTTCCTCTTTTCATGGATCTCCCACAAACAGCAAGGGCTTCTTTTTTTGAAACAAAAGCCTTTCTTCGCATCTCCTTTGATAGTAGCGAAGATACCACATCATCCATTTTGAAGCTGACTAATGTGCTTTTGAGAGACATCACATGGTCCCATGAATTCGGTAAAGAACACAAAAGTGTGTAGCAACAATCCTCCTCCTCTAACTTGACACCAGCTGATGTCAACTATGTAACTAGCAGATTAAATGCATTTAAATGATCCATTAAGGATCCACCTTCCTCCATTCATAGAGAATATAACTTCTTCCTTAGGAACAACTTGTTCACCAAAGATTTGGCCTAATACATGGCCCCAAGTCTCTCCCACAAACTATATGCAATTTTCTCATCTAGAACATTCAGAAGAACTGCATTGGTTAAACAGATTCTTATGAGACCCTTAGCTTTACGATCTTTGATATCCCAATTTGCTTGAGCTACAGTTGGTGGTCTTGTAGCACTTGTAGTTGCTTCCCATAGATCACGATCTTCCAACATGTCTTCCATCCTGAGTTTCCACAACTCAAAATTAGTGCCATTAAATTTCTCCACCTCCATTCTTCCATATGATGAACTCACCATCTCAATCTCAAAATAAGATTCAAGATACTCTACAAAAGACTCCCACTTGACTTGAGATTAGCTCAAAAAACCCTACCCAACAACTAGGATCAAAATTTGATCAAGCTCTGATACCACTTGTAAGGAAACTTAGGTGCAGAAACAACTTCCTACACTAATCTCATAAGGAAAGTTGTTGAGATAATGGGTGTTGCACACATTGCATAATATTGTTATTTTATTATTTTATTTTTATTATGTAATGTTGTGCCTAGATGGACGTGCAACATGTAAAGATTCCCATGGAATATTCTTGAAGAGTTGTATTGTAACATTGTGATAGTATTTTATGTAATTATTTAATATTGGAGAAAAGAATTAAATGTCCAATATTAAATGTAGGGTCAGTGGGTTAGGTAGCACATGGTTTTAGCACATGGTTTATGTAATACCACTTAGTGGTTTTGTGGGACTTGCTACTATATAAACAGCCACAAGGGTAGTTGTTGTATAGAGAAAGAGAGTGACAAGGAGAAGACAAAAGGCAAGTGTCGAGCGGGACAAGGCTTGACAGGTTAGCCAAGGGAGCATTTGTGAAGGTTGAAAGCATGGCATGGGATGTGTGGATTCATGCTTGTTCACATAGTTTTCTCGGTTGTGGCTATGGCCATGAAGGCTTTCATGGTTGTATGGCAATGGTATTTTTTGCTGAATAATACATGATGATGGATGCTTTTGGAGGCTGGGTTTTTCCCTCAATGAGGGTTTCCCAGGGTATATCTTGTGTCACAATTTTGTGGGTATGTTTTCTATTCTCTTGCATGTGGATTTTAATTCCATATTTATTTCAGATCTATTATGGGTTATGTGGAAACGGTTATATTCTTTGTTGCCAAGTTTCCTTACAAGTGGTATCAGAGCTATGGTTTTATTATTTGTAACCCTAGATTGAATCCATGGGAATGCATGAGAGGATAAAAGAAAAGGGCAAGATATATGAATAATTATTGCAGATCTGAGGACTTTGGATTTGCTGTTATGATGGGATGTTAAAAGATTTGGGCATGGGAAATTGTTGGACAAAAGATTTTTTTCGAATGTTTCATTTAAATGAGGGTTTTGGGGGTAGCTTGCAAAAATGACCTCCTGGGTAAAAACAGACCTCACCATTGGATCTGGGTCGACATTTCCATAAATTTTGATATTTAATATGCCCTAGTTTGGCCATGTTTAGAGGAAATGAAAGAGTTTTTTAGTTTCAGCCCATGATGGCCATCAAATTTAATCCCGTCGGAATTTTCGTCACTGAAAAAAATTAAAAATGAAAAATCGTACTGAAAATGGTAAAAAGACTGTCTTAGTAAAATGGCCATAACTTTCTCTCAGAATATCAGATTTCAGACTTCTTACAGGCGTTGGAAAGCTAATTCAGAGCACTACAAGATTTTGTAGGTTTGGTTCTATGATTTTGATATTTTGTCAGGTTTTAAGAGCCCTAAAGTCAGATCTAATTTATTTTGAGCACGGATTAGGGCATAACTTGGGCATACGGAGTTGGATTTTGGACTTCGAGTAGTCAACGGAAAGCTCTTGGAGAGCTCTACAAATTGGTTCAGATTTGGTACAGGTTTGGTATGATTTATTTGGTGATATATTTATCTGAACAGTTTATAGACATATTTTGACTATGGTAACTTGTGAGTTTATGGCATTGGAAGATTTAAGATTTGATGTCATTGTATACTCAGTTCATATTTCAGTTTGGTCTCATGATGATATGGTTATCAGTGTTTGGTTTTGGATATGCATGATGACTTGTTGGATCTACAAGTTGTGCAGTGTTGTAAGCAGTCTATACTTACAGGTTGCATTTATAGCTTAGTTATGGGTTGTCTTTGCCCATTGATCTTTCATTATTGATGCATATTCAGATTGGTGGCTTGGATTTGGGTTGTCTATGCCCTAAGTCACATGATTTACTATTTTATCTTCATGTAGAAGGGATGAGATGTTGTTACCAGGTACAGTCATGGTGGAGGATTGTGGTTGACTATGCTGACAGGTTGGACATATTGAGAGTCGGATGCTCAGTTCATGGATGTGATCATGGTGTCATGGATTTTGGCATGACATGATTGGTTATACAGGTACATCCTTGATGTTCATTAGCTTGGATTTTTTGATTTGGTTATGGTGGTATATCTTCTTGGTTGAGGATCATGGTTATTTGGTTTCTTTTGAGGAGCTCATGATGTGCACTTTGAGTTCTTTGATGGTTTGATGCCTTAGTTGATTCTCATGGTTAGAGGATGGTTTTTCATCATATGTCATGGATAGCTTGGATACATGGTTTAGTGGGAGCTTGTGACAGTGATGGGGTGACAGTGCAGGATTAGTTCCTGGTTTGGTTTATATCTTCTTGGTTTGGAGAGGATGGATTTTATGATGCCATAGGTGACTTGGTACCACAGTTGAGTGGGAGTTGTTGGCATTGATATATTTATTGAGTGTTTGCAGATGTTGGAGGTTTGTCTTAGATCCTGTTGCTGCAGAAGCATCTTTGACATTTGCATGGTGCACTTGTTATCTTCATGGTGTGTGAAGATGGTTAGATCTTGAGGACTCATGGAGTTCTTGTTTATCTTCATGGTATGTGGAGATGGTTTTCTTCATGGTGTGTGGAGATGGTTGCATCTTGAGGACTCACAGGGTTCTTGGCAAAGGTGTGGTTTATGCTTTTATTTGGCATGTTATCCTTGGTGTGAGGATGGTTTCATTATTATGTCATGGTATACTCTTGATACGCGTTTAGAGTTGTGACATGTTATGGTGTGTTCATATGGAGCATGTTATCTCTTTAGTTGAGATAGTAAGATCATGTTGTCATGTTTATGTTCCTAAGGCCATGGTTGGAAATTTGACATTGATCTTGGTTTAGTTTCTTGGTATTGAGTACACTGATCATAAGCTGGATACTTCATGATATTGCTATGTTGCATTTGGAGTTGGCATGGATTGATTGGTTACAGGTGCTCATGGATACTTAGAGACGGTGGTGACGCTGATTTCTCTTGGATTAGAGAAGTATTTGTTGAGACGATTGATGGTTTCAGCAGGAAGTTCGAGGGGCAGTCACCTGATATGGACTTGAGAGGAGATTGTTCTTAGATGAGTCTTGGTTGGAGACTTGGGTATCTTGATGAACATTCTCATTCCCCACTCTTGGTCTACTCGGCAGTTTGCTACTTGAGAGGTATAGCCCATTATTTTCTCTCAGTTGCATTATATTTATGCTTGTCTTTCATGGATATGGATCTTGAGCTATGGTACATGAGTTAGTTCTGGAGGGTTCATTTGAGAGATGGTTTAGCATTGGTTATCTCCATGTGCATATGTTGTTATGCTGGTTGAGTTTGGGAGATGGTTTTATATTGGGCATATTCCTTGGTTTAGGAATGGTTTAATGAGTTTGATCTTCTTGTGAGAGGCTTACATCCATGATTAGTTATATGGTATGGTTTGGGTGTTGTTGAGGCTTCTTTTTTGGGGTTTTATGGAGGAGATCATACTTGCACAGTTTACATCTAGAGGTGTGTGTAGAAGGACATGATACAGGTTATGATTTGCATGGTTTCTCTGGTCTTGGTTATCTTCCTGGATGTTCAGTTTTGCTTACATTGGATTTGAGATTGGTTGGAGATTGTGATCACTGGTTTGTGCTCATGTATGTCATGTGAGAGATGACATGGTTATTTCTTTATCTCTTTTCTTTGTTGGTTGTGGAGAATTTGGGAGAGCATTGGAGACTTGTTATGAGAGTTGTTCTTGCAGGATATCAGTTTATGTATTGTGGATGTCCTTGATACTGCATGGATTCACTTCTTTGAGATGTGTTGAGTGGATTGGTTATAGATTTGACATTATCTTTTGCAGTGGGAGCTTCTTGGTATATATGTGGCAGGTATTGCTCTTGAGGCTTGTGATTGCAGGTTACAAATTGGATATGTCGGTGATATAAGATTCACTTGTTATACCTTTGAGGTATGGATAGTTGGATGGGTTTGGCACTTTGCTGTCGGTGCTATTTCAGCTATGGATATTTTTTGACAACTACGGATACATGTGATTACCTTTGGATCAGGTTATTTGTGCTTGGAATTTCAGTTGGTACAAGATTTTATGATCTTCTAATGTGACAGGTTGGGTAGTTTTCTCTTTGGATGGCTTCTATGTATGTCCAGTGGGAGTGGCATAATAGGAGGTGAGATCATTCATGTTTGAGATGCTGGATACTTTGATTTTGTTGCGGGTACCAGGATGGAGCACTTGGTGTATTTTGATCCATGATGGTGGATGTGCTAGGAGGGATTGTTCCCTTGTTCATTTTGTGTGGCTACGGATTGACCCTATGCAATGTATACAACAAGTGGGAGATTGTTGAGATAATGGGTGTTGCACACATTGCATAATATTGTTATTTTATTATTTTATTTTTATTATGTAATGTTGTGCCTAGATGGACGTGCAACATGTAAAGATTCCCATGGAATATTCTTGAAGAGTTGTATTGTAACATTGTGATAGTATTTTATGTAATTATTTAATATTGGGGAAAAGAATTAAATGCCCAATATTAAATGTAGGGTTAGTGGGTTAGGTAGCACATGGTTTTAGCACATGGTTTATGTAATACCACTTAGTGGTTTTGTGGGACTTGCTACTATATAAGCAGCCACAAGGGTAGTTGTTGTATAGAGAAAGAGAGTGACAAGGAGAAGACAAAAGGCAAGTGTCGAGCGGGACAAGGCTTGACAGGTTAGCCAAGGGAGCATTTGTGAAGGTTGAAAGCATGGCATGGGATGTGTGGATTCATGCTTGTTCACATAGTTTTCTCGGTTGTGGCTATGGCCATGAAGGCTTCCATGGTTGTATGGCAATGGTATTTTTTGCTGAATAATACATGATGATGGATGCTTTTGGAGGCTGGGTTTTTCCCTCAATGAGGGTTTCCCAGGGTATATCTTGTGTCACAATTTTGTGGGTATGTTGTCTATTCTCTTGCATGTGGATTTTAATTCCGTATTTATTTCAGATCTATTATGGGTTATGTGGAAACAGTTATATTCTTTGTTGCCAAGTTTCCTTACAAAAGTATGATGCAAATCCTATTAAAATCTTTTTCACTTACAGATTCAATATCATGTAAACAATAATATTTTAGCCAACCATGCATATAGAAAATAGACAAAGAAAGAAACACATAACACAAAGACTTTTTGGTGAGGAAAAACCTTTCGATAAAACAACCCCACCCCTTTAGAAGCTGCACAATGTATTATCTTCAACAAAAGGTTACAATACACTTGCAGTGCAAGCTCAATAGCGACAATAGAAGACTCCAATAGCAATTCCAAGTACCAACAATACACTCTCATGCATCATCTCTCTTCACAACCCTAAAAATTCCTATAACATGTGCTTCACTTTTAGGGCTACTCCCAAAGGTAAACCATATTATGGTTTTACCATTCTCTGAGAAAATAGGATCCCCAAAAAAAATTTGGGGGCGATGCCCTGAACCCCATTATTGGGGTAGAGTGTACAGTACTCAAATATCTTAGTTTCCACATGTCTTCACCTACCATTGAATCTTCCTAACATAGCTCTTACGTGTCATAGGAATCCATCATAACCGTTTTAGCCATGATCTCCTTACACACAATTCAAGATGTTGACACATCAACATTATTTGCAAGAAATACATTTTATAAAACAAATAATAAGAATAGGAATTATACAAGGTTGAGACACCTTATTCCTAACATTGAAGAGGATGGATGAATCTGACCCACAAGATAAAAGGCCCATTGTTGAAATGGCCATAGCATGATAGATGGAGTGTGAATCATAATTCCATGGATTTGACATTATTTTTAGGACTTGGTGTATTTGATTGCCTCTTGCTCCATATTCAACTCATAGCAACTAGCTCTAATAAGTTTATAAGCTAGTGTCAAGTTGTTAGAGTGAGATCTACAAATGCCCTCATGTACATTGATTAATGTGCATTTGGACTCATCACATTCTGGACACCTAAGAAGTGTTCTATTGAGACCTCTCATAAATAAGTCATTAGCAATAATAACATGTGGTAAAGCATTGTAGATAAGGTAACATTTTTTATTCTAGGTTAGATTGTCCAGAATAATTGGGTCATACAAATAAGAGTATACATGGTGGTAGTGGGATGAGTTATATCCTACAATAGAATAGATCATCTAAGATTAAGGGGATTTAGAGGTAGGGTAGAATAACATCTCCACCAAGAATTCGTATCAAAGATCATTCTCTAGCTTCTATAACATGGAAGAAAAAGTAGTCATTGCATTAGCCACTTTGTTGTCCACCCAAGGAATTTCTTGAAAAGTCATATGGGCAAAGTATTTCTTTAGTTCATCCACCACGCATTTATAAAGTACTAATTTATCATCCTTCATCTAATACACATCATTGACCTAGTTGATTATGAGTTGTGAATCTCCAAAGATTTTTAACTCATCCACTCCCCATTCAACTACTATCTTCATGCTATTAATTTGGGCTTCATATTCTACAATGTTATTTGTACAAGGAAAAAAAATCTTTTATACCTTAGGTAGTGAATACCTCTATGGTGTCATGATTAAGAGCTAAGCACTAGATCTCTATTGTGTGAAGGAGCCATCAAATAGCATCATCCAAGTTTGGAGTGTTAGGATTAGAATTGATTCATTAGGAAAGTCAATATTCAATAGGAGAAGACTCTGTATTGGTGCTTCTAATAATTTATCAACAATTTATTGTCCTTTGATAGCTTTTCTTTCAACATACTGAATATCAAATTCACTTAGTATCATGACCCACTTAGCTATCCTTCTTGTTAGAGTTTCCTTGCTAAGTAAGTATTTTAGTGGATTAAATTTAGCAACCAATCATGTAGTATAAGTGAGCATGTAGTGGCTCAACTTTTGGGAAGAAAATATGACTTTCAAGCAAGATTTCTCAATGATACTATAATTCATTTCATAAGAAATTAGTGTTCAACTCAGATAGTAGATAGCTCTTTCCTTGTTATCATTGTCCTCTTGGGTGAGTAAGATTCCAAGAGATGTCTCTGTTGCTAAGATATAAAAAATGAGAGGTTTCCCTTATAGAGGAGGCATTAGAATCAATGGATTAGCAAGATATTTTTCATCTGTATTAGAATCTGATCACAATCTTTGTTCCAGTCATATTTCACACCTTTATGTAGAGTCTTTGTAAAAGGCTATGATCTATCTCCCAGCTAAGAAATGAATTCATAAAGAGATTGAAGTCTTCCCCATAAGCCCCACATCTGACTAATATTATGGGGTGGAGACATGTCAATGACTACTTGGACTTTCTTTGGATTTACCTCAATTACTTTTGTAGACACAATGTAACCAAGTAGTTTCCTAGATGTTACACCAAATGCACATTTGTTGGGGTTGAGTCCCAAAATTAATTTCTCCATATGATCTAGGATAGGTCCTAAATCTTAAAGGTGAGTGTGGAATTTTGTGCTCTTAACCAAGGTATCCCTGACATAGTCCTCCATTATTGTCTACATCATATCATGGAAGATTGTAGTAACTACCCTTTGATATGTGGCATTAGCATTTTTCAGACCAAATGGAATCACATTCCAATAGAAGGTTCCCCATGCACAAGTGAAAGTAGTCTTTCTGTGATCTTCTTATGTGATTTTAATCTGATTATATCCAAAAGATGGATCCATGACTGATTATATCTCATATCTTGTTGTCATATTAACTATCATATCAATGTTAGGGAGTGGAAAATCATCCTTAGGACATGCTACATTTAGATTGTGAGAATTTTTACAAACTTTGATATATTTGTCATGCTTGGAGACTGGAACACTGTTGGAAATTCATTCTACATATTCAATAGTGCAAATGAGACTAGCTTTCAGAAGGTTTTCTAGTTCAACTTTAACAAGTAGTGCAACATGAGGATGCATTTTTCTAAGATTTTGTTTGACTAGTTTAACTCCTAGTGCAATAGATAAATGGTGCATTCTAAGATTAGGATCTAATCTTGGCATGTCTTAGTTTATCCATGAAAAATTTATATATTTTTTCTCTTGGAAGAAGGCAATGAATTCCTCTTTTTGTTCTAGAGATAATGACTACTCAAGATGTATCATGTGAGGCTACTCCTCTATTCCCAACTTGATTGTTTGTGTTGGTTCTATCACCATTGATGATCTTTCCTTAAAATTACTAGGAAGGACATCAAATATGATATTGTCAAGCACCTTAGAGAGGTTTTTAGCTTTGGATACATCTTTTATTTTCACTATTTTAGTTTCTAATACTGCCACATTATGGTTTTCACCATCAAACCTTCTAATTTTTTTCATTTTTATGGTGTAACTAAGATATTTTATGTCACCTTCAGTCATTTTGATACTTTTTTCACTGGTGGAAGATGTTATAGGTTTGACATAGTTTAAATAGTATGCAAGAGTATAGTCATTTTGGAATATAGGGACTTCACTAGATGCATTGAAATTCCATGCTATGAGTTCAAGATAGGTGAGTGAAAGAGATGTGCCAAGTTTGATGGCATTCATAGTATAGTCATTAAATTCTTGGACAAGTAATTCAAGAGCTAGAGTGGCTTCATCCACAAGTGTGTTCAAATTCCTTTGAGTTCTAACGTCATTAATTGAAGACTGAACAACACTAGTTGGATGAAAATGATCTTATCTAACCCTAGATGATTCACCTACTACAAGCTGATTTTAATAAATATGGACTTGATCTATATCTTTGTCTGCGGCTACTTCTAAGAGAGAGTCAAATTCATATTCTCAAGAATCTATGCTAGATGGAGATATATTATAGAATTCCCTAACAGTAATAGGGACCCATTCTCCTTCATCATCTTGATTTTTAAAAAGTCACTCAATGACCAAAGCATGATGGGACTCTCCTTTTTCTTATTGGATATGGGGAGAATCAATAGTGTTATCAAAAGAATCACTATCACTATCTATAGTGCTAACACATGGTACAAAGTTATCTAGTTCTACAAATAATTTAGCAAGATCAATAGGCATTAGATAAGGATAAGGATCATCATTATCAACATCATCATCATGGTCATATGAGTGAACTTGTGACTCATGTTTAGATGAACTCCCAGATTTTGGTATAAACTTGTTAATCCCTAGATGGAAGGGAATCTTCTTAAAACCTAGGCTAGATGTATTGTGAAACCTTCTAGCTATTTCTTTGATAGGATTAATCAAGCCATTTTTGTTGCACCTAATCAAAACATTCCTTTTTTAGCCAAATCATTTCATAAGTTGAAGACCTAGACCATACTTTTTAGGAGTAATCTCACTAGAGTTTTCTATGAGGTCAACTACAGTTTTCTCTATGTATACCCATGCAACAATTGCTCTATTTGCATCTTCCTCCTCTAGAGGTATAGTAGCTTTAAAAAAGGTACCATTGTACTTAGTTTGAGGTGACAATACAAAAGTTCACTTTGCTTCAGATGGTCTCCCATAATGATGTGCAGAATCAAGAAGAGATGTCAAAGAAAAAACCAGTTCTATGTGATATTCATCCATCCCAATTTCTTTCAACTTGAGTGACTATTCAATTTGTTTCATCTTATCATCATGATGGTTTGTATATTCCCTATTATTAGGTAAAAAGCTTTCAAAAAAATTCAGCATGTTATAGGTGTAACTAGTATATACAGGTATGGTGACTTTAGAGCCGTGAAATGAAACTTGATGCATTAATGGCAAGTTGAAGGCATAACTTGCATTTCATGTATCCATGGTCTCCCTAGCAAGATGTTTTGTCCTAATGGAATTTCAAGGAAGTAAAAAGTTACATCCCTTTCTAAAGGACCCAAAGTTTTATGCTTGACTTCGTCATATGCCTTGATGGTTATCTTGTGATAAGGATCACTGGACTCTTCAGAATAGCCCAATTGTCTAAGAAAAGTAACAAAAATGATATTTAAACTAGCTCCATTGTCAATGAGCACATGGCAAACACATTTTTGGTGCGTCATGAATTTAATATGCAATGATTGGTTATGTGGATGACTCAATGAATTGTCATGCTCCTCAAAGAAGGACATATCATGAGGTGAGGTTAGATGACCTACCATAGATTGGAAACTATCAAGATCAACATCTTGAGTTATGTTTTCCTCAGTGAGGGATTTATTGAGACTCTGCCTATGAGTAGGTGAGATTTTTTAGCAATTCAAAGATTTTTATTTGAGCATTTGTCAATTACAATTAATCAAGGATACTATAGCTAATAGCTACAGAAAATGTTATAACTTTTGTACCTTTGCCAAATAGACTAGAAACTAGTTTTTCTTTGTGTTGTTCTAACTCAGGAGTAGGAGGCAAAGGACCTTTAAGGACTATTTTCGCATGAGAATATGTGACAATGTTGACACACAATTGTGATGGTTCATTCTTAGATTTAGTAGATGTAGCACACCTTAAGACAAATGGTTTCTTAGGTTTGGTGTTGTCTTCTTTTTCCTTGATGGTGATGACATTACAATATTCAAAATCCATAAGTTCAACCATATTGATCACATCATCATCATTAGAGTACATATAGTTGACCTTGTTATGAGGTTTATGTTTATCATTTTCTCTTTTTCCATAAGATGGGAATGGTTCCTTGAAAGCCTTGTGATCTAATTTCTTATTATATTCGTCCACAAAAATTTCACCATCATTAATTAAGTCTTAAACTTTGTGACATAGGTTGATGCAATTACTAGTTTTGTGACCTTTGTTTTGATGGTATTCACAAAATGCAGTTTCATTCCACCATGAAGGTCATGGTTGTGGATCATAAGGACAAAAATTATCTAATGGAGAAATGATCTTTTTCTATAGAAAGGTTTCATAGACCACATCCAAAGGTTTGCAAAGAGGTGTATATCTCATTTTTGGCATGTAACCCAAGATGAGTTCTTAATCATATTTCTAAATGCCTTGTTGTCAAGAGGAGGTTTGTCAACATTTTTAGATGCTTTGAGATTTTCTATAAGATTGAACACTACTTTAGCAAGTTTAAGAGTAATGTTATCAATGATTCCATCATGTAGTATCTCTCAGTACTTGTTTACATACTTAGATTTGTATTTACTAGAGGTTGATCATTGTTTGGTGTCATTTTAAAGGGTTTTTTCACCCTTTTTAACTATGAATTCCTCTATTTGGATAGCTTGTGTTACTATACCTTCAAAGGTGCATGGACCTTGAAGTTGAACCTTATACCCAATGTTAGGTAAAAGATTATTCACGAAGATGTCAAGTTTTTCTATTTCAGGAATCTTTTTTTAATATTTGGTGTATAGTTGCCTCCATCTTTGAAGAAAGGAAAGGAAGGGTTCTGTAACTTTCTATTTAAAGTTATAAAAATCACCTATGTTAACTAGGTGTTGTATGTTGTGTGAGTACTATTGAACAAATAGGCTAGCAATCTCATCGAACATTTTGATACTAATAGGCAATTGTGAAAACCATTCCATGGCTTGACCACCTAGACTTTGTGGGAATAGATGCATAAGATATGTCTAATTGTGCATGAACTCCATAGAAAATGCACCAAATTCCCAAAAATGATCTTGGGGATTAGAGGCTCCAAAGTATTCATCATACTTGGGCAACTCAACTCCTTTTGGGAAAGGAGGCATGTCTAAACTCTTGTCAAAAGAAAATGGACAAAGAGTGTCCATGGTGTATTTTTTGACTAGTTTGTCCTTATCATGCATCACTTAGGTCAATTTTTCTTGCATGATCTTTAGTTATTTGTGTAATTGGGAAGTTTCAATTTCTTCTTCTGATGCAACAACAGTTTTGACATTAATTGTGATGTGGTAGTTTTGCTCCTTCTTGAGTGAGTTTGAGAAAGTATTTCTCTTTCTCTTCATTAAGAAATATTTCCATGACTTTTTGGAAGTGATTATACTTACAAGATTTTTTAATATCTTTGGGAAGTATTTCTATAGTTTTCACATTCTCATCAATCAAAGGTTCTTTTTGTCTTTCATTCCTTTAGTGATTGTGTCCTCTACTATGTTCTCCATTTTCTTGATCTTGATTAGCCATTTTAGGAATGTGATAAGTTTTAGTGTACATTGGTTGAAAAGGTCTTCTAAATAAGAATTTAGTTGTTTTTTTAGGTGATGTATGTGTTTTTCTAGTTTTAGGGTTCTCTTGATACAAGGGATTTAAGTTTGTTGAAAGTTTATGGAAACTGTTCTTTGAATACGAGGGGGTCTAACCAGTGGATTAGATTGTAAAGACTCCTCAATAGATGTATATGATTTAGATCATGTATAAACTAGGTAGTGATCTCTACTATGATTTTGAACCCTAGCTCTACCTTGTCTAACCCTATAGGTATGAAATACATTTCAACTCATTGTTGCAATAGTCATAGAAAATGATGAAAAGAAAAATCCTAGACAAGGACCACACTAGAACATAGCCTTAATGTGAGATAAGAGTGTTATATACCTAGGTATGAGTCATCTAAGTAATGAATATAACAATGAAGAGTTATGAATATCATGACACAAGGGTATGATGAACACCATAAAACAAAATAAGAGAAACAAATGAGGAGACTAGTTCATGTCTAAATCACAAGTTGTCAACTAAGCAAGAACTCACTATTTGACACTATTGTAGATAGAGAAATGACCAAGTATTCCAGAAATAGATCAAACTTGGATCCATTTTAAAAAGGAATCTCAAAATAACTCATTCTTTTAACAAATTTTGATAGGCTCACATGAGGAAATGACTCTAGAGTGAGGAACTACAAAAAACTAGGTAAGCAGATACAACTATCAAAGAAGTTTTGATAGTTTTTGGACAAAATGCTACATGAATATTCATAGAGAACCACATGAGAAAGCATAGTGAACTGAGAAAAGTTTTAAAAAAGAATATTTGGACTAGTTTCCTTGTGTGAGGACTTTCACAAAACCACACAAAAATTTGACAGTTTGACTAAAAAAGACAAAATTTTGGCATAAAAGGATAGCATTGGGAAAAATATCACATGGAGATTCATAGAAAATCACATGAGAAACTATAAAGAACCCCACAAGGAAGTGTAAACAAAGATTTTTCTCATGTAAAAATCCATACAACTAGATGTGAGAAAAGGGGCAAACTGATAGTTTTTAACTAAACTCGAGGAGATTTTTAATGGTTTGAACAATTCTGAATAGAAGACTAATTGTGTTTACAAGTTTTACGTAGATATTAGTATATCATTTTGGTTTTCATGTAGACAATTATTTTTAGACATGGGAAGCAAGAAGTAGTCACAAACAATCCAATCAAGGACAAAACAACTCATAGGGATAGGGGAGTCTTGACCTTTTTTTGTTTGATAGATTTGAACAAGTTTAAAGACTCGAAAATGACACACTTTATCCCTATAAGAAAAAATGTTAGAGGAAGCAAATCCTTTTTCTCATAAATTATGTGCATGTGTTCACTTCACACAGTTGTGTCACTCCACTAGAGTGTGCCTATTTTTTTGGTATATTCCAAGGACTCAATAACATTTACATTGAATGGGCACCCTTGTGGTAGGGGTCAAGTGTGTATACCACCTTCCAATGTCTAGGTAGATGCCTATGGTGAGTATCTATAGGAGAGATTCTTCCCCATCCTTGCACAAAGATTGTGCCCCATTTCAGAGGTGAAGTGGGTAGCAACTAGCTAAAAGTATTTTCCTTGGCTTCTATTCATATTAATCCTCATTTCTTCATGAACAAAGTTAAGGCTAGTAGCCCACACTAGCATCTAAAAGTGCACATTATTGACTAGGAAGACTAGGGCTACTACCAAGTAGTGCAATAGATAGAGCCTCCTCTTGATATGTGATATCAAGAACCAAGATGAAGCAATTAGCATGGCTTTTGGGGTCTTTCACTCTGCAAAGCTTCTTTATTATACTGGGTTAGAATAGCCAATGAAAGGTGTGTGCTCACTTGGGTCATTCCTAGAGGTTGGACCACTATGGAATACCCTCTAAATGTTGACTCAAACTGGTGGTTTGGATCTAAGGGTCCAAGTTTCTGATTTCCTGCAAGGGAAAAGAGCATACTCCTCTACCTTGTCACCTTACCCAAACAAGGAAAAGATGTTCTTCACCAAGTTAACTTATCAATCCCAACTTTTCATATTCCAAGACTTTGATCCCCTAAAAGTAAATCATCATCTCTTCATAAAATGATTTTCTTGGGAGAACCACTAACTTTCTTTCCTCCCTTAGGTGCCATCTTCTAGAGGCATCTAGGTTTTTGATATACTCTTGGTCATTAATTCCAAGTAGCAAAGAGTACACTCCCCTATTCCTTTTTCTAGAGACCTATGAAGTTCACAAGCCCTACTAAACTATGTGTAAGAAAGGAGTAAAGAAGATAGGACATTTTAGTGGGTTTGAATATATTCTTTGACATGCATATCTTTGAAAAAACATCTTGTAATCAAATTGTCAATACTATTTAAGAGTTTTTAATAGGGTGTCTTCTACAAGAGTTTTGTAAACCACTATTAAGCTATTGAAAACCAAAAATGATTTAGAAACAACCATTAGTTAAATCATCATGATAAAAATACAATCTTGAAATTGTATTTTGCAGTCGCTAATGTTGAAGTTTATGCTATATTCTTAATAGGCCCACATGAGAAAATGGCATGCACCAGGTGAGAAACCATGCAATTATACACTTTTTCATGTGAGAAAGTGTAGAACAAGGAGTGAAATCTCAGTTTCTTCACATGAGAAACTGAGGGACTGTATGAATGACAATGATAAAACACTAAAATATTGTAGAATAAAGAATAGATGAGACCAAAAACTTGATTTCTCGGCCCCATGGTGGGCACCAAAAATGTGAGTGTTAAATGTGGGGCTTTGTGATTCACACACACTTCAACATGATCATTATCTAAGGAATCATCCCTAAATGAGCATGTGATTGGTCATCTGAAATAACCAACAAGGTGATCTGTTGCCTCCAAACTAGAATTATTTTTCTAATCACTCTTAGATTAATGAGCTAGCAAGTAAACATCTAGAATGAAGGATTTTAAGCTATATGATATACACATTTAAGCTAGATGAGATGCATATTTAATCTAAGAATATGAAAGAACAATTAATCTAGATGAGTGCATATTTAAGTTAGATAAGATTAATATGCAAGAAAATGAAAGCTATGAATGTAAATATGTGAGTAAACAATTCAGAATAAGTTCAATGTTATTCAAATGTCAAACCCTAAAATGATGAATTGAGAATTCTTAAATAGAATCCAAGAATTTGATCAATGGCCAAGATCAATTTGAATGAATAGTCAAGATCTAAAGTAGATTCTGTCAGAATGGGCATCTTTCCTATGAAAAGGAAGTTAACTGATTGCTTTTGAGTAGAATAAGGAGATAATGGATTTAATTTCTTTTTTTATTTTAGTCAACTCAATATTTTTGATTTTGAACTGAAGAGAGAATATTGGAGAAGATATTTGATTTAAGGGAATTAAATATGACCTCATAAATGAATATTCTAATCAATTGAGTAATTAAATTCAATAATAGAATTAGGGTATTTTAATTAAACCAAATACATTTGATTCCTCCTATATATTAACTAAAGGGATGAATTTTATATAATTAAAGTACTAGGACTTATAATTAAATTAATTTAATTAAAAGGTTAATTTATAGAACTCAATGAATATTCAAGAATTAATTAAAATTACTGATTAATATAGATTAGTGATTTTCTACATTTGAAACTTAGGTCAAGTAGAGATTATCAGAAGCAAAATTACCTAGTACAATGGGACTTTAAGATTGATTAAATATACTAGAATTGGTTTGGCATGGCAATATGCCAATTTTGGGGTATAACCGTTGCTAGCTTCCAATAGCATGAAACCCATGTTTTTTGTAGAAACAATAGAACAAACAACAAATAAAAAAGATAATATGGGTCAGTAGGGACTCAAACTTTCCTTGTAACCATTTTGTAGTGTTTTTATAAACCATGCACACACTATGTGAAATCTCTCTCTCTCTCTCTCTCTCTCTCTCTCTCTCTCTCTCTCTCTCTCTCTCTCTCTCTCTCTCTCTCTCTCTCTCTCTCTCATACCCTACTCACTCTACTTCTAGCTCTATCTCTCTCCCTCTCTCTCTTTGTGTGTGTGTGTGTGTGTGTGTATTCATGTATTTATCTTGATCTTCATCTCCATATTTCTCTACCTAAATCTCTCTCCCACTCCTCTTTTTTACCAAATACTCACACATCTCTCTCTCTTGTTAGATTTAAACCACAACCAAAAATCACAATTACATTAAAATATAAACAATATTACAAAATAATAGATCACACAAAAGAGAACACGTGACACCAAGATTTAACATGGTTCACCCAATCCCTGGACTACATCCACCAAATAGTGAGTCCAATATTATTATGATCTACTGATTACAACCTAATTATAATCTGTAATCCCTTTTAGTTCAATACCACCACAAGAAGCAATTTTTGGATCACATCTTATGAAACAATCCCTAACCCTAAGCCCTTTTATACAAGTATATTGCCACTTTAGGATTAAAATTAGTTACAACATGTTGGCCATAAAAATGTTGATGAAATAGCACCACAAGAATTTTTTCTAAGTATGTACAATACTTCCCTGATCTCTCTCTCTCTCTCTCTCTCTCTCTCTCTCTCTCTCTCCCCCCCCCCCCCCTCTCTCTCTCTCTCTCTCTCTCTCTCTCTCCCCCCCCCCCCCCTCTCTCTCTCTCTATATATATATATATATATCTTCTACTCTCTCCCCATCCTCTATCCTCTCTCACTCTCTACCATATCTCTATCTCTCTCCTTCTATCTCTATTGAAATTTAGGATTACAAAGTGTGTGTTACCTATAACGCATACGTATTATTTTAGCCTAAATTAAAAAATGCTATAAATGTACACACACTATTTAAAGCTTTGGATTCTACCAAGCCTAAGGCTTGGATTTTCCTTCCGGATCCAATCCAAAAATTTGGAGTCAACAATGTTCTGGTCTAAGATGTGTTTTGCAACAAGCATACAACTTAGTTTTTTAGAAAACTAGACTCCATTCTTCACACTTTGAAAAAAAGAACTTTTAATTTTAGATTAGTTTTCAATCATTTCTAGGGGAAGCACACAAATATTTCATAGTTTTTGGGACATGTCCAATTACAAAATTCATAATAAAAACATATACACATTATAAAATTACCCAAAAAATCTAGGATAAACTACATGGTGTTAGGTAACTTTTGACTTGAGTGACTAAAGAATTTTGAAAAAAAAGTTAAAATTATGGGGGGCCACACTTTACACTACGCTATATTTTTTCTAAAAAAGAGTACCCCTTTTTGTCAACCCCTTTTTTGAGAAGCTAAAACTAAACCACTTTGAAAAAGGAATGGTAGTTTAGAAACTAGATTCAAAGTACTAATACTTTTTTTTGTCATATCTTAAAATCTTGAGCATAACTATCCTCAAATTCTTGTCAAAGTTCAAAAATTGATGATTTTAGAAAGAAAGAAAGAAAAAATAGTGGCCACTTATACTACCCTTTTTCCACCAGAACTTGGTGCACTTACCCATGTTTCTATCTGATCTAAATGTCATATATATTTTGATTGATCAAGAGGATTTAAAGGACTTCTCATAACAAAATAACTTGGAGGAAAGGTTGAGTTATGAAAATGAAGTTACAATGGACATTTTATTAGTTAGGCTTTGACAAACCAAAGTAATTTTTTATATCATTATTGTAAAGCTTAACTGAGCAACAAATTGAAAGACTAAGGATTGTCAAGTGATTCTAGTGTCAACCAAGCCACATTAAGTGTCAAGAAAATCTAGTGCTAACTAAGCATTAGTATCAATTGAGTGATAGTTGGTGGCAAGCTCTATAGTGACTTAGTGATTAAGTAAATACTAAGTACCAATACTTAGTAATTGCTAAGTAATAGTATTTTGAATGCATAAGAATAATCATGATTTCCAATCAAATAAATTAATTTCTTGGGATATAGAAAGCATGTTGAAGATAAGATTGATGAGTTGGATCATTTAATTCAAGGAGAGGATTCAATATCAAACTTAATGTCAAATTTGATAGATGAGAAGTTTCTAAAAAAGAAAGAATATGGATAGATACAATGAACCTGATGAGCCTAATTGTAAACCCTAAGATCTATGGTGATCATGCAAAATGAAAAATCAATAATTACTTATTTAGGGAGGTATAAGAAAAACTTTAGACACACACATAGAGAAAGGTGGATCAGAGACACACAAGTGTGAGAGTGTAAGAGTGAAGCAAGAGAAGGAAATGCTTGCATATATGTTGCTGATATTGATAGTTGAATCTGAGTAGAATGTTTCAGTTTCATGTGAAGAAGGGTGATTGCTTGAATGGTTTACAAGTGAATTAAGAGAAAATATTGACAAGGGGGGCTTATCAGTGAATCATCACATTAACCAAAAAGTGATCTAACCCTACAAAAGTGAGTTATAAAAATATAGATAAAAACCCTACTATTTCCTTTCTAATAATTGTAAATAGTTTGTGTTGAAATCCTTTTCATCAAAGGTTGACCTAAGAGTCATTTGAAGGACTTAAAAGTCTTTGTAAATCTTTTAGCAAGGTCACATTCTAAATGGAATGATCAAAATCCTCTAACAAAGCCACTCCTAACAGATTGATTAAATCCTCTGACCAGGTCACATTTAACTATGTGTATTGTAACTTGTAACAAGGTTTCCTCCTAAATAAGTTCACTTCAAAAGAGTGAAAAAGTGGTGACATGTTGCTAGTGGGCTTTCCCAAATTGGGTTTTAATGTTAAATCCTAGTGTCAAACTTGTGTTGAACATTTTGTGGTGTTTTGCATTTACATGGTTTACATTCAACAAGTTCTTTTTAATCTTAGGATAGTTGATTACTAGTAAATTTGTTTATCTATATACAATAGCAATCGAGTTATAGTAGGATAAGAATAGCATTAAACATTTAATATTTTATTGTTCAAATGGTACTAATGGACCTTGAGTAACTGATTCATCCCCCACCCTCTCATTTATTCTAAACATTTCTATTAGAGGATACAACACACTAAATTGGTTGAGCCAATGTCAATCATTGCATAGGTTATTATGAGGTATGTCACCTTAGAAAAGAAATCTAGGAGCCTCTTTACCAACAATTCCATTATTTTAAACCACTTCAGACATGGTAAGTGTATTTTGGTTCCCTTTAATTTGGATTTTTCTTTAAATCATTGTGTAGGGGCCCATTAAAAGAAACTCTAGCATCCTATTTTCCATGAGGTACTTATTTTATTAATAATGTAAAGAGTAACATCCATTCATGTATCATAAAATCTACCTCTAAAATCTTGTATGGCATTTAAGAAAAATGTTATTGTGCATTATGATGAGGAAGGACTAGACTATGGTGGTTTTGATTTAGAAATGGGTG
The DNA here is from genome assembly GCA_028749045.1 of Cupressus sempervirens. Lineage (NCBI taxonomy): Eukaryota > Viridiplantae > Streptophyta > Pinopsida > Cupressales > Cupressaceae > Cupressus > Cupressus sempervirens. The sequence goes on from CM053788.1 coordinate 588,716,063, forward strand.
TTTCTTATCATGTTTATAAAAGCAAAATCCCATTCCCTACAACTACCATTTCTTCTACCTCACATAGAAAGAAGGTGGGTTTAATTAAGGAAGATGAATTTGATTATAGCCCATCACAAGATTATGTTCCTAATTTTTTAGAGCATAAGACTAACTCTAAAAAGAAGATGCTCATAAACAAGGGTAAAATAAAATTGAGCATTAAAATCTTAGTTAACCTTCTACTACTATCAAATTGATGCCTAAGAAGAAGATATCCCCTTCTTTAGTCAAAGATTTATTTTTGCAAAGTATTCTATTTGGTGATGATAGAGAAATGCATGTAGACATATTTTAGAGGCTGAGAAGGATGTGCATATTGAATAGGAATCAACATGTGAAAATAAAGGTTCACTTGTAAAACTACTAGGTAATTTCCTTGGTTTCCAGGAGGACAGTTTTACATTGGGTAATCTTAGAAAAAAGGGAAATTAGACATAATAGCCAAGACAAACATAAATAAGATGACATTATCGATAAAACACATAATTTGGTGTAGTGAATAACTAATCACATAGAAGATAATGAGAGTAGAAAATTCAAAGAAGATAGTTATGTTAGGGTACAAGATGCCTTAAATAAGGTTAGAAATGTCAGTATAATATCTATGTTAGATACCACATATGGGTTAAGGAGACTGAATGAAAAATTAAAAGTAGCTCACTACTTATCAAAAGGTAATTATCTTGCCTCTAGCTCTAAATATTTCTTTCAAAATACCAATAGTTTATAGGTATGTAAGATAAATGAGGGTAATATTAAAGGTCTAAGTGATGGAAGGGATGCTAAGGGTCAGAACTATGACTTAGGTCCTGCGATATTCTTGAGGAGAAAGAATAATGAGGCTACTCATTTGGATAGCATCGCAGAGAAGGAAAAATAATTTAATATTGATATAGTTAGGAAGAGTCAAAATTTGATCAAGTCCCTATAATTTATTTTTATTTTTTTGCCATAGGATTCATGATCTTGGCCTTGAGTGTATAGGTTGTATTTGGGTTTAATAATCTCCTACTTTTGGGATTCTTTTAAGTATTTCAGCCCCATTTGGTTGTAGTAATTGGGTAGGAATAGGAAAACCTAAATACCCACATTCTCCAATTTGAGATTTGTTTGCAAAATATAAAATTGGAATTAGAATTAGCCTATCCTAATTTGACCCTTAAATAAGCATAGAAGAATTCTTAAAAAAATATCGAATAAGAATAGCTTATTCTTATTCCAATTTTTAATAAATCCAATTTCATGGGTTGTTGGATCCCCATTTGATTTAATTTTTCCACTCATCCATTTTTGGACTATTTCTCCCTTCATCATAAGATATAAACTAGGTCATCATTATTTAACATTTAACATGATTTTTTTTACTAAAAAAAATGACTAATATCATATTTGATATCTTTTCTAAACTTTCATAAAATTATCTTTACAAATAAATCTTGTGTTTAGTGTTGTAATTAGAACTATGTTGAAACATTATTTAAATATCATATTAATGATCTCGACCTATTTTCATTTTTTATTTTCTTTAATATATTTAAAAATAAAATGATTTTGAAACTACTTTTCAGCATCCATCGCTGGTAATTTGGGAGAGTTTAGCTTTCTATCAGAAATGGCCTAAAATGGAGGCCAATATCCATTTTCTACTCCACTGGTGAGGAATCATAGCTAAAGATAATAGGGAATGGCTAATGAATTACCTTAGTCTATCCAAGGCATACATACAACTGTGAGTGAACTTTGACAACTTGGATTCCCTTGAATATTTGCATGCCAAATTCAAAAAAATCTAGTAGGGCCAAGACTAGTTTCAAATTTCCTCATGAATTTCATGTTGAGAACCCCAATGATATTTATGAATTCATCATGGTGGTCTAGAAATGAGGTGTCATCTCTATTTTTTTTTGTGGGTTTTGATTAAGCATAGTTAGGGTTTTGTTAATAAGTGGATAAATAAGGTACCATGTATATTTTGGGTGGGATATAGTGTGTTACAAAGCTATTAAGATGTTCGACAATGGCTTATATATACCTTCTATAATGTAAGCCTAGTCTATGTATGTAGCTTTGGATCATAAATGGCAGTAGTTATACACTCTTCTAATATGTACTGAAACTTGGCTGACTATAAGATGTATGTTTATTACTAGTGTTTGCCTATTAATCTCTATTTTGAACATTTTAGGATTTAAAGTGCTTTTTCTTCCTATTTTAATTGATAATTACTATTGCATTATTTCCTTTACATCTGAATGGACTATATGTTAAATTCAATTTTAATTTAGCTATTCTTAATTCTTAGCTAGCATTGTGCTTGGTAGGCATTCCTTTGATTAGCTTCTTTTTCTAGAATTAGGTTTTAGAACTATTCAAGACTTTGTTTTGATTTAGTGATGCTCTATAGTTGGGGCAAGTTCTGAGAAATTTTAAGACTTGATTACAATGTAACCGTTTGAGTTAAGGGTTTTGTGGATTTCTACCCAATTAGAGGAGGTGTTATAGCCTCAACATTCAGTCTCATTTTCCTAGATTGATGACAAATTCAATATTATTTGTTTAAAGTCTTAGATTAGGGTTTGTCTCCACAAGTCTAGGGTTCAGTTCTAGGTTAGATTGTCTCTATAGATCAATGATTAGAACAAAATTTCTATGGGGCTCTCTTGGTGATAAGATTAGAAAATGGATAATAGGAGGTCATCTAGACTACTTGTTTCTTATCCTTATTTAGTGGTATTGGTATGGTAATTTAGCTATGATTAGTAGTGGTATTATGAATTGGAAACTAGTGTTAAGGGTAATTTGAATCCAATTGAACTTGTCCTACATTCTTTAAGAGATCTCTACAAGAGGTTAGGGTTTGTGGCTTTAGTTGGATTAAGCTCAATTGTTTTCTCCATGAGATTTGTAGTAGTCTATTTTGTGTGATGCAAAGGCTTGGAGGAATTCAGAAAATTGAGCACTCTACTTTTTCTTTACTAACCATCATTTTTTGAGTACAAGTTTATCCTTTTCTCAGATTCATATAGGTGGTTTTTCTAATGATTGTTATTTACATACTAACTTTGATGGTCAATCAATTTTTATGAAAGGAATGTTCCTTTAGCCAAGAGATCTATGCACTTAGAGGTAGTTATGGACATCAGATTATATGAATTCAAATACCTATATTGATAGTTTATATCCATAATAGATTCTATGTTGGCAGGGGTATGCCCCTTGCTATTTTGTAATTTGAAACTTTATTTGATAGGTTATGTTCTCACTGGGGTATGCCCCTTTTAAGATGTAATTATATAGGACTTTATGTCCTAGGCAAGATTGAAGGTTTTCTTCTTTGTCCTTTCCTACTAGTGCCCATTTGAATGGAGTCAAGATGATGTAATTTTATTTTTAAGTTAATAAAATCATTCAAGGCTTTGGCTGTTTACTGATAAAAAATAAATAAATAAATAAAATAAAATAAAATTTTTTTAGCTTTCATCTTATACTAATTAAAATAATTTAATTTAGAATTAAATTTATAATATATAATATAATATGTCCTTTGAATTTCAATGATTTTCAAAGGTTGTGGCATATCTTTTACTTATAAAATCAATTTAGAAAACAAAATAAAGGCTAATTAAAATAATTTGGCTTTTAAAAAATTAATAAAAAAGCCAATTTTTTATAAATTAAAGTTTTTGTTTATTTAAAATATTAAGAAGCTCAAAAAAAATTAATTATATATATTTTAAAACAAAACATATTCCAATTCTTGTTTCAATTGTTGCAACCAAGCATAAAATATGCATCTTTCAACTCCTCTTCTAGGTCAACCAAATAACTTCAAAAAATATTCTAGAACTTATTTTAAGAAATCATGAATACCTGAAGAGAGCTTATTCCAACATAGATGAATGTCAGCTTTGACAATTCTCACAATTAAATAGGCCCTTAAGCCATCTCTATTTGACATTTGGTTTATCTTTTAATAGGTTTTACTTTTTTAAAACTTAATATTTTGCTCCCTATAAAACAAGTTTTCCTGTAATCAAATACATTTCTAAAGAAACATAAGTAGATATTTGCACATATTGAAAAAAAAAAATATTTATTTAAAGTAATGTTAAAGGGTAAAAGTCCATGAGAAATAGAAAATATTCCCTTTATTGTAATTTGAAAATGATTGTTTTTTCATGGCCTCCTCTTGGAGTGGTTTCACTCCCATGCTTTGGAGCTTTGGAATCACCTTGGTTCCTTGATTTAGTTCCTCTACTTTTGCAACCACCTCTATGGCCTCTTTGATCTCTTCCTCTACCTCTACCTTTAGAGGACTATTCATGGTTTCTTTTATTATTTTATTAAATCTTTATAGCCAATTGACAACACTAATCCACTATTTTAGGACTTAGAAGAGTCATCTCTTCTTTAATTTTCATCTTAGGCCACTAAGCTATCTAGCTACAGTAAGGTTTTCATCCTATACCACATTTGACCTCATATAAAGCTTTTGAAATTCCTTAGTGTAGGAACTTACATCAATATCCCCTTGCTTTAGATCATGCCTCTTTTGGTGAAAATGAATTTTATAATCCTCTATATATATGTTTCTCTCACTTTAAGATCCATCCCTTTCCATGATGAGATTTGTTTCTTACCTTCTTTTTCCCTCTTGTCCTAAATTAATTTCCATCATGTTAGAGTAGAGCCTCTCAATCTTTATTTTTTTTCCCTAAGTTTCTAAGCCTCTAGATGCAATCACACTCAAAGTGATTTTCCATCCCTTCTATCATGTCCATTACTAGATCTGCCTCCATCTTTCCACTAAAAAATGGAATGTGTTCAAGTTCCTTCCCACTATTATCCTTCAATTCCTTAAATAAAGGATCCTCTATGAGAATAGGGTCTAGTGGAGGAACTTTTTCCTCTCCAAAAAAATATGTTTGTTTCCTATCAACCTTTTCCTTTACTTCATTAGTCTTTTCTTTTAGTTGATCCAAATTATCCTCTAGTTGAGCTAATCTCTCTTTGAGAGACCTATTTTCTTCCTCTTTCTAGTTCATCTTATTTTTAAATTCTTCATTGGTCACTATTGTGGTTTCTCCTACTATTTCATCAGTATGAAACATCTATCCATAAGCCAAACATTTTGGCACTTTGATACCACTCTAATGGGGAGGTTAGATGAATCACTCCCTAATTCATGCTCCTAATATTATTGCAAGACTCTTGGGGTGTCTCTTATTCAGCCCTTGTTACCTATAGCACATTAAGTATCTTAGGGTCCCCTAGATTCCCTAGCCAACCCAACTACTAATAAATATTACACTATCAAGTCAAAACTTCATGCTTTTACATATCATGCACCCTAGCCCTTACATCAACATAAAGGCTCCCAACCTCCCAATTTTGAACTAGTCCTTGTAGAGGTATGGATGTTTCATCAATGTCTTCACCTAAACCAATTATTTGAGTTATAAGTCCAATCAATTCCATCTTCCCATCTAATTTCTTCCATTTTTCACAAATAGGCCTAATAGACTAGTAGCCTTAGATAGGTCTCTTATAGCAAGGAAGAAGAGTTTTTATCATATTCCTTCCAAAGGAACCCTATAATATTTTATAGGTTTCTTGGTTAATTTTCCATCCCCTTATAAAATTTTGGGGTCTTGGGGTCATACCCTTCCTTCCATTACCCTAACTCAAATTAGGTAAAAATTGGGCTTCTTAGGCTTAACTGGTGGCCTCTACAAACAAGATTATGTTGGGCTTATTATTGGATTGGTACAAACCTCTACACTTCATGAGATTATGGTTAGAATTTATATTTCCATGTCCAAAATGAATTTGGACTCTATCTTTTATCCTCTCAAAGCATTGTTCATTTCAATATGGTCTTCTCTAGTCGATCTCACCACATGCTAGCCTAGGAAAAGAACTTAAAAAATGGTTTATCTATATTTGAGGTACCTTTCTTCTATACACGTGATGTACATAGAGTCTACTCATTTTTCAAAAGAGTTTGTAAAGATTGTGTGGTGGGAAAGTAAGTTAGAGCTCCATCTTCAAGAACTGCCTAGATAGAACCAATTATAATGTGAAACCAAAGTAATTTCACAAAAGGTAAGAAAATTGATTAAAAATCCTAAATACCAACACACAAAATTAAGAAAACATGAGATCCAAAAGGTACACAAGTGATAGTATAGTTCTTTAACACCTAACTACCTACTGTCATTTAAAATAAAGAAATTGCTCACAAAATGCTTCAAGATGTTGATAGCAAAAACACACAATCTATACAATGGACTTCCAAATCTTCTCATAGGTATTCTCATGAATTATATAGGTTTACTAGGTGGTTATAAACTTCTTAGGACTCCTTTCCAACACTTTGAAACTATCTTGCCAAAAGTTTCTCAAGCAACTTTTAAGGGATTCAAAGTTGCATAATGCAACTTGTACATATTTTTGCAACTTATCACCAATTTGGTCAAATGACCTTGCTATATTCTCAAACTTAACCACAAACCCCAATTATGGTTAAAAAATCACTCTAACTCTTCCTAGACCCTATTGACCTCATGATGATGTCATCATCAAGCTTTGTGCCAATTAGAGGACTTTACAACTTACTAGCCCCTAATTGTGCCAAGTGAAAGGCCCTAGGACCCTATGAAAAAACCTTCCATTATACTCCTACTATGGTCAACATGACCTTATCTCCTACATCCAAAATTTCCTAAGTCTCATAATTACACAACAAAAACATGAAACCTTAGATTGCCGATGTAATCCTTAGGTGCTCTTACACCATTCTCCCTATCTCCAAAACTTTCAAGGAACATGAGGAGAAATTAGTGACATGTCAATGCCCAACTTCTTGAAATTCGTTTCCTCTACCCATGTGGCTTCAACTTTTGTTTTCCCTTTCCACTAGATTAGCTGATCCATTTAGATCTTGTGCCTTATAGACTTCTTTACTCTAAATTCCAAGATCCTCTTAGGTAGTTGCTTTACCCTTGTAGGTAAGACTATAGTAGTGACATCTTCTAGTATCTCTCTATTTTTCTGATCTACCTCTAAAAATGGCCCCTTGTATTTGACCAAATCAACCAATTTTAACAATAGTGAAATGTTTGAATCTATGGGAAGCTCTACCTTGTAGGTATTATGTCCATATTTTGCTAACACCTTTCATGGACTAACTCTCTTCCTCTACAATTTTTATGGCACTCCCTTTTATAGTCTAGATTCTTTTAAGTGACTCATGAAACAATATCCTAATTCAAAGTATGTCCTTCCTTGGCATGTCCACCTTGGCCTTCAATTTTTGAGTAGCCTCTATTATGGTCTTTTTCACCTACTCTTATATCTCTTTCATGATCTAAGAGAAATCTTCTGCATGGCCACTTCTATACTCCATAGCTCCTAGATCTCTAAGTTCACACATTTCTCTTGGGTGCATACCATACACTATTTCAAAAGGACTTCTCACTCTTGTCCTATTCATACTATCATTATAGGCATATTCAACTTGATGGATGATCAAATCCCATGTTAGTCCATGCTCTATGGTTAGGCATCTTGGAAGGTTCATTAACACTTTGTTGACCACCTCAATTTGTCTATCAGTTTGAGGATGGTAAACTGATCCAAATGATGGATTAGTTCCTAGCCTTCTCCATTAATTCTTCCAAAAATTACTCATGAACTTCACATCTCTATTAGAGACTATGCTTAGGTGTAACCCATGGATTCTTAAAATTTCTTTGAAAAACAAATGAGCAATGTAGCTAGCATTAGTTTGGATGAAATGACTCATATTTTTGAACCTATATACCACCACATAGATACTATCCAACCCTATTTTAGTCTTATGAAGACCTACCATAGAATGTACTCACATGGCCCATTATGAATAGGTAGGGATTGGTACAATCCTACATTATTGGTTCCCCCTTTTTCTAACATCTCTTGACATCTTGGGCCAATACTAGAACCTTTGAACAAACTTCAAAGATTTATTAACACCAAAATAGCCACTAAGACTACCATTGTTCTTCTCTTGAATAAGGTTCTCTCTCCTTGAACCTTGAGGAACACATAAATGATTCCCCCTAAACAACAAGCCACTTTTTAGATTATATACAAATAAATGACAATGAAAATTATTTCAGAAATCAACACATACCTTATATGCTTTAGATAAATCTTCATCATCCTTGTAGAGATCCTTGAAATTTTCTATGTCAATTCTCTATAATTGTACCTCTTTTACTGTCAAAATTCTTCTACTTAATTTATTTTACACCTTGTTCAATTGCCCCTTCTTGTGCTTGATAGTGAATGTGAAAGCTTGTAAGTATTCCATCCACTTTAAGAGCCTATTTCTCAACTTGTCCTAAGTATGTATGTAGCTAAGTTCTTGATCATAAGTAAACACCACATATTCCTTAGGTAAGATGTAATGTCTCCACTTCCTCAATGAATCTACTAAATCATATAACTTCAAGTCATAATAAGAGTACTTCTTCTTGGCCTCATTAAGCTTCTCACCAATGAAAGCAATAGGCCTACCTTCTTGACTCAATACTCTCACTACTACAATTCCACTTGCATCACACTCCAATTTCAACAAATTATCAATACTATGTAACAATAGGATAGGTTTGGTAGCTACTTCTTGTTTCATACTTTCAAAGGCCCTTCCTTCCTCAAGAGTCCATTTCAATTTTGTTTTCAATCAATCTTTAATGGTGTCAAACACTTGTGCACAAATATCACTAAAGTTTTTAATAAACTTTCTATAAAATTGAGCTAACCCATGGAAACTCCTTACCTCTATCCCTATGGTTGGTGTTGGACAATTCAAGATAGCATAGACCTTTCTTGGGTCAATCTTCAATAAACCATGTGACACAATAAAGCCTAGGTATACAATTTCTTTCTTGAGGAAGTCACACTTTTTACAAGTTGATAGATAACTTCTCCTCCTATGAACTTTTGAGCATAATCTACAAATTTTTCATATGCTTTACTTTAGTTTTCTAAATATGAGTATGTCATCTAGGTATACAACTACAAACCTACCAATGTAGTCCTTCAGAACTTCATTTATTAACCTCATGACTGTGCGAGAGAAATTTGTAATCCTAAATGGCATAACTCTCCACTTATACAACCCTTCAGTGGTCTTGAATGTTGTTTTCCATTCCTCTCCCTTTTGGAGCCTAATTTGATGGTAGCCACTTTTTAAATCCAACTTGGTGAAGTACTTAGATCCCCTTATATAATCCATCAAATCTTCAATCATAGGTATGGGAAACCTATATCTAGTTGTGATTCTATTAATAGCTCTAGAATTAGTACAAAGTATCTACTTACCACCCTTCTTTGACACCAATACCACTGGTACTACACAAGGACTAATTCTATTCTTTATCAATCCTTTGTCTAGTAACTACTACATTTGTCTAGCCAATTCTTGGTTCTTCTCTGGAGTGAGTGTATAAGCTTCCATTTTAGGTAATGAGGCTTCTCAAACAAAGTAAATCTGATGACTAATATCCCTTTTAGAAGGTAGTGTTGTAGTTGTTCCATCAATGATTATGTCTTTCAACTTACTAAGAAAATTATTCACCTCCTCTAGTATAGTGGTTTGAATAGCCTTATTTTCTCCCTTAGGTTGTACCATGATATAATATCCTTCACTGCCTTATTTTAGGATGTTGGAAAATTCCTTGTCACTACTCAATAAAACACTAAAGGTCTTTGATTGTGATTCTTCATCCTCCATCAGTGACTATATCTTGAATGTCCTACTATCCTTCTTAAAATAAATGCTTTTCTCCTTCCCATCATAAATGACTCCTCTATGATACTACCATGGTCTTCCCAATATAATATGGAAATCATCCATAGGAAAGATATCACAAATCATCTTGTCTTTGTATCCACCAATAGATAACTCTACCCATGCTTGTTATTTCACTAGGACATGTTTCCCTTTATTTGACTATGTTACCTTGTATGCATTGGTATGGGATATCCTCTCAAGTTTGAGCTTCTTCATTGCATCCTCAAATATTATGTTATCTATGGACCTTAAATCCAAAATAACCTTGCACACTTTAGTAGGTATTTTTTACCTTATTCTAAATAAGGATCTCCTTTTCTTTGGTTCCCCCTTCACAAGTTGTCTAATTTAAAAAACCTCCTAAACATTAGGTTCTCCCTCATTTCTAAATCAACATGATTGATCTTAGGTGACTTCATACTTGAAATTTCTTCTTGAGCATTTCCAATTATTTTCTCATTGTTAGAAGAGGATACATTCTCAAGACACCTATAAGTAGGATGACCCAACTATCCACAACTATAGCACTTCATGCTGGAAAATTAAGAGTTACTCCTACATAAACTCCTTCCTTTATTACCACCTCCTTAAGATCCTCTACCGCTTCCATTTCCTTCCATTGGAGAAGTTCCCCTCACATGCTCTAGAGATTTGTACTCCCCTTGGTACCTTGATTTAGTCCCTCTTCCTTGGTAACCATCTTGATGACTTCTCTGATCTCTTCCTCTACCTTTTCCTTTGGAGGGTTAGTCATGGTTTCTTTTATTCCTTTCTTCAATCTTTATATCCAATTAATAGCACTAATGCACTAGTTTAGGATTGATAAGAGTCATCTCTTCTTGAATTTTCCATCTTAGGCTAATAAGATATCTATCTACCTTAATTTTTTCATACTTTACAACATGTGACCTTATTCAAAGCTTTTGAAATTCCTCGATGTAGGAACTTACATCAAGATCCCTTTTCCTTACATTTTGCATCTTTTGGTGCAACTAAACTTCATAATCTTCTAGGATATATGATTCTCTCATTTTAAGAACCATCCCTTTCCATGATGAGATTGGTTTCTTACCTTCTATTTCCCTCTATTCCTAAATTAATTTCTACCATGTCAAAGAAGACCCTCTCAATCATGACTTTTCCACCCTAACTTCTTGAACCTCTGTGATGCCATTACACTAAAAATGATTTTCCATCCCTTCTATCTAGTCCATGACTAGATCTCTCTCCATCTTTAGTTCCATCTCAACCTTTGATTTAACAACATCATAATTACCAAAAATTTTGGCACTTTTATCAACTTCTTCAGCAAGGAGTGTAGTAAAGGTAGCAGAGGCTTCATCAATATTGATTTCATATCCTAGAGGCCTTAACCATCCAACTCTAGATACAATAGCCTGAATGTAAGTATAGTCAATGTCTATAAGGAAACAAATATCATTGTAGTGTTGCTCAACTAATGAAATAGGAATTCTTAACCTTTGTTTCATGGACTTCTTAAAGTCTTCAAAATAGCTAGTCATTATTGACTTAAGGTTTTATCCTATTTGTTCAATATACTCATTGATTTACATAGAAACTGACCTATTGGGCTTGCATCCTATTTTTCCAAAAGGTGGGAACTCATTTTGTACATAGAAAAATATACATACTAGTATTGAACCAAAATTACATTCAGCACTCTTTGACTTTATTATTGCTCATATATCCTCCATTATCTATTGCATTTGAAGTTTTGCAAGATCATAAGTGTGATCTTCCTTGTTAAACTTGTAACCAACATCTACAACTATGCATGTAACACTATTTACTCTACTTGACTGATAGAATTTTTGTGAAATGACCCTAATGGAAAAGTCAAGAAGTGGATTTGTGGTAGTGTCAATGGTCATTCCACATTTTTTCCACTTAGCCCCTATATTTTTCTCAATTACCTCTTTAGATTCACTCCTTAATGTCTTGGGCCACTCTAGGGTTCAATATCCAGTAACCCTATGTAGAATTTTCTTCATGATTTTAATAGGCCCTCTTTCTAACCATAGACATTCATTGTATATTCTACTCAAAATTATTTTGATCCACTCTATTGTGAAAACTATTGATAAATCTAGAGCATGGGTTAAGCCCTTCCTATTTACAGTTTTGAATTCTTCCTTTAACACCCCATTCTCAAACAATTTTTTGTATGTTTGTTTGATTTCCATGTCTCTTATGCCTCCAACCTTTCAATTATAGCACGTCCTTACATCTTAGACTATTACTACCTTAGATAGAATCATAGATAGCACTCTTTATGGGTCTTTCTTGTAAGAAATCTCTAGTATAGCCTTAAAATTATGTTCTTTAACTTCATTGCTAACCAATTGGACTTCAAAAGTTTCTTTCTCCTACACATTCCTTGAACTAGAGGCCATTTTGCAAATGAGGGTTTAATAAATTGAAACTATGTAAATCGACATAAGAAGAATACCTTTAAGATTGATGAAATGATGCTTGATCTTTGTTGTGATCCTTACAAATGCTTTAGACTAGTTTGTAGATCAGTTCGTCACTCTACTCCCTCTTGTTTTGAATTTGTAATGATGAAAAATGGGTGAAAATTGATCATATACTCTCCAAAATATAGCATTTATTGCATGGTGCATGTATAGCTATAAACTTGGCTTCAATAAAATTTTTGTTTTACTCGATATCCATAGAGATTTTACCTTGACTCGGCTCCAACTAGTTTTGGTTAACAACTTGGCACATACTAGTATTTTACTCGGCATCTAAAGAGGACTTTTCACACTCGGTAGTAATGTAAAAACTTGAAGATTTGACCTTGGATTTTCCTCATTATCTTGCATCCTTCTTCATGCTAATATATATTGTTTAGTACTAATTTCTTTTGGAATTGATGTATGATAAAGCATTTAAATATTAGTATCACATACCTCCTTTTCCATAGTTTGATGAGGTGTGACCACTTCACCTAATAGGTTAAGTGATCCCTCCATTTGATGTGATGCTACCATCTCTCCTATAGTGTGTTCAACATCTACCTTTCCTTTTACTATCTTGAATTTAGAATTAGGTTCTTTTGACCTTGTTAGGCAATGCTTGCTGATTTGACTAGTCTTCAAATAACTAAAGCATGTAGTTTGACTCAACAATCTATTGTAGTTACCACTAAAGTGTGTTCTTATGCAATTCTCAAGGATATGTCCATACTCTTGAAAGTAATGACAACTTTTCCTTGTGTTGTAATCCCAATTAGAGAAGTGTCCATGACTTCTTGCCTTTGCTGATTTATTTGGTGACCACATGGATTTGGATCTGCACTCAAAGGCTCTATGTTCATACTTCTGATAGTTGTAGTAGTAACCTTCAAATCTTGGTGCATGTATGGTTCTTTTATTGCATTCATATGCTTGATGACCTTTCTTTTTGCACTTGTGATAGTGACCCATGTTTTTAGGCTTGTCATGTTGATTTGCATTCTTGTTCTTGCACACATTAGTAGTATGCTCTTTTTTACCACAAAAATGACAAGTGGGTTTGGAGTTCTTACCTTTTTCATTCCTTTCTATAGTAGTCTTGTATGATTCTCCTTCTTTAATGCTGGTATAGCTTAGTCCCGATGTATCATTGCTAGATCTAGGGGATTTTAGAAGTTGTCCAAAGTACTTGATGGCTTCATTGGGCTTGTTGAAGCTTTTAGCAATCTCTCTTTCTCTTCTTAGATCACTTTGTAGTTATTCATTCTACAACTTCAATGTGGTGATCTCAATGTCTTCTAAATTCAACTCATGATGACCATTCATCATCTAGCTTATGGTGTCCAATTGCATGTTGGATATTTTGGCAAGCTTAGTTGACTTCTCTTCCAGTCTATTGGCTAGGTTTCTCTTGTCTTCTTCAATCATGACCTTGTCTTCAATGGCTCTCTTCTTTTGTTTAGTCACATCACACAACATCATGGCTTATGATTCTTGCTCAATCTTGAGATTTCTAATTCCTCAACTTGTGCTCTATTCTTATCCATCAAATAGACAATTGTTGCATCAAACTAATTTGAGTCTCAATTATTGAATAACTTGGTGGTGTTAAACTCTTTGTACTATGTATCATTTTCTACAATGGCAATCTCTTTCCTTTTCTTTAAGGATTTTCTCAACTCTTCTCTAGTTTCATCCAATCAATGTAGAATGAGTTGGATCTCAATTCCTTGGTTTTCTATAATCTTTCTTAGTTTCTAGATCTCTATCTCAAGATCTTTTCTCTAAGATGTAAGGCTTCTCCTAATGAAAACTTAGCTTTGATACCAATTGTTGGAATTACAAATGGGAAACATATACTTCTAAGAAGGGGGTAGAGTTGGGGGAGGGGGGGGGGGTGGGGCTGAATTAGAAGTACTAATATTTAACTAATAAAACTTTTAATTTAAAATAATGCATGCATTAACATATTGAAATAACATGTAAATTAAATCCATCCACATAAACACTTGACACCAGATACGACTACCCAGAAACCCTCCAATGAGAAGGTTAAACTAGGGTGGGGATGACACCCACAACTTTTTACTACTTCAATAATAAAGAGTAACTTGGTAAGGGTACAAAGTTTTATCATGAAACATGATCTACCATGTGAAAGGCATGCCTTATTAAAGGCTTACAAGAGACTATTAAGTCCCATCGTGTTAAAGGATTTCTAAACATTCACTTGGAATGTCACCCTATTAATGGATTTCACAATGACTATTAGGTCAACCTTAGTCCAAAGGATTTCATCTTGTTGATACAGTTGTTAGAAAATAATAGTAGAATGTTTGATCTAACAACTTACAAACTTGTATTACTGATATGAGATCTCAATTCTATCCACCTTGATCATCTTGATCTAATATAATAATTTTGTATTGCTGATCCTCTTTTATACAAATTGATTCTAAAATTATTTCACTCTTCTAAGTCACCTTGAATGCTTTCTAGTCAATTAACCCCTTTTCTTCTGTCTATTCTTCACTCACATCCTCCATTAATTATGGGGCTTCATCTTCCTTATATAGATATTTGTGACTTAGGGTCAAGTATGAATCTATGACTAAAATTCATCCTTTTTCCACTTAACCATTCCAATTCTCTAATTGGTTGCATGTTGATTGCATAGGAAAATCAAATAGATTCGATCTTTTCTTTTAAAGCTTTGAGATCTATCCAAAAGTCAGCATAAAACTAGATTAGATAGTTGTTTGTGTCATCACAAAAAACTATGTCCATTCTATGTTACTTGACACTTGATAATACTGATGCTCGATGCTTACTATAATTCTATCTAGCTTGACTCCTGAACTTGCTTGGCATAAACTATTCACTCGACACTTGAATCACTTGGCACATGAGTGACTTATTGCTCATTGCAATTCAAAATCTATACATATTAAAATCAACATGTATTACTAGCTTAGCATGAACTTAGTAAATATCTTAAGTGTGTTGACACTCAATTGTTAAAATCAATCTAAGATCAATAGCCTTAACCATAGTTATCTCTCTTAAGCATTTTATAAAACATCTTAACTTCAATGGTTTGTTTTGGTTGAACATCAATCTCTCTGAGATTGATGGTGAGCACATGCCTACAATATGAAGATGCATGGTTTTGAAGTGAAGTGGGCAAGCACCTTCATGCCATGTAGCACTTGCTAACAATGGGCCTCAACTATGCTATAAAGACTAAAGCTTGCTTGAGTTTGTCAGTACTTCATCAGACCTTTTTAAAAATTATCAGTACTTGTCAGTGCATGTTCTATTTTCTTGAAATATTATTGGTTAAGAAAATTGTTGCAGTTGCTTTTTACAGTCATATCATGGAGCCATTGATCTTGGGAAGATAAATAGTGGGTGTATTACCACTTTGGGGAGATGTAAGAATTTTAAACAAAGTAGGCAAGTGCATTACTGACACCTATCCTTGATGACATCACAAAGGGTATTTCATGTAGTTCAAAAGATACAATTTGTATATTGTTGATCTTTTCAAGATCAATGGTAGCACTTTATTGCTGTGATAAAATGCTTGACATTTAAATAATGTAGGCAAACTCCAATAGGACATGTGGCATGTGCTAAAGTCACCGATGCACTTTTGTTGAAGATTACACAATGCAGTCTATACTGGTGGTAGAGTTGTTAGACATGTTGGCATAAGTGTAATGAATTTATGGGTTGATGTGGCTGACTCAACAAAAAAGGAATAATTCTTGTCCTATTATTGATATTTTTAGGATTAACTGATGGTGCTTACTCACAATACCAAGATGCTAAAGATTTAAGCAAAGTGGAGAAGTGCTAGCATGCCATGTGGCAAGGTGGGACCTATTGTAAAGTGAAGCTATTGAGATATTCCAGGATGGAAAAGGTAATGACATGGAGTGAAGTAATTAGTTGAATAAACAAGTGCTCACTAGGTTGGAGATGAGTGTGCCACTAGGGCTGCTTTTTAAAGGGTCATATTTGCAAATTATTGCAATCATCAATCTATGGAAGATCAATGATCAATTCTTCACTGCATTATAGAAATGCTCAAGCTTTAAGCAAAGTGAGGAAGTGCTTGCTCGACACATGGAAAGGACTTCAAAACTTTAAAGCAAATTTTTCTATTTTTAAATAAGGTCATCTGATACTATGATTGATGGATGGAATTTAAATCTAAGGCTTGGTATGAAAATTTAAGGTTATAGACATTAATGTTATTTAAGCCTACTTCATATGACCTTAATGCTATAGTATAACTTGCAAATTCACCATTATTGAGTCACACAACTGCAAATTTCTCAAAGTGCAAGGGTTTCTAGAGCTAGGGCATGAGATTCTGTAAGGTTTTTAGCAATTTATCAAGAAATTCACAAAGAAAAAGTGGCAAAAATTAGTGGGTAAGTGGTTTGTAACTCTTCAAAAGTTGAAAAATTATAATTGTGCTAATAAGAATTCAAGATAACTACCGAAAAGGAATTTTTTTGCTTTACGGATTACCTTAAAAGATCTATTAATGATGATTTCCTTGAACAATTACCTATGTTTATGAATGAATTAACAAAAGGTAGAGAAATCATCCCTAAAAACCCTAGATTGGTTATAGGTGAGGGTTTCTATGATAGGGCCAATAGGGTAAGACATGCACAAGTTTTAGTGGGGGATTTAGAATTGTTTAAAAAATGGTTGCAAAGTGTAATTTGGACTTCTTGATGAGCAATGTATGGGAGTTTAACATTGGAAAACTAGTTGTTCCTAGTGTATTCTTTGACAGTGATTTGTTAACTTACATGGCCAAGAAGTATGACCCTATCACTAGAATTGTTAAGAACCATGCTGGGGATAATCTCTTTATGGTTTCACTTGCCTTGATCAGAGAAGTATTTAGGCTCAACTCTAACCAAGTAATCCATGAGAAAATTAATATGAACAAATTTTAAGCGAGATATGATGCATAAAGGGTATACTTGATGATAGGGCCATTGCAGCAACATATTGTTAGAAGTGGGTCACTTTCTTTGGTTACACCAAATACCCCAGAGCCTTTGATGCATAAATATTTGAATGCTTGGGCATAGGCCCTATATTTTACTCTATACAAAATATTTGGGATGGATGAGTAGTATTATATCCAAGGCTCCATTGTTCTTATCATGGCTGAAACCTTGTAATTTGGAATGAGCTTAATTCTTGATTTTGCCACTTACCTAATTGAAGAAATTCACAATGAAGTTTGATTGGAATAGCCCAAGGTAAGGTAAATAGGCATTTTTTCTAGTATTCTTTGTTAATGCACATATGGCCTTACAAGGGAGTCACTTTCTTCTCCAAGGACATGAAGCTAGAACTAGAAAGAGATGGAGAGAAGCTCCCAATTTAGTTATGAAGCACTGACATGACTTGGAAAGTCATAGATGCTAGCTATGTTAGATTTGATAGATACGCTGCTTCAAGGCTCAAACTAATTTTGAAAGGGGATAGTCCAAGAATCCCACAACCTTTATTAGAGCTAATCAAACCCAAGGACCATGACAATGGGCTATTAGTCAGTCATAATTTTGGAGATATAATCCCATACCTTATTTTCACTATGATCATAGTTTATGGCTTTTCGGGTAAACCCAATGTATTACCTTTTCATGTGCCTTTGAAGATAGGAATTGTAGAATTATTATGGAAAATTGGAACAATTGAGGGAAGGGATATATTGTGAAAAAGTAAAGGCACATTCTTCCCTATTGTGACTGTTGTACATGATTTTGTTTTTGTTAAAAAAGGATAGAGAAATTTGAGCTTATTTTTGGATAGATATCAAATGGCCTAATCCCATGCTACATACATTGATCTAGAGAGATTTTATGACCTACTTAAGGAGAGAACTAAAGCTAAGTCTCTTGTACAAACTATTTATTTCGTAGAAGATGTTTTTAGAAATTTATTTTCATTATAGGAGAAAGAGGTTTGAAAAGAAAAATGGGTAGTTTTCAGTAAAGTTTGAGAATTTATCAATGCTTTTGAGCCCAACTATAACCCCTTGGTAGATAAGAAATATTGGGGAGCCAAAATGAATATGGCGATGAATAAAATTGTTGTGATAATGCAAAATTTGAATGAGTAGAAGGGTATCTTAATTGAAGCATATCTAGATAAATATGCTAAAGTGGAAAGAAGAATAAATAGTAGAATAGCGGTGACTCCAGGCTAGTATACACTATAGAGGAGGGTTAGATATATTGTGGCTCAAAATGTACAACATATTCCCCCTACAAAATGCCAAGACTAGAGAGTCCACCTAACACCAATTCCCTAAGAGATAAAGGTTAGAATAGGTATCCTTCTCTGAAGTAGGAGAGTATTCACCATCTTAGACCTCACTCAAAGTAGATGATGAACCATCTCTAAGAGAGCAGCTAAGGAAAATTAGAGGGGAGGGAGACATAATTGTCACTACTACTAATATAGAATGGGGAGTACCTAAGGAGCCTCCCATGCCATCATTTTCCTTTACAATTGCTAATTACAGAGGTAAGGAAATAGACCCAATAATTGCACAAGAACCCCAAAAATTTAAAGATGATGAAAATTTTCTAAAATCTAGGGCATTTTCACAATTTTTTTTGAGAAAAATGTTGGTCTTAGATTGGTTTTGACAATTGAGTATCAACACACCTTAAAAAGTTTCTAATTTCATGCCAAGTATAATATAGATGCCAAGTTACAGTATGCACCAAGCCAAAAACTCTATAGGTATCAAGTAATTCAAATGTCAACTAGATAGATAGTACCGAGAAACTCTGAATTGCCAAGTCAGTATATGTACCAAGTAAACTATAGGTGCCTAGCAAGACAAAACTTCTATAGGTGTTGAGAAAGACAAAATTCCTATATGTGCTAACTAACATAGGTAATCAATAAGTGCCAAGTAATATAGAATCAACATAAGAGTTTCTGCCCACACAAAATAGGATGTAAACCATTTTTGAGCCAACTTAAGATCAATCTTGAAGGATCTAAAAGATAAGATCAAATCTTTTTAATTCCCTATGAAATCAACATGCAACCAATAAAAAAATGGAAAGAAAGATGGATGAATCACAATCGTGGATTCATACCTAACCTTAAGTCACGAAACCTTTTTAAGGAGGTCAAAACCCAATAATTTAGTAAGGAATAAAGGAATGAAAGTGTACAGGAATACAAGGAGAGAATACTAGCCAATTTTGAAGGAAGTGATAGGGTTGTAAAGACATAGAAAAAGGACATCATTGCAATATCACTTATTAGAACACAACATTAGAACTTTGAGTAGAATCATATTAGATCAAGAAGGATCAGACCAGATTGCATAGAACAAGGATCTAAAATCAGCAATTGAGGATTGTAAGTTAACAGGTCAACACATTTTACTATACTTTCTATCCATTCTATTAAGATAATGAAAATCCTATGAAGATATGTTGGGTTAACAACCATATTGTAAATCCTTTAAAAAGGTTACATTCCAAGTGAATGTTTTAAAATCCTTTAGATAGGTCACTTTTAATAGGGTTTTGGAGCATTTAATAGGGTAGGCCTTTCATAGGGCAAACCATTGATGATGGTAAAACTTTGTAACCTTAACAAGTTACATATTGCTGCAATGATAAGTTGTGGGTTTCATCCTCACCCCAATTTTACCTTCTCATTTTGGAGGGTTTATGGGTGATCAAATATTGCATTGTCTATTTTAATGCATGAATTTACTTTCATGTTATTTATATATGTTTCATGCATGTATTGATTTCAATTAAAAGCTTTATAGCTTAAATTTTCATATTTCTTATTTACACGCACCCCTGCCCCCCCAGAAGTAATATTCCCACTTGTAAATTCTAGTAATTGGTATCATAGCCAAATTCTTACAAGGAGAAGCCTTATAGCTTGAAGAAAATATCTAGAAATGAAGTTCTACAAGATTTAGAAGATTATAGAGAATTACTAGATTGATATACATCTCATTCTACATTCTCTAGAAGAAGCTAGGAAAGAATTGACGAAATCCCTAAAGAGAAGAAAAGAAATTGCGATAGCTGAAAATGATACAGAGTACAAGGAGATTGACACCACAAAATTTTTTGCCAATGGATATTCTAAGGAGTTTGATGAAATAATTATAGACCTAATGGAGAAGAATAGAGCTCAAGTAGAAGAGATCAAAACCCTCAAAATTGAACAAGAATCACAAGCTATGATGCCTTGTGAAGTGAATGAATAGAAGAAGAAATCCATTGAAGATAAAGCTATGATGGAAGATGACAAGAGAAAACTTACTACTAGACTAAAATAAAAATCAATTGAGCTTGTAAGATTTTCTAACATGCAACTAGACACCCTAAGCCAAATGATGAAGGCCCGTCATGAGCTGAATGTTAAGGACATGGAGATCTCCACACTGAAGATGCAACATGAAAAATTGCAAAATGACATGAAAAGAGAAAATGAAATTATTGAAAGCTTCAAAAAACCTAATGAAGCTATCAAGTACTTTGAATACCTATTGAAATCACTAAGATCTAGCAATGACACTTCAGGACTAGGATACACCAGCACTGTAAAAGGAGAGTCATCAAAGACTATGGAAGAAAGAAGTGACATAAGTAAGAATACTAAACCTACTTGTAATTTTTGTGGTAAAAAGGGACATACCTCTAATGTGTGTAGGAGAAAGAATGTCAACTAGCATGATAAACCTAAAAAGATGGGTCAATATTACAAGTGCAACAAGCAAGGACATCATGCATATGACTGTAGGACTAGAACCATTAGGACACCAAGATTTGGAGGTCACTATTAAAATTGCAAGAAGTATGGACATAGAGCCTTTGAATGTAGATCTAAGCCTATGTGGACACCAAAACTAACTAGAAAAGTCAAATAGTTATGGACATCACCATAATTGGGACTACAACACTAGGTAGAGTTGTCACTATTGTCAAGAATATGGACACATTCCAAAAAACTACACAAGAACACACTTTAGTGGCAATTATAATAGGTGGTTGAGTCAAACCACTTGTTTCAGCTATCTATAGATTAGACACATTAGTAAGTATTTCCCAACAAGATCAACGACACCCAACTTAGAGTTCAACAAAGGAAAAGAGGAAGTTGATGTCAATCACATTAGAGGGCAAATGAATAGAACATGGAAAAGAAAAGATGGAAGCACCACATCCGATGGAGGGATCACTTCACCTAAAAGGTAAAATGGGCACACTTCATTCAACTAGGAAAAAGAAGGTATGTGAGACTAATATTTAAATATTTTATCATACATCTATTCCAAGACTAAATCAGTACTAAAAAGGATAGATCAGGATGAATAAAGATGCAAAGTTAAATCTTCAAAATTTTCAAATTGTTACCAAGGATAGTTTCCTTCATATGCCAAGTTGTTTGTGAAAATCTGTAGAAGTTGAGTTGGTAGTGGAAGCCAAATGAAGGGAAACTCTAGCATATACCTAGTGTTGGAAAATCAATGGACGCTGAGTGGATAGTTTTATATGCACTAAGCATTAAATGCTATAAAATGAAGGGTATTAGGTCAACTTTTCAATCATTTTTTATCATCATGAACATAGAGAAAGAGGAAGAAGAGCATAAAAATGATTTCCAAGAAAAGATTGAATGATTTGCAAAGATTCAAGCCATGATTCAATATCATTTCATCAATTCAAGGTATTTACACTATGCTCGAGCTACGTAGTTAAGAAAATTTTAATGTCTTGAAACCCTAGTTTGAAGAAATGACATCTAGCTCTAGGAAACCCCTGGATAAGGATTCATTTGAAGATTTTAGGAGATGTTATAACTACAAAATCTGAGCTATTTGTGATATGGAGATTAGGGAAGCATACAATAAAGTATGTGAGAATAGAGTTTTGAAGGAAGAGTTTCAAATTTTTGAAAGGAAGGGCTTAACATGTGCCCTATATTTATTCACTATATTCAAAACTAAATGGATTAGAATTGTGTTGAGTAGAATCCATGATGGACACCTATGGTTAGAAAATGGACCCATTAAATTTTCTAAAAAAATTATACATGGAGTAACTAGGTATCCAACCCTAGAATGACCAAAAACCTTAAGGAGTGATTCTAAAGAAGCCATAGAGACAAAAACTAGTACAAAGTTGAACAAGAGAGGGATGACAATTGACAAAATCAAAGATCCTCTTGTAGAATTTTTTGTTTGAGTTATATCCCATAAATTCTACTAGTCAAGTTGACTCAATAGTGTACCTTGTATTATAGTAGATGTGCAATACAACATTTTTAAGAATGATCATACTTATGATCTAGTTGAACTACAATTACAATAGATTATGGAGAATTTGGGAGCCATAAGAAGGTCCAAGGGAGCCCAATGCAAATTTGGAGCAATTTTGATTTGCATTTTCTTTTATGTATAGAATGAATTTCCTTCTTTTGCAAAGGTAAGCTAAAAAAAGAAAAAGTCAATAATAGTATAGGTGAATGAATATATAGAGTAGATGGGAGAAAATTTTGAGACTATAATGACCAACTACTTTGAAGGCTTTAAGAAGTCAATGAAATAGAGACTAAGGATACCTATCTTTCTTGTAGAATATCATATTAATGATATTTGTTTCTTAGTTGACATTAATTTCACATACATTCAAATAGAAATACCAAGGGTGAGATGGATAAGGCCACTTGGATATGAAATGAATATTGATGAGACATCAGTAGCAATTACAATATTGCTAGAAGAAGACATTGATAAAAGTGCTGAATGCTTTGGAACTTATGATGTTGTTATATCAAAGGTGGACATCAAACTAAAATAGTAAAGAAGCTCAAGGGTAGATTTGGGGAAGGTATTGCAAAAGGTGAGGACAATGATGTAGAGGAAGGTGAGGATGAAGAAGAGTAGGATCAAGGGCCACTTGCATTGACCCAAGGCATGGGAGAAGATGTAGAAGATAAACAAGGTTCTAGGGAGAAAGAGCAAACAAAGGAAGCATCTAAGCCAAAGCCAAAGAAGAGAAAAGACTCCACCAAACTAATTTCCAAGCCTAAGAAAGTTGCTAAGCCTATCCCAACAAAGCCTACCATAAGAGTTAGTACAAGAGCCACACCAAAGAAGGCTAAAAAGCAAGAAAAGAAGAAAGCCACTAAACAAGAAGGGCCACCAAATAAGAAGAAAAGAAGAAAGTATGGTGCACCCCTTGAATTAGATAAAGAGAGAATAGAAGCTAAGGACACCAACCAATTCAAAATGGTAAGTCACACCACTAAGTCTAATTTAGAAAACATATGTGATAACATTAGGGATAATGTAGACTTGAAAAGTTTAAATGGTATTGATTTTAATAAATTGAATAGAGCGGAATAGAACATGGTTGAAGAGTTAGTCTACACCATGGTAGCAAAGTTCAAGAACACTCCTCTTGAACTTGACAATACAATGCCTAAGAAGTTATATTCTATTGTAGAAACTAGATATGGAAAAAGAAATAAGAGAGTCAATATTGGCTTGAGAAATGCCTAAACTTATTAAAGGGAAAATTAGTAAGGAAAATAAGAAGCATGTGAGAAAATTTGCACCCAAATATAGAGAATTCAATATTCTACAAAAAAAAAATGAAGATGTCAAAAAGTCCACACAAATGTGGAAGTTGATTTATGGCCTGATAGCTATTAAAAAAGGAGAGGAAGATCCCTTTGAGGGAAGAAAAAATGAAGAGGAAGAGGATAATGATAAGGAGGAAGAAGGTGAAAAAGAAAAGGAAGATGTTACAGTGGAGAAGGAGACACAAAAAGATGATATGGAAACTATTGAGGAGCAAAAACAAAAATAGATTGTGCAAGACACACAATTGCTAGCACCAAGTCCTCCACATGTAACTCCCACACCTGAAAAATATAGTAACTATTCAAGATGTTCTTGACAATTCTGGTTAGAACATAAATCCATTAACTACAAAGGATCTTAAAAAGATTCTTCACTAGACTACCCTACAAGCACAATTGTGTACAAATCCAGTCTTGGTGAGTGTGGAAGAACTATGAAAGGCTATAGCTAACTTCACAAGGGATAAGGTGAATCCACAAGAACCACCTTCTCATATCCCAATAGCTACAAGTGGAAAACCAATGGTACAAATTACATTAGACACATCTACAAAGGTTGACTCTACAGTACTAGTCACTACAACTAAGGAGCTTGTAAAAGATCAAATAGGACAGATGGATACCATTGTCTCTACAATACAAGAACAAGGTGCACCCCCAAAGATTACAGTAATTGATTAAGGAATAATAGAGGAGGAGACCCCTAAGGAGAAGGAGCAAGAGGCTATACAAATAGTGATAAATTTTCCTACAACAAGGACTCCAACAATGCCTCAGAAGTTGAGCACTATTGCCATGCCACTACAAATATCTACACTAGGCTCGAGCTCAATAAGAGTAGCAAGGGTAATTCACTATGGAGACCTTGTAGATGAGGAGATAGTCATTCCCAAGTATGACTATGAAAATATGAACATTGATCAAATAAATGAAGTGCCAAAGGCACTTGAGAGGAAGAAGTAGAAAGAGATACTTAAAAATGAGTATAAATAAAGACAAGCTTTGATTGCGATAAAAGACATCTTTTTAGATGCATTTAGCTTGTAGGTACCTAATGGAACCAAGCCAATCATGAAGAAATTATTCAGTATAGTGGACTAGGTATAGAATGAAGACCTTGATGCAAATGCAAAACTGTTAGAATGTTCTAAAAAGAGGTTTCAAATAAAGGTGAATGAAAGAATATCAAGTGAAATAACACTTTCACAAGTTGAGCTAGCCAAGAAGATTGAAAAGGTAAAAGTAGTAGTCGAGAATATATTCTCATTATACTAAAAATCATGTGACCCATCAATTTTCACATAAGAGACCAGCCAACAAATAATGAGCTTGGAGAGGAATCTTAAAAAATGAAGCATGCAACTACCCAAGGATTCAGCTTAGAGTGAGTAGCATTTTCAAACTACACTTCACACTCAAAAGGAACTAGCTATGCTAACAATAGATGAGGAAAATACCAAGGCCAAGTTAATATAGATTCAGTCTACCATCACCCCACACATGGAAATTTTGTAGAAAGAACTGACCTATGCTAAAAATGTGTTAAAGAAAAACCCCATTCTTTCTACATTGGAAGGCCTAGTTCACCTTGCAGTAGAGATAGGCATCCAACTTAGATCACTCAAAATTACATTAGAAAATTGGGATGCTGTTCTTAGGATAGTTATGGAGGTAAATAAATCCTTTTTGGCCAAGTACTCAGTTAATATATAGAACCCTTTGACATAAGTATCAAAAAAGGGAGAGATAATTATAACAAAAAGGGGGAGATAAAACTAAGGGGGAGATAAGGGGATAAATTTTGAGCCAAAATTATAACTGTAAGAGAAGATGTCTAAAAGAGGGAGTAAAACTAGAGTAGCGTAGATAAGAACAGAGTAGAATGACAAGGCAAGGTAGAGATAAAGAATATCAGAATCAACATGAGACAAATTTAGCATGAGAAGTTGTGGATACAACAATGGCACATCAACTTAGGGGGAGTTATAAATTTTGAGGTATCTCCACAACATTTTTAAACAATTTTTGAAGTTTTGTGTATATGTCAAACAAATGTATATTATACTTGAAGAAATTAGATTCATCATGTATTGTTAAGTGTTTTTGATACTCGTGTCAAAGGGGGCGATTGTTGGTCTTAGATTGGTTTTGAAAATTGAGTGTCAAAGAATTTAAGAAATTTTCTAAGTTGATGCCAAGTACAATATAGATGCCAAGTTATAGTATGTGCCAAGCCAGATTTTTTGTAGGTGCTAAGAAAGTTTCAACTATTGAGTTTTTATATGTGTCGATTAAACTTCTATAGGTGTTGAGTAAGACAAAATTCCAATATGTGCCGAGTAACATAGGTAATTAATAAGTGCCAAGTAACACAGAATCAACATAAGAGTTTTTGCCCACACAAGCTAAGATGTAAACTATTTTTGAGCTAACTCAAGATGAATCTTGAAGGATCTAAAAGATAAGATTGAATCCTTTTAATTCCCTATGAAATCAAAATGAAACCAATCAAAAAAATAGAAATATTTGAGTGGGAAAGATGGATGAATCTCAATCATAGATTCATACCTAACCCTAAGTCATGAAAGCTTTTTAAGGAGGTCAAAACCCCATAACTCAGTAAGAAATAAAGTAATGGATGTGTATTAGAATGCAAGGAGAGAATAATAGTGAAGTTTGAAGGAAGTGAAAGGGGTGTAAAGACTTAGAAGAAGGGAAAAATTGCAGTATTAGTTATCAAAATAGAATAACACCACTTTGAGCAGAATCATATCAGATCAAGAAGGATCAAACTAAATGGGATAGAACAAGGATCTAAAATCAGAAATTAAGAATATAAGTTATTAGGTCAACACATTCTACTATAATTTCTAGCCATTTTATTAGGAGAATGAAAATCCTATGAAGATAGGTTGGTTTAACAAGCATATTGTAAATCCTTTAATAGGTTGACATTCCAAGTGAATGTTTTAAAATCCTTTAGACATGCCACTTTTAACAAGGTGTTGGAGACTTTAATAGGGCATGCCTTTCATAGGGTAGACCATTGATGATGGTCAAACTTTATAACCTTAACAAGTTACATATTGCTGCAATGATAAGTTGTGGGTGTCATCACCACCCTAGTTTTACCTTCTCATTTTGGAGGGTTTGTAGGTGATCAAATATTGTGTTGTCTATTTTCATGCGTGCCTTTACTTTCATGTTATTTAGATATGTTTCATGCATGTATTAATTTTATTTAAAAGTTTTATAGCTTAAAGTTTGGTACTTTTGATTTAGGCCCCCCACACCCCCCCCTCTCAAAAGTATTCTTCCCACTTGTAAATTCAAATAGAAAAATATAGCCAATTTTGAGGCAAAGTGTAAAGAAATAAAAGTAGAGCAACCAAATAAATTGGACTCTAAAATTGAGGAGGAGGTAAAGGCCAAATTTTTGGAGTACTTTTACCAATTAATACCTGAGGCTGGGAGAAAATTAGTTAAAGAGTCAAGATTTTTGGTTCTACCTGAGTGGGACATAGCTAATGCTATGATTTTTTATTACATTAGAAAGGACAAGGATGTGTAGTATAAAAATGAGGAGGAAATACTAAAAGCACATAGAGGGATAAAGTTCAGCAATGATCACCAAACTTTAATGATTTGGTCTATTGAAAGGAGAGATAAGACTAGGATTCAAGAGATTTCAAGTGTAAAGCATATTGGTACTCTCACAAAGTATAGAGGTGATGAAGTTGATAGTGAAGAGGTCACTAAAATTGCTCAAGAAATGCTATCTCTTGGGAGTATAGTAGCTAGGAAAGAAAAGAGTAGATTCCTAGAGCTCAATGCCAAGTATGAAGAAATACTTATGGCATATGAGGAGAGAGGAAAGAGGATACAACTATTGGAAAATCAAATATCCTAGATGGATAAATGACTTGGAAAGAGGAAAGTGGGAGAGCTCAATAGAACAAGGATTGTATATCCTTGCCCCTAAATTAAATCATTCATGTCTACTCCAATTATTTAGTTGCTTGATACAACATAGAGACCTAAGTTGGACAAGGCAAAGGAACTTGAAGAAGAAAAGAATAAATTGTGGGAGTTACATGTTGAGCTAAACAATCAATATGAAGAGAAAATCAGGAAGACAATCTTATACCTAGTAGATAAGATTGATTGACCATCTTTCTTTTGACTAGTTGGTAGAAATCCTAGAAATGTGGAGTGAAATAAAGAGAGATGAAGATACATTGAATCCCATTTTTAGAAAAGGAGAAAAAGAGATAATGATGTTACTTCTATGCGTATCTCTATCATCAAATTATCATGTGATCAAATAGAGAAATTTTTTTGATATAGTTAATAATCTAACATAATTTTATGAAAGTAGGGTTTTTGTTCAAAAGAGAATAATGATTTGTCTTTCCAAGTATATAGCAGAGAAGTTTGATCTCTTTCTCGATGCACTTAGAAAGGTTGAAAAAATAAAAGAAAAGGAAGAATGGTGAAAGGAATTAGATGATTTATTGTGCCATAGAATGAATTAGGTCATAAATGTACTATGGGAAATGACTAATGAAGAATTTGTCAATGTACAATTATTTGATAATACTATTAGAAAAGAACTTGTGGAAATAGAAAGAATAGGAAGCTTTGTAACAAAAAAGTAGTGAGAGATCTTAAATTTTGATTGGCCTGATGATACTATTTTTAACAAATGGAAGGAAGAGATTTTGTCTTAAGAATAGGGGGCAATAGGAGAAGAGGGCATGGACCAAGAAGGAGATCAAACAAATGACACCTTAGTGATAGAAATAGACAACCAATTGCAACTATTAGCCCAGAAAATGAAGTTGATGATGTGCATTCCGAGGACTCAAAAATAACTATTATTTTAATAGTTCATAGTGATGATGAAGGAGAGCCTCAAGTTAGAGTAAAGATAAAAAAAATGGAGCAAGATACAACATTAAAAAGTCTAATGGTTACATATTCTAAGGAATTAGAATAATAAAAGAGCCAATCGTGGAATTTTTAGCACCTAAAAGTGTAATAGAAAATGGGCCCACCAAGAGAATACTTTGATGTAAAGTTTTTGTGTTGCACAAAATATTGTCTTTTGTGATAGCAAAAAATGTAAATATCTATTGTCTAAAGGATAGCTATTAGTTTTTTATGCCTAAAGCTTGTTGCATCTCACTCTTTATAAGTGAGATTCTAGGGCTAGAGAAAGGGTTTGATTTTTATTGCATATTTTGGTTTTTACTAAAGTTGTTTGGTCTAGTCTTCTTGATGTACACATTGTGATATGTTTTCTCCACAATTTTATGAGAATACATTAATTTGGCAGGATTTAGATGTTTTATCTTGAGTCATTCTAAGTCTTGTTCAATTGTATACAATTTTCAAACAAAATTACTACAAAGATGAACTATCCCCATATCTTTTCTGGATGAATCTTGTTATCTTGAAGTTGTATGAGCAAGGCTTGGTCAATTGAATACAATTAAATCAAGTTGTATGTCAATTTACTATTGCTTATAATTCAAAGGATTAAATAAATGCTTCAGTGAGCTTGAAAAGATTGCCATGGTAATAGAAGGGATACCTGTAAGAATGATTTTTAGTAAGAATTGCTAAGAGTATTGATTGTAACACAATCAATCAAATCTAGGAATTGAATGGACTCTAGATCCCAATGGATGATGCACTGATGTATTGATTCAATCTAAAAATGGAAAGATCATGAATAAGCATCAAGCTTGAAAATTAAAAATCAATTCTATTCTACTACTCAATAAATGCTAACACTGGTTAGTACTTGTTTCCATTTAACCTCTAAGTTTTAGTTAGCTACTATTGCTAGAATTATTTGCAAACCTAAGAAGAATGGTGACCAACTCTACTTCAAGGGATGTGTATTTTTGTGGAATGAGTATAATATGTGATTAATTTCAAGTTGAAAAATCTTCCATCCCTAGGGTATACCCACCTTGGTCTTGCAGAGCCTAAAGAGTAGGAAATCTATTTGATATTATTGAAGTTGGATCCAAATATAAAATACATATAATTGATTATTGGAAGTGTTTGATCCTTAGATTGTTGTGATCTTTTATTATCTTTGTATTAAGTATTTTATTACTTGATATTTGAAAAACACCAAGATTTTCCTCCTTCCTACTCTATAGGTTTGGCTTTCTCTTTAGCCTTTTGTGCAATGACACATGCACTAGCCCTTATGGTAGGTCTTGTAGGTTTGGGATGGCTTGGTTTAGCAACTTTCTTGGGTATTGTCATTGCTTGTATCATAGCCTTTCTCTTCTTTTTATTAGTATAGGTAGGTGCTTCCTCAGCTTCTTCTTCCTTAACACCTTCTACAATTTTTGTTTCTTCCTCTTGTTGATCTTCACCCTTTCCTTGTGTTAATGCAAGTGGTGTTTGGATCTAAGTTCTTCTTCCTCTTCATCCTCTTCCTACTCGGCTCCTTTGCCAAATTTAGATTTCAATTTCTTTACCAACTTATCCTTCTTCTTGATGATAGAGGCAATCTTTAATTCCATGGTAATCTTAGATTTGGCCATCTCATAATTACCAAATGCTTTGGCATTTTTATCTATTTCTTCTATAGGCAATGCTATTATTGTTGTAGAGGCTTCATCTACATTAATTTCATAGCATAATGGCCTTAGCCATCTTACTCTTGGAGTTGCTGCTTGACCAAATGTAAAATCAACATCAACTAGGAAACAAACATCATCATGATATTTTTTCACTAATGATATTTTTGAAATCTCTTTTACATGGATTTCTTAAAGTCCTCAAAGTAACTAATCATTACTAACTCAAAATTTTCACCTAGCTGCTGAATGAGTTCTTCTATTTGAATTGTCATAAACCTATTTGTCTTCCATGCCACAATGCCAAATGTACGAAATGTGTTCTAAACATAAAAGAAGATACATCTCAAAATAGATCCAAATTTTCTTTGATAACTCTTTGACTTCCTTATTGATCCCAAGTTTTCAATCAATTGTTGTAGCTATAGCTTGGCAAGTTCATATGTGTGATCCTTCTCTACAATTTTGTAACCCACATCTTCTGTAATATAGAGCACACTATTTAATTTGCTTGATTTATAAAACTTATTTGTTATTACCCTTACTACAAAATCTATCAGACAATCTATGATGTTGTCCATGTTCATTCTCCTCTTATTCCACATAGCTTCTATGTTATTTTCAATAATCTCATTTGACTCGCTCCTCAAAGACTTTGGCCTATCTAGGGTTGGATACCTTGTTACCCTATGGATTATTATTTTTCTGATTTTGATTGACCCATTGCATAGTGAACTATCATGAATACTACTCAACACAATCCTAATCAATTCAATTTTGAAAATATTGGGGAAATCTAGGGCATGAGTTAACAACTTCTTTTCCACAATTTTGAATTCTTCCCTTAGCACAACATTTTCACAAGGTTTTTCATATGCTTCTCTTATTTCCACATCAACGATACTACCAATATTATATTTGTAATGTTTTTTGACATCTTGAATCATTAGAACTTTTGGTGGTATCATGGATAACACACTAGAGGGATCTTGTTTGTATGCAATGTCTAGTATGGCCTTGGAAATAGGTTGTTTCACCTCATTGCTAACCAATTGAACATTTAAAACCTCTCTACCCTGTACACCCTTTGAACTAGATTCCATTTTACAAATCTATGATTTTTGAAATTCAAAACAACATAGCTCATCACACAATAAATACCTTGCAAAATCTGATAAAATGATGTCAGATAGCTGCTCAAATCTCCTACAATCACTTTGGATGAATTTCTAGATTGCCTCTAGCTCTTCTTGCTCTTTCTTAATTTTGAAATGACATAAAATGATCTAAAATCAATCAAATACTCTTTTGAAATACTATATTTAATGTTAAGTGCTTACATAACTATATGCTTGGCATCAACTAATTTATGGCTCATTTAGCATCCACTAGTCTTTTCATTCATTCAATAATCTTTATGATCTCAGCAATAAATAGATAGTTTTTTGGCTCAACATCCTCTAGCATTTCACTTGAAAATCATAGGAAACATTTCATGCTTCATAGTAAGATGAGAAACATAAATATTTTTCTCTGATTTCTACTAACACCTTGAATCTTTATTCATACTTATGTGAACTTTTCAGTACTAAATCCTTTGTAACTAATGTATGATATAACTTTTGAATATTAGTCCAACATATCATTTGATTGCTTAGTTTGATGAGGTGTGATCATTTGACCCATTGGGTGAAGTGATCCCTTCTCCATTTGATGTTATGCAATCCTCATTTTTCTTCTATGTCTTGTTCATTTCATTTATGGAATTTTCAATATCTACCTTTCCTTTACCTTTACTGAACTCACAATTTGGTTCCTTTGACCTTATTGGACAATATAAACTGATATAACCAATCTTTAAATAGCTAAAACATGTGGTTTGACTTAACCACCTTTTTTAGTCACTTTTGAATTGTGTTCTAATACAATTCTCAGGAATATGTCCATACTCTTGACAATAGTGACAACTATATCTTGTATTATAATCCTAGTCATAAGAGTTGTCATTGTTCTTTACTTTTTTTTGCTTGTCTAATGACCACATTGGTTTGGATTTTCACTCAAAATCTCTATGTCCATACTTCTAATAGTTATAACAATGTCCTTCAAATCTTTGAGTATGCATGGTCTTAGTTCTACATTCATGTTCCTAATGACATTTTTTGTTGCACTTATGGTAGTGAACAATGCTCTTATGTTTAACATTCAAGTTTACAATCTTGCTCCTAAGCACATTAATAGTGTGTCCTTTCTTACCACAATTATGACAAGTAGGTTTGGAATTCTTACCTTTTTTTCTCCTTTCTTCAAAACTTTTGGATGACTTTCCTTCTTTAGCACTTATGTATCTCATTCCAGATGTATCGTTATTTGATCTAGGGGATCTCAATAATTGCTCAAATTATTTTATGGCTTCATTAGGGTTATTAAATTTTTTAGAAAATTCCTTTTCCCTTTCTAGGTCACTATTCAATTTCTCATTTTGCAACTTCAATGTTGTTATCTCAATGTTCTTGACATTCAATTCATGGTTGACATTCATCATTTGACTCAGAGTATCCAATTACATGCTAGCAATCTTAGTTAGCTCTAATGATTTCTCTTCTAGTCTATTGGTCAAAACTCTTTTATCATCTTCAATCATGACTTTGTCTTCCATAGGTTTCTTTTTCTATTCAATCACCTTACATAGTAGTATGGCTTGTAATTCTTTCTCTAACTTGAGATTTCTAATTTCTTCAGCTTGGTATATATTCTTTTCCATTAAATTTGTGACTGTTGCATCAAATTCATTGGGATCTCCATTAGCAAATAGTCTTGTAGTGTCCATCTCTTTGTATTGTGTGTCATTCTCTTCAATAGAAATTTCCTTCCTTTTCTTTAGAGATTTATCTAAATCTTCTCTTACTTCATTCAATTGATGTAGAATGAGTTGTATTTCAATTTCTTGGTTCTTAATGATCTTTCCCAACTTGTAGACTTCCATTTTCAAGATATTTTCTCAAAGCTCCAAAGCTTCTCTTTTAGAGAACAAGGCTTTGATGCTAATTGTTGGAATTACAATAGGAAAGGTAAACTTTTGAGGGGCAAGGGGGGGAGGGAATTAGCATAAACATTCACACATATATGATTACCCAGAAAACCTCAAATGAGAATGTAAAATTGGGGTGGGGATGATACCCACAAATCTTCACTATTGTAGTAATAAAGTGTATCCAATGAAGGTTATAATATTTTATCATGAAAGATGATCTACCCTATTAAAGTCTTAAAAAGACTATTAGGTCTTACCTTGTTAAAGAATTTGAACACCCTATTAGAAGTGTGCCTTGTTAAAGGACTTTAACTCACAATTAAGTAAGTACCTTGTTAGAGGATTTTAATACAAACTATTTGGACTACTCTATTAAGAGATTTAACTAATTCACCTATTAAAATGCCATAGCATTGATTCTACAATTAGCACTTTATTGCTTGATGATAGATCACCTCTAAACTGATGTGTTCATGATCCTTCTTGATTACATGTCTCTATGTTGTGTACTATTTCCTTCCTTTGTTCTCATTTAACTAATTTTGCAATACAATTTTAATTCACAATTCCTTAGCCACCATGAATGTTCTATTTGTGCATGCAAACTTCTCTCTTCTCTCTTTTCACATTCCCTTAAAAAATCTAGGGTTTGTATGAATCAATGACTATGATTCATCTATTTTGCCACTTAAACATTCCCTTTTTTTTATTGGATGCATGTACTTCATAGAGATTCCAAATTAAGGTTCATCCTTATCACCAAAATATCATAATTCACTCTATAAGTCAGCTCAAAAATAGTTTACATAGTAGTTTGTGTTACTCAATGTCTCAAGTCTCCGATGCTTGGCATATACTGATTTCTATACTATGACTTGGCATCTGAGTGACTCAACATGCACTACTTACTCAGCTTCTAAATAACTCAGCATACACTATCTACTCGACACTTGAGTGACTTGACACATGAGTGACTCGATAATCACTATAGACATAGCATACACTATCATATACATGTTGTTCTTGACATGTCCTACTTGTTTGGCATGAACTAAGTAAATGACTTAAGTGTATAAATACTCACTTTTCAAAACCAATATGAGATCAACATATGCTTATTATAGTTATAAAAAATAGCATCAAAATTAGGAGTAACATTACTCTTACTAGCCTTGCTCCTGCATATATTGTTTGTGTATCCCAAATTTTTGTAGTGACATCATGTTAGCTTCTTTGGTTTTGGATTGGTATACACATACCATTTCTCAACTTAATTTGATGACTCTCCTTGTTCGGTGAAGCCCATTCTTGCAATATCTTTTGGTCTTCTCTAACTTCTTATCTATTCATCTAATTTTTTAACACTCTCCTCATATCTCTTAAATTTTTCATTAGTCTCCTTCTCATTTTTCATCTCATTCCTCATTTTTCTAGTTTTGGACATCATTTATGCAGTCTATTTCCTATTTCTATCGATCTCATTATTGAAATTGAGTAGCTAATTTACCATTTCATACTGATTTTATGTCAACCTCCATATTTCAACATCTTTCTCATGAGATCTTCTAGTCATTTTCCTTATGCCTTCTTCAAACTTTCTTTTATGTTCTATGATTTTACACATTCTCACCATTTAAGCTTCTTGTTCTTTCTTCATTGATTTCATATGCTTAGTTAGGGTTTGATTTGTTTCCATTAGATCTTATATTACATCCTAACATTCAATAGACATTCTTCCCTTTGATAGTTCTTCAAAGTCTTCTTGTTGATATAGTGTGTCATTTTGTTGATGTGCTAATTCCATTCTTCTTAGTGATTGCTTTAGCTTTTGTTTCATCTCACTAATATAATGTACAAAAATCCTCATTTCCAATCTCAAATTATCTATTTCTTTTATCAAGTATATACCTTTCAATATTTTTAAATGTTTACTCTTAGATGGTTAAACTCTTTATTGTTAGAATATTTAGGAAATGTAAGATTGGGGGGGTTGGGGGAACTGTGTGTGAATGGGTATCTCATAAAAACTTTTATCCTTTAATACTCTATTTATCCTCTTCATAAATTTTCTTAATTTTCATGCATGTTCATAATAACATTAAGTAAATGTAAAAACTATAAAGGTAATAATATTAAATTCAATCATCAACACATTAACACATTTTTGATAGAGATTCAGTCACATAGAAACCTTGGTCAGAGAGAAAAATATTATGGGGATGATAACCAAAAATCTTCAATAGTGTACAATAAATATTTCTCAATTAAATCTTATAGTGATGTCACTTCTTGTGACTGTCCATGTTAGGAGGAATTATAATGACTTAGGAGTAATACAAAGGCCTAACAAAGTCTACCTTATGAGAGGGTTTTAGCAATACTCTTCAAGTTTGCACTTGATTAGGAGATTTTACAAGAGGCATGTTAGGTCCACTCTGATAAGAGACTTTTTTGCTATAATGGTAAGAGAGTAATAGTAACATGATCTATAAATGCCAAAATTACTTTTCTCAATTTATATATGATCTTCTCTAAACTAATATCACCTTCCTATGACTGATTTCAACTGATGTCCCCTTTTTCTTTTCTTAATAGATCAATTCTACTGCAACATGAACAAATTGCCATTATTTTAGTATAATTTTACCACTTATCAATATGTGTTATATTGTCGATCCCTCTTTATATAGAAATTTATT
The DNA here is from genome assembly GCA_028749045.1 of Cupressus sempervirens. Classification (NCBI taxonomy): domain Eukaryota; kingdom Viridiplantae; phylum Streptophyta; class Pinopsida; order Cupressales; family Cupressaceae; genus Cupressus; species Cupressus sempervirens. Next base: position 588,752,443 of record CM053788.1, read on the forward strand.
GGCTTCCACCATACATGACCTATTTAGGGTTTAGAAGCATCTATACTTCTCAATCAATTAGATCAATGGTTCTCATTTATTTACTCTTACCAATATTCCTTCCTTTCTTTTCATTGGTCAATAATTGCACCTAGGGATCAATAAAATCTTCTTTCATTTCTAATAAATCTTAACTAATCATTATCTTGATTCACATAAACTATTTCTTCACTTTATAGGACTAGTTACATGAATTTATGTGAATTTTATAAACATTTACATGCATTTTGTGCCACTTGGTAAACACTATCTTCTTTGCTTGGTAATATGTTTTCCCTTATGTAACTATCACGACTTTTCTCAGTATGCAAATACTACTCAGTAACTATTGTAGTTAATAATCATTCTATTTGGTGACTTGAACTTTTCATTGTATATGCATTTGTTTGGTAACACTATTTAGTCTAGTGTCAAGGTTCACCAAGCTCTTTGACTTTCATTAGATGACCTTTTTTCTCATCATAATTTTTTACTAATTACAATACACAAATGCAAATACTCCTATTTGCATTTGTGTATTGTAATTAGTAAAAAACTATGATGAGAAAAAAGGTCATCTAATGAAAGTCAAATACACACACACACACACATATATATGTATATATATATGTATATATATACAGATATACATATATATATATACATATATATATATATATGTATATACTTGTATATGTATATGTATATATATATATACATATATATATATACATATATATGTACATACATATATATATATATGTATATATATGTATATATATGTATATACATATATATACATATATATATATGTATATACATATGTATATATATACATATGTACATATATATATGTGTATATACATATATATACATACATACATACATACATACATGTATGTATGTATGTATGTATGCATGTATGTATGTATGTATATGTATATATATATATATATATATATATATATATATATATATATATATATATATATATATATATATATATATATATATATATATATATATATATATATATATATATATATATATATATATATATATATAATGTTATGAATTATTTGTAGACTATACCCCTTGCTAAAAGTATATATAAATGATTTGTAGAGTATACCACTTGCTAAAAGTTTTTTTATATGCATTTTATTCTTTAATTTTCAAATAATAAGGTCCACATAATGATAGACAAATCCTTATGACCAAATTGTAATTAATAATGGACCAATTGATAAGATCACTATTTTTCTTATTTATGGTTGACTAGGTCTAAGAAGATGTTCATTTAGCATTTGTGGAAGATATGTAAAGAATAATAATTTTGAAATGTTGTTTTAAGTTTCATGTCAATGTAAAACATACCTTGTACCTATAAGACTCTAATAATTTATCACTATGTAGCCCACATAGATACTATAGATATCTTTAACCTTAGGGGTTCTATATCTTACATTAAGTTTGACTCCAAAGCTTGGAGTCATTTGATGCATCTTTCTTCAAAGAAACTTGGTGCATCTCCAAAGGAATAGTCTCATCTCATCTCACCTCTTCCCAACCAAAATTGGGAATAAAATGAGGTAATGGTAAGGAAACTTGTGAACTAGGCTAGGTTCAATGGATATCCATAGAGAAACAAAAGAAATTTAAAAAAAATGTCACTATTTCTTAGTTTCTTGTTTCAGTTATTTAGATATAAATAAACCCATTGATAAAGAAAAAGTTCTTGAATAAGATCAATTTTATCCATATATTTTATTACTAATCATGCATTCAACTTAGTATGTAATGCATAATTGAAAATTTAACAACAATTCAAATCTTTCTTAAAAAAATTTCTATCATGTCATCTTAAGATAGTACCCTATTAAAAGAATGATTTTGTAGATTTTGTTAGATGATTAAGATTCAATAGTGTGTTAAAATTCCACTTTTTTATTTTTAGTATGGTTGTACTCTCAAATTAAAATATATTTGAGAGCTAGTGAAATGGTCTAAATGGACTTGTAGTTCCAAGCATAAAAATTGAACATAAGAGTTCAAGAATAACGTAGTCCTCAATAGTAATAGATCAAAAAATTATAAAAGGAGCTAGGTCTATTATTTAAATAAATATTAAACTAGTTTCAAGAATGATACTTCCATTGGAGACATAGATAAACCATTATACTAAGGCAGAATCATTTTACTTGGATTTGAGGATGGGTAACAAAAGGGGTTTATATAAGGTATGGTCAAAAAGTGACTCATTAAATTAAATTAATTTCCATAAAGGCATTTTCCCTCCTAGTTGGACCATAGCCACCATTATTAAGGATTTTATGGAAATTTTAAAATTCTTTCCATATTTTTCATATTTCCCATGAGTTTAGAGAAGGTAATCAAGGGAGAAATTACCTCACCAATTTGGAAATTAAGGATAATCATTGTTCAATGTTGTGTGAAGTATTTGTTAGATTTAATTCCCAATGGGATGAGTTGTCTTGTCAAAAACATTTCCTTCGAATGACCTGAGATGTCTCAAACTTCACTCTTTTGTCCATCTCATAAGAAGGTCTAACGTCATGAAAGCTTATTTAATTATTCGAATGGTTCTTTTTTCATTGTCTTTTATTTTATCTAATGTTAAATTTATGTATGAGAAATGGAAAAATTTGGAGACTATATGGAGTCTTCTCATGGTCACCTTATTCTTTAAATGGAAACCCTCAATGGTGTAGATGTTGTAGTCACATGAGTATTTGTTGATCAAAGGAACAATGATGTTGTAATTTCTTATTCTATGGAAGTGGTTTTCATTAAGGATATCATTATATCATATCTAACATATATAAGGAAGGGACAAAATTTTATAGATATAAGAAGTCAACAATAGAGGAAGTGGACATTGTTTTCCTCCTCAAGAGGAGAAAGATATTAGAAACTATGAATGGGAGCTATGAACACACTTAATTGGTCGAGCCATCATCATTGAATGCATGGGTTATTATGAGTTATGGTACATTAGATAATAAATTTTGGTGCCTCTTCAACTACCATTTCATTATTTTAAACCACATCAGATATGATCCGTGTATTTTAATTCCCTTTTATTTGGATTCATCTTTAAGTTATTGAGTAGGGGCCCATTAAAAGAATCTCTAGGGTCCTATTTTCCATGAGGAATTGATTTTATTATTGTTAATAATGGAAAGATAAATTTTCATTCATGTATCAAAAAATTCATTTGAAAATTTTTGTGTAGAATATAAGAAAAATGCTATTCTCCATTATGATGAGGAGGGATTGGACTATGATGGTTTTGATTTAGAAGGTGAGGTTTCTTATCATGTTTAAAAGAAGAAACATAAAACCTCATTCCCTACAATCACCATTCCCTCTTCCTCTCATGGAAGGAATGTGGTCTTTTGTGAGAAAAAAGAATTTTATTATACCCCATCACAAGATTATGTTACCAATCTATTGGATCATAAGGGTAACTCTAAAAGGAAGACATCCATTAACAAGGTTAAATTAAAATTAAGTATTAAAGATCATAGGTCACCATTTAGTACTATAAAATTCCTCCTTAAGATGAAGACTATTGGAATTAGTTATTAAATTGTATATTTTCATTGATGTTTACACAAATGTTAGTATTCATTAAGCAATATAGAGTGTGTAGTATTAACCTCATATGTCTTAGTATTGACTAAGAAATCAGGTAATGAAGACTCTCCAATACTAACCAAGTATTTGGTTAATGAAAGGATTCTTTCTTGTAGTATTGAATGAGTGGTTGGGCATCGAAAGAGTTTAGTATTTACCGAGTGGTCAACCAATGAAGAAGTCACAATGTTAATTGAGTATTTAGTTCTAGTTTTGACTGAGTGACAGTAGATTAAAATTACAAAATGTTTTATTAATTGAGGATGTCTACTTAGATGTTTATTAATGTTCTATAAGGGTTTTCAAGCTGACTTTTCATTGCCTATGGTATATAAGAAAGGTCAGGTTGTAAGGATAAGAAGTGTGTCAAGATTAAAATGAAATAGATGGATATGTGAGTGAAGGAAAGGAAGAGTAGGAAAGTTTGAAAATTAAGCTACAAAGAAACATCTAATTAGGAAGGATCTATAGGTCAAGCTAGAATAGAGATCTAAATCAACAAACAAAGTTTCTTCTTAAATCAGGTCAAATTACCATTGCCTTCTAACCATTGTAGTAGTAATGAAATCTCTTAACAAAGTTGACTTAAAAGTCATTTTGTAAATTCTCTAATAAGATTACATTTCTAGATAGAAGTGTTCAAAGACCCCTAACCAAGACACTCCTAACAAGGTGAATTGAATCCTCTAAAAAGATCATAATTAATAGTATGGTTTGTAGCCTTTAACAGGATTGGCTCCTAACAAGGCTCACTTTAGAAGAGTGAAAATTTTTGTGACTAGTTGCAAGGTAGTTTTTCCCAAATTGGGTTTGCATGTTAAATCTTTGTTCCATCTATGTTCATGTTATTTACTTATGCTTTATATTTCTACAACTAAGTCACTAAATGATAAAATACATTAATATATTTTAAGATTTCTTTTTTAACCAATCATTAGTTATATTTTTTTGTGGTAATGGATTCACCCCTCCCCTTTGAATTACTTCTTTTACATTTCTAGCAATGGGAATCAAAGCAGTTGGTGCTTGCAGGAAAATTTTTAAGGAACTAAGCTAAAGATTAGGATGTCTCAAAGAAGGGACATTCCTAAACTTAATAGAGAAATTTTTTTTGGCATGATAAAAGTTGATAAAGCTTCATATATAAATAATCAATGAGGTTGGTGTATTCTATCTAGAGAACAAATATGTGCCACCACCCATGTCTATGATCATTGAGAAAATAAAAGAAGAAAAGGATCACAACATTATGATGATTGATATTGCATCCTCCTTGAATTTTTTTAAATTTGATGAAGTCAAGGATTTTCCAACTACATTTGAAATGTGGGAAAAGATGAGGAAATTATTTGGAGTTGAGAAAAATGTGCAAAGAGCCAAGCAAAAAGTTTGATTGATTGAAAATGAAAGAAGGTGAGAACATCACCTAGTATAGTGAAAGGATCAAAGAAAGTGTTAGTGTAATAAAAGCTCTAGGAGCTAAAACTGATGATCAAATAGTAATCAATAACGTACTAAGAACTCCTCTTCATATTTATGCATTTAGAGTTTCAACTATTCAATAAATGAGATGTAATCTAGCACATGATCTAATCCTAGATACTCTTGTGGGAAAACTAACTACTTTTGAGCTAGATAACTTTGATAATTATGCTCCTTCTTATAATAATCTTGAAACTACATTCAAATTGATAAAAATAATGGAAAATCAAAAGGGAAGCAAGTTGACAATGAAGATGAAGATGATTTAGACGAGGATCTCAAAGTCATTGAAAATCTCCTAGCAAAAAATGTAATAAAAGGAAAAGGTAAATTCATAGGAAAGATCCCATTGATTTGATTCTCATGTGAAAAATTTGGTCACATTATTACAAAGTGTCCCAATAAAGAAGAAAAATATGAAAATAATTTCATAAATTTCCAAGGAATGACAGACTTCAAAAACTACAAAGATTTCAAAGGCAAAGGTAATAAATCATGTTACATTGCAAAAGATTATGATAGTGATGATGATAAGGATGAAGTAGTTTATATTACTATTAAAAATGAATCTAATGATTAGAAAAATGAAAGATGGCACTTATCTCTCATGTTAGAAAACAATGACACATGGATCATAGATAGTGGTTTTTCTAATTACATGACTGGTGATAAAAAAAGTTTTAACATTTAGAACACTATGATGGTGGAAGTGTTAGATTTGGAAATAATGATTCACGTTATGTAAAAGGAAAAGGAATCATAACATTAATAGTTGGAATCAAAGATGAGAATTCCTATTGGGTTGAAGGATTAAGACATAATATTCTACTTAGTGTAGCTTAGGTAAACAATATAAGATACATAGTTGAATTCATGAATGACAAATCTAAACGATTAGATAGAAAAGAAAAACTAGTTGGTACTAGTAATCAAACAAAAGGTAATTTTTTTTTGGCTATTGTATGTGTGAAAACCTAACCTATTAGGAGCATGTGTAAAAAAGATAACATTAGTTGTATACATATATCAAATATTGAAGTAAATCAAAATACAACTAATTTTACTTGAGTTTTAAAAGTTAATGTAACCAAGACCAAGAGTTCCCATGAAACCTCTGAGTAGCTCAATAAGGGTTCCCAAAAGAGGCCTTGTTGTTGTGCTCAATAATGATGGATCTAGATGTGCTCTCCTCAAAGACAACTATAAATGAATCCATTCAAACTAGTTTGAATGAATGCAAATATGAATCTATATTAAATGTATTTATTATACCTTTAAGAAATGGCTATGAGTAAGCCAACCTCAAAGAATTCTGAACGATGTGAATTTGAAAATGAGATGCAATGAAATAAACTAACAATGCTATGCTACCATGAAAATGTGTAAGAAATAGGAATTGAATAGATGCATACTAACAACTACCAAAGGTTTCCTTGACGCTTGAGTATGTCTAAGAAATCTCTAACACTATACTAGAATGATAATAATGCAATGGAAGAGATGAAAAATGCTTGAGAAAAGGGCTCTATTTATAGGCTTGAGGGAGACCTTGAGGAGGTGGCATCTATGTGGCATCCACATAGGTGCCAAAAGGGAGACACATGGGATCATGGGACAAGCCATGCAAAGGTCAACATAAGTCTATTATGATTAAGATGGTTGAAGGTATGCTCACACATGTGTGAGCAACCTTAGAGAAAGGAATCGGAGGACAAGGGTGTAAGAGGCTTTTGGAGGAATTAATGAAAGGTGGGATTTCTTGGGCTTTGAGTTTCTCACACATGTGTGAGCAACTACTTATAGGCTAAAAGATGTTTAAGAGGGTATTAAGGATAATAAAGTGGGACTAACTAGTGTGTAGGCTTAGAAGAATGAGACTGATCAGTGGCAGACTAGGTTTTAGGTGGGATTAGGATTGAATTAAATATGATTTAATTTAATCATAGGATTATAGGATTTAATAAAGTGGAGGGAAATTAAATAAATTTGAATTTATTTGAAAAGGGATTTATGGAGCACTATGCATTAAATAAATTTAACACATTAAGGGGAAGTATTCAAATTAAATTTAAATATATTAGGTAGGTGAACCTATTTAATTAAATAAGTAGAAGAATATGACAAAAGTAATTAATTAGTAAATAATCAATTATAATGTCAAGGGAAATATTAAATAAATTAATATAGTGTTTGGTACAATTTTAGACATCTACATTTTTACCCTTTTTGATGTGATGTCGAGACAACATTGTATCAAAGAAAAGAAAAACATAGGTTGCCCAAGAGAGGAGAGAAAAATCTTAGGAGCTGTGTCATAGTGATGATAGGGGAGGAGGGTACCCTCTAGTGAAAATAGAGAAAAAATAAAATTTTATTCAATTTTTACAAAAAAGACCCAAGAAGAAGAGAAAGGAAAGGGAAAAGACGTAGATGACAATTTTGCATGACTTGGAGATAAACAAGGTTCTAGATAGGGAAGAGGAATGGGAATGGGCTCAAAAGAGGACCTCAAATGTCCTATATAAGCCTTCAAGGGGCTCTTGAAAGAGTCATTTGCACAACTAGAGAGTAGAGAACTAGAGAAAATGATGGATCCAATTGAGAGATTACAGTTTGGAGAGTGCATTTGGGTACACTAGAGACTAGTCAACATGGGACCACTAGTAAGTCGACTATCCCAACTTGTCAATTTTTTAATTTTACATTTAAATTACATATTTTTAGGTGGGAAACTAGTAAAAAATGGGGCTGGAGTAGACATGATAGTTCTCCACTCTATTGTCTTTGCAGACAATGAAATAGGGAAACCATTACTACATAGAAGATAGGATATATTATGTCATCTTCACAATTGATAGGTTACATCCTATTGTCTACATAGATGAAAGAATAGGGCAGGGAATAGGTAAGAGATAAAAATCTTCACTTTTTTGTCTCCACAAATGATAAAACTACAGTCAACAGTGAAAAATTGACATTTGCAAAGTTGTGGGAGGTACCAGATCGATGTCTTTGTGTTTTGGCATCTCAAAAAATCCACATCTATGTGGATTGGCATCTTTGCTAATATGGACATATCAGTGGACTCAATTGACAAGGATGGTTGGGGGGTTGATAGAGAAAGATGCCCCACACCTAGATAAAGAGTAAGAGGGTTGAAAAAATGGGAAACTGACTATTGTATGGTTGTGTTGTAAGAGCTAATAGTGATATTTCAATTGTAAGAGCACTATCTAGTGACTATTCTCTTAGGGGATAGAGTGACAGAGGCAGAGTGGGCACATGTGCAACTTTTTTAACTTAAGTATGTCCACGAGTGACCAAATTTGAGGGTGCATTCAATGTAGTTATCAACATTAGTGGCGTAGTGGCATACACCAACTTTGGGCATCCATCTACCTACATGAGAGGTGACAATTGCTCTATTGGACATTTGGTAGATACTACAAGTTTTGATCCATGAGAGATAACCCAAGTATGTACTAGAGGGAGAAGATCCATATCTGTAGGAGTGTTTTGGTTGATAAAAACACTAACTACTGATTTAGTGGTCATGGGTAACATGGAAAGAGGTGCTAGACCAAAGACTGCCACAACTAGCTCTTTATTTGGCCTATTTGATATGGAGTATGGTACCATACCATGTTGTTTATGGACTTTTTATTAGATGGGAAAAAGTTCTTAGCACTCTACTACAAGATGATGGAGTGGTTTTTTGTTGGGGCCATACCATCTTGGTCGACCTATACTACAACATACATGTGTGCACCTATAGAACAAAGAGGACCATAGGCCTAGGATTGACACTGCTCATGGTATAGTCATGGGAGCACACAGGTGTGACACAACCTATATTGTTGGACATGAGACATGATAGCCCAGAGAGCCATACTTATGTTGATATAGGTCACCCATCTAGTATACTTCCAACAAGTTGAGTAGGATTTTTTGTGATGGTATTTGGATGAGATCATCATGTTTGACTAGATACCATACACAAACTACTAGCAGTGAGGGGCCATAGTACCTATAGGTGGAGAAGATAATTTTGAGGAGTAGCTCTACTTATAGTATACATAGTTAGACTATTGGTTGATCAATTAGATGGTGCACATTGTGATGCACTACATGCCCTCTAGGGTGTAGACACAATTCAAATGGGTGTAGCATATTGTAGCAGATAGGTTCATGTATCCAGCAATGTCTCCAAAGATGTACAAAATTTGGGGATTTAGGACCATGATCAAATTGGCTAGGGTTTCATGGCATGGCATGCATCTAGTACCATGGGTTCATGGGTAGGATCAAGGATATGTTAGGATGATATTGGTGTATACATAGTAGTGGGCATCACATCAAGCACTGATACTTATAGTACTAGAGGTGCCTATACTAGTAGAGTAGACATGATGTAGGGGAGATGGGGCTAGAGGGGGAGAGGAGGGATAGGCACCCTAATTACCAAGGCCACAAGGATAACAAGTTAGTTGAAAGGGATGGCAGACACCAGTAGGACCACCACTAGTATAAGGATTACAACATGGTTCATAGGTACAAGTACAAGTATAGGAGACATAGATAGTTCCCATTCCATAGGTACCATAGCATCCACCACAAATGTAGCAAGAGGAAGTAGATTCAATTAGTGTAGAGTGAGATAGCCTCTAGATAGAGGTTTCCCGTCTATAGGGGAGATACATGAAGATTGGGCTAGTGTAGATAGTGTGTAGGAGGCCATGGCATCATTACAAGAAAGGATAGATGTTGGTTAGTTTAGTGATCTCACTATACATGCAAGTTTCAATGACTTGGTAGAGCTAGATGCTCTACAACAATATATGACTTCCCTTCAATTTGACAGCGAGACCTTGCAACTCTAGGAGGATGAGTATTGCAATCAATGAGACATCAGATGAAATAGGATAGGGCGATGGTCTTAGTGATGGAGAAGGCCCTAATTACATGCCATTATGAGGCATGAGCTGTATGAGAGGTATGCTACTATCAAACACTATATCATAATTTTGTAGAAGTAGAGTAATGACAACTAGAGTTCCAAGGGGCATCCATCTCATGGACCACAGGTGACTAGCAAAGATCATAGCCATTAGTTAGGCAAGGGATGCCTCCATGAGGAGGAGGTATAGCAGGAGTAGGGCCCTCATAGCTAGGCATAAGATCCTGAGAGAAATCAATTTTTGACATAGTGATGTGTATATAGATGCAACAAGTTTTGGATTATGTATCATGCATGATGTACTACATGATTTTTTTTATATAGAATGTACATGGATACTTATTTTTTGATATATATGATGACATGATTTAGTGATCCTAAATGTGTATGTATGGTGGTGTTTTATGAATGTTTATGATGTTTATGTTTATGAGATTATATGAGTACTATAAGTGATGCATGATGCTATGATATTGCTACTAACATTGGTGATGTAGGATGTGTGTGATGTGATGTAGTATTTTCTATGATGTGTATATGATGGCTAATGTGTGGATGATGCAAGTACTATATGATGCTGATGTATGAGATATGCATTTTGTTATTTTATATGTATGGACTCACTATATGTTGTGTGTGAATGAAATAGATGTATCATGATGTGTATATGACTAAATTTAATGTAATCATGATACCTAATGGATTAACGTAATGAATAAATAATGTAACCTAGTGATGAATAACAAATGAGATGCATTATATAGGTTTAATGAGTGCATCCTAAATGAAAATGTTAGTAACATAATAAGTCAGACTAATCATGAATGAGATAAAAATGCAAAATGAAATGATGCAAACAAAAAGTGTAAAATGTGAGACATGAAAATTCCATATGGATGAGACTTAATGGATGGACTTGTGTTAGACTATAGCTCATAGAAATCAAGTAACCTAGCATAGGATGGGGGTGGGATAAATAGAACCCTTGTCTCAAGTAGAGTGTAATGAATTCCTAACTACATGATATTGAGGGATTCAAATTGTGTTTATATGCGAGAGCACACCCTAGTTTGCAAAAAGAGTAATGCACCAAATGCTATAGAAGCATAGATGTTAATATTCCTTTGCATGGACTAGACTCTCAACAAAATAGATACTTTAGGAAAATAGATGTAGTTTACATAGTCATGATGGAACAAATGACATATATGCTCTAGAGATGTCTAGGCACACCCAAATTATGTTTAGGGTCTTAGCAAAAAGTGTGCTAACTCGGTGCCCCCAATGAGAAGTGCATAGTCATAACTCAAAAATTGACATAGATGTACTAAAGAATAAAAAATAGATCATACTAAAAACAACACATGTAGTTAGTTGGAACCATTCAGGTGATACTAAGATATGGAAGACTGAGGCACACCATAGAAGGTTATTACTGACACACAATGATGAAATCAACCAAAAGAGACCACATGACCAAGTAATCATTTAGTTTGTTGGTGTTTAAAACTACTAAATCAACAAAATGTCCAATATCAAAATGATAATACTCATATAACCTAAGGATTAGCCAATTTCCATTAACAATTACATAAGTAAACCATTTGGACCCAACTTCAACAAAACCAAGGATGGTTTCATACTCTTTAGGCTCAGCAAAACCAAGGCAAGTATACCTAAGGGATAATTCACTAGGATATTGCTGCATGAAACTTATTTTAGTTTCATTCTGATTCTCATCTTCTACCCCTATGACATATGCAATTTTTCTATTTGTTGATATTCTTGGATTCATATGTATCCATCTTAAGTATATTTGGTCTTAATTCTCCTTAAGTTTACAATTACTTATGGGAATCGCAACTACCTAATATCCAGAAGTAAAATATAAACAAGTGCTTACCAACATTATAACTTTAAACAAAATGGAACAAGAATGATTTAAAATTTGAAATGTTTGGATATGTAGCAATAGAATTTACTCTCTAACACCTCTAATTTATATGAGTAGTGCTTATCCATAGGGGCAAAGAGTCAACTATTAGCAGGAGATCTCGTTCAATTAACTTGTAATTGAATTTATCAATTGTAATCACCTTTTTCCATTCTTATGAAGTATCCCTTTCATAAAATCAAGAATTTGACTGAAGCAGTTACATAATCCCTTGAATTAAAAGAAATAATAAACCAATATACAACACATCTAGATTGCATTCAACCAAATAAACCTTATTCAAATATCTCAAAATTAATAAACTCATGAAATGGATATAGAAAATAGTGACACAGATCTAGTGTAAGTACCCTTTTGTATTATCCTTTTTTTGATTAATACAAGAACCAATAGAGACTCAATGAAGAACCCATGAATTCATGTTGATATGATCATTTTCTATTTGACATTAGAAAAGTACATAACTGGGAGTAAACTCAAAAATAGCTACACACAAGTGGACTGACTATACTATTTCTTGACATTCTCAAAAAATACATCAGAATTTAGATCATCACATTGCCTTGAAAACTCATTTATATAGGCATGAGTTGCAAGAAGCAAAGGGAAAATGTGATTGATAGGTGTTCTTTTACAAAAAGATACTTATATACACCTATCACAAAAGGATAAAACTATAAATAATAGAAAGACTTATACATCAAATATTCTCTTATGGGTCCCTCTCTGTTACACCATTTGGAAAAACAAGGGTACTATGATCTGATTCTTTGATCATTCTAATTCCTCAAAGTAAGTGGCCATCAAGCTTGAAAGTGATGAGTCATCTCAAGTTACCTGCAAACTTACTTTAACTTTAGGATTCCCCCTGTGTTCATCCTCAACTATAAAGGTGATAGTTACTTTTACATCTTCTTCTTCCTCATCATCTTCTACCTCATCACCTTCTACCATCTGCTCTGTAGTCATAAATTTATCTTTCCACTCATTATAAGAAGTGTCATCTAGCCAATCAAATTTTAGAACTTCTCTTTGTATAGTTATTAAAAAATTTGCAATTGCCTCTATATCAACAAGATATTTTCTTATGGTATTATAGAACAACTATACTTTTACCAACTCCTCATTCTTCATTGCCCATAACAAGTGGCCCATTTCATTTATAACTTTATTCATTCTTCAACAAAAAAATCTCATCCAACTACCTCTTACATTCTTCCTTTTCCTTCACTTTATCAATAGTCTTTAAAGGACAAGGGAATAAATAAATTTTTTCTACAATATAATTGGAAAAAAAAAATTAATCTTTTTTGAAAAGAATCTTTTTTATCATCAAAACCCTGCAATTTATTTAACAAATCAAAGATCTTTTCTATTTGATGTTAGAGCAGCTGGATGAGAGATTTACACATAGCACTGATATCTTCATTTCTTTTTATCCACTTCTACACTAGGTGTTTGAATATGGCTTCATCTCTCTTCAATTCATCCTTAAAAGCTGCAATCGTTGCCAATTTATCAAAAAAATGTTGGCCATTCTATCCTATCCACTAAATACATTATACCTTGCCTCAACTTGTCTTTGAATTGATTATTAAATTCTACATGTAGTGCATACAACTTATTCTTCCCTTCTTCAAAATCATCTATAGTGTAGAACCAAGGCCTTTCTAGGGTGTCTGGTATCTCAATAATTGGATTTGATTTGAACAGTTCAACAGGTGGCCGTGGGGGGTATTCAATCCTTGGTCTACTAGATTCTCCTAATTTTCTTTTCCCAAGTATTTTCTCCATTTGAGATACTTTTTTTTCTAATGACTATATTTGCATACCCCTCTCCTCATATGCTTTCAGTACTTCTTCAAACATAACATTTAGTTGAGAAAAAATATCTTCTTCCTGGCCAGACACCACACTACCAAATTTTAGCATTTCTAAAGCCATTCCAATTATTTTCTTACTGCTAACCTCACTAGCACTGAACATTGTCAATGCACCAATATTCTCTGTAGTAGAAATCTCCTGCATCTTGTTCTTATCCCTTTTCTCAATAGAACAAATAACAAGGGCTTGGTGGTCATCACTAAACTTGACTCCTCTATGAGCCTGTAATACCTCTTCATCAGTATTAAATTAGACATCCTTTTTTTTCCTTACTAAATCAAAAATCATGCCATTCACTATATCCCATTTTGGTAAAATAAGGACTCCTAACTGTCTAACTATTTGCCTTCTAGCCTTAGGCATAAATTGAGCAAAATCATTCAAAAATTTAGACTTTACCTCTTCCATAATAGCAGAGTCTAATTTATCAGGTTGCTCTGCCTTTATCTTCTCACATGTCTTTTCAAAATTTCCTATCTCTAACCTCCACAAAAATTGTACAAAAGCTCTAGACTTGACAAAATTTTCATCATTAATAAACCTCTCAGAGGCTTGGGCAACTATAGGATCTATTTCCTTACCTTGGTAATTAGCAATAGTAAGATCCAAGGAAGGTGCAGGAGGTTTTTGTTGTTCTCCAATCTCCAAATTTGTGGAAGTAACAATTACATTCCCCTCTCCACCAATTTGCCTAAGCTATTCCCTTAAAGATATTATAAGATATTACTATTGAGATATTATAAGGGATTATATCCTCAAAAATATGACTAACCAATAGCCCTTTTGCATGGTCCTTAGGTCTAACCAATTCTAGTATGCTTGTGGAATCCTAGGGTTGTCCCCTCTCAAGAGCAATATGAGCTTTGATGTAAAATATCTGTCAAACCTTACATAACTAGCATTTGTAGCCTTTGAGGTCATATCCACACTCCATAATTGAACTAGATTCCTCTCTCCTTCCTTGGTTATTTCAAGCTCCATACCCTTGGAGAAGAAGATAAATCCCTTGTACAAGCATACATACATGAGCAATGAATACCAACATAATGGTTTTTCCACTTTCCCCCATGTTATCCCCACCAAACCATTATGAATTTCCTTTGCATGAAAAGTGGAAAAATCTAGAATAGTGCTCATCCCAAATTCAAGAGTTTGAGCAATAATAAGGACAATTGAACCTAGGATTTGCTCAGCTTCATCCATTCCAAAAATCTTGCAAAGAGAAAAGTATAATGCCTAAGTCCTAAGGTTAAAATGTCTTCTTAGTAATAGTTCTGGGGTGTTGGCAGTAATCATAGACAAAGTACCAATTTTAGCAACATGCTCCTATAGTGGCCCTATCCTTAAGTAAATCCTATGTGTATTTACCTTTCTTGAAGGTCATTCATATCAATTATTTCATACACAATGTGGTTAGGGTTGAGGTTGAAAACCTCACTAATTAGTTCAGGGTAGACCCTAAAAAGATTCACTCTAGCATGGTTCTTTACCCACCCCATAATTGGATCATTCTTCTTGGCCAAATCCATCAATAAATCACTATCAAAGAAAATTATGGGGACTGTTATTTTCCCAATGTCAAACTCCTAGACATTTCTCATAGAAGTATCTAGTTTTTGCTCTAAAAACCATTTTCTAAATAACTCTAAAACCTCACTTGGAAACCTGG
This sequence comes from Cupressus sempervirens, assembly GCA_028749045.1. Classification (NCBI taxonomy): domain Eukaryota; kingdom Viridiplantae; phylum Streptophyta; class Pinopsida; order Cupressales; family Cupressaceae; genus Cupressus; species Cupressus sempervirens. Next base: position 588,768,067 of record CM053788.1, read on the forward strand.
GAATCTCTTACCCAATTAGTTTTATAATAGAAACCCTTTTCTATAGCTACCCTAGAGTGTTTTGGAATGAAATCCCTCCCCTTAGTTATTTCATGTATAGATAAAGGGAATTGTTCTAGAAAGTCATCATGCACAGAGCATTTTAGATAATCAATCCATCCCAAAAATTCTTTTTGTGGAGGCATTTTGAGAATTAAAATTCTACTACACCAAATTCTTGCTACTTAGAAGTTTAAGAGAACTTACCCACAAAATTCTGCTTCACTCTATGAAATTTTCACTACAACTCACTAGATTTCTCTATAAATTCTATGACCTAGTTTTAGAAATTTTCTATGCTCTGATAACTTTTTGTAGTTCTATGGTTCAATAATGGTGAGATTGTGAGTTATATTCAATAATTTAAATCACATGAACGAGCTCTAAACCATGTTAATTTCCAATAGCCATTATTCTCAAGTTGTATCAAAAATTCAAATCTTATCCATCAATTTCATTGGATTAGATTGCTTTGATTCAAAAAAATAACAAGCTTTATGGCCTTAAGAACATGTCCACATGTCACATTACCGCTTACTCGCATTCCTTAAATTTCTTGCATCTTAAAATTGTGGGTAAGTGCTACCTATTGATCAAGACAAGATCAACGATCACACATCTTTACAATTGAATAAGACCTAGTTAGCTGTACTAACCAATGGGAAGTCTCTATGTGAATCCATGCCTCTCTGACAACCTCCATGCAAGCATGTCCCATATTAAATTGTAAGAAAATGGTGCTTGACATCATCTTTGCCACATGTCAAGCTGGCACATCCTTGCTTTCCTTATCGAACAAGCACCTTCATATAGTAGGAATGCACCAACCATTGATCTTAACAAGATCAATGGTGACATAGCTCAAACCATTTAACTCTTTGAAATAGGAGTGTTGACATCACCACAAACATTTGTTCGCATGACACATACCTGCTATGTTTAAAATTCTTTCAAGTTCCTAATGTGAGCATGTGCCCTTTATTGATCTAATCAAAATTGATTGCAAGAAGAACTTTGCCTGCTATGGTCATAACATGCATTTAATAATAAAATATTTAACCCTCATGCTTTAACAGATTTGATTATTGCATTACTTGCTAGGATTTTTGCACCTATAGCATAAGTACATCTAGCTAGGCACATCTAACCTACAACAAGGTGTGACTCAGTATTATCTCCTAATCTTGGCCCCATTGTGACACGCAATGTAAAGGAACATACCCACAATTCTTATTTCTCGAGCAATTCCCTAATGCATGCTTGCGCTAGCCCTTAATCTTTGAAAGATCTATGGTGGATAAAACTTTGATCACATCTAGCAGACAAACCTCTTCATTGGCACAACTAGCAGTACATATCAGTAATCACTTTATAGCCTGGCACACTATAAAACACACTAGAGATTCTAAACCCCACCTTGCTACATGTCAAAATACCACTTGCCTGCTTTATTTATCTCTCATGCAACTTGAAAATATGGGCATGTGCTGGCCTTTGATCCCACATAGATCAATGGTCATAGAATCATGTATTTTGAAACACTACAACAACCAAACTAATGAATAAAATACTGCGCTCCTATCCAAATCATCTAACAAATGTCACAGAAGATACCTCAATACTGTCCTTGGAAATAGTGGGCCCATGTTGTCAGACTGTGCTATGTGTCTTGTTTTCACTTCCCTGCATTATTTAATTCTTGAGCATCTTCTAATTATGAGAAAGTGCTATCCGTTGATTTAAATGAAATAAATGGTTGATGAATCTTGGTGATAAAGAGATACATCTGTTAAAAAATCAACTAATGACATTGTAAGAATTCTAGAACATGTACGAAAGGTACTGACAAGTCTGCAAAAAATTTCTAACAATTTATGACTAATCAAAATCTTTATGGCACATAAAGACTTTAAACAGGCAAGGGCTACATGTCATCAAAGTGCATGCCCACATTTTTTAAAAACCTTGCATCTCAACATTGCAAGAATGCAATACCCATTGATCTATAAAAGATCAACGGTCACACAAATTCTAGTCACATAGGATATTTCTCAATTAAAATAATCAAAAAAATTGCAAGAAAAGCATGACCAATAAACGTTTAAACAACATTTTTAACAAAGTCATGCTTGCGTAAGCCCAACCATTGGGTAAAAGTAAGATGCCTTAAAATCTTTTTTTGGAATATTAATTTCAAGGGTTTCCCAAAACTAGATTAAAATAAGATAAGGCACTAGGGTTTTTCAATGATTGCTTTGATGAAAAGCCTTGAGAATTTGATAGAATACAAAGAATAGGACATCAACTAGAATACAATGTATGCTGAGTGTCAGTATTTGGATGTGATTTTGTGAGCTGACTTGCAAGATTTATTTCATTGATGACATTTATGTTAAGATCTTTTCTTGGGATGAGTCTAGACCGTTGTTGGGTTGGCCTTCCTCTTATGTAATGTTCTATAATGTTTTGTAAGCCATTTTGGCAAGTATAAATAGAGAGTTTAAGCTTAGAGTTAAGTAAGTTTTGAAGAGAAGAAGTTTTAGAGAAGATTTGGAGAAGCTTTTGGGAAGAAGATTAGAGAGAAAAACTAAAAGTGCAAATTTATAGTTGGATCTTTGAATGTGAATGTATTTGTAATTGGCTGTAACCTAGAAGACCTTATAGCTAGGCATGTAAGAAGATATATTGATGAATCAATAAAAGTAATTCACTCTTTGTCCTCCTTTGGTTGATGTTCTTTATATCCATTTCCATTATGTTAACTCTTCCAGGGTGGTTTGGATAGTTGGGTGACCCTTTGGGCCCTATTAATTCTATCATTGCCTGCATTAGTTGGTATCAAAGCTTGAGGTTCATCCTTGTAGAGATTGGATCATGTAGAACCTTAATTTCAATTTGGTTGTAGGGTGGGAGATCTATGGATTTGACTTATAACTTGTAGAGGGTTACAATCTTGTAGGAACCTAATTTGTAAAGATGGTTCGTGGTAGAGGAAATAATGTTGATAATGCTATATTGGATTAGTTGAGACAAATTGCAGCTAGATTAGATACTATGGAGACAATCTAGAGGAGAAGAGCACATCTTGATGATGTAAGTGATGATGAAGTAGCACCACCAAACCCTAATCAAGAACTTGAAGAAGACCAAGATGAAGCAAGATTGTTGAGAGTATTGTCTAGAGCGAATTCAAAGCCTGTTGTAGAAGTTGTTCCTTATGATGGAAAATTGGACACCAATGTTGTGTTGGATTGGATCTCTAATATGGAAAAGTTCTTTGAGTATGAAAACACTCTTGATAATAGAAAGGTGAATATTGCAGTCACTAGGTTGAAAGGTCATGCATCACTATGGTGGGAGCACTTGTATCAAACTCTTCTATGGTGGGAGCATTTGCATCACTATGGTTGATTTTCTTCCTCATATGCTTGTAGCAAGTCTTCTAATTTATGTACGGGCTCAAAATTCATTATTTCTTCCTCAAGGGAAGGATATTGATGCTAATAGCCTTATTGATAAGTTTGATCTTAAAGGGTCATTTATTTCATTATGCCCATTAATAGTAGGATAGGGTCCATAATTTTCTTGATCTACACACAACCTTTTATTAATGTGTAATAAATTTCTCTTAGTGGCTAGGTTCTTCTCGTATTGAAAGAGGTAAAAGTTGGCACTTCAAAGCGCTATCACACCCCTATGGGAAAATTTCACCAACATATCTTGCATGCTTCATCACAAATGCTGAAATGTTGTCACTATTGTATTCCTAAAATACATTTCCTTTCTTTGAATTACAAAAGTGATAAATGACATGTTTTCTGCATGTTTTCTATTACCATGTTCCCTTCATGGGATTGTAGTGTATGCACAACTTGTGTGATTAGGGGAATATAGGAATCCTATGTGGCACTTCATGTTGTTTACTAATTCTAAACCCTGTTTGGGACTAGTGGTCCACTCAGGTTGTTCATTTGTTGGGATGTTTTTGCAGTCATCAAGAGCATCAATAAATTAGAGGTCATCATTCTTATCATCAATCCATTCAAAAAAATTCTTTTCTATTAGATATGTATATCGCCCTACGCATTGTTATCTCATGTCTTTCTTTCATAACTTGCATGGCACATTTCACATTTATGAACATGCTTATATATGTTATCTTTCATTTGATTGAAAATGTTTGCTATTTATAAAATAGAATCATACATTGTATCAACTAGAATGGAGCTCTCGAGGTCATACTCCTCAAGATCCTTTATGTGTAGGCCCTTAATTTTATCTTCTAGGACAATTGTGTGCATTGGCATCTTCATATTTGATTGATGTGTTCCCACTTGACAATTTGTATTTGAATGCATACTAGGATATTCTTTGATCAATGTAGTTATTCATGTCATGGAATTTCCATATATGCCAAGATGAGTTTTGTATGGTTTTGAAGGTGAGAATGGAAAGGGTGATAGGTTTTACATGCTCACCTATCATAAACATGCATGCAATTGACCTAATCATTATAATACATGTGTGTGCACATTATAAATTGATAGAGAATACACATTTTATATGAGAGATATATTTGGAAGTCACATTAGGCATATACTAAATGTGTGGCATTCCTTATTGCAATGCCAGAATACACACACATTATATTAACATACATATACAAATATATATATATATATATATATATATATATATATATATGAGTACTAATATGAGTGTGCACACTATTAGAGAAGGCACCTTTCACATGATACACCTGGAATTGAGTTGTAAAGGACATTGTATTTGGATACTCATCTCTAATCAACAAGCCAAACCTAGTTTCTATTGACCTAGAATAGTCCACCTTTTCTTGCAAATAAACTTGATGTTGTAGAAATAAAAGAAATGCCCTCAAATACACCTCTCCAACATACAAATTAAGCATTGATTCAAAATTATTACCCATCAACATCCCATGCAAGTAGAATGCAAACATTCAGTTTTGCATAATTTGTGGAGAGCTAGTATAGTCTTCCATAAATTCATAGTCATTGTCATAATCAATCTTCCTGTGCAATTGTATTTCACTAACTTGCCATTGTATGAATTGTTCTTTTAAGAATAATGCATAGAGACAAGAATTTTTTCTCATAGAAATTACCATATGCAAAATCTAAACCAGTTTTTCAATGGTCTCTATACCCTCTAGGAAAAAGCTTTTCTTATTACCCATGGGATCTAAGAGGTTTAATCTTCAATTGAATTTATTCCAAAAAGAAAGATTCACTTCCTTTCCAAATACTTCTAACAACCCTACATTCATCATCCCAAAACTCAAACATATTAAAATCCCTTGCAATTATCTAGTATGCTTTGGGTAGGGAATCCACCATCTAGTCCCAATGTTTTTCTCTATCATAGTTTCCATTAGCAAGATGGATGTTACATATCCAGATTGTCAGAGAGGTTCCACTCAAAATGATTAAAAAAATATAGTTTAAAAATGCTACGTTCACATCAACACAACTTACGAGTTGTTTTTGAATATAAACGTGGAGCACCGCTCATGCCCTTTTTTCAAAACTACACAATTTAGATTTTTCTTTTTTTATAGTTGACTATTCTTCCTTCTAGAAAGCATGCTCTTCTCTGTTAATGAGGGTCATCTATGTTCATTAACTCTCTTTGATAGAAAGAGTTTGAAGTCATCATCTTGGGCCCACACCCTATGGAGGAGCGATGGATGTCCATCCTTAGAATGCATATCTTTATGTCATTTTCACCATCAAACATGTCACTTTTTGCATTAGGATAGACAACTTGGTAACTGATACCCTCACTACCTAGGAATGCTTGCATAGTCAATGAACTACTTTGTGTATCAGGTAGAGAATGGTAGTTTAAATAGTGCTCCACCATCTAGAGTATATCAGATTTAGGTATGGTGGATCACAAAAATACTATTATGTTTATAGATAGTTAGGTGATCTAGTGAATGTGTTGGGGATTAGGAGGAACCCTTCAATTTGAGAGAGGGATTTAATTTTTTGGCCCAAAAGATTTTTGGAGGGCAAAAGTAGCACACTAGATTACAAGGGACAAAATTTTGAGCTAATTCCATTTAGATTGGGGAAAAAAATTTGTGTAGGGCTTCCATTGACAAGTTGAATGGTTAATTTGGTTTTAGCATCTCTACTTCACTCATTTGAGTGGGAAATTTAGTGAGTTGCAAGCAGATGGGCATGGTGGATGAGTTTAAACCAACTTTGAAGAAGGTAGTGGTGTTAAAAGCAATCCTTGTACCACATATACCTCATTATCTATACTAGGTAAAATACACATATGTTGTGATAAATAATGTGATTTTTCAATTTAATTAGTTCTCCCTCTATACAATACAATATATATTTTTTGTAATGATTTTATATTTTTATATATTTTTAAAGTCATCATCAATGTCTATGATATTAAAAAAATTGGTAAAGTAATTTTTAAAAATGAAAATAGCTATCTTGAGAGAAATATTGCATGGAAAGAGAAAAGTGGGCACACAAAATATTCATCAAGATTCTTATATGTGATTTATTTTTTAGTTTTATAATTGTAGAATTTAGTATGATAACATAATTACTATTTTATTTATGTATTTTTTTTGTCAGTGTAAATACATATTTACTATTTACACTTTACCTAATTTTCATTAGGTTAATGCATTCTTTTATTATTTATTTGGTGAGACACTTAGGAGTTTGCAACATTGGAGTAAGCAACTCTGATTCAAGACATGGTGTCTAAAACACTAGAGTTTGCATAATTAATTGAGTTGCCATGTAGACAACACAGTTTTTTGCACTCCTAATTTAGCACATTGTGTCTACAACATAATTTTGCATGCTACACCATTATAGGCTCATCCTCTCATCATTGTACTTACTCTTTTTCTTAATGGAGGATAAGTCATATCTAGTGGACATGTGCTTGGTTGTATGACTTATCATGTTGTTGATTCCTATGCATTCTAGAAGCATTCCAAAGACCTTTATATATAGGCACTCTAAATGTACTCTCATTGATATTGAATGAATATTATAATCTCATTCTAATCATACTCTCTTTGGTCTAATGTTGTGCTTGTGCTTGAGTTCCTTGGTCTTGGGTGAATTTTTCCCAAAGTCAAATTCTTGCATGGTATCAGAGCTTGAGGAGATTCTCTTCACATAGCCATTCAAGACCATTATTGCTTTAGCACCTTGACCCATATCCAAAGAATCCATAGAAATTGGGAGTGTCTAGAGCCACAAATGACCTTTTTGTTGCATCTAGAATGTCAATTCGATAAAAAATGGATATAAATTCACCTATGCTAGGCCAAAGTCAATTTTGAGGCAAAAATTACTTTTGCAAACTGGCACCCGAAGGTTCAATTTGCAAATCTGGTATGATCTATTAAATCTACTCATTTCAATTGTTTTAGATCTACAATTTTATTTATTCTCCACATTATTTTTGAATTGGGTATTTTTTGGAAAAAAAATTGGCCCTATAGGCCCCTATAGAGAAAATTGGGTATTTTTTAGCCCTACAACCCCTGACATAATTTTTCTTTTTAAAGGAATGAGGGAACGACACCTTGGCTCCCACCAAGAATATTCTCTTTGAATTTGGAATATTCTATATTTAATTGGCAGGAATTTGTTCTAAGTTCAACATTTATCCTACACCGGTCAAAAAAATTATGTGGGTTGTACATAACACAACTGGCAGATAATCTCAACTTGGCAAGACATACCCTCCACTGGCAATCCACAACTTGATTCAACTATTCTAGACTATTCATTTTATACACTCCATAGAGTGTTTTCCCACCCAATGTGGGATTAAGCACCATAGTTCCCACAACACTATGGCTCTCCATAGATCCCATTCTGGTGATAGTATATTAAACCTAGCAAAAATTTTCTGATCACCAACGCTATAATCCAACCCAGCAAAATAAACTTCAGCTCCACACAAAATCTTGAACCTTTATTAGTGACGTGGATCCTACATTTTTTGAAATGTAGGACTCTAGCTTAGTGCCCCATGGACACAACTACATCTAGCCACATGGTCCCATCACACAGAAGTAGGTCGTGCAGACCATAAATCTCTAACATGTCCATAGTTAGTGCCTCATCGATAAGGACATGTATCCCTCCACACAGACGAGCTTGGACACATAGACCCTACTAGTTGTTTGCCACATCAGCCACATCGACACATCATCAATCTAGTAGGTTACATAGTTGGACACCACATCATCCACCATACAAAATCCATACTATTTGTACAACATTGTATTGTGCTAATGTCATCATTACATCAATATGATGTCATTAGAAGGGCCAAAATTATTGATGTCATCAAGTTTGTGAGCCTAAATTTGACTGTCATTTGACCATCATTAGGAGGCAAAATAGAATTGCTGCAATAGTCATATGATCATCAAATTTAACCTCATATTTTACTGATCCGACCCCTCTCTAGACTAATTTTTGATTTGATAGTCCAACTTTGGGAGACTATATCTCTATCATCCGAACTCCAAATCAGATGCAATTTTTTATTTTGGCTAAAATTTCCTAAAATTTTTAGTAGTGCATCTCTTTTCTAGTTTTGCTGCACAGATTTGTTAGAAATTGTGTCTTTTAGCAACTATAACTGTCCAATCCTACATTTTGCAACTTCAAATGCTCTGTACAGAATCATTTGGACACAAAAATAGGTTCCATTTTTTTGAAAGTGTGTTATTTTTTATCTACTTTCTTGATCTACAATTAGATTATTGGGTTGTGTGGACAAAAGTGTCACTTTCAAGATTAGGTCATTTTCTGTATTGTAATACTTTGATATAACTTTGGAATTGTTGTATATCTGAGATACATTATAATGTTCTAGTTTTGAACCTAATAAGGATGTTGTAAAAAGGAAAAATCAGAAGGCCACTAAGGCCAAAATTGGCAAGTGGTCATTGTAAACACACTACATATAAAGTGCCAACAACATCTTTTTTGGGGGAGTTTCTTGATTGAGTGAAAAGAGGGGGTGTTCTTGGTGTTGTGTTCCTCTTTTTCTATTGTTTTATTTCATTTTCTACATCATGGGAAATTTTAAGTTTCAAAAATTAACTCCACATAACTATGCTACATGGTCCATTAAAATGTGGTGTCATTTAATGCATAAATGAGTTTCTCAATATGTAGATGGTACCCTTCCTAAACCAATAGGTGATCAAGTATCTACAAGTTAAATCATTGATTGGGATACAATGGATAGGAAAGCCCTAGGTGATATTTGTTTGGGGGTTGAAGACAAGATCATATATCAGATCCAAAAGTCTTGTACATCCAAGGAAGCTTGGGATACCCTCCAAAACCTCTATGGTAAAGTTTTTGAGGAAGATGTTTTTAAACTTGAAGATGAGCTTGTCTCCTTAGATCCTAAGGAATTTGATTCCATATAGAATTTTATCATAAAGGTGAATGAATTAAGAACAAAGCTTGATGATTGTAGTAGTCCTATTAAAGATGATGAGTTGATCTATCTCATACATAATAAGTTGGCATCTGAGTACTCCACATTTGTTTCTACTTATAATATCTCAAAGACTACATTAGGGCCTACCTATCAAAAAGTCTCTCTTCATCATTATGTTGAACTATTGGATAAAGAAGAAAAGAAGTTGAAATCAATGGGGATTCTCAATTCACCTAAATCAAATGCATTGGTTTCCAATAATGAAGGTTCTCAAAATTTAGCTAGTCAATCTTCAAATAAAGGAAAGGGAAAGAATAAGAAGTGGAACAATAAAAAATTAGAGGATGCATAAAAGAAAACACCACAATCAAATCAACAAGGCAAGTCTTCCTCAAATTCAAACAAGAAGGGGGACACTAATAAGGAGAAGAAAAAGTGTGCTTATTGCAAGAAATTCTGTCACAAAGAACATGAGTGTTATCATAAAAAGAGTGATGAGTTAATTAACATCATGAAGAAACAAAATGTTCCACTACCTAATGCTTTTAAAGGATCCTCATCTTTAGATTCAAAGGGCAAAGGGCAAGCACTCATGAAAAATTCAAGTTCTTTAATGGAGTGGATTCTTGACTCAAGTGCCTCATATCATATGGGTTCTTTAAAAGGAGATTTTTCTTCATTGAAGTAGTTAAAGGTACTACACATCTTTGTAGGAAATGATACAAAAATGGAAGTTGAAGGGAAAAAAAATGTGGAAATGGAAAATGGAGAGTTCAAAGATGTTCTCTATGTTCCTAACCTATGTTCTAATCTCCTCTCAATTTACCAAATCACTCACCTTGGAGATGGCTACAAAGTTGAGTTCTTTCTTGACTCAATAAACTTGCTCAATTTAAAAGATGATTCATTGGTTGCAATGGGGAAAGTTAATCATAACACAGGGTTGTATTCTTTCTCCCACTTTGTGCCCAAGTCTCTTTCACAAGCCTTGTTGACTCAATCCAATTCACACATCCAATTATGGCATGAGCGGTTTGGCCATCTTGCCTTCCACTATCTTCAACAACTTTTCTCAAACAATATGGTCAAAGGTCTACCTACAATCAACTTTTCCCATGGTGAATGTTGAACTGGTTTAGTGGATATGCATTTAAAGGAGAAGTTACATAAAGGGAAGTCTTCAAGAACACTAGTTGTTCTTCAATTGGTTCACATGGTACTAGCAAGTCCTTTTGTAGTGACATTAATTAGCAAGGGTCACTACATACTTACTTTCATTCATGACCTTTCATGTTACACATGGGTCTACTTTCTTCATCATAAGAATGAAGTGTTAAGTAAGCTTCTAGCCTTCAAGACTAATGTTGAATAGCAATCAAGGAAAGCCATCAAGGGCCTTTGGATGGAGAATGAAAGTAGATATTTGGACAAAAGACTTAAAGAATTTTGCAAACTTGAGAAAATTGATCTGTAGAATCCACCAACATTCAATCCACACAAGACAGATGTTGCAACACTGAGGATATGAACTCTTAAGTCCGTGGCAAGTTTCATGATACAAGCCAAGTCTCTTGATCCTTCATTGGAAGTGAAAGATATTAGTAGTCCCACTCACATACCTAATAGGTCTCCTCATAATGCCTTAGATGGTAAGACTCCTTTTGAGACATGGTGTGGTAGAAAACTAGTTGTGAAACACTTCAGAGTCTTTGGTTGTCTAGCATGGGAAAACATATCTTCTAGGGGATGCAAGGCACCACCTCCTAGGCTTGTAATTTCATCATATATGAAGATGGTGCTAAGGCATACAAACTTTTGGATCTTGAGACTCATGAGATTTCTATAGACAAGGATATACACTTTGAGGAAAGTTCACCCAACTTATCCTCTATTCCTCTCTGCACATCATACATTGTGGAAACTAATAGTGACACCAATTATAGTGCTTCAAAAGATTTAGATACATGGGGTTTTATTGATAATTATAGTGAGAGGTCACATCATCAGCATATTCGACATTCATATATTGCCACAGTGATATGTCCAGCACAACAGGGTACACCTAGTCTTCTAGCTCTAGCATTAGAGGATGACTACATAGCAGATATTTTAGGTTTGTTTGTGGGGTCATACATAGTGGATTTGGGGGACATCATTAATGATATACATCTTCTCTCTGATGGAGAAGATCCTTCTTCAGTTGTTGCAAGGGCTTACTCTGATCCTCATGTCCATTCTCTACATGATTGATCTTTATAGGTTGATGTGATTGTGGATACTTATATACAACAATCGCAAGAGGTCTCTTTATTGTTTCAGGAGACAATACATTCTTTGGGATAGATTTGACATTCATCCTTGATAGGGATAGTTGAGAAGGTTTTAGAGATCATTAATCATTGGGATTCTTTCTACACATAGGGGAAGCATCTCTTATGTACCTATGATATTGTTTCTTCCATAGGGAGGAACATTATTCAATAGTCTTGGATCAACTTCTACATCGAAGCAGCTATCACTGATCGACACTCTACATTTTGGGGGGTTGGGGGGGAGGTGGGGGGAGAGGGGGTGGGTAGGGGGAGACTACCTTGTCTCTTCTCTTCTTCTCTCTTGTGGTGGGGGGACCTTTTCCTCTTTTGGTATTGTGTTCTTCTCATAATTCTCTTTTGTATATACTTGATGTTTGTCATAATGGGGGGGTCTTGATTACTCCATCCATCCATGCATCCTATTTTTTTCATCTCTCTTTTTGGGGGAGGGTTTTTCCCATGAGATTTTCCCTCTTTCTCTACTTTATGAAAGATTGCATTTCATTATGTTTATGCATACCTAACATGGCCTAGTAGCCATGACCCATTACGCATTTCATCCTAGTTTTTGTAAGCTTAAGGGAATTCCCCTAAGCTGCACTTAAGGGGGGTGTTGGTGTAAATACGTATTTAGTATTTACACTTTACTTAAGTTTACTTAGGCTAATGCATTATTTTATTATATTACATTATTTTATTATTTATTTGGTGAGATACTTAGGAGTGTTCGTACTCTTATGAGTTGTCATGTTGACAACATCGGAGTAAGCAACTCTAATTCAACACATGGTGTCTACAACATAATTTTGCATGCTACACCATTGTAAGCTTATCCTCTCAGCATTGCACTTACTCTTATGCTTAATGGAGGATAACCCATATCTGGTGGACATCTACCTTGTTGTATTACTTATCATGTTGCTAATTCCTATGCATTCTAGAGGTCTTTATATACAGGCACTCCTAGTTTACTTTCATTGATATTGAATGAATATTATATTGTCATTCTGACCATACTCTCTTTGGTCTACTATTGTGCTTGTGCTTGAGTTCCTTGGTCATGGGTGAATTTTTCCCTAAGGTAAATTCTTACAGTTTTTATAATTTATTATTGCTATTAAAAATGAAATAAAATATCAAACAATTTATTCAATTTACTAATTTAAGATTTAAAAAATTATGTATCATTTTATTATTATTATTAAGTCACTTTGTATTATAATTTAATATTTCACTTGTTTATTCTTTGTCAAGTTCTACTGTTGGTAAGAGTTATGGTAATGTTTAAAGAAACAATTAAATTTATGACATAAAATAATTTTTTAATTATGAAAATTTTTCTCATTCATAATATTTAATTTAATTAATTTTATATTGTATAAAAAATATAAAGTCAAAACCGAAGTGATTACCATAATTTTTATATGCATTTTACTTTATATTATGAATTAATATTTCACCTATTTATGTTTTGACATGCTCCACTACTAGTAAGAGTTATGGTAAAGTTTAAAGAAACAATTTAAATTTTTAAGGTACAATAAACTTTAAACATAAATGTGTTATTAGCAAATCATGGAACTTTTTGAATTGATGATATTTCATGAATTAGTTTTATATCTTATAAAAATATATAAAATCAAAATTTAAGTGGTTATCACAATTTTGGTATATGTATATATCAATGGAGCTTTCTTTTATCTAAATGATAACTATTGGTAATATATATTGTTGAAATCATAAAGGCCTAGACTTGGAAATAATCTCTTTCTATATAAACATTATAGACACGATTAAACTAATTAGTGCTTGATCATGAATTAATCTAAAAGAACCATAAAGCTTAAATTTAGATTAATGTGAGAACTACTATAATGATCCTAATTTGAAAATATGAATGCACCAAACCAAACAAAAAATTGTACTAGTCTGAAGATTTACTAGCGTGTAATACTAAATACATATATAAAATGATGTAAAGCAAGAGAGAAGTCACATCCTACTCATATAACTACATTTTTCTTTAACACTAGGAATAAAGATTATGCAAATTTTTGTCTATAGACACTCTTTTCAAAAGATAAAAGTTATACAACTTGTACTTAAGAGAATATTCCTTCAACATGGAGAGAAATATTTTCTTTTTTATTTATAAGTTAGATTAATTGTAGCCTAAGATATTTGTGACTATGTGTGTAGCACTTCTTTATCACAGTACAAGAATTTTCTTTGTTTTGATGTTTCCAAGTTTCATTGTTGTATTTCAAGAAAACATATCTATCTCACCCTTCAAATTAAAATGATAGTACACAACTAATTTTTTGACAGTCTTTTGTTAATCTACAATAATCTACAATATTCGAAATAATTAAAAAAAAAATTGTCATGTAAGATTGCTTATAGCATACATCTTCTACACCATTATCCACCCACTATTAACAAATGTACATTTTTGGTTATAGATGTAACAGTTAATGATCAAAGAAAAAAATATATGGAACTCAATACATAGCAACATTTTATAGAAGATAATAATAGTATATTTTAAAGTCATCCTATGAGATATTTAATTAATGTGATCATTATTATTAAAAAGTAACTAAAATTTAATTTTGTATATAAATAATGAATAGGTAATATTTATTTTTATTTCATATTTTGTAACTATTTTATTAAATTCAAAATAAAAATTAGTTGTATAATTTATTTATTTATTTTTTGATGAAAAGTCCTTTTATATTAAAAAATAATATACTAAGATTACAATTCACAAAAAAGGGGCTAGGGGATACAAGATCACCCCACAAGAGTTCGCATGGCCAAAGCTGAAATTAGCAACTATTCATTTTTCTTAAAAAACATATAAGAAGCAACCATTCATAAACCTAAAGTAGTGCCATCTAAGGGGATAGAATTAATATATAATTTTTAGATATCTCACAAGAAGTAGACAAAAGGCTATAACACAATGGTAACTTGTGAGCCTCTTAGGTGGGATGCCTCAGGTTTGAATCTATATTCGGTTAACATACACTAATAATTAATTCCAAAAAATAATAATAATTAATATAAGGTTTAAGTTGTTTACCCATTATATATATATATATATATATATATATATATATATATATATATATATATAGACAAAATATTTTAATTATCTAAAAAACTATTGATATAAATAGTAAAAATATGAATACAAAAAATAACTTTCTTTTTATCCAAAGCCTTCAAATTATATTTGGATAAATATCATAAATTCCATGCTAACTATTTTAGATGTCTTAATATTGACTTTTTATTCAAATGTTGATTTATATAAAGAAAAATAATAATTAAATACTTGACATACATAACCATTTGAATAAGGGTTTCCTAGCTAAGGTTGGATGGAAACTGATCAGCTCCCTCTACAATTGGTGTAGTATTGTTAGAATTGAGTATCTCAGGGGTGAATCATTACACCAACATCTTTGGACCATGATGCTCCCCTTAGGATAAAAAAATTGGAACAATATTGTGAAAAATTGCAAAATTCTAAAGAAGGCTACTCATTGGGTGTTGGGTAATGGGAACAACATCAACTTCTGAGAGGATCACTAGCTACAAGATGGCCCCCTCATGAATACCAAGTTCCAACCTCTAAGAGATTCATGTACCATGCATTATGGTACTTTGGCTTGCAAATGTAAACACTCAAATTAATCCTAAACACTATATTAATTAATTTGTCATATTCTTCTATTTATTTAATTAAATAGGTTCACTTTCTTAATGTATTTAAATTTAATTTAAATACTTCCATCCCTAATGTATTAAATTTATTTAATGCATGATCCCCCATAAATCCCCTTTTAAATAAGTCTCATTTATTTAATTCCGTCCATTTCCATTAAATTCTTTAAACATATGATTAAATTGATCCAATTTAATTTAGTCTTAAACCCATCCTAAAACCTAGTCTACACCCATCACTTTCATCCTTCTAAGCCTACCCACTACTTAATCCCACTTATTTATCATAAACACCTTGCTAGACCCTATTTTATTCCTAAGTGTGTGCTCACACATGTGTGAGGAACCCTCAGACTTCTCACACCTCTCATGCCTTCCACACCTCTTACACATTTATCCCCCACTCCTTCCTTCAAGTTTGCTCACACATGTGTGAGAAAATATTGAATATTGACCATTTGCATGACTTGTCTACATGCCTCCCTTGTGGCACCTATGTGGATGCCACATAGATGTCACCTCACCAAGGCCTCTCTCAAGACTATAAATAGAGCCCTTGTGTCAAGCATTTTTTATCTTCCTCATTTGCATTGTTATCATGCTAGTTTGTTATTAGAGCTTTTAGTGATTTCTAATTTGTTACTAACCTTTGGTAGTTTTTAGATTTTTATCTCATTTGCATTGTTAGCTTAGTTTGGTTTTTGCATTTCCATACTCATATCCTTTGAATGCTCTCAAGCATGGTTGATTCCATAGCCATTGTTTGAAGCATTCTCCACTCATTTAGCATAGTATCATTTTCACATTGCATTTCATATCAAGGAATTCACATAGTTTTGTTTTGGGAGAGCACACTACATTCCTCCAATCTAAATTACACTAATAGGGCCTCTCATGGGTGCCTTTGTTAAGCTACTTGAGGTTGCATGAGGACTTTTATTTTTGGTTGCATTGAGTTGCAAAACTCAAGCATAGTATTAGTTGTGTTTTGTTTTATTTTGAATATATGATATACCCATGAGACTAACGTGTGCTTTTTTACTCTTGCTCCCAATAGGTTAGGTTTTCTTGCATACATTTTGGCACACTCGGTGGGACTCATGTCCCTATTTTCATTTCAAAAAATGTTTAAAAAACTATAACTCACTATCAAAATCTATGCGTTATCATCTACGTCACACATATTATCATCTACATTCTGTTGTCTCCATAGATTAGCATCTGTGCAGATTACCATCTCTTCACCTATC
Organism: Cupressus sempervirens; assembly: GCA_028749045.1. Classification (NCBI taxonomy): domain Eukaryota; kingdom Viridiplantae; phylum Streptophyta; class Pinopsida; order Cupressales; family Cupressaceae; genus Cupressus; species Cupressus sempervirens. The sequence continues at coordinate 588,784,904 of CM053788.1, forward strand.
TTGGCATTAAACCCAAGTTTTAGTATCTACATTGTTTCCTTTGTTGTTTGCATTGTGGGTGGATTTAGAACTTGCTGTAAAACTGAATTGTCATCTACGATTAAGAACTATCATCTGTGATCCTTGTTTTATCATTTGCATTGTGTGTTAAAGACTTTTGTTGTCTACACATTTTAGTGTCTACACAATTTGATTTTTCATCTATGTATAACAGGTTGCCATTGATCTGCTAACTGTATGTACACCCCCTATAATCTATCATCTACATTGTGTGCTAAGTACTTTTGTAATCTTTGAGTTTTAGCATCTGTGAACTTGTTTTGTCATTTGCATTTGAGAAAGTTGCCACTTTCCTATGAAACTGTATGCCCTTGTACTTTGTCATTTGTAAATTTTAGTATATATGCTTTCTATCATCTATGAGTTTTAGTGTTTGCACAATTCTATTGTTTGAGCCTGTCATCTATCATCTCCAATTTTTGGCAGATTAATCAAATTTAAAACACATTATTTGCTAATTGGTTGCTTTATAGGGATTTCTAACAAGTGGGTATTGCAATAAATAGACCTTGGAGGATTTTAAAACTTATAGTGATTTTAATCACTTGGGAACTGTGCAGTGATTCTAATCACTTATAGGACTAGATGGTTAATAAACTTGTATGAAATAACCATTTGTCTTTAGGATGTATGTTGCAAATTAATATCTGAAATCCAAAGACACTCTTGAATGCTTTAAGGTGAAACATTACATTCAATCTTGAGTTCCTTAAAGGAATTTACACACCTTTCATTGAAATGTATATTTAGATAGCAAACACAATCTTGAATGCCATTAAAAAATGAATAGGCTTTTCATTGGAATGCATGTTTAGGATAGTCAAACTCAATCTTGAATGCCTTGAAGAAATTTACATGCTTTCATTAGAATGAATGTTTAGAATAGTTTGAATGCCTAAGGTTAATGAAACTTGTTATGGAACACTTGGATTTGGTGCTTAAAATGAACTCAGTCAATCTTAAATGACTTAAGGGAGTTGTTTTCATTTTCAACAATTTTTTTATGTTCACGATCGATTTTCTTTTGTTGACAAATCCTTGCTTTTTATTATGTTGATGACATTGTCAAGTTGGAAAGAACAATGTATGCTTAAACATGAGTGTCTTCAAGAGTAGATAACAAAATTTAAAGCTTCATTGGGAAAGAACAAGTGCCTTTTAACCTCGAGGCCACTTACATATTCTCTCCTCTTGCACCTTTGAGTGATCTTCAGTGCACAAGAAATAAGTGATCTTATTTTTTTTTTGGAGGCCTGCTTGGGGATTTTATCACCCCCTGGGATGACCTCTACTCTAGTGTTTTGGTAGAGTATAAGAATTGAGAGATGAATCGAAAGACACTTCTCTTGGAAGTAAAATCTTGTCACTCTTGACTAAGCCCCAAAGAACTTTATACCTTTGGAAAGTGAAGGCAAATATTTGGGTTACCGTCTCCCCCCAACTTGTTGGCATTATTCTCTTTCATCTATAGATTTGGGCCTCACATACCTTGCATATATCAAGGATTCCCTTTAGATAATCCTCATACATCCTAGTGGTAGCCTTATTAGGATTTTTGATGTGTTCAATATGCCTAATTGTTTAAACATCCAAAACCAAAACAAAACATCAAACAAGTTCCAAAGACGAGTGAAATTGTGAGCTAAACTTTCAGTGAGTAAAATAGTGGTAAATGGGTCCTCTCCACTCACGCTTGTTTTTAGGAGTGTCTATATTTGGTCTAACATTTGAAAGTGGTTAAGTCTTCTAGTTACAATTTGTTGCAAATTTCTTGTGCTTGAAATTGGGTTTTCTTTTGTTTCTATAATGACTAATAAAGTCAAACCTAAGAAGGTGAAATTATCCAAACAATTTTCATACAAGGAAAGGAAAAACCTAGCACATGGTGATAAACAATTTTGACACACTATCAAAGACATCCAAAAAGAAGAAGCTAAACAAGATTGTTATGATAGAATGGAGTACAATGCCAACTTTGAAATTGGTATATCTTCCCTAAAGTGAACCCAAGATTTTTGTTCCCAGTGAGAGGATTGTGTTAACTGCATAAGTGACCACCACAACTTCATCTTCCATATCAATCCCAAACTAGTACATTTGAGGCCATTTTTTGACCAAAATTGATCAAAATTTTGACCCAATTTTTTACCAAAGTACGACCAAATTCGACCAACCCATTGGTCGAAGTTTTTCTCATTGAAATTTTGACAAACCTACTAGTTGGTCAAAATTTTGACCAATACACTAGTTGAAAATAGTCAAACATGTTGGCCAAAGTTCTTCTAAGCATTGGTTGAAATTTTGACCAATGTTTGGTAGTTCTCAACCAAACATTGGTCAAAATTTTGACCAATACGTTGTAGTTCTCAACCAAACATTGGTCAAAAACTGTCAAACATGTTGGCCAAAATTTTGCCAAGCATTGGTCAAAATTTTTACCAACGCTTGGTGGTTCTCAACCAAACATTGGTCAAAATTTAGACCAATACTTGGTCAAAAACTCCAAGTGTTGGGAAAAGTTTTGACCAATGTTTGGTCAAGAACTCCCAAGAGTTGGTCAAAATTTTAACCAAGGCTTGGTCAAATTTATTTAGGCTCACACTTGTTGAGGTCCACTTTAGCAATGGCCCTTCCTGTGAAATTGTTGTCTAAAACCTTTATAATGAGATAATGTGTTATAAGCTCTTCGTCAGTGGGATGGAACATGAATCCAGGAGGTAGTTGTACATCACCCATATCATGACTGTAACAAAAGTTAAGAGCCTCTATTATTGAATTCTCTTCCCTATCACCCATATTCATGTCCTTTGCTATGGGAAATAAGGAACAGAATTCAATAATAGAGGCTCTTAACTTTAGTTACAGTCATGATATGGGTGATGCACAACTGCCTCCTAGATTCACATTCCATCCCACTAATGAAGAGCTCATAACACATTATCTCATTAGAAAGGTTTTAGACAATAATTTCACACGAAGGGCCATTGCTAAAGTGGACCTCCACAAGTGTGAGCCTCAGGGAGGGTTCAATTCCCTCCTTTATTATTTACTATGTGTATAATCCCACACACCCATTTGATCTCAAATGATGATGTACTGAATGCCGAGTGTCTATGTTGAGTGCTCCAAAACCATCCATTTCATGCCTTCATCTATACACAATGCCTTTCTAGTTTCTTTCTACTCATGTCTTTCTAGTTTCTTTCTACTTGAACACCCATTTCATTTCATATGATCATCTAAAAATTGTGTCACTCTAAGCTCTCAACAGCTTCCTCTTGATTGATCATCTCATAACTCTTGAATCAGAGCTTTGGGATAAGCTATAGGCATCCATCAAAGCATAAAGGATTTTTTCAGATGGTGTAGATGAAGTAGTAGCATTTTTCTTTGGAGACATGCTTGCAAAATGAAAGCATAGATAAGTCATGTGAACTATTTGAAAGGATGCCCGAATGTAATGTGGTCATTAAAAGACATGGTTGCTGGATATGCACAAAATAGATGTATTGAGAGAATATATTTGTTTAAGTTGCAACTACCCTAGTAGACATGCATGCAAAATGTGGAATCCTAGATGAATAGTTCGATTGAATCCTCCTTCTGGAGGAAGGCTACAACAAATGCATAGTTCAATTGAATGGTTTATAGATACCATCAAGATAAATTGCAACTATGGATAAATCATCATATTAGAGAATCACAACTATGGAAAAATCATCATTTAGAACTATTTTCACTAGTAGCTAAGATATCAATTTGCATCATACATGGAAGAAGTTGAAGAGAAATCGATATACATCAATATCATGAGAAGAAGTGATTTGGTTAATGAACTGATTACTAAATCGATATGGAGTGATACAGAATAGAAAATGAGGAATCTGTAATGGGTATTCCAGCTTCCAAGTGTTGATAAGTATGATAGCTACTATGAAGACCAAAAACCAAGTGATAATTGATCAATGATCATATGCATATCCAATGATGGTCCATGATTACTATGTAACAAGATGATACACAAATTAGGAGAATCTGTATCAATAAACATAAATAATCAAGAGGACATCAATCAACATATGATTAAGCAATAATAAGCATACAACACTCATAACCGATACCGATATGGAGGAACAACAATATGTTATGATAATGATTAAGTGAAAAAATGACAAACTTTGAGATTTATTGAACCAATGAACCATATTATTATACTAGATCTTGCACACTGACTAGTGAGATTATTACTATTGGCATCCAATAAGGAGAATATTATAATAAATAACTAAAGGCTAATTAATTATTGAATGAAAGGATGCAAATCTAACAAGGAAAAGGTGCATCTAGAAATGGTCATGAAGGGATACAATCTTCATTATTAAAAAATGTTATACTAACTGATCTTATTGTTAGAAGACTTGTAACGAAAAGGTGCGATTAGCAAAGGAAATGAAGGGACACAAGACATGTCCCACACAATGGCACTCCTCACTCAAGGATGCAGATATAAGAAATCTTTTCCATTGATCATTCAAAAATACAATACAAATTATTCAAAAAACAAAACAGTTTAACACAAATGTCTTATATTCATTTAAAGAGGTTCTTCAAAATCTATTTCTTCTTTCAATCATTTTATCTTTATTATTCCTAGCTAAAAGAAATGAATATTTCTAAGTTTTGAATCTACATGAACAGTGCACAACTTTTATTCAACAAAGGTATGAAGAATACTCATGATAGACAGTCATTGTCAATACACTCTAGAATACTATAAGCTGGCTTGTTCTCATATGCTTTGGTTGTCTCCAAGTAATGAGCACACTCTTCCACACTGCAATTTCTAAACAAAAATCCTAATTAAAGCAAAAAAAATTATCCCATTTAAAAGAAAATAAAATAGTTTTTCATGAATGTTTGACCCTATGTTCTGAGTGTTCCTTGGTGGGGTAGTAAAAAGGATCTGTGGTGTCTTCCTGGGCAAGTCTGCAAGAGGTTGGAACACAGTAAATTAGAAGCAAATCCTAGTAAAAAATGTATAATGTATAGTAAGATTAAAACCTAGAAGGATTTCTACCGAAGAGGCCAAACTAATGCTAAAGATAACAATCTGATTTTGGAAGGTGAAGTAAAAGTGATTACAATAGATGATCTAGTACTCAATTATGAAGTATTTTCCAAGACTTCAAAAATTGTGGCAAAACATTCATGTGAGCCAGTATTTTAAGAAAGAAGCCCCATTTTATACATTTGTGAAGTTTTATATTAAAAGTGTTACTTAGCATTTTTACTTTTACTAGCTTTGAGGATGAGTCTCTTTAAGGAAAACGGCATGTTCTGTGCCTAGGCACAAAATAACATTATACTTGGTTTCTAGCCTATAGCCCTAGTTCCCAAAAATACATCTCTTCTTTTCATAATGCAATAGATAGAACCACCATTATTTGAGTACTCTTTCTTTACAATTAGGAATTTGTAGCTGCAATTTATCTTAGGAAAGCATGTACTTCCCATATTTTGCAAATATGGTGTTGTTTGATATTTTTCCTGTGGGATGTTTCCAAGAGTTGGGGACTTGGGGTAGACATCCCCTCACATACTACCACCTCCGCAACATCCACTATAAATTTTAGCAACTGGCCTACTATTTAGCACATTCCATTGCATTCTAATTACAACCATATATTCATAGTTTTCCTTTCATGTGGTACATATAGAGATGTTATATTACAGAATTTGACTTGAAAATTTCAATTCACATCAATTTGTATATCAGCTCCACCTGCCGACCACTACTCCACCATCCCCAAGTTCAGGCCCTTGGTCCCCCCATCCCCCATCAGGAAACTCCATGGAACAATGGTTTTCTTAACAATTTGTAAGAAAGTAGTCACATTTATTCTCATTTAGTTTCTAGAAATATAAATTTAGAAACAACAAAAATTATAAAATAAATTTTGCATCATATCATTAGATATATCAAGGAACAACAAATAACATGAACACTTTATTTTGCACAAGGAGACACAAATCCAATTCTAGTTTTGCAGCATAATACATCAAGAAAAGGCATGTCATGTAAAATTCATGCAAAAACACAAATCTTACATAACATAGAGAGAGGTATAGTCCCTATCCCAGTTGACAGTCTTCTCTCCATGCATACAAATGACTAATCATAATCAAGAACATGAACAAGGAGACCCATTGAGAAAAAAAATAGGATTCTGGTAAGGACATCAATATGATAGGAAAATAAAGATACATCTTCTTGTAATAGAATACACTTACTTTTTAGACTAAAATGAAAAGGGTCCTTAGCTTGTCTGACCCTCTTGAACATAATGAAAAATGCTGTGGGTATATCAAGATTACTTGGTGTAGTAATAAAAAAGGGATATAAAAGGTTGTAATCTAGATTTGATAGGTCCTTTTAGGAGCTTCTTTTATGCTTGATCATATGTTGATAACAATTACTAAGAGTGTCACCATGCACAGTATAAATAGTGTCACCATGCACAGTATAAATAACAGCTTACAAAAAAAATTATGGAGATTTGTGGGGATGAAAAATGCATCTTGAAGAAGATATTGAATATTTCAAACTGAATTATCAATCTTATAAAGGAATTTGAAAAAACAGTAATTTTAGTTTGAACATTATTAATTTATTTGTGCAATGAAATCCTTTTGTTGGTGTCTAAGAAAATTTTCTTGAGTATGTAGAATCTTTGAGGAATAAATGGTGAGATTCGAATAGAAATTACAATAGAATCCAATTATAGCTTACTCTAAGGTTTCCTGGCCTTTGCTAAACATATGTAAAGATGTCAGAAGAACTATATTTCTCAAAGAGAAAAAATAGATCCAAACTTCATCTGGATCAAATGTGGTGCTAAAAGGACATAAGGATTTTTTAGCTTGCCAACACCTGCATTTATCTAGGATCATATAAGGCCAACTGATATTGCAGGGAATTCAACTAATAAAATTGATGAAATGAGAACAATTATAAAGATGAGAAACCTAGATTTATTTGCAATAGAATTATTTCCATGAACCTAAACAAATCTGGTGCCTCTAATCTTGAAAGAGGCATTTCATTAGGAAGAAACTTGGTCTATTGTGAAATCCCTCAAGTATGGTAAATCCCCACATATTTATGGTCTTCCTGTAGAGTTTTCAAAAGCCAAACATAACTGGATATATGCTAAACTCTTGGGTTTCTATATGGAAGCCATTCAAGTACATTCCCTCTGTAAAGAATTCAATAGAGAAGTTATCAAATTCTTCCCCAAAGATAGAGATGAATCTTTGATCAACCATTGGAAACCTATAACTTTGCTGAATAAGTTTTATTATATTTAAGCTAAGGAATTAGCAATAAGACTAACACATTATTCCTAAGATAATCTGCCCTGAATAGATAATTTTTGTCAAAGACAGATCTGTGTGTGTGTGTGTGTGTGTGTGTATACACACACACACACACACACACACACACACATATATATATGTATATATATATATATATGTATATGTATATATATATATATGTATACATATGTATACATATATATGTATGTATATATATGTATATATATATGTATATATATATATATGTATACATATATATATATACATATATATATACATATATATACATACATATATATGTATACATATGTATACATATATATTATATGTATATATATATGTATGTATACATATATATATATATGTATATATACATACATACATATATATATGTATATGTATATATATATGTATATGTATATACATGTACATGTACATATATATATATATATATATATATATATATATATATATATATATATATATATAGATATATATATATATATTATTAGAATGATATTGTAGTATTTACCTAATGTATATGGTCACTTAATGTATCTAATTAGTTAGATAGTTTAGTATATTTTTATTCTCAATTACTAATTGTTTCTTTCAGAAACATTATGTTTGTATTTGCTTATTTAAGGAGCCTTCATCCTTTGCAAATATATAAAGGGAAAAAAATGATCAAATATCAAAAATTGTAGGTAGCCACACATAAATCCCATTTCACATTTGCATTCTATGTTATGGGAAGCAGTAGTTGTGGATCATTTTAGACCTACGACATGCAAAGTGTCCATTTTATGTTAGTTTGAGCTTCACTTGGTTTCAAGAATACTATAATATTCTCTACTTAACAAGGCCAACCACATGAAGGTGGAAGCTCATTTGGCTTCACCCCCTCCCCCTAATGCCAATCTAAAGTACCCATTATCATATAATTACATACTTCATTCATTCATTCATCCATTTATGAACTGTAACATTCAATCAATACAATCACATAACATTCATTAATATGATATTAAATTCATTAATACAACATGCTAATCAAGACTTCATTAACACATAACAATATTCATTAAAATAAAATAAAAATCGGTATTAATACGCATCATTCATACATAATTACTTAAAACAAAGTTCTTTCATTATCCAACAAGGTTTATCAAAGAAGATTTTTAAAACATCATTTCTTTTTTTTGTTTTTCTGAGCTGTCTTATGAAAAATGCTCATAGGAGCATCCATATCTGCATCACTGTCCTCCTCTTTTGAAATGTGTAATGTCAAATTATGATGGCTCCTTCTCTTTGGAGGAGCAAAAGGCTGCTACACTAAAGGGGGATCTATTGCAAGAATAAGTGAATGGGATAAATTGGCATACTCTTTTTCTTTTTCTAACTATTACAAGTGTGTAGTTAAGTATGAATACAACATAACATGCACTTTTCTTACCTGAAAATGCCACATCATGTACATTAACTTTTGATCCACCACCGTGTCAACATGTTGAATACTTGGAACATGGTCAACTCCTTTAAGATGATGTTCAACATGCTTTGAAATATTCAAAAAAAGGATACATGTCAAATTGCAATTGAAGATGTTAAATTGTATTCATAATTGCATAATTAATTTCCAATAGAAAATTAATACCTCCACCACTATAATGCACATGATGGCCTTTGTAACAAGTAGGTTCTGTGGTAGGATATGAAGGCTGCAGTAAAATATTATGCACATTTTTATGTAGTCAATTTACGTTTAAAACTAATACCAAAAAAGAATCTTCTCAACTATTCAATTTCATTTACTTTTCATCTGACCAATTTACCTATGAGATATCATTTGGTGCACTGGATTCTTGGGCAAGACTTATATATTCTTCATGTAGGTGTGCAACCACAACTTTATAGCCTTCCTTCAAGGAAATTTTTCTATCTTCATCTGTGACCTCCACATTGAATTTTGTGCCCTATAGTTTTTGCTTGATAGCGTCAATTTTCCATGTATGGTTTCATTAAAAAAAATTGTTTGCAACATTATATTAAAAAAAAAAAAAGTAATTTCATTGCTCCACTTACAAGTTGAAACTGGAGATTCATATAGCCACCAAAGGCAAGTTTGTGTTGGCCAAACTTTTCTACTCACACTTTTGTAGACACGGATGTGTGCTGCAATCTATGAACAATTTCAAACATCTTAGATTATATATTTACAAATATCAATAATTAGTGCATGATTACAATGTACTCAATACTATAATGACATACCTCTTTTCGACCTGTGCTGCTTCATTATCTCTATCTTCACATAGTCTTTTCTCCTTTGCATCTTCTATTATTTCATTCCACTCCATCGATGGAATCATTGGAGGACAATAGTACTTTGGGTTATCCTTAAGAGCCCTTCTATATTGATCCCTCATAGTCTTTATATGCTTTGCTGCTCTTTTTAGAAGTAGGCCAGTGTCAAAAATATTTTTCCCAAATTTCTCCTCAAAATATGCAATTAGCTGATTTTATAATTTCACCGCTTGTACATTCCACCTTTTTAAAAACAAATAGATTGTTAGATCAATAACTTTAATATATTACAATGAATGGAAGAAAAGAAAAATTATGTATCAATGATATGAAACTATGTACCTTTTATGTATGGTGGGTCCAAATAGTCTCAATGTCATATGAAAAAGATGTTCAAAGAAATCATTATTACCTACAAAAACATAAATGATTTATCAGTCCAAAATGAGTAATGTAAAAGTAAACTAAATTTACACTTTAAATAATAACAATTTTAAAGCACCTGGAAGCTTTCATTCTTTTAATAGAAACATAGTTTTCTTATTTAGCAACAATGTCCCTTCATATGAACTAGTACTAATCACATGAACTACTCCAAGAAATGGATCAGCTTCAGTAGTACTGCTCTCTGTTGGTCTATCAACTGAAACATCATGACAATTAAATGACAATTCTAGTTCTACTCTTTGTTGGGCTACCTCCCTTCTTATCTCCATGTCTCTCTATGTGTGCGTATATATATATATATATATATATATATATATATGTATATGTATGTATGTATGCATGTGTGGTGTGTGTATGCATGTGTTTGTGTGTATGCAGGCTTCTGTAGACATCATTTAAGCACTTATATGCTACTTTGTTGGTCATCAACTTGTAGAAATACATTACAAATAGTAAAATACAAAATATAGCAAAACAAGGTTTTACCAGTTCTAGTGGGCATAGACGAGGATGTTTGTATGGTCCTTGTTGCTAACAATGCACCAGGCAATACTTGACTGCCAACAAAAGGAGGAGTCTACACTTCATCATTAGTTGAAGAATAGAATATTGTTAGCAAAGAAATTTGCAATGGATAGAGATCAAATGGGATACTAGCGAGAAACGTCCACAAAAAAAAAGGTAAGTGTTATAATGTTGATCAAAACAAACAAAGTGTTACTTACACGAAGGTTGTGCGTAACAATCCTCACCATGTTCACCATGTGATGTCGCAATTGGCACATATCTCTATACAAGAACACACAAAATTAGAGATCATGATCCATAAGATACAATAAAATATTAATATCTATTGAACTTCTATTACTGCTTTAGTCAAATTACTACTTACCTTCAAAGATTGGATTCTACAGTCCAATTCTATTCTCAGTACCTCTTTCTCCTCACTTCTGTCACCCTTGATGATAATGTTAAAAAGTTCATCAGTTTATCATTGCTTAATTTTCTCGATGATGAATATAGGGTCAGTACTAAGGGCAATGTCATGTAGATATGACGCCCGTATTTTAGATTGCATTTCATCAGTGATCATTCTAGCTTTTTCCTATCATTTGTGACATTAAATATCGGTATAATTTCATCAAAATAACTCCAAAGAGATAAAGAAAAGAACATAATAATGTGAAATTTGTTTCTATATTAACATTAAAATTTACAATAATTAATGTTTACCTCTATTGAAGGTGTCTAAGATGGTGCATCCATATCACCCTGTGAAAAAAATTAGTAAGTCTTAGTAAGAACATGCGAGCTCAAAAGATGGGTAAATCTAAAAAACTCATGAGCCTAAGATCATTACAATTTCAGCCATGAAATAATTGCAATTGAAATTTTTAGAAAAATAGGCCTAAGTGGGTTGGCCTAAGGGTCAAAAGAAGAAATCAGATTTCACTTAATTACAAATCAATTAGCTTATGCAAGTTTGGCCTCATGGTGGTTGTACAATTTTAAAAATATTAATCCTTAGACCATTTGGACCTAACATCAAGGGACATGAATTTAGGACTCAAACATCTATAAAGGTTGGATGTTGAAATTCTTTGGAACATCTAAAACAATTCCATAAGCATATAAGAAGAGTAGATTGGCGAGTTTCACCTTGGAGGATGATTTTGGAAAAGAAATTAGAGATCAAGATATCTAAAATAAAATGGATTTAGTGTTAAAATTAGAGTTGATAAAGGAATATTATATTTAGAGGGTTCAAATGCTTATAGATTTGAGTTTAGAAATGCAGCATTTTGTTACAAGCAACAAGGTAAATGTTGATAAATATTGTGTGGGAATCATAGGTCTGGAGGTGTTACTAGGTGTTGGGACAGTCATAGGTCTAGAGGTTCCATCTGAAGGAGGATTATATTTTATGATAAGGGAGGTCATGTTAGGGTTATATGAAGGTGTTGGATCCATTGGAAGGATCAGGAAACATTTGGAAAGGTAAGTTTGGTAAAACCCTTGTTTTAGGCACCTAGGAAGGAGGGTTTGTTTGTTGGGTGTGTAAAATTTGATGGAATATCCTATGAATTTGAAAATCCTTTGTTTTGGATGACAAGATAACTTTTTTGGAGGTTAGATGATTTGTGAGATGAGATATGTTAGTGGTTTCTTTGTAACAGAAGGGCTAAAAGACGGTTAATTGTGAGGCAGTAGTGTTGGTTTGGGCATTTGGTCCAAGGGAGTAGCATGAGAATTTGAAGTATGTTGTGTAGAATCCAAAATGGTATATGGATATGGTCTTAGTTTTCTACGAGTTTTGGTAAAAGTGAGAGAAAAGTGTGAAAAACCGATTAGGCATGGCTAATTGGGAAATAGGCCTAGTGAAGGGCTTGTAGTGGGTTTTTGGTATTAGCTAATAAGATGAGCATTTGGTAACCTTGGAAATAGGTTAGTTGAAGTTGTTTGAGATGTGTGAAGGTGATAAAAATACCTAGTTGAAGTGAAGTCAAGATTGGAGCCTATTAAGGTATTGTGGGCATTTGATGGTTGGTGAATCCATTTGAGGGACATGGGATGATTTCTAAGATGTAGAGACTATGGTGGCACAAGAGAATGGTATGTGAACTCTGATAAGGTTTGGAGTTGATTAGATCAAGGAGAGTGATCCTATGAAGAAGCTTGATTGTGTTATGAGAACACTAGGAAAGTCCCTCTTATTGTGAATAACTGAAAGTTCACCTAGGTCTCTGCATCAATGTCAAGAGCTAAAGGTGGAATGATTTCAAGGCAAAAAAGCAAGCTCCAATAATTCATCTTTAGAATTGTAGCTAGAGTCCTAAGTATTCCAATCCAAATGATTGTGTATCAATAAGATTTAACACAAAATAATCCTATGAACATTAAGTTAAGCTAAAACATATAAGAAAATGAATGAGAGAAATTTTGTTACCTGTTACCTGAAGATAAAACTAATTGAGGAGGCAAGGTGATGTAGGGGCATCATATGCTCATCATAGGTACCTTGAGGTTCTAGGTCATCACAGAGGATATGGAGAATCTCATGGTATCAATTGGTCCATTTTGCAACCAATCATGGCCTTTGAAAGCATAAAGAGTCATAATATTGTATAATGTCTTCAAAGACTTTCATATTGAAAAGTTGTAATTGGGAATGGAATAGGATCTAGAGGTTTTCTAAGGTAGATGAGTCATGTGATAGGGTCTAGTATGATGTCATAATAATCTCAAGTCCTTAAAAAAGTTAAAACATTCAATAAGTCCCTTAAAAACATAGTTGATTGCTTTAGAAAATTCAAATCTTGAATGTAATGGCTAGATGGGCAATTTGGAGGGAAACTCCATAGTTTAAATTTTATGAAGGAATAGGAAGTGAAAGGAGTTGGATTTGGTTAAAGGGGTTGTTAACTATCTCCTAAAACTGTAAATATATGATTGTACGGACTGTCTCAGAAAAAATTGAATAAAAGTGCTTGGTTTTAACAATAGGTTGAAGGATTTTTTATTTTCTTGCACATATGTTGAATCAAAATGCAGTGTGTTATATTCTCAGACATTTCTTGATGTCTGAAACCAAGATTTGAATCCAAATTTGTAAGTCATTTGTTCAAATTCATAGATTTCTAGCTGTAGCATGCAGTTTGTTAACAATTTTGAAGTTTTTTTCAAACAATCAAGGTCATTCCATGAAATTCTATCTAATTCTTCATGGAATGGTAGGTTTCTAGCTTCTGTGAATGCTTCTAACTCTGTAATGAACCACTAACTTAAGTATCTGGTGGTTGCCATACACAAAAAGGGTGAAAATGAGGGTTATTTGGAGGGGACTGCCATATGGAGAGAGATTTTCCTTTAGGAGGGCATGGTTTGAGAGTTTATTCATGTCTATGGTGATAAAACATAGATGTCTATAGTTTGAATTAGTCTAAGAAACCTTGGCATGTGGGAGATTGGTGATACCCTAGAAACAAGGGAATAGATGAATTGGGGCTTTTACGGTTAGGAAACCCATAGAGTTGAATTGAGTGTGGATTTTTCTATTTAAATACATTTTAGAAACATATGCAAGTTTTGAATTCCATACATTGAGTACTTCTATAAGTTGCTTTGTAAATGCACTATTGCTTCATTGTTGAAATAGGGTCATTGTGAAGAATCTTTGATACTTGCCAAGGGAAGCCCATACAAGCTTTACATATGTTTTGAATGAAGATAAAGGGTGTTTGAAACTATTTCATTTGTGAAAACCAAAATATATCCACCATTTTGTCTTGATATTGTTACAGAAGTTACAATTTTGCATTTACAACATTTAGGTGAGTTATGCATTTTGGCTTGCAGGGTATGGAAGCTGAAAGGTGTTGATGGGAACATGCTAGATAGACTATAAAAATTCTATTGAGACCCTAAAACATCCTAGATTTGACTAGTTGTGGAACTTGCCTATCAAAACCTAGAAGGGTCAGTAGGAACACTCCTACAATCTTGCTCATTTTGGGTTTTTACTTGGGTCCATCACCCTATCCTCTGCATCATAAGGGTGCATGAGTTGTCAAAACTTCATATGCTTCTCAATCAATTTCTATGGATAATAGGAAAAGTCTTCACATACCTTCATACATTTTAATATTGAAACAGAATCAATATTTTGTTGATAGGGAATGTTTAGTAAAATGAAGCAGAGAAAAAGAAACACATTTGTAGTAGAAAAATAAGGTTAAATGTAGTAGTGACCATTGCAAAAATGCCAACAAGATCACCATGAACCATCTGAGAATCAAAAAGATCAAACATAGAGGCAGCCCAATGTGCCATCATGCTCTTACAATCTTATCCCAATTTTCTTCCTGTATCTAGATAACCACATTTTCTCACTGTGATGTTGACATTCTGATCTGATACAAGCCACAAGAAATTGGAATTTTTTTAGTGTTTTCATTTGGAAATATTGTTAAGGTAAATATATTTTAAAGGTCATGATGAAGGTAGAATGATGATAATTCCATTAGTTTCCTAATTTCCTTTCTTATTCATGTGCACTATGTTGCAATGTTATTATATTATCTAATCTACTATCCCCCAATTCTTTATTGTATTCATCTCCAGCTAGTCAAATATCTTGGGCTATTATATCCATTACATATTTCCCTCTTTAAATTTTAATAAACCTTCATCCTATATAAATACAATTATAGTTTCTAGGGTTTTGTCATAAAACATCCAACTACTCTGTGGTGATTTGCTAGTTTACAAAAATTGGTTTTTGCCAATATGGCAAAACAATCCCAAAATCAATTTGGTTGGGTTCACTGTACAATATAATATATAATTTGATATTCCTATATATATTTATATATAAAAATTTATATGTAAATACAACAATGAATAAACTAATAGGAAGATATATATTTCACTTCCCTCCTATATATCTTTATAGGATTACAAGAATATTATATTAATTAATCAGTTTACTAATTTATATATAAATTTTTTATACAACATGATTTTGGGTTGCACATATTACACACATGTCATTGGTTGTCCAATGGGTAGTGTAGATTATCCAAAACATCTGATGCTATTGTTGTCAACTCCATGACAAATTCCTCTACTTCAGGTCTGTCCTACCAAACTCTAGCCCACTTGAAGCATTCAAACATGGTTGTTAAGCCTTGGAGAACATTCCATAAAATTTTAAACAATGGGCACCTAGAATTTTTTTATTAACAACATTTTGAGCTCCTAGACCTACAACATTTTCTCCTTCACACTCTCCATGCTTTCTTTTCTGTAGATGCAAACAAATTTGTACTAGTCTTGCAACAAAAACACCAAATAAATCTCAAATTCTTCAAATGTATGAGGATCACATGGATGCAATGAGTGCTAGGTGGACTATTTGTAATCACAAGAGATGAGCTCTTGTAAACCACTACTCTTGCAATTATTTCAAGATCGGTACTAATTAAACATCACATAATTTTACATGACAAAAAATACCACCTAGTTGTTAATGAAGGAATTGAGTAGATCTATGATCAATGGTTCATACGACACATCACTTGTTGAAGGTTTTGTAAATGGCATGGCTTGCTAAGAAGACTTAATCTTGGGCAAAACATTATGGTCAAGGAATGTTGGATCATCACGAAATTGAGTAGACAGACCTTCTAGGAAGTTGCAATACTTCAACCTTGTAAGTGTCACCTTGATGAAATGGTTACTAAAAAAAACAATTTAAGTTGATGAGGAATGGTTGTTATGAATTCATCTTGTAAGCATCACCTCAATGCATTGAGTATTAAACAAACAATTCAAGCTGATGAGTATGGGTTTTTATGAACATGTATGTCAATTATAATTCAATTTAATAAACTGGAACATGTATGTCATAGTCAATTTGTAGCAAGTTTGATTAACTGGCCAGAATAGATTGTATGCTTTAGAGGTAATGAAATTCCCCTCCAAATTTACTCACAAGTTAGGCTTGGAAGAGATGTTTTTTTGCGGAAGCCATTACCCACACTTGTGCAGTTGAGTCTAGGTAATAATGCCTGGTAAAGGCATCTAGAATTGGAAAGATTAGAAGCACCAAGGTTGGCATTGATTGTAGATGAAAAAAACCTAGAAATGGCATCCACTCTCATAGCTACAAACACAACTTGCACACTCCAAATGTAGACTGGTCCATAGAAGATACTGCTACCAAAAAGTCAATAATTGGCATCAAACTAGAAACAATTTTTTGGGCACCAAACTAACATGCATTTTTTACTCCAATAATGGAGCAATTACGATTCCAAGTGATGGTGATTCTCAACGTCTAAATGTAGATTGAAGGACACCCACATTAGATGGTATTGGGCAGCAAACAAGCCTTAAATTTTCTATCAAAAATGCCTCCTTAGCCAAAATAAGAAATAGAAAGAGGAGACTCCCAACAAGCAACCTTCTTCCTAGTTAAAATGGGTATTAAAAAAACATGTTCTAGTTACCTCAGCATGATTGAATTTCTAGTTGGTTCAAAGAGCACAGATCTATCTTCACTCTTTAGAAGAGCTAGCTTTGGATCAATACCATCAAATTTCAAAGTAAAATCTCCCACCCTCTCCTTAAAAATTTACTTCCTACCTTCCTCTCTATCATAACAATGAATTAGGGCATGTGAAATGAAAAACTTGCCTTCATCTCTGCCATAACAATGAATTAGGGTGTGTGAAATGAAAAACCTCCCTTCCTCTCTACCATAACAATGAATTAATTTTTTCCATTTTAATATAATGATCCCATGTTGGTCAACATTTTGACCAACACAGGCATGGGTTCTTAAAAACAGACATTTTTCCTTGCCTATTGCGACCAATTTGACCAAATTTGACCCTATTTTAATAAATGGTCAAAAAATTTGGTCTAAAAATGCGGTCAAATGTACTAGTGCCATTTCCCAAATTGCTAGTCTTCCATTTATAAAATTTCCTCTAAGAGAGCTTGATCATTTGAACCTAAAATCTTTGGCATAAGAATGTCTTCCAAGATCACAACACTGGACCTTTATCCATAAGCAAACATCTATCATAGTTACACTCACTCATTTGGGATCACAAGTCAATACCCAAATAGTGGGTATCCTATAATTATACTTCA
This sequence comes from Cupressus sempervirens, assembly GCA_028749045.1. Classification (NCBI taxonomy): domain Eukaryota; kingdom Viridiplantae; phylum Streptophyta; class Pinopsida; order Cupressales; family Cupressaceae; genus Cupressus; species Cupressus sempervirens. Next base: position 588,802,757 of record CM053788.1, read on the forward strand.
TTTGCTAAATCAAGGTATTTTGTTGGCCCATATTATCACATAAGGTTCAGTGACTCTCTCACACATTCTTCTCTTTCTTCCATAGTCTTCCACCCATTGGTTTGGTCACTATTGTATGGTACATACACAATCTTGCAAATTCACATTTAATCACATGTCTCATTAGTTGGAATCATTAAGGCAAAAAGAAATGAGGAATACTTTTCCTCCATGAACAACCTCATTGGGGAGTACATTTCCCTCTAGTTCAAACTTTGGCATCCCTAGTTTAACATCCAATAAGAACCAGAAGATCTCTTCAAAAACACAACTTTGGGAACCAATTGATATGATGATAAATAGGTATACCAAGAGGAAGACCCTATTGACCACAACAATATCCCTAGTGGTGTCTGAACATTCCTTGTAGATCCATACAATTTGGAATTGATGGAAAAATATATTAGGGCAAACAAGACTGAGATCTTCCTAAACTTGGTTAAAGATGGTGTTAATGTCCCTATGAGTTTTGATGAGAGCACCTCATTTAGAAAAATTACGAAGTGTGGCACTCCCGTATTGCCAAACAGAACCCAAACATCTGACAAAGGAAAAGAACCCACAGTGACAACTATTGCTATACCTACATCAAATGTCTCCACACAACTAGCATTCCAATTAAGTGCAGAACATATCTAACAAATCATTAGTGCTATGCACAACACTACTAATGCTAGTCTTTTGTAGTCAACCATGACAGGTCCAACTATAGGATGCTTAAACATTGGGCAAGTGCCTACTCAACAGATGACAATTCCAACACAATTGCTATATTCTTATTATTTGCAAATACCAACTAGTATGGTGAAAACATCTATGTCAATTCAAACTACTACATATCAATACATTGGCCAAAGTAGCGTACCACCACCTCCACTACCCCATAATGCATTTGGGAATCTGTACAACTTTGGAGGTTTATTTACCAATTCCCAATAGTCACAAATGCAACCAAACCAAGATCTAGCCCAACAGTTGCATATACTTCAAAACTTGGTCCATACCATGAGCAATGAAGGGGTGAAGGATTTTAATTTTGAGGAAATTTGCCCCTTTCCATTTAACAGATCCATTAACATGATACCATTTCCACCAAGCTTTGAGATTCCTAAATTTGACAAATACACAGGAGAAACATGTCCTATCACACACCTCAAGGAATTCTCCATTTTGTGTAAAGAAGTAGCCTATAGTGAGGATTATCTTAAGAGGCTTTTCACAAGAAGTCTTGGAGGCCCCACACTAGAATGGCTAATGAACCTACCCAAGGGTTCCATTACTTGCTTCAGTGATTTAACGAGGAATTTTGTAGCACAATACTCTTATAACATTGAACATCATGCCTCCTTAAGTGATTTGTGCAACACAAAACAACAAAATAGTGAAACATTTGCCAACTTTCTACAATGGTGGAGGCACCTCTAATCGAATGCCATACACAATTGAATATTCCCACCTTGTGGATATATTTATCAAAAATTTGATACCATAGATGTCTTTCCACATGAAGATGGCTAGTCCTGAGAACTTTTCCACCTTAGTCAAGACAGGCAAGAACATTGAAAATGGACTTTTAGACAAAGGTTCCATTAAACATTATAGCTCATCATCCTCAAACAATGACATGAACAACAATAGAAAACCCAAATTCTGGTCCAAAAACAAAGCTGTCACACACAATGGTGTCACTGATGTTAAAAGTGTACAAAACATTCAATGAGGGAACAACAACAACAACGATCATAACTAAAAGAAAAACAATTCAAACCATGACAATCATAATAAAAAAATCAGCAATCTTGCAATCAAATGCAATTTTTCCCTTGCAACAACAATAATGCCAACATTAATTATAACTGTGACTATGATTGCAAGAGGAAGTTCACTAACTTTCGTGAACCCTTGGAAGCCATATTCCAAAAACTAGTGGATCACAATGTAATGGTGTTTCCCAACACATGACCCTTTGATGAGAATCAACCCAAATCAAATGGTATAGGGAAAATGAATATTGCAAATACCATCACATTAAAGGATATGACATGAACAAGTGTATAAAACTCAAATTCTTCATTCAGAATCTTGTCAATGATGGAGAAATTGAGGTAGAAGGAGTACCATTCTCTAAAAATGCTAAATTGAAGATATTTCAAAAGCCATTTCCTGACCACAACAATGACAATAACAACAATACAAACAATGTAAATTGAGCTTCCACGTCAAATGCATTACACTATGACTATTCTACTAACCACATATTAGGATTTGACTCCTTGTGTGGTAAAATAGAAACCAATGATATATGTGGGTTTGAATCCATGTGTGGTCACATTGAAGAGGTAGCCACTCATGTGAATACCCTTGTCCTACAAGAAACTGATTATGATGCAACTACTCAATGGGGAAAAATTACTTTGTAAGCTACCACTCCCAACCCCACTAACCCATCAGTTCCACATGCACTTGCTGCACCATCCACCTCACAAAGGCCTACTGGTTGCTATGATGTATTATCCTAGTTAGGGAAGACTCATATACAAATATCCATTTTATAGAACTCCTCACCACCTCCCCCATCCATAAAGAGATTTCGGAGACTGCTCTTTTAGAGTCTCGTGTTCTTGAAAACATTAATGCATCCCAATTCACTACCATGATCGGAAACCTTGCCACACAACAACACCTTGTCTTCACAGACAAAGATTTCCAAGGTCCTAACCAACACCACAATTTTTCACTCCACATTTAAGTCCTTATATAGTGACATAAGATAAAAAGATATTTTATAGATAATGGATCCGGTTTAAACCTTTGCACATTGAAGATGATTCATTTCTTGGGGCTTCTAGAGGACCTCATAGATATCAATAAAATAATAACAATCAAAGCATATGATGAAAGAGAAAGAGAATCAAAAGGAGTTATCATGTTACCACTAAAGGTTGGGCCAGCCATCATAAATACTAAATTCCATATACTAGACTTGGACTTGCCATATAACAATTTTTGTGGTCAACCATGGATACACACACTCAAAGTGGTACCATCTACATATCATCAATGCTTGAAATTTCCTCACCAAGCAAGAGAAGTCACAATTCCAGGCGATCCTTTGCCTTTTTCATTTTGTAAAAGGTTGGAAGGTGCACCAACAAATTTTTGTCCAATTATTGAGTTTGCTAAGGTTATACCTAAACCTCTCACCATAATGGAATCACATTCTACAAGAGTGCCAAAGCTATCCAATAATGATCCCAATTCCCACAAAGGAAAAGAGAAGGTGAAAGATACTAAGGTCAATACTACAGGGAAGAAGGTTACTTTTGCTAAGCTAGGAATGGGAGAGTATAAGTTCAAAAATGCCTTGTGTGTTGGAGAACTACCACTCTCCCCTTGTTCCTTTGGAAAACCTTCACAATTACAATGGACTACCAATAAGGATACTATGCATCTTAACAAAACAACATTTCAACTTTGGGGTTCACTTAGTGATGAACATATGGAATCTAATATCCTAGATTGCCTATATTTTGATGGAAAGGATAAACCTATGGAATTCACCAAAGATAAATATGTTAAGGCCCCTCCCATCATCAAAAACATGGGATATCATGGTATTGGTCTTGGAACTAAGGAAGATGGAATCAGACAACCCAAGGTGACCTTTGCTGGCAACTATTGTATGGTTGAACCTATTTTTAAGACTAAAGAGGAGGAATTCTTCTAAGTACCCTTCCAATACTTTGAGGATGACCTAGATAACCATGTCCATTCCATTACCATAGTTGATCTTTCATCCACAAACTTACCTTTAACCAACCCTAACATGATAGACTAAGACCTTAAGGACACACCACCATCTCTCAATATCTATAACTCTGATGAAGTAGTCATGACACTCTTTGGCTTTAAGAATCTCTAAGATTATGAACATGAGATCCTATACAATGAGGAAGACTAATTTGGTAGCCAAGTCAACTCTTTTAGTTTCAAAAGTGAAAAAGAAAATAAAAATTAAAAAATAGAAGAAACATCCTCTAGTGAAAACTCTTTTAGGGAACTTTTGGATGAAGAAAAAGATAAAATAAAGGACACATCTTCTGGTGAAAATCTCCTAGAGGTGCCAAAAGAGGTAGAGGTTGACTTGCCATCTAGATCTTTACCACCAAAAAGGTCATCTATTTGAAGGAGGACAAAATTCCAGTCAATTTGGGTACAGAGGATAATCCACAAATCACCTACATTGTAGCTACCTTAAGTCCTAAAGAACAAAAGGTAGTGACTGAATTCTTGAAAAAGGGTGAAATCAATTTTGCATGGACATACAAAGACATGCCTAGTTTAGACATAGATTTGGTTGTGCATCACTTAATAGTAGATCCCATGATTAAACTTGTGAAACAAAAGTTGCACAAAATGCATACTAAGGTAGCACTTTTAGTCAAGAAAAAGTTGCATAAAATGTTAGAGCCAAAGTTTATCTACCCTATTGATTGTCTTGAGTGGGTCTTCGACATTGTTCCTATAGAAAAAGCATCTAGAGGCATTTGTGTTTGTTCAAATTTTTGAGATTTAAATATCACATGTCCTAAGGATGATTTTCCACTTCCTAACATAAACATCATAGTGGATTTGACTACCGGACATGAGATGTTGTCTTTAATGGATGGTTTCTTTGATTACAACCAAATCAACATTACAAAAGAAGATTGGTGCAGGAGCACCTCACACAATCAATTTGGAGAAGAAGACTAGGTAGACTTTCAAGACCTTCAAACAAAATCCAAAGGATGGTATGTACAAATTGAGTAAACAGATCAAATGGAGGATCTTCGCACCTATAATGTTATTAACATAATGCATTTCTTCAATTAATTTGTAGTGTGTCTTTTATGATTTTGAAATTCAAATTTTCAAACATAAATGGGTAGTTAAGTGGTTAGAGAGAATCTTTAATTTGTTATTATTTTAAGTCTAAACTATTCAACTCAACGATGAAATTTGGTTGAATTAGTTTCTTAAGTGGTTATAAGGAGTCTCTTATATTTACATTGAAGGATTCCCTATCTAATAAAAGAGAAAAATCGGGGGTGTATGAACTGGTGTATGGCAGAAATCAATAAAAATCCAATTTCTATAGATTTCCTTGATCTTTTGAAGTCTAAAATCAATTGGTCTGGTGTTTTGTTGGATTATATAGTTAATCATTCACTCACTATCATTATTGGATGAAATCTCCATTATTTTGAAATTTGTAACTCTTATTGTGCATTTAATACCACCACCATTCCCTCTACATTAAGTGGTATTAGAGCTGAAAAGGTCTTGTGGAAGTGTAATTCATCTTGTGAAGTTGGTCCTTGAATCCCTTAGTAGTCCTTGCAATTGAACCATCCTAGGAGGAATAGCCCTATAGTAGATTCTTGTACCAATTTTATCAAGTAGCCATAGCAGAGGGAGAAGAAGAGATTCCTACAAGGTTGACAAATATGGAGTTGGAAAAGATAGTGAAAGAACAAGTAGTAGATAACAAAAAGTTAAGGGCATCATTAGACCAAAGGGACAAAGAGAATGTTGAGAAAGATAGATTGATAAAGTCCACAATAGAGAGGTTGTCAGCACTAGAGAAGAAGGATAAGATCATCAGATTGGATGAAGAAGTTAGAGATGAAGAAGAGGAAGAACAATCCGAAGAAGAAGAAGAGGACCCTAAGGAATTAAGGATGGCTAAGTTGGAAAAATCCACAAGGAATGGAGATAGAAGGGTAAGGATAGACTTACCTATATATGGAGGGAAGATAGATGATGAAGAAATAATAGATTGGTTTAGTGCAATTGAAAATTGGTTTGAGTGTAAAGAGAAAGAAGAGAAGGAAAAAGTGAAGATAGCAAAGTCTAGGTTGAAGGGACATGCTTTGTTGTGGTGGGATTGTATCTAGGCAGATAGATGGAAGAATGGTAGACCCAAAATCACATTTTGGTAGACTATGGTGGAAAAGATGAAGGAATTTTTTTCCCAAAATATTATAGAGTATAGTTGTACAAGAAGATGAGGAATTTTAGGCAAAAGGAGATGGATGTATAGAAGTACACAGAGGAATTCCACAAGGTTGAAATTAGAGTGAATCATGAGGAAGAGATGGAAGAAAAGATTGTAAGATATATGGGGGGACTGAGGTTCAATATCCATGATGAACTTACTCTAGCTACCATGAGGTTGGTTAACAAATTTTATCAGTTAGCCTTGAAGGCTAAAGAGAAGATAAAGGGAAGGCAATAGAAGCAAAGCAGAAATAGAGGTGGATCCTCAATGACAAGAAGAGGGGGAAAGAGGTACTACTAATTTTTAGAGCAGCAATGATAAGGACAAAACATTTTTAGAATCAAGAGGGGGTTATAGAGGTGGAAGAAGTGGAGGAAGAGGAAATGGAGTATTCAATGGAAGATATTTCACTTGCAGTGAAGTAGGCGATCAATCCTTTTAGTGTCCTAAATGGAAAGAAGAAAAAGGAAGAGATAGAAATGTGAACTTGGTTGATGAAGAGCCAAGAAAGGATGGGCAAAAAGAACCCATTGAAATTCTTCCAAAAGAAGGATAGTGCTTAATGATGGCAAGAAGCAATCAAATACCCAATGATCCAGACATATTCAAATCAAATTATCTCATTCAAGGCAAGTTATGCAAGTTTATAATTGATTCAAGGGAAAGTAATAGTGTGTTATCTTATGAGGTTGTTAAGAAATTGAATTTGAAAACTTTTGCACATGCTAATCCTTATTATGCTACCTGGGTCAATGAGACTCATAATTTTTTTGTTAAGGATCAAGTGATGGTTGAGTTTTCAATTAGGAGTTATAAGGACAAGGTACTATGTGATGTCATACACATGACTTGTGGGCATCTCATTTCGGGAAGATCTTGGTAATGTTCAAGGAGATTCATGCATAATGGCTATTAAAATACATATGTAGTTCAGCAAAGAAAGGTGAAGTATAAGTTGCATCCATTGGTGAGGAGTCATAATGAATCTATACTGATGTGTTTTGGAAGAGATGTTCCAGTACAAGATCAGGGTACTCCACATTATGATACTAGTTGGAAGCAATGCCAAGTTAAGGGGCAAGATAGTCTAAGGGTGGCAGGGCTAGTTGAATAACCTTTTATTTTGGTTGAAGTAGTGAAGTTTCCTCTAAAAGGGCAAGTAGATGAAGGTGATATGATGACAACACAGAGACAAATGCAATTTGTTCAAGGATCTGGAGTGCAAAAACAACATAGTTGTGGATCAAGATAGTCAACTACAAACAAGTTTTTATTTAATTTTTTGTGTATGAATGGAGGAAGTTTGAGGCAGAGGTAGATCACTTTTAGGGAGAGTTTTATCCCTAAACATTAGAGAAATTATAGTGAGTACAAACCCAATAACTCTTGGGGCAAGATTTCTTTTCATAGTGGGGAGTATGGTGGGGGAGCACCTCACACAATCAATTTGGAGAAGAAGACTAGGTAGAGTTTCAAGATCTTTAAAGAAAATTTGGAAGATGGACTATACAAATTGGGTCAACAAATCAAATGGAGGATCTTAGCATCTATAATTTTATTAACATAATGCATTTCTTCAATTAAGTTGTAGTGTGCCTTTTATGATTTTGAAATTCAAAATTTCAAACATAAATGGGTAATTAAGGAATTAGAGGGAAGCTTTTTGTTTTGTTAAAAATTAACTATTCAACACAATGATGAATTTAGTTGAATTATTTTTGGGACAATTATATTATTTAATAGTAATCTATATATATTGGGGTGAGAGTCTCTATTAGGGGAAAAAAAATGAGACTAGCGTATGTATTGGTGAACAAGAAACAATAAAACTCTTTGTTTCTTGAAACCTAATTGGCTTATGTAATTCCAATTTGGTGATTTGAAAACTCTCATTTATTGATATGGATTTAGTAATTACTTAATTGTTTATTTGGTGTGTTTCATAGTACACTAAATTTAGTGGTGCACTAGTTGGTTCTGGAACAACATTTCTTTTTCTTAAGTCTCTATAATAGTATGGTTTAGGGAAAATAAGAATCATTCCATGAATATACAGGCCTACTATTCATGGAATGACCATTCCTAACTTGTATTATAAACCAATAACATTTCATATGCATAATTGTGGGGATTGAAAGTGGTCGCAGTCTAGAACAATGAAAGAAATAGTGAAGATGGCGGCCACTATGTAGCAATGAATAATCTATCCAACAGAGGGTAGATATTATGATTTGAAAAATTCTATGATCTTTATTAGATGGTGACTTATTCACTAATTGGGTGTAGGAGCATGTTTTGATAGGAGATTGGAGAAGCCCTAGAGTACAAGGGTGTGAGGACAAGATTTTTAAAGCATTTGAGAGTTTAGGTAGGTTAGGGTGCCTATACATCTAAAATTTATTAAGTCTACTTGTGTACTTGATACCATCACCATTCCCTCTACATCAAAGATAAACATAAAATGACATTTACCACCCTATGGGGGACCTTTTGTTAACAAGTCATGCCTTTTGGCTTGAAAAATGTCGGTGCCACTTATCAATGCCCAATGACTATAATATTCCATGATCTTCTACATGTCATAATGGAGGACTATGTTGGTGAAATCCTAGGAAAATCAAAGACATGTGATTGCCACATTGATGTGCTCACCACCATTTTTGAAAGGTTGGAGAAATATAAAGTGTACCTAAATCCAAATAAATGTGTTTTTGGGGTCAAATTAGACAAGTTGTTAGGCTACATTGTGTCAAGAAGAGGTATATTGACGTATATCTTGCCAAAGTAATAGCCATCATGGAAATACCTCCACCTACCACATTGAAACAACTCTGAAGTTTTTAGGGAGAGTTACAGTCCATTAGATAGTTTGTGTCTCAGTTTGTAGATAAGATCCATCCAGTTCAGCATTTTCTTTGCAAAGACACTAAGTTTCAATGGGATTACCTATGTCAGAAAGCATTTGAAAAAATTAAGGTATACTTGGCTAATCCTCTAGTTCTAGTCCCTCCAATTGTGGGATGACCATTGATTCTATAAATTTCAACCACTTTAGTTGCATTAGGTTCCCTTTTGGCACAACTAGATGAAAATGGTAATGAGCAAGCTATATATTATCTCAGTTAAACATTAGTTGGCTATGAGTTGAATTACACTACTATTGAGTGAGCTTGTTTGGCAGTAGTCTTTTGCACACAAAAACTATGACATTATATCCTTAATCACACTACACATCTCATTACCAAGATAGATCCACTCAAATATTTGCTATCAAAATCCTCCCTCACTAGTCAAGCTACAAAATGGGTACTGATTTTAAGTGAATTTGACATTGTCTATAAGGATCGCAAGGCCATTAAGGGACAAGTAATTGTAGACTAGCTTGCTGAAGCTCCTCATCAAGACCATCCCATTGTAGTAGATTTTTTAGATGACACAATTATAACTGATACCCCTAATACACAATGGAAGCTATCTTTTGATGGTTCCTTCACACAATAGGGATCAAGGGAAGGAATTTTGTTTGTTATAGTGTAAGGAGACCTCATTCCCAAGTCTTGTAAAATATCATTCCCTTGCACAAACAATATAACTGAGTATGAAAGGTTAGTCACAGGGATACATCAAGCTATAAGATGGAATATTAAAAGCCTTCTTGTCTTTGGAGACTCTCAATAGATCATTAAACAAGTTACTAATGAATACCACACCAAGGATGAGAAGTGGTTGCCATATCATAGGATAGTTGAGGATCTTAAACAACACTTAATAGAGATAGTCTTTCAGCAGATCCCAAGGGCTAATAAGAAAGCAGTAGATGCTATGACTACCATTGCCTCCATGATTGACATGCCTAAATATAATCCTAAATGTGAGTTTCTTGTTGAGACTCTTTTTATTCTTGCTTATGAGAAAACTAATTCAGAGTTGGTGTGTGAGATTGTTGGTCCTGAGTCTCCATGGTATGCTGAAATTTTTGCCTATCTACATCACAAAACCATTCCCATAGCCCTTACCCAAAATCAAAGAAAAACCTTCATCTATCACATTGCCCGATATACTATCCTAGGTGATATACTTTTATGAAAACACTTCGATGGAACCCTTCTCTGATGTCTCAATTCAGAAAAATCTAGAACGATGTTAGAAGAAATCCACCAAGGAATTTGTGGTGCCCACTCTAGTTTCCTTACATTAACAAAAAAGCTCCTCAAAATTGGTTACTATTGGCCTACTATGGAAGTAGATGCCTATCATTTTGTGAAAAGATGTGTTCCTTTTTAGCAACATGGCAATTTGATACATGCCCCTGCCCAAGACCTTCAACTCACCATCACCCCATGACCTTTTTCCTACTAGGGATTCGATCTTGTTGGTCAAGTATACCAAAATTTCACAAATTGCCACAAGTGTATTATTTCTACCATTGAGTACTTCACAAAGTGGGCCGACAATATTCCATTAACCTGCACCACAAGAAAATAGATTTTGAAGTTCATCTTGAACTACATTATCTGTCATTTTAGTATACCTCAAGACATCATTATTAATAATGGAACACCTTTCAAAAATTAGGAAGTTGCCACATTGTGTAGGAAATTTAGAATCACCTAGCATTTTTCCACCAAATACTACCCCCAAGGTAATGACCAAGCTAAAGCTACTAATAAAACCATTTTGAAAATCCTAAAGAAAACTGTTGACATAGTTGGTCATGATTGGCACCTCCAAATTGTTTCTACCCTTTGGGCCTACCCTAGCTCCATCTATACCCCCATAGGAGCCACTCCATTTACCCTTGTTTATGATTTTGAAGCTATCTTGCCCATCAAAATTGAGCTCCCTTCCCTCAGAATCTCTCTCAAGAATTTGATGTCTAAAGAAGAATACCAAGTTTCTCACTTGTAAGAGCTACAACTACTCAATGAGAGACACCTCAATGCCCTAAACCACCTCCATGGGTTATTAAAACCACCTTCAACTTCAATATCAAAAAAAAGTCAAGCCATGGGGGTGACTTAGTTTTGCAGAATAACATGAAGAATCTCTAGAACTGTGAAAAGAAAGGAAAATTTGAAGCTAATTGGCTTGGTCCATTTATCAATATAGAAAAATATGGTTCTAGGGCATATCAGATTGCCACTCTAAAGGGAGATCCACTCCTTGAGCCTATAAATATCCAACATCTCAAGCAATTCTATGCTTGACTCTTGTAGTTCCTATACAGTGTTGTTATAGTCCCACAAAAATACAAAAAAACTAGAAAAATCAGAAAAATCCAAAAAGGGTTCATAAAATATTCTTGAAAAAAAGACTAAAAAGAAAAAAAAAGTTCCTGAAAAAAGTATTTTAGTCCATTATGTATAGGGCTTGTTTCACTTCACCCCATTTCACCATTTCATTTCCTTTTTATGCAAAAGTCCTATATAACTTATGCTTTTCATGCATCTAATAAAAAGACCTCTTGTCTACGAGGCTTCACTACACTCCCATTTTTCAAAGGACCTCTAGTCTACGAGGCATTTTTTGATCAAGTACTTGTCCCAATCCCATTATATTGAGTTTTTCCCACAACAATGACCATGACAAAACCTAAGCAAAATCACCTTTTAGACTTAATGATTCGAGACACTTGTTCTTTTCATAACCCTTGCCAACAAACAATTTGTGATGACCACTGTCAAACAAAACAAATTTCTATAGGATGAATCCTTCCTATATGTGGCATTACAACATTCACCTTTAGGTCTTAAGGTTCTTAGTAGGAACTATGGACTGAATGACTACTTGGTCATGAGGTCTCTTTTTGGTTGATTTCATTTTGTGTGTTAGTGAAAGCCATTTATGGTGTGCCTTGATCTTCCATATTTTGGTGACACCTGAATCACTATCACTAAATACACATGTTGTTCATGGTATGATCTATTTTTTATGCTTTCGTACATATGTGTCAGTTTTAGGTTATGATTTATGTGTTGAGCCATGGGGGCAATGGGTTAGTACACTTTCCACCAAATATCCCTATAAAGACTTTGGGTATACTTAGACCTGTTTAGGGTGTATATCACATTTGTTCGATCATAACTATGCAAACTACACCTATTGTTCTAAAGTCTCTAGTCCACACAAAGGAGCCTTGACATTTATGCTTCTATAGCATATAATGCATAAACTCTTTTTCAAAATCAAACCTAAGGTGTGCTCTTTCATATAAACACAACTGAGTCCCTTGTTGTCATGTAGTTAGGGTTCATGTAGTATAGGGTTTCATTGTTCCCTACTTGAGACAAGGGTCCTATTTATTTCCCCCCCCTCTATGCTATGCTACTTGGTTCTTACAAGTGAGGAGTTTTGATACATGTCCATTCATTAAGTTCATTCATGTTACATTTTCATATTTACATCTTAGGTTCAATCATTTCACTTTCCATTCATTAGTGTCTTTTTCTGTTACTAACATTGTCAGGATTCATTCATTGTCATATTCATTAGGCATTTTATTCATTATTAGATTGCATCATTAATTCATTACATTAATTCATTAAATGTATCCATTCTAATCATCATATCTAGTGGCATATACATCATAAAAACATCTCGCAATGCATATAATACATCCATACATGTAAAAATAACACAATGCATACATCTCATAGTTGCCTACAAACCTGCATCATCGACATGTTAGGCATCATATATACATCATAAGAAACATCACACACATCCTACATCACAACTATCAGTATCCACATCATAGATATCACATGCATAAACAAAAATCATCCATGAAAAAATAGGCCCAGTAAATCATGTAATATATATATATATATATATAAAGAATAAATGTCTGTGTACAGTCCATATACACAAAAATCATATAGTGTCATCATGTACATATGCATCATGACGTACTCATTACATTTGTACCTCTCTGTCAAAACTTCTCACTATAAAAAATTAGGAAGCTAGCTATGAGGGCCCTGCCCCTCTTGTATCACCCCCTCGTAGAGGCCGACGTTGTTTGACAAACTACTCTAACCTATCTCAACCTCCTATCATCCATAAGCTAGAGGCCACCTAAAAATATAGCTGCCACTAATTGGCAAGCATGGCATCATGATATAAGGACCTATAATAGGTCAACTCTCATACTACTCATGTCTCTACTCGATGAGCTACCATCACCTCCTGCATCACTACCATGGCCACCCTAGGTTGTACTAACTATCTGGCTATATCTCATTGCCAACATTACTCATCTAGCTAGGCTTGGCGAGTGTCTCGCTTTGCCTATAATGTAGCCACCTCTCACTGGAGGGTATCTATCTCTATGAGCTCTTGACATCCTCCTCCATCTTGAAATCACTGAACTCACTAGCATCAATCTACACCTACAGGGCTATCAAGGCCTCCTATGTACTATCTGCTCTAGCTCTCTACACTTGTACCTCTACCTACAAAGTTACCAGGGCTTACTGTGAACTGTCTGCCTATGCTCACTATACCTGTACCTCCTTGTAGAGTTAGGAAAACTCTGTACAAAGACTATCCTACTCCACTCTGACTATATCTATATCTTGTGGCCCTAGTAGCCCTTATACCTATGGCATTGGCAGTACCTGTATCTATGGCCCCTGTGGTGGCCCCTATATTGGTGCTCTCCTCACACTATCTCTATGCCCTTATGGCCCCTGTTGTGCCCCCTTTGCTAATAGTGGCACCATCATTGCCAAACCTCCATCCTAAGCTCCATCACCCTCTCCCCATGCTTGCTCCACTAGTGGTGAGGCACTATCAATCAGACCGGTTGACATATTGTCTGCCACTGTGCATAAGTTGGAGTTATCATAACATTGCCCTGATCCAAGCCGTGTACCTAGGGCACTAGATACATCAATCACTAGGAGATCCATGCCAACTATAGGTTGGTCGCATGACCCCATAATGTATTGTACTCTCAGGATACCACAGGGTATAGAAACTTGCCTGGGACTACATCCTGTATCTGTCCAAACTGCCTCTACACCCTAGAGGGCATATATCTCATGATCACATGCATGGACCTCCTAATAAGCCAATAGTCTATTTGTGTATATGGAAGATATCTCTAATCCCCCATTTTATCCTCTCTTCCCACTTCCAAAATGTTGCCCCATTGCTCCATGCCATCATAACATGTCTAGTCAAACATGATGATCTCATTCAAGCACCTACACCAAAAGCCCAAAGACTCCATGGAGGTGTACTAGAGTGGTGGCTTACATTTGCATGCAAATGACTCATCAAGCTATTTGGTCTCACATCTCACAAGGGGCCGTGTAACACCTATGTGCTCCCATGACCACACCATAAGTAGTGTCAATCTTGGACCCATGGTCCATTGTGCCTTGTACTCACACATATGGAGGTCATGGTACAACTCTGCTAGTATGGTCTAGCCCTAGCAGTAGACTACACCATCATCTTGTAGCAAGGTGCTAAGCACCTATGTCCATCCAATTAGAAAACCATGCCCACCATGGTTTGGCACCATTCTCCAAATCAATGATGCAAGATACACAACAAGTTACAACAATCTCTGCTCTAATGCCTCTTGCCATGTGAGTCATGATCTCTGAATCAACAGTCTTTATTGTTGCCTCTCAAAGAACTCTTGTAGAAAAGGATCTACCCCCTCTAGCACATACTCTAGGTACATCCTACGGATGAGCACCCATAGAATCCACCACACATTGAGCAGAGTGATGATCGCCTCTCCAGTAGGTAGATGAAAACTCAAAGTAGGGGTGTTCCATCACTTGATCAGTGTTGATAGCTATGCTGAATGTAATCATAGATCCAACCACTTATGCACATGCTCTAACCCACATACTCTAACATGTCCCCAATCCACCTATGTGAGTCTCTCCTCCAAAACTATGGTTGGTGGATAATGCTCCCTTAACTGGAATACCATTGTCTCCTCCTAAAGCATAGACATGTAGATGGTTAGTTTCCTTATATCTTATGTCATCCCCAGCATGGAGCATCCTCTCCTATCCTCCACTAATTTTTCCTAATCAATGAAGATTTAAATTAGCATAGATGCCAATTTGCATAGATGTTGATCGGTGCTAATGTCAATCTATGAAGAAACTGATCAACGTAGATGCCAATCAATGTAGACGCTAGTCTTCAGAGATGTCATTTTGGCATCTCTGGTGGCTGAATAGATGCTAGTTTCCCATCAGTGATTTTTGTTCTGTCATCTATAGACATTATGACATAGAGATTGTCATCTCCACCACATCTCTGAAACCCCATCCCCCTTTTGTTGTTTGCATAAATGACAAGATGGATCCTATCGTCTTTGTAGACCTCCCAATCTATGTTTTGTCATCTCCACCCTAACCATATTTTTGGCCTATTCAAGGTGGCATAAATTCTACCTAGCCTAAAAAATTGAAAAATTGACAAAGTAGGTTAGTTGACTCACTTGTGGGCCAATCTCTGCTAGTCTCTGGTGCTCCCAGATGCACTCACAAAGTTGCAATCTATTGATGGGGTCCATCATTCTCTTTACTTCTCTACTCTCTAGGAGTAAAAATGACCCTTCCTTCAACCCCATGGAGGCTTATATAGGGCCTCCAAGGCCCCTTTGTGAGCTCGTGTCCTTTTCAAGCCGTGTTAATCCCATGTTTTACCTGCAAGTCATGCAAAGTCTTCATTTATCCCCTTTTCTTCTCATTTTCTTTCTTCTGAAGACCTTTTCACAAAAATTGCCCAAAATTTATTTTTTGCACCATTTTCATGAGGGGGCACCCTTTTCCTCTGTTGTCGCTTTGACACAACTCCTAAGACTCCTATCCTTTTTGAGGCAACCTTTTTTTCTTTCTTTGATATAATGTCATCCTAACATCACATCAAAGAGGGGAAAAATGTAGACACTTAAAATTGTCCTAAACACTATATTAATTTATATAATATTTCCCTTGACCTTATAATTAATTATTTACTAATTAATTATATTTTTCATATTCTTCTACTTATTTAATTAAATAGGTTCACTTTCTTAACATATTTAAATTTAATCTAAATACTTCCATCCCTAATGTATTAAATTTATTTAATGCATGATCCCCCATAAATCCTCTTTTAAATAAATCTCATTTATTTAATTCCCTCCATTTCCATTAAATTCTCTAAACTTATGATTAAATTGAAGCCTATTTAATTTAGTCTTAAACCCATCCTAAGACCTAGTCTACACCCATCACTTTCATTCTTCTTAGCCTACCCACTACTTAATCCCACTTATTTATCCTAAACACCTTTCTATACCCCCTATTATTCATAAGTGTATGCTCACAAATGTGTGAGGAACCCTCACACTTCTCACACCTCTCATGCCTTACACACCTCTTACACCTTTATCCCCCACTCCTTCCTTCAAGTTTGCTCACACATGTGTGAGAAAACTTTGAATGTTGATCATTTAGATGACTTCTATACATGTCTCCCTTGTGGCACCTATGTGGATGCCACATAGATCCCACCTCAACAAGGAATCTCTCAAGCCTATAAATAGAGCCATTGTCTCAAGCATTTTCCATCTCCCTCATTTGATTTATTATCATGCTAGTTTGTTATTAGAGCTTTTAGTGATTTCTAGAGTTGCATTTGTTACTAACCTTTGGTAGTTGTTAAATTTTCATCTCATTTGTGTTGTTAGCTTAGATCATTTATTTAATTTCCATACTCATATCCTTTGAATGCTCTCAAGCATGGTTGATTCTGTAGTCATTGTTTGAAGCATTCTCCACTCATTTAGCATAGTATCATTTTCATATTGCATTTCATATCAAGGGATTCACGTAGTTGTGTTTTGGGAGAGCACACCAAATTCCTCCAGTCTAAACTACACCAATAGGGGCTCTCATGGTTGCCTTTATTGAACTGCTTTGAGGTTGCATGAGGACTTTTATTTTTGGTTGCATTGAGTTGCAAAACTCAAGCATAGTATTAGTTGTGTTTTGTTTTATTTTGAATATTTGATATACCCATGCAACTAATGTGTTCTTGTTTACTCTTTCTCCCAACAAGTTAGGTTTTGTTGCATATAGAAACAACATTAACCTTTAGAACAAATGGAAAATACTTTACAATTAGAACAATCCTAGAATGAGGCTACTTATTGAGCTTTAGGAGATGTTGCATAATTTTCATATCCCCTATGTCCCATTGGACAATTATTTTGTATGGAAACTTACCCCCTCTAGAGAGCTCATGATGAAATTTACTTATACTTGTTGTCTTGAGGGTGGTGAAGCCCTGAGGGAATGCAAAAAAGTTTGGCACCCCTAGATCCTATGATGGATAAATTTATTTTGGTGGATGACTCTACATGGGGAAATTCTCATCATTGATAATATAGCAAAGGAGAGGATTCCATCTAGCTAGCTATTGTGTGTTATGTTATAATGCAATAGAATGCATAGAACACCTCATACATTGTCCCTTTGCTATGGAGGTTTTGGGGGAGTTTTTCTCTCTATGGGAGATTCAGTAGTGCTTCAATGAGAAAATCCATCAATTGGTTAATTAGGATGGTCCCTCTAACTGCCCATACCTAAAAACCTTCTTGAGAGTTATCCCCCATATGTGTCACAAAAAAATTGGAAGGGACAAAATAATCACATATTTCGGGACAAGGCTACTCCTTGCAAGTTGGTTTCTCAACAAGTGTTCATGCTATTAAAGGAATGTAGTCGAATATGGCATTGAAACCCCAAACCCCCCGAGGGACCAAGATATGAGATGGGATAATTCTTGGGACTTAAGTTTGAAGGTGGCAAGATTCGATAAATCTAAAGCTATTGCCAAATGTAAAATGGTTTGGAACAACCCCCCCCCCCCCCCCCTCCCCTCCCACCCCAAAAAATTGGTTGAAACTCAATAACTTTAATGGCTCAACCATTGCTAGGAGGAAAATGACTAGAGGTGTTGTTTCGAATAAGACCAGTAAGGTAGTGGTTGCCTATCATAGGAACTATGAGGTGGGGGGCGGAGGGGCGGGGACAAATAATGAAGAAGAAGCTTTGGCCCTACTATGTGAAATGGGAATAACGAGAGCTATAAGAATTAATAAATTGGCTATTGAGGGAGATTCGAAGTTAATTATCAATGTTGTAAAGGATGAAGATGACATGTGTAACTAAATGATAAAAGTGACAATAGAGGAAATCCATAGCTTGTTCAATGGGTTGCTTGAAGTCCACGTAGAGCACATATATTGGGAGGGTAGTAGAGTTGTAGATGACCTAGCCAAAGTTGGCCATAATGTTGAAGGAATAAAGGAATGAGATGATGTTAGCCAAACCCTAGCATCCAAAAAAATAATGGTGGAAAGTGAATATTTTCTAGAACCCAAGAGTTGAAAACCATAAAGTTAGAAATATTTGGGAAGATTTTATGTTTATTTTTATTTGGGGGAAGATTAGAATGATAAATCCACCAAAGATGGGCATTGTGAATAATAATAATGGAAATTCCCTTATGCCTCACTCAATGCACAATCAACAATGGTTAACTTCAATAGGAAAGGTATTGTTCACATGTGTTCAAGATGATTACTAGGTTTATATCTTTAAATGATTTTATGATGAGAATTGATTTCTTTCTTAGGTTGATTTCTACCTTGCATCATCTTGCAACAAGGACATGTTGGTGCAAACTGAGGATTTGGTGACTGAACTCTATGAAGACATGGGTACTAATGACTACATTGAACTAGATAAGATTGAAGATTGTATCAGGGATAGTGAGGTGATATGGGTTTATTTGAAAGAAGGTGGTTTATTGTCATTCATGGAAGGCATTTAAGGGTATGATAAGCACGTGTCCCTACAATTCATCAATACCTAAAATAATGGGAAGGTGAACATTAATGGGGTAGTGTTTGAAATGAAAAAGGAACTCGTCATGATAGTTGGTGGGTTCTCTATCAAGAGAAGGAGTTGGTGTAAGTAGGCTAGGGTTTCTAATGAAGTGAGCTTGAGAAAATTATTCCATGCTAAGGAGGATCATGTTTGCATGAGGAGTAGTTTTTCAAGGGAGGACCTAACCAAACCTTGGGTCATTGTGTGCTATGCATATATGCACTACATAACTCTCAAAGATTGGCATTAGGTGTTGCATCATTGCCATTTTCCTATTCTAAACCATTTTAGGATCCAAGACATAATTTCCTTCCCACACCTTATATTGCATTCAATGGAGGATAGTGTATTTAATGTTAGGAAAAAGAGGGAGGAAGGAATATCCTTTTGTATTCTACACTAAACCTTCATGTTTAAATTCTACAAGTTCCAACTTTCCCTCAACTTGTCTCTTCTTGTTAACCCTCTTGCCACTATTATTCCTCAAGTCTCTGTAGACCTTAGCCTTGGTTTGACCTGGAAGAAGGTGGACAAAAAAATCCTTGAGTAATAGGAAAAATGTCAACATTATTGACTTGAATATTGATACTAGGCATGTATTAATAAAGCTGCAAAGAGGTCTAGCAAAAGGCTTAAAATGGAAAAATTTAAAACACCCACCAAGTAGGAGGTGATTTTTGAGTCCACGGAGAGTGAAAGGAGATCCCCTAGAAGAAAGAGGAATTTCATGCACCTTGGTTGAGAGGGTGAGTAGGTTCTAAGCCTGTCCCACATTTTGGACAACTTGGAAGCCAACCCATCCCTAGATAAAATCTTAGTGGAAGATATGATATCTCCAATGAAGGATTTTGTTAAGGGTAAGGAGAAGAAGTGACATCATAGCCATGGGAAGGATCAGAGTAAAACCCAATTGGATAGGCTAGATAATTCAATGCATGACCTAGCTAATAATCAAGTAGCCTTATGTCAAAAGGTTGAAACCCTCATGGAGTTCTCTACTAAAGTAATGCACTTGACAACCACCACTCTTTATTTTCTATAGGTGAATAAGGATGAGAAGGACAAGGGAAAAGAGTGTGAGACCACCTCCTCCCTCTACAACTTGCTGGAAGATGATTGACTCAAGACTTTGCTAGAGAAACCCATCAAGGAGGAAGTGGAGAAATTGACCATGGAGGATTCTGATGAAAAGGAGGAGGAGGAATTGGAGGAGAAGGATGGGAGGTAGCCCCCATGCTTGACTTTGTTTTATTTTGTTTAATGTTATGGTTAACCATGAACTTTACGCCCGCGGTCGCATTTTTAGTTGTTGTGGATATTAATCATTTTATAAGAAATATTTGTAATATCAATTACTGGATTATTTTTTGGCATAATATATATGTTAGGGGTAGTATAGTCAATATTGGTATTTTGAAGGTTAATGCTATGAGGTTAAATGTTAAGATATTTTTTATGTCTAGAAAAGGGATTGGTTAGATAGTAGGGGGTAGCTACTAGCTGGTCTCCAGCCCTCTGCACCATGGGGTTAGCCCCATTTTTGGCTACTATCTAGAAAAATAACATAATTTAATTAGATAGATTTGTTGTAGTATTTAAGAAATCATATTCCTTTAGATAAGTATAGTATATATAAGCATTTTTTATCTAATGAAAAGATATAATAAAGAAGGTCGAGAAAATGAAAGTCCATCTTCATATCAAATCAATAAAATGTGGGAATAACTACCTTTTTGAAAGGAATACCAAAACCAAAAGAAATCACATGCAACCACTATAGAACTCTAATTTATAATAAACAAATGACATTGAAAACAATTTTTGTTTGGAAGAAAATCAATATACCTAACAACAATATGGGAAATATCAAATTCATCTACACTCTATGTAGAAAGAGAGGGAAAATGTAAGATGATAATCTTAAATGACATTGATTGAAATGAAACATCATAAGATTTTTCCCACTTAATCATGTTAAATGTGGGTTTCCACAGTCCATAGATAATGGAGTTGGGTATTATTCATCAATTTCTTTCTATGTACTTGAATACTTATGTTTCCTTGTTACTATGCAACTTTACCTATAGTAGAGGTCTTTGCATGTGACGTATGAAATAAATTTAGGTAAATTTGGGTTTTATTATGTGCATTCAGGCTCTTTTGATATTTGGTCAATGAGACCTTTTCACTAATGTCTTGATCAAAATGCTTTCCCTTTTTTTTTCTTCATAAAATTGAAGTTTATTTGTCTCTCTAGACTAGTTCTCTTAGATGAGTAACTAATCTTCACTTTCTTATGGGATTAGAATAGCTAATACAAAAAACTAGTTCACCATACTATACCAATCAACCCAACCAATTGAGAAAATTGTAGCAACAAAATTTGTTGATTTGTATGTAAGACCCCTCCTTTGCTATCATTGTAGACATAGTTGTTAAAGTTCTATGTGAATCTACTATAGATGTGTTATCCCTTAATCGATATTTGAAATGAAAATTTTAATATGTTGATTAATTTATTATGTTAGGTTGTAGCAATTTCCTACTTACAATGATGATGCTTTAGTTGCTCTTAGTTAGTTACTAAAATTACTTTTATGATGTTGTCATATAGTATATCATAGAAAGATTTTTATTATATCCTCATGATGATGAGATGTTCATGTTAGAATATGATATTATTCATATTTAGGATTTATTATTATACTTATCCCATACTTACATGTGTATGGTGTGTGTGTCTTTCTTATATTTATGTTTGACGTGCTTGATATGGCTGAGGGAGTGAGTTGTAGTAACCTTCTAGTCAGGATCTATGTGATGTATCACTCCTTGTCATTTCCTATTAATTTTAGATTTATATGCACATGTGCATGCTCATCTTTTATATAGATTTGAAGGTATCACGCATCGTCTACCTTGAATTGCCAAGATGAACATGCCCTTTAGCAATAACTCAATGGTAAGAATGGTTAGATAATATTCAAATTCAATCCCAACCATAGCCTAATTACTTGTCCTAAGAAAGAGGATATGTATCTAACTTTCCACCTTTTTTAAATCCACGAGTTTAACATTGCTTGTATTGTCTAATTGTGAGTTTTGGATATGTTGTTTTTATGTGGATTTGATTACGTGATTTTTTTGGTAAACGATTTAATTATAATATTTGGGCTAATGATATAATATTGAGAATTATTAAATATTATTTGATTTAAAATAAAATATTAAAATATTAGAATATTTAAATAATTCAAAATTAATTAAATAGGTTCTTTAATTTAAAAGACTTAATCTGGAAGTTTAATTTTAAAAATTGGTTAAAGAGCAATTAAAATATGATGATATTTAATTATTTAAATATATACTTAAATTTAAAATATTTAATCTAAAAGTCTAATTTAAGAAGTTGGATTGAAAAAGAATTAAAAGATTAAAGATTTAATATTATTTTCTTATAATTATATAATTAATAATAATTAAATTAGAGTTGCATTATAATAATGAGATTTAATCATCATTATTAATTTAAATGATAAACTATGCTTTAAATAGTGCTTGCACTAATTAATAAAGTGAAGAAAAATAAAATAAAAGAATATTTTAATTAAAAAGTTTTTAAAGTGTGAATGCAATGATAAATAATTAAAGTATATATTATTTAATAAAGTTAGTGGCTTTTACAAATTGAAGGATATAAACCCTAGTTAGGGTTACAATTCTTTATTAGAGGGTTTGTAGTTCATTTGAGGGGCACATAGGTATTGGGGAGAAAATTTTGGAATTGGAGAAAAGTAATTGTTGAAAGTTTTGGAAGGTTTTGATTTGCATGCATTCACAGATTGTCTCAAATTTTAATTGTTATTTTGAGGGAAGGTTTGAAAACTCATTGTTGAATTTTATTAAAAGGTTTATCTACTTTGTATCTTCTTGGGTATTTGCATAAGGCTTAATAATTTATTATATTAATTATTGGATAAAGAATTATGTCATAGATCTTGAAAAGGAAAACCTATTAATCAAGAAAACTTGACTACGAAAAAAATGTTGAAAATCTTAGAAAGTTATTATGGTTATATTTTTTTAAAACCCTTTCTAATATAATGAAAATTTCATTATAGAAAATTGGAAGAAAACAAC
Source organism: Cupressus sempervirens (assembly GCA_028749045.1). NCBI lineage: Eukaryota > Viridiplantae > Streptophyta > Pinopsida > Cupressales > Cupressaceae > Cupressus > Cupressus sempervirens. Next base: position 588,825,896 of record CM053788.1, read on the forward strand.
AAATTGAAAAACTAAGGTTTCAACCTGAAATTTTCCATTAGAATGATTATCATGAATTTTCTAAATAAAGATAAATATTCTTCTATATATAAAATAATTTCATTGCAAAATTTATAGGAAAAGAAAATGATTAATTGAGAGGAAACTATGTTTTAACTAAACTTATACATGCATGTGAAAATAAATATACTAAAGAAAGAAAGAAAAGTATATCATGGTTGCATGATTTGAAAGATCAAAGGCATGCGAAAATACTAATTGAATTTTTATTTTTATTTTATTAAAAATATAATATATTTTTTTGATTTATTTTTTAAAAATAAACTTTTTTTAATGGTTAATTATTAATTTCAAAAATTTAAATTATTTATTCTAAAAAAATAAAAAATACTACTTATTTACAAGTAAGTTGATTTTTACTATTAATTCTTTTTAAACTGTAAGTGGGTTATAACTTGTTATATATTTATTAATGCAAGTGGAGTTATAAGTTAATAAATATATATGTATGAAGTAGTTATATTTTGAGAGAAGTTATAGTGGAGTTCACTATATAATCATCTAGTTATAAATATTAAATATTATGAAAGAACTTATAAATAATTAATTTTAATTTTAATTTTAAGTTTGAGTTATCTCAAGTTGCATTATGAATTAAAGGAAAATTAAATATTAATATTAGATTTAAATAAAAGTCGTATTAATATTTTAGAAATTGAAATTAATATCAATATTTCGATCTAATAATATGTATTTTTGTTATTAATTAAATTATTTATGATTTATAATTATTTAAATTAATAACATGATAATATTGCATGATATTTTACATGCATAAAGAGATTTGACATTTAAATACTTATTAATTTAAATAAGGATATTAGTAGAACAATTTATATTAATACACTATATTCTTATCTTATTTCTAAACACCTCTTTATGACCCAAATTAAACAAGAAAAAATGATGGAATTAAATCATATAGCTGAAAATTATGTATTTTTATTAAATATTCTATTTATAGTCTTGTGATGTTTAATTTCATGATTTTTTCTTTGTGGGTTGTTTGGTTGGCCAAGTGAGGATGTACACCAGAGGCATTATTGAGATTTTTTCATGATAATTTGACTAGATTTCATTATGCATTTTATGATTTAAATTGAGATCTATTTTATGAGATTTCTTTTTATGAGCATTTATGAGAAGTTTAGTTTTGAGAATCAATGTTATTTCCAAGTTGCCTATTAAGGAACCAAATTCGATCATTTTTATTTTTTTGGGATGGGAAAGAAGTGTGGTTTGTGAGTTTTGGGAAGGTAGTCTAGGAGCATGTCTATGAGAGTGGTTTACAATGGAGGTCAGAGTCCAAAGTGGTTACTAGGGTAACTCATTATAGGTTGTGTAAAAAGTGATAACATAATAATTAAAATATCTTCACTAGCCCTTTCCTTAAGATATATTAAAAGGATAAGTTAGAGATGCATCTTGCCCATGCCTTGAGTGCTTGTAGATGCTAAGGATGAAAATGGGATGATACCTAATAAGGGTATGTGTAGGATCATGGTCAACCAAACTATGCTCTTAAGTGGTAATAAAAAATCAGAAAATCAGGATTATGTCAACTTCACGTGCAATTTTCTACTTGTTATTAACTTTATATCAAAAAGTTGAAAGAAAAGAATCTATAGCAAATTGAATCTAGTTTCTAAACTACTAGGACTTATCTCAAAAAAATAAAAAATTGATTGGTCAAAATTTTGAATTTTAATGCAATGTTACAAAAATTTTAAAAACAAAATAAGAAGTAGACGTATGTCTAACCACCTTAATCAAAATCAAATGATAATATTTTTTATTAATATTCTAGATATACGTAGTAGACTCATGCCTAGATGTGACACATATTTTTAGGTATTTTTATTTTAAATAAATGATTAATTTTTTACTTTAGTTTTTTTAGAATAAAAATAATCTCGTGTCTGACCACCTTAACTAATTCCAAACTCTACAAAATTCAATTTTTCAATTTTTTTCCTTATAGTAGAAGAAACATAGAATGTGATGCATCTTTTGGATTTAAAAAATGTTGTACCATTTGAAAGTTATAGTTGTTTTTCAAGTAGTGCGTTAGTCAGCACTTTATATGTAACTCTATTAGAAAATAAGTAATAATTATTTAGTAAACTCATAATTTGACGAACCTTACATTTATGCAAAGATAAGAATATTCTTAAGAAACCCTTTTTGTTTCATCAAATTTTGGTGAAAAAAAAGTCATCAGCTACATGTTTGAAGTAAAAATTACATAAAAATAGGCCAAAAGCACATTTTTTGGATATTTTTAAGTTGACCATATAGGTTTGGTATTAATGTTAGTGTAGTTTTTTATTTTCCTTATTTTGCTAGATTTTTCCTACACTTTTAATAATCTCACTTAGGTTAATAAAGCATGTCTTATTAGGTGAATGGTTGTGAGGTGTCACCTTCCTACATGTGAGCATCCATTAGCTATCTTGAGAAGATACTTTGCTATCTTTAGTTTGATAGATGGTTGCTCCTCATTGGTTGGTGTTGCCACCTCCTCCCTCTTCCTAGCCTATATAAGCATGTTACCTGGCTTGTATTTGTATCTCTTGTTTTTGCATCCTCTTAATGCTATTTTGCTTCTAGCATTTGCATTACTCTCTTGGAGACTAACTCTTTGTTGCTATTTTGATTTTGTATCATTTGCATTCATAGTTTAGATATTTATTCTTTGCACTAGTTTTTTGGGTTATCAATCTTTTTAGATTCTAACATGGTATCAGAGCTTTTTTATATGCAAGAGTAGATTTTTGTTTCCTTATTTGAGAGATTCAGGGTGGGCTAATAAATTTTATTGTAGTTTTTTGAAAAATGAAGTATGCTCTTCTCTTGCATCTTTGGATGATCTTGAGAATCAGAAAAGTTTTGACAAAAGCAATTTTTCTCTACGGTTTCAATCTTAAATCTGACAACCAACTTGCATATTTGGAGTTTTCAATCAGTATTATAGGTTCCAACATGCCATTGATGGACTTAGGAAGCTAATCCAACGTTTGGATGTCATATTTTGGTTGCTAGGGTCGTTTCTTCATTTTTGGAGCCATTTTTTACTGTTAAAGGCATCTGATTTACACTACAGCAACATCTTCTATACATTAGCAAGAAAAATGCTTTCTAGGTTTTGTTTGCAACCCCGAAAAACCATTTAGGTATCTTTTAGATTTTGCATGCAATCTATATATTTTGCAGTATCGAGCAAGAAAAGCTACAACCGTACCCCTCTCCGTTGACAAACACAAATTTGAACACAATTTTCAAATGTCTCGTTCTTGCTCATACGGACTCCAATTTTGATGATTCTTATTATGACCTTAGCTATTTTTTTGTGCTCTATCCACTAGTGGATTTTTTATTTTATTTTCATGCATACATTTTTCAAAAATTGCAACTGTGCACAATTCTCATTTTGAAAACTTTGGAGGATCATAACTTTCTCATACAACCTCATATCGAGGTGATTCTTTTTTTGAAAGTGCATGATTTTTTGAGTAGATCACAGTGGTGCTATTTTTTTCCTTGATTATTGTGCCTAAGTTTCACTTTCAACATATTCTCTTCATGAGGGTTTGTAATGCATTGAAATCAAGACCACTAAGTATTTTTTTCTAGTGGTAGTTGTAAATGCACTAAAATAAAGTGCCAAATCATATTTCTTTTGGGGGGGTTCTTTGATTAAGTAAAAAGTGGGGGCATTTTCATGGCTGGGTTCTCTTCTTTTTAGCATTTCTTCTCTGCATTTCTTCATCATGGATCAAACAAATATGCCCATCCTAACTCCATACAATTACTTTGAGTGGAAATCATGGATGAAAATTCACTTAAGGAAAGTGGGATTAAATAGGATAACTATGGAACTTGAAACTGAACCTGATAAAGATGAAGATAAGCTTAAGTGGTTTGACAAATGTGATGAGGCATATGGAACATTTTGTTTGTCTATTTATCCTGACTTGCTATTTCACATTGAGTCTTTGGATACACCAAATGAAGTATGGACAAAGCTAGAAACACTATTTGGAACACAAGATTCAATGAGGGGTCATATGTTGGAAATTGAATTAATTAGTTTAAGTCCAAAAAATTTCAACACAATCCAAGATTTCTTCACCAAATTGAAATCACTAAGGTTGTAGTTAAAACAATGTGGAATTGAAAAGAAAGATGAACAACTAATTCTTAGTGTTCTCTCTAAGCTAAGTTTAGAATATTCTATGCTTGTCTCTACCTTCTATGCTACTAAGGGTGTACTTGGTACTCAATTCACCATGCCATCTCTAGATGATTTTGCTGTCAATCTCACTCAAGAATAGGACAAGCTAATCCAGATGGGCACTCTTAAGTCCTCTAAGTCGCATGCCTTAGCAACCAACCAAGGCACAAAAGAACAAAAAGGACAATGTAGTAACAACAATAGTAAGGATGAGAAACAAAATAATAGTGAGGAAAAGAAGGATCAGATACCAATTGCTTCAAAAGTAACTATTGATACCTCATCCTCTAAGGGCGATAAGCCTAAGAAAGAAAAGGTTAAATGTGCCTATTGTAAAAGACCCAATCATGATGAACATAAATGTTTGAAGAAAAAAATTGATCACTTGGCATACATTCTTGAGAAGAATAATATTAGTGTTTCTGAGTCTATCAAACAAAGTTCTAATGAAGAGTCTAACAAGGCAAAATAGAACAAGGGAAAAGGAAAGGGTAAGACTCTTACTGTAGTTGCTTCCTCACGATCCACTTGGGTTCTTGATTTAGGTACTTCACACCACATGACTTCATCTAAGGAAGAACTTGCATCCTTGGAGCCATGTACTATTTCTTCTATTTTGATGGGTGATGACACTCCTATTGAGGTGTGTCAGAGAGGATCTGTTGATGTGGGGGATGGCACATTCCATGATGTTCTTTGTGTACCCTCATTATTAACTAATCTCCTATCAATATAATAGATCACTCACACAGGTTTAGGCAAGCGAGTTGAGTTCACTCCTGATTCAGTGGAGATATGTGAGTTGCATAGTGATTATGTAGTTGCAGTTGGGAGAGCAGATCATCAGTCATGACTCTATCTATTTTCGCAATTTGTTCTGGATCCTCCTTCATCTATTTTGCTCACTCACTCTAATGATGTGAGTAAATTATGGCATGAGTGGTTGGCCATCTTAACTTCCACTATTTGTTTTAGCTCAACTAGTAGAGCATGGTCAAAAGGTTGCCTTTGGTTCAATTCTCAGGAGGTTTTTACCAAGGTTGCATTCTTGGTAAGCATCCTAAGGAAAAGTTTGACAAAAGTAAGACATGGAGAGCTTCACAGATACTAGAGTTAGTTCATAGTGATTTGGCTGGTCCATTTCAACATCCTTGTTTCAGTAGGGCCTGATATGTCCTCACATTCATTGATGAACTTTCTCAATATACATGGATGTACTTTCTCAAACAAAAGTCAGAGGTATTTTATCATTTTCAAGACTTCAAAATTTTTGTAGAAAAGCAATCTGGGAAAGCCATCAAGGTTTTGCACACAGACAATGCTGGTGAGTATGTCAACCATTGGTTTGAAAGATTTTGCACTTCAAGGGGGATTGATTTACAACATTCAGTTCCATACAATCCTTAGCAAAATGGTGTTGCAGAATGGAAGAATAGATCCTTGAAGGAAATGGCAAATTGTATGATTCAGTCTGGATCTCTTGCACCATAGTATTGGGTATAAGACATTAAATATGCTTGTTATATCCAGAACCATGTTCCTCACTGAACCTTGAAGGGAGTTACTCCTTTTGAAGCTTCAAATGGTTAGAAACCATCAGTTAAGAACTTTCAAGTTTTTGGCTTCTTTGCATGGGTGCACATTCCTATAGAGAAACATAAGGCCTTGGATCCACAAAGTAGACCTTGCATATTTGTAGGTTATCCTAATGGTGTGAAGGGTTATCAGTTGCTCCACCCTACTACACATGAGTTATTCATTGAGAGGAGTGTTCAGTTTGAGGAGGGATCTTCAAGCTTGCTTTCCATCACTTCTCCAACTCCTTCTACCTTGACATTAGAGTCACTTGGAATACATGACAGATCTTCTGATGAGTTAGATTCACCTGAACAGTCTTCTACCTCTACTTCTGATGCAGAAAGTGATTCAGAGAACTCACCTCCTTCCTCTCCTAGTCATCATTCAGAGGTTAATGATTCCCCTCCAGATTCTTCATCTTCCTATCCACTTTGGGCTAGACAAACCTTGTAGTCTGCAAGTGATTGGGTTGGGGATCCATCAGACACCAGGTGAACTTGTTCACAATTCTAGGATGCTCCACATGTCTTCATTGCTATTGCTTCAGATCCATAGTCATTTCATGAGGCTTTTGGTATTCCTGAGTGGGATACAACTATGCAGGAAGAGTATAGTTCCTTGATGAGGAACCACACTTGGGATCTTGTCCCTCTTCCTAAAGGAAGAAAATTTGTTCGATGTAAGTGGATCTATCAGACAAAATTTGTAGCAGATGGGTCAGTTTACAAACACAAGGCTCACTTGATCGCCAAAGGATTCTCCTAGGTTCCTGGGATTGACTACTCTAAGACTTTTGCACCAATTGCCTAAATGAATTCCATTCAAATTGTTCTTGCCATTTTTGTAGCTAATCGATGGGAAGTACATCAGATGGATGTGAAGAGTGCTTTTCTTCATGGTGACCTTCATGAGGAGATCTACATGGAGTAGCCACAGGGCTTCCTTCAGGATTCTTCACTTGTGTGTTGTCTTTAGAAGTCTCTCTATGACCTCAAACAGGCTCCTCGGGCCTGGTATGCCAAGATGGATTCCTCCCTTCTATCAGTTGGGTTCACTCAGTGCCATTCTGATCCTAATGTCTACATTTTTGCAATAGGGTGATTCACTTCTATTTTTGGTTTTGTATGTTAATGACTTGCTGATCACAAGAAGTTCTTCACCCACCATTAAGGCTGTCAAAGTGGCCCTTTAGAATAGTTTTTTGATGACTAACTTGGGCTTGTTGCATTAATTTCTTGAGATTGAGATCCTTCAGTCTCCTTCTGGGATCACCATCACACACTCTAAGTATGCTCTAGATTTATTCTCAAGGTTTCATATGGCTGACTATAAGCCTACTCTAACTTCCTTCCTTTCTGGAGTCAAACTTGAGGCTCAATGTTCTTCTCCACTTGTTGATGGCACTTTGTAACCCCCAACTTGTTGGGAGTCTCATTTATCTGACTCAAACGAGACCTAACATCTCCTATGTTGTAGGCATGGTCTCTCAATTCATCCAGGAGCCCCATGAGTTGCATTGGAAAGTAGCCAAGCAGATCCTTCACTACATTTAGGGTTCTCATAGTTGTGGGATTCACTACACAACAGGTATTGAGCTTGATTTGGTGGGTTACACAGATTTAGATTGGGCAAGTGATTCTGAGGATTGCAAGTCTACTTCAGGGTATAGCTTCTCACTTAGGTCAGATCTTGTTTGTTGGTCAACCAAAAAGCAGTCTGCTATTGCTCTATCTTCTACTGAGGCTGAGTATTGGGGGGCTATAAATACTGCCACTGAGGCCATTTGGCTTCAACATCTTTTCACTGAGTTTGGTATCTAGATTAGACAGCCATCAGTCATATTTTGTGACAACCAGAGTGCCATTCAAATCTCATAGAATCCATTTCATCATCAATAGACCAAACACATAGAGTTCCACATGCACTACATCCAGGAGCTCATCCATGGTCATGTCATTGACCTTCACTATTGTCTGACTTCCGAGCAAGTTGCTGATATCTTCAATAAACCCTTCATTGAGAGCAACTTCCTTCATTTGTGAGCTTTGTTGGGCGTGCAGGATGCTTCATCTTTTGTGGGGGCCTCTTCCTCTCACTCGGAGAACTAACTTTTTTTGGGGGGTCTCTTTTCTCTCTCTTTTGGGAAATCTTATGTACATGGGTACCTCATCAGACTTGACTTTCCAGGACCCATTTCTACATCCACCTAAGCTTCGCTTATGGGGGGGTGTTAGTGTAGTTTTTTATTTTTCCTATTTTACTAGGTTTTTCCTACACTTTTAATAATCTCACTCAGGTTAATAAAGCATGTCTTATTAGGTGAATGGTTGTGAGGTATCACCTTCCTACATGTGAGCATCCATTAGCTATCTTGGGAAGATACTTTGCTATCTTTAGTTCAATAGATGGTTGCTCCTCATTGGTTGGTGTTGCCACCTCCTCCCTCTTCCTAGCCTATATAAGCATGCTACCTGGCTTGTATTTGCATCTCTTATTTTTGCATCCTCTTAATGCTAATTTTCTTCTATGATTTGCATTACTCTCTTGGAGAATAACTCTGTGTTGCTATTTTGATTTTGTATAATTTTCATTCATAGTTTAGATATTTATTCTTTGCACTAGTTTTCTAGGTTATCAATCTTTTCAGATTCTAACAATTAAAAGATATAGTAGACCTTATAAAGATTTTGATTTTTTTCATTTAGTATCAGGGTGGGTGGGAAAAAAGTTGGAATAGATTTTGAAATGGTTTGAGATATTTTAGAACTATAGATTTTTCACATTGCCACTTTTTGGCACACCATGATCCTGCACATACCCATAAGATGTATGACTAGTTTTTCTTAGCTTCATGAGAGGGTATTTTGGTTCTAAATGTGTCACATTGGGGGTCTAGGGTCTAGAGTGACTAATCTAGGGTAACTCAAAACTTGAGGGTCTGGGGTCTAATGAGAGACTAATCTAGGGTAACTCAAGTGGTTTGACCATGTGATGACACTCCCTAATGTGTAGCCTAAGTCTCCTCTATAGATTTTGGTATTTTTCTCTAGTGGTGTACTTATTGCTGGATGATCTTATTGTGGTTATTTATTCTCATTGATGAAAATTGGTGATTTTTTGGTTATTGTACTTTTGTCATTTGGTACTTCATTTGGGAATGCTTATTCTTTTAGTATTGTATCTTTTGGTTTTGATACTTGATTTATACATGGTATTTTTATGTTGACTTTGGTACATGGTGTTAGTATTGGAATGGGCATCTTTTCAATTTTTTTATCTTGTCTTTATTATTAGTTTGTTACCCTTGAGGTAGATTTGGTTATTAGGATTCATTTCCTAAGATTTTTCTTGTGGTTTGATATTCATTTTTGGATTGCTCATTATCTTCCCTGCAAGGTGGGAGTGGAATCCTAACTAGGTGATCATGTGGCTAGGAGGTAGTGACTTTTGACTATTGGGTTCCTCATAGATTCATAGTTATCAAATGTTCATGGATATAGTTGTACATTTATAGTTCTTGTTCCTATCTAGGATACTTCTATTTATTTAATGTATCTATGTATCATATATCTTAAGATCCTACAACATGTATTGTATATTGAAGTACCTATATTTATTTTTGTTACCATGAAACATGTACAGTAGATGATGATATTTGAATATACTTTATCATATTAGCTATTCTCATTAGATTATATATCTATTGTTTATTTTATGATTATGGAGATTGTAATTGAGAAGTAAACTTATTAATATAACCTTCTTTAAACCTAACTCAAAGTGAAAGAACCCTTCAGGACTGAAATATGCATTGTAATTGCATTCATGTAAATATTATTTTTGTGTATATTGCTTCCACATCTTTACTTTGATGTTGTTTAAACTTTAAAAAAAAATAGTTTACTAAAATTTGCAGCATATTAGATTTATTTCCTTTTGGTTCCTGAGCGAGGCGTTATACTATACATAGAAATGACTAGAAGCTTCTAGTTGGCTAGTCAATTTGCCATTATATTATTATTGTAAGGAAAATAATCTTGTTAATTATGTATTTATTTGCTTAAGATAAAAATTAAGCAACTAGGAAAAACATTGACAGTGTTCTAAATCACAAAATTTTCACCAACCTCACCTCACTTTATTTTTAAATGATGGAATATCATGTGTTTAGCATATTTTCTTATAGTTTTTTGGGAAACAATAATAATTATCAATGATACATAACTAATTTTAATTTTTTTTGTACTAGGATAAATTCACAAATAGTTGTGCAAGTGATAACACACATAATGACCCCTTTAGTACACTTATAGATAATTAGGATACACATATAGGTTAAGGGGACCTAGTGAATCAACTAGACCATTAACTGTGCTATAGCTTACACAATGGGTCCTAATGGGTCTTAATAGGGTGTAATAAGTTCTATTAGGTAATAATGCATCTTATATTAGGTTTTTCCACACATGGAGCCCTTTTGGTACACTTATAGGTAGTTTGGATACATGTTTGGTTTAAGGGAACCTAGTGAGTCAACTAGTTCATTAAGTGATTTATAGCTTACATAATGGGTCCCAATGGGTCTTAATAGGGCATAATACATAAAATTAGGTAACAATTCATGTTATGTCAGGTTTTTCCTCATAGGGACCCCCTTCTGGGTACACTTATAGGTAATTATGATACATGTTTAGCTTAAGGGGACCTAGAGAGTCAACTAGGTCATTAAGTGTGTTATAGGTTGTACAATGGGTTAGAATGAATCTTAATAGGGTGTAATAGGTTCTATTATGATTATATATGATTAGAAAATTAGGGTAAAAGGTACACTTAATAGCCCAAGCACCATGTAGAGTTAACACAATAGAAACAAATGATAGAGAATAACACCAAGGAGAAAAGAACTAACAATGTCTTTATTGATTCATCAAATTATTAGCAAAAATGTGAAGTTATAAGGCCTTTTGGGTTATGGCCAATATAAGACTACAACTTCAAGATCCACAATTTCCACAAATTTTAAATCTAGACTTTCTCCTCTATGATCATTCACATCTCTATCTCAACTCTCTAAGACATGCTTAACCTAAGCCTAAATACCTCCACTTATATACTTGCCAAAATTTCTTACAAAATATTCTAGAGCTTTACATAAGTGAAGGATGACCTCAAAACAATCTACACACATCCTAAGACAAGATCCTTACATTAAATTTATGACCCAAAGTAAATACATAAGTCATCTCACACTAGGAATCAATCATCAAAAAACTCAGTCAAAGAAGGAATCGAGCATCAAAAAACATTAGGTTCACTTGGCACATGAAGGAATACTCGACCACCATAGCACTTAGTCAATATTGGGCATCTCGGTCAATAGAAAACAACTCGACCAATGCTGAAATTGACAATAACTATAGCTCAACAATCACTAGAAATTTAAACTAACTGCAACTCAATATTAATAGATAGAATAAACAAAAATGAGTAGGATAGCAAAGCGATCTAGGATGCTTCTACATCAAATAACTAGGGTTGAAAGAAATTATTCTCCTAAATCATGCAAGTGTCACAACTTGAGTTGAATCCAACTCAAATTGAGAAATCCATGTAGCATATTGATCTAGTATGTTCTTCCACTTCACCAAATATTCATAGTGATATTTTCCTCTTGTTATCTTACCAACTCTCTTATTCAATATCTATTCAACCTCTTCAATCTACTTCTTAGGATAATCATTTAGTATTAGAACTTCATCATCTAATTTGTGATATTTATACAAATCAACAACATTGAATATAGGATATATATCCATGTCGTTAGGTAACTCAACTTCATATGAATTACTACTATCGAACTTCCTCTAAACTCTACAAGGACCAAATTTTTTATTTCTAGCTTACTGTATGCTCCTATAGGAAACCTACCTTTCTTCAAATGATTCATCACCTCATCTCCAAATTCAAAAACATGATGTCTTCTAGAATTGTCTAAATTTTTCTTATACCTCTAGTTACTTTTTTCAAACTTTAACTTCACTTCCTCATGCAAAGACTTTATAAAATCAAAAAATACTTCCCCTTCAACACTTCTCTTCTCCTCACAAACAAAATCCCTCAAATATGATATACCCCTAGATTGCATTCTAGTAACAATCTCAAAAGGTTTTTTCCCAATACTCCTATTCACATAATTTTTATATGGAAACTCAACTTGTACCAATACCATATCCTAATTACTTGTATTATTTTCAACTAAACATCTCAAAAAATTACCCAAGCTTCTATTTGCAACCTTTGCCTATCCATTTGTCTGTGGATGGAATGTAGAGATAAACTTCCAACTCAACATCCATCTTCTTCCACAAAGTCCTCTAGAAATAAGAAAAAAAAATTATAGCTCTGTTAGAGATAATACTTCTTGGCAATCCATGTAATCTAACAATCTCTTTGAATAAAATTTTTGCAACATTCACTACATTTGATGTCTTCTTACATGGTATAAAATGTGCAATTTTGAAAAATCTAGGCACAACAACAAATATGGAATTATACCCTCTTCATGTCATAGATAATAAAAGAACAAAATCCATACTTATGTCACTCCAAGGCTTCTCAGGAACATAAATAGGTGCATACAATCTAGTATTCTAAACTCTTTATAAACTTCCAAACATCCTTATACATCTATAGAAAATAATATTTATCCTTAAGAAAACTCAATGTCTTATGAATTTCAAAATGTCCAACTAATCCACTATAACACTTCTCCATAATCAAAATAACTCTCATAGAACCTCTTGATACACAACTAAATTCCTTTGAACAAAATACCTTATTTAAGGAAATACTCATCATACTTACTCATTTGATCTAATAGATTTTGTACTCTGCACTCTCACTACACCTTAGAAAAATTAGGGTTAGTATCATACAAAACCTTCATCTCATCAAAACCAAGAACTTGAATTGTCATCTATGTCAATAAAGAATATATTTTGCTCAATGCATTTGTGACATAGTTAGTAACCCCAATTTTATGCTTTATCACAAATGTGAAACTTTACAAGTACTCAACCCACTTCATATGCCTTTGATTCAATTAATTTTAACTTCCCAAATACTATAAAGCTTTTTGATTAATATACAAAACAAACTCCTTAGGAATCAAATAATGTATCTATTGGAAATATTCAAGATATGATAGGTTATTGAGAGGGGAGGGGTGAATTATTAACTTCAAAAACTTTAAAGCAATTCAACACTTTAATCATATATACTATTCACCATTCATTTATCTAGTCCACTACATGTACGAGAGATCAAACATTCATAACACATGTACACAGTGATTTGGTGGCCTAGAAACCTTCCAAATAGAAAGTAAAACTGGGGTGGGGATGATACCCAAAAAACTTCATTACTGTAGTATGAAGTTGGCCTATTAAGGCTTACATTGAACACTTCTGGTGATCTGCCCTATTAGGAGCAAAAAGGACTGCTAGGTCCACCTTGTTAGAGGATTTACAAACATACACTGAAGTATGCACTTTATTAGGAGATTTATACAAAGACTATTAAGTCTACCCTGTTAAAGGATTTACAAAACTGATTCACCTATTAGGATGAAATAGTGGATCTACTTACAACATGATTTCTTAATTAGATCCTTGAAGTGTAGATCACCTCTTGTGATTGATGAATCTTTACTGCTCCTTGTAGACCTTGTTGAATACTCTGCTCTGCTGCTGATTCACTTTCATTCTTCTCAAACCATTACATGTCCATTCTTTCACTTGCTCATTCATGTCTTGCAAATGATATAATACATTACATTTATACCATTCCAATAATTATAATTTTAAGGTCGACCAAAACACAAGTGAACAAAATATTACTGAGTCAACCAAATAGTAGAAAACTTGGCTTCTTCAAGCTGACTTAGTGATCTTCTGATACTCAGCATCCACTGCATTACTCGGCATCGTCATGCACTCAGTAGAAGTAGAAGCTTAGTCCATACTAACCACACAACATAGCTTGGAACTTGGTAACCATTGGAGACTTAGTAGATATAGTGTCACTCAGTAAAAATTGGATCCTTCATTTACCTTGATTTCACTCGATAAACACTATACTTCCGTTACTTGGTAAACATTACACTTCCATCACTCGATAAACACTGTGAAGCTCGATGAACACTATAAACTCGATAGACACTACTAGATTACAAATTCACTCAGTAGCTTCATGAATATTTGGTATGAACTACTTAAGTGATGAACCTACAAGGTAACCACTAAATGCTCGGTATACACTGTAGACGCTCGATGTAAACTGTGAAACTCGGTTAACACTGGAATGCTCGGTGGTTATACTGATGTAGATAAGTGTTGTCACTAATTCCAATAATAACTTAATGCCAACAATATCCACTTCTTCAAAGCTTGAAAAATAGCATATAACTCTTGATCATACACAAAATACTTCCTTTTAGCATCATTCAACTTCTTATTAAAGAAATCAACATGTTTTTCTTCTTGACATAACACAACTTCTGTTGGACTACCACTTGCATCAGACTCAACTTTAGAGACCTTATTGAAATTAGCTAAAGCTAATATAGGTAACTCAACAACCTTTTTTTTAGGATCTCAAAACTATTATTAGATTGATGTGTCCACTTAAAATCCTTTTCATCTCCTCTCATAGTATTAGTCATATCATTACGAACAAAACTAAAATTCTTTATAATTTTTTTGTCAAAACTAGTCATACCATGATATGATCTTACCTCACTCACATTCTCAGGTGTATGCCACTCCATAATTTCTTTAACTTTCTTAGGATCCATTCTTAAACCATTACCTGAAATCATAAATTGCGAATACACAATCTCTTCTTGCATAACTAAAGACTTCTTCAAATTAATCAACAACTTCTCCTCTTTCAATCTCTACAACACTTGTCTAATATGCTCAAGATGTCTGTCCTTAGTCTCATTGAATATCAAAATATCATCCAAATCAAAAATCAAAAAATTACCCAAAAATCTTTTGAGAACATCATTAATCAATCTCATGAAAGTACTTGGTGGATTAGTAAAACAAAAAGGCATTACCAACCATTCATATAAATCATCCTTCATCTTGAAAGTAGTCTTCCACTCGTCACCTTCTTCAATTTTGATATGATGATAACCACTCTTCAAATAAATCTTGGTAAAATAATTTTCTCCATGGAAATAATTCATTATGTCATCCATCATCAATATGGGAAACCTATACTTTACTTTTATTGTGTAAATAGCTTTGGTATCAGCACACATTATCCATTATCCAATCTTTTTAGGTTTGAATATAAAAGGTACAACACATGGACTCAAAATTTATCTGATCAAACCTTTATGCAATAACTCTTACACTTTCCTATTAAGTTCTTCATTCTTAGTAGGTGTCAATCTATATGTTTCTTTATTTGGAAAACTAGCTCCAAGAATTAGATCTATACAATGACTTATACTTATTATTGGTGGTAAACCATATCATGTATCTTCTACAATGATCTTCTTGTACTCATTCAACAAGTTTTCTACTTTGGTTGGCACTCCGCTAATAATATCAAATTCTATTTTCACTCAACCTCTACTATTTTCTACTACTCGTTCATTGCTATTTTTTGTTACTCATCCATTACTACCAAAACTTGACCCTCTAGGAATTATAGCAAAATAAACTTGGATCTTTTTCATCTCCTTCTCAAATTGTTTCCCATTTACCATACAAACTCTAGTAGTAGTACAATTTACCTCATCTGGAACTTCAATCAAACAAAAAAAAATTTCTTCACTCCATTCACCCAAAGAGTATATTGATTCACTCAACCATCATGCACAACATCTCTATCATATTGTTAAGGTCTACCCAATAGAATATGACAACAATCCATAGGTATAATATCACACATAACTTCATCAAAGTAGTTTCCAATCTTGAATTTCACAAAACATTACTCACTTACTAATAACTTATTCTCATCCTTGATCCAAGCAACATAATAGGGTTTAGGTTGTCTCAACCTCTGCAACTATAACTTTGTTACCATATCCTCTAATGAAAGATTCACTAAATTGTCACTGTCACTAACCACTTTGCAACATTTCCCTATCATCTTACATCTAGTCTTGAAAATACTTCTCCTTACGACATGTTCCTCATAAATTATTTTATTACACAAATCTTTTCTTAGCATCAAATTTTCTTCAACCTTAGGTCCACTTAGTGAACCTTCAAGATCTTCTTGAATCACAATAGTTCTATTGTAGCATTTTCATTCTCACCAGAGTATTTACACTCAAAGGATCTATGCCCTTCTTTAACACATCTAAAAAAAATTACCACAAAAGCACATCTAAATTAAGAATTACCTCTTCCTTGGTAACAACTAGTACCTCCCTGTTAGAAATTATGAGCTTTCCACTGGGTATTGCCTTTCTCATCACCTTTTCACTCATATTTTCCTTTATCTTGCACAATATTGTTAGATCTAGCACTTTCTCCATATGGTCTATCTCTACCTCTCTGGAATCTACCACCTCTACCTCTCTATCTTTTCTTACATGCTTCTTTGTCAAGATCTCCTTGTTTTTCAAGGCATATTGATATGCTTCTTCCACACTATCCAATTTTACAAAAAATATTTCATCTTGAATCATAGATCTCAATAGATTCAAGTATCTTCCAACTTTCTCAACCTAATTATCTAGATTTGATGTCCAATCTATAGAAATCCTCTATATTCCCCTTCACAGTCATGTCTTTTTGTCTCAAATTTTGCATCCTTCTCAAAAAATGAACTTGGTAATAAGTAGGAAGGAAATTCTTCTTCAGCTTATTTACCATTTTCAACTAGGTTCTGATCTTTTCCTTTCCTCTTATTTATCTACTAGTTTGCACATGCTCCTACCAAAGTGAAGCATGACCTTTCAACCTAGTAATTTTAATCTTCACCTTCCTAGTATTAGAAGTTCTTTCAAACTCAAATAAATTCTCAATATCTGAGATCCAATCCAACACAACATTGATATCCAACTTTCCATCATAAGAAACAACTTCCATATTAGGCTTTGAATGTTCCCTAGACAACACTTTGAATAATCTTTCCTCATCTTGATCTTCCGCGGGTTTAGGATTATAGTTTGGCATCATATCTTCTTTTAGAATGTTTATAATAACTAAGAGTTGGGTGAATGAGTTACTCAAGGTCTATAAGTACCAATTAAATAATATATTCTCTATTAATCCTGTTATAGCTTAATCTCTACAGAATACTAATAAAAGAAAATACTAGTAGTTCACTATCCTATTATAAAAGACTTTGCTAAATGTAAACATGTAAATGCAAAGCACTATAAAACATTCAACATAAGTTTGACACTAGGATTTTATGTTGAAACCCAATTTGGGAAAAACCACTAGCAACATGTCACCACTTTTTAACTTTTTCAAAATGAGCTCTATTTGGAGCCAACCCTATTAAAGGTTTCAATACACACTAATAAATGTGACTTGGTTAGAGGATCTAATCATCCTATTAGGAGTGTCCTTATTATGGAACTTTAATCATTTCATTTAGAATATCACCTTGCTAAAGGATTTACATAGATGTTAAGTCCTTCAATGAGTGTTAGGTCAAACTTTGATTAAAAGGATTTCAATACAAACTATTTACAATGATTAGAAATAAATAGTAGGCTTTGATCTATATGATTTACAACTTACTTTTACAAATTCAGATCGCTATTTGGCTTATGTGTTGATTCATAGATAAGTTTGACTTATCAACTCTATCTCTTAACTCACTTGGCAACCCTTCAAGCAGTGAACCCTCTTCACATCAAACTTAATCCTTCTACTTAGATTCACTTTTTAACTTTGAACAACATTTGTGCAAGAATTCCTTTCTCTTTCTTCACTCTCATACACTCTTCTTTTTCTCATTGATTCCATTCCTCCTTAAATAGGTAATTTTGGCTATGCCTTTTTTCATAATCACTATAGATCTTAGGGTTTATGATTTGATTCATTAGGTTCAATGTATCTGTCCATCCTCTTCTTTTCTAGAAACATCTCTTCAAATTCTTTCATTAGATATTATACCTAATCCTCTCCTTGAATTAAATGATCCAACTCATCAATCTTATCTTTAACATAGTTTCCATATCCTAAGAAATTAACTGAGTCATCTAGGAATCGCAATTCCTCAAACACATTCAAAATACTTTTAGTTGGCAATAACTAAGTTCTAGCACTTAGTCATCACTACATTTCTTGGTCATTGCAGAGCTCAGCATAAATAATATCACTCAGTCAATACTGATGATTGGTCAAGAATAAATTTTCTCAACTTGTACTATGGCTTAGTTGACACTAGCATTACTTGACATTCCTTATTCTTTTAGTCTATTGCTTGGTCAATCTTTACATAAGTAATATATAATGAATTGTTTTGTAAATACTTAAACTTCAATATGATATAAATAATCACTTTGTCTTATCAAAGTCTAACTAATCAAATGTCCATTGTAGCTTCATTTTCATAACTCAACCTTTTGTCTAGGTGCTATTGTTATGAGTAACTTTACAAATCCTCTTCATCAATCAAAATAGATATGATATTTAGATTAGATAGAAACATGTCTCATTAGTAGATTTGACATAAATGATAAATCAACAATTGTTCCAATTGTAGTTTCCAACAACTTCATCATTACTCACATCATCAAGATGGCTCCTCTCTTCTAGGTAGTCTCCACAACATCTAATCCAGCTATAATATATCTCAATATATTTAATATAGAATTATCAACATTTCTTCTACCTTGAACCATTTTCAATAGTTCCTACAAGATTGTAACTATCTACAAGCCATAGATCAAATTCATAGATCTGCCACCCTACAACCAAAATCAATTAGGGTTCTACATAATCCAATCTTCTCAATGATGAACCTAAAGCTCTAATACCACCTGATGTAGGTATGATTAGAAAATTAGGTCCAAAGACACACCTAGCAATCCAAACACCCTGTAAAGTTAAAATGATAGAAGAAAATAACAAAGAATAACATCAAGGAGAGAAGAAACAACAATATATTTATTGATTGATCGAATTTCAGCAAACATTCCCAACTGCAAGTTCTTCTAGGTTACAAATAATATAAGGAGATTACAACTTCAAGATGCATGATATCTACAAATTATAACTCTAAATTTTCTCCTCTATGATCATTCAGATCTTTTTCCCAACTCTTTGAGTCATGCTTAACCTAAGCCTAAACACTTCTACTTATCCTTTCCAAATTGACTTACAAAATATTCTAGAACTTTACAAAAGAGAAGTCCGACCTCAAAATGGCCTTGACACATTCCAAGAAAAGATCCTTATGTTAAATTCAAGATCCAAATTAATTACATAATTTATCTAACACTAGAAACCAACCACAACAAACTCGATCAAAGAAGGAACTAAGCATCAACAAACATTAGGTTAACTCGACACAAGAAGGAACAATCACCCACCATGGTACTCATTCAATATTTGGCATCTCAGACAATATTGAGCAACTTGGCCAACACTAAAGTCAATAGTAACTACAACTCAACAAATAATGGAACTATACATTAGCTAAAACTTGACAAACAATGGAACTCAACATTAACTGCAACTCGACACTAATAGGAAGAATGGACAAAGATGAGTAGGATAGCAAGGAAACTCAAGATACTCTTGAATAATATAGGTAATAGTCCATCTTATATTTGGTTTTTCCATCTAGGGACCCCTTTTGGTACACTTGTAGGTAATTAAGATACATATTTGGCTTAAGAGGACCTAGTGACTCAACTAGGCCATTATGTGTGTTATAGCTTACATAATGGGTCCTAATGACCTAGTAACTCAACTAGGTCATTATTTGTGTCATTCATTTACATGTATGTATAATATAGATAGATCTTAATATAAATTTGAAACTAATTTCAAGATATTCCAAAATTTAAAAACAAATTCAAAATAGTGTAAGCTCATTTCAAAACAATAAAATCTTGACAAGAAATAATCTATACTCATTGAATCATCAAAGTCACATGGACTCATTCATGTCATGCACATGTATACAATTTATCTCTATATAAATTAATATAGTTCAAAATAATGTAAATTCATTTCAAAACAAATAACTCATCATGAAATAATATTGCCACTGAACCAGCAAAACCACATGAATTCACTTCAAATTTAGCTTCAATTTTCAATATAATCTAGAGATCTACATAAATAAATCCAGATAGTCTTTAGTTCTTCATACATATATTCTAAATCATCCCTATCTTTTATGATCTCCAAAAAAGATTCATTCTTTTCAATAGAAAACTTCCACTGTTTCTTTCCATTTCCTCTTCTTGGCACTATATTAAATTTCAATTTTGTTGCTTTGAACAATTGATTATAATGTAGAATATTTTTTCCACATATGTATTTAATAAATTGAACTCCATTTTTTTGGTACCTCTACTTATTATTGTCTATTAGTGTTAAACACTTAGTCATTTACAAGGCAGAGTTAGATGATTATCATTGTGACCAAGCTACTCAATATAGGCCAAGCCATGTACATAAGTATGTGTGCACTGTACTCTATAGGAGCTAAGTAAGTGTGTGGTCACTAAGTATTTTCTATACAAGTTGAGATTAAAACCTACCAAGAAATTGAAGCATATAAGTGTCGAGTTACATAGTACGCATTGAACACAATACAAACTGAGAAACAACAATGCATAGTATTACAAAATAGTGAGTTCCAAGCAATGAAAAGTATACATAAAAGTTAGCAATGATACAGATTTTGAGGTAAATCATTTTTCAATCAGACATGGAAGGAATATATAATATTTTTAGAGATTGTTACAGAGAGTTTTACACATTTATGATGTGGATCATAGATCCCTATTTTGTGATCAATGATTCAAATGAACAGGGAAAATATGGAAGAATCTAGAATACTCTTTATAAAACCCTTTAAATAGAGAATATTTTAACCTAGATCACATGATGAGGATAGAAAATGAAAATAGATTGCATGAGGAAGGAAGTATATGCAAATGGTAAAGTGAAGGATTGAGATCAGATTAGAAGTTAGAGGAAGTGTTCCATTATCTACTAGTAGAGCAAGTAACCTAATCAAAGTAGTGAAGGGGAAGAAAAGTTTTATCAAATCAGAAGGAAGGATCAATTTGCAAAGAGAAGACACAAGATCATCATATAGAACATACTAAGAGTCAAGTACTAAATTAGTTCTAATCAACTTGAATTAGGGTAAATCTCATAATAGAGTGGTCTTAACGAATCTTTGTAAATCTCCTAACAAAGCCCTTACTTTATTGTAAGTGTTAAATCCTCTAACAAGGTGGGACCTAGTAGTATCAAATGCTTTTAATAGGCCAAACCCCTCATAGGGTAAATCATATTTTGTGATCAAACATTGTAACCCTAACAAGTTAACTTTATTACTATAGTAGTGAAGATTTGTGTGTCATCCCCCCCCCCCCCCCCCCCCAACTCAGTATCTTTTTATCCTATTTATAACTCCATCAATCAACAAATAGTATTAGAGCATCATCTCTCTAATAAAATCTTAATCACTTGGAGATTATATCTTTGAGATGGAGGCTTTCAAACTAGACAAGGTTATTGATAATCAGGTGATTGACACCTAGATCATGCTATAAAAACTTGAGAAAGTAAGACAAGATCTAAAGAAATTCCTAAAAAGAAGAAACAAATTTGTTATCTAGGATAAATAATTTTCCTATGAAGAAGTCGAGACTAAAGGACTGTTTAAACTAATCAATCCAAATGCCAAAGCACCTATAGATCTAATTGAATAGATCAAACCCATAAATAAAGAAATAATAGGATTGAAAAGAGAACATGAAATACAATCTGTAAGATTATGTGAGTTGATCAATAAAAAGAAGAAAGATGAAGAATACATGACTATGGCTAAGGAAGACAAAAGAGTAATGGTTACCAGAATTGAATAAAGGATATTAGATGTACAAAAACTCACCAACACTCAATTAAACATGATGAATCAACTGATGCTTGAAAATTAGGAATTGAATCATAAGGATTTGGAAATAGAAAATATCAAATCACAGAAGGACATACTAAAGAATGAAATAAAAAATGAGAAAGAATCTATGGAGAAATTCAACAAACCAAAAAAAGCAATGAAATAATTTGAAGAATTTATGAAATCATAAAGTAGAACTAATGGGCAGGACATTCATATACTGAGCAAGGAGAATCATCCAGGAATGGATAACTATGGAGTGTAAAGTCAAAGGATAAACCAACATGCTATCATTGTGGAAAAATTGTTCATACTACAAACATTTGTCAAAACAGACATGGTATGTAAAATCCTAAACCTAAATTTATTGGTTACTATATTTATTACAAGAAACAAGGGAATCAAATACATGATTGTAGGTCAAGAATGAGGAATGCATCTACAATAGCTAGATTTGAAGGAAAAATCTATAACTGTCAAAAGTATGGGCATGAAGCATATGAATGCAAATCTTAGACAAAACCTTATTTGAAAAATTAGAAGAAAAATTATATGCCAAACAATGCATGTTCCAAAAGTCACAAGTTTGGACATATAAGAAAGAATTGTAGGACTCAAGTACAATCAACAAATCAAACACAAGATAAAGGTAAAGGTAAAGTAGAGATTGAACAAAAAAAGAAGGAGATGAGTGAAAAATTGAAAAATAAAGAAGAAGATGGAAATAATTAAGAAAATGGAGTTAAGGTCACCCAATCCAACTTAGAAGGTGATCATGTCATCTCAAACTAAGATAGAAAGGTATGTATGGAGTTGTATATTTAATTAATATGTCATAAATTAGTTCCTTACATGAAATTTGCCAATGTTCATATTTGCATATATGAAGATGGATAAGAATAGATTTGTGAAAGGATGTCAATGAACATTAAAAATTATCTATGTTGATCGAACATTGCAACATGGACCAAGGAGTTTAGAAGCAAACTAGTCTATAGGCTAACTGATATGGAAGAGACCAAGCTAAAAAGTAAAGACCTATTTCAATGGCACAAAAGTTGACCGAGATAGATGGCTTCCACCTACCTAAGTACACAACATTAATGGAATCCTTGAATTGATTAAAAGAAGGTATACATAAAAATGTGGAGACATTATATCGCACCTTGCATATAGATTTCAAGAGCATAGAGAAATCTAGTAATTTGAGTAGCTAGGAAAAGATTTCAAGAGTAATTTGGACAAGAAGCTTGAACAAAATGAAGATCTAAACTATGCTGAGTAATCCAAAGGAGAAAGAAAATATTTTAAACCCAAAAAAAGAAAATGGTAGCTTCATGTACCACAAGAACGAGCCAAGAGGTTAGTAAAATCCAATTGGTGAAGAGTGACACTTGTCCTCCACCAAAGTTTCATGTTATTCTAGAAATATTAATAAAAGAAGATTTAATGGGTGTGTTATCCCCCATACCACCAAAATTTATTATGATCCATGATGTGAGGAGCTATCATATGTGTAAGATTAGAGAAGTGGGAGATTATGAGATAAGAGAAGCATACACGAAGTTATGAGATGCATGAATCTTGATGGATGAATTTAAAGTTGTTGAAAGGAAAGGGTTAACTTGTGCCCCATAATTTCCAAGGAATTTCAAGAATGAATGGATTAAAATTGTTTTGAGAAGAATCCATGATATGAAGTTCTAGTTAAAGAATGAACCCATGGAAATCACAAAGAAAATGATTCACAACGTTATGGACTATCCAACCCTAGATAAAAAGAAAACCATGTGATACCTAATTAGAGAGGAAGTTGAGGCAAACATAGGTACTAAGTGGAATGGATGAGGTTTCTCCATTACAAATATTTCTTATCCAATAATCAAATTTTCTATGAGGGTTACAGCTCACAAATTTTACTAGTCAAGAAAATTGAGTAGTGTGTCATGTATGAAAAGTCTTTATTAAATATTTTATCTAGAATACATAAAGTGATGGGGAGCGAGGCGGGTGTGGTGAACTAGAAAATATGGACTCAAAAATTTAGGAGGGAATGGGGCATGATCAATTAGATCTAGAGATCAAGCAGGGATAACTTTGGACCTTGAAAAGGGGAACAATCCTAATGAAGGTGGGATAACAGAGGATCAGGGGAGGGGGTGGTCCTAGGTCTATTGTTCTTCCAGCAAAAAAGTGGTCCATTTTTTTTTGGTATCAAGCCATCAGATAAGTCCTCCTTTCCACCGGT
The DNA here is from genome assembly GCA_028749045.1 of Cupressus sempervirens. Lineage (NCBI taxonomy): Eukaryota > Viridiplantae > Streptophyta > Pinopsida > Cupressales > Cupressaceae > Cupressus > Cupressus sempervirens. Next base: position 588,850,150 of record CM053788.1, read on the forward strand.
TAAGAATATTTCTTCTAATAAGAAAGGTACATTAACATTGGAGATCCCAAATCAAATCATACATAGAAATATCTTTAGAATGGATTTGACTCTGGTGGGAAGGTTTTTAGGAGCCAAGCCCAATATCGAGGTTGTTCATGCCATTGTTCAAAAGAAATGGGTTTTGAAAGGCCAAGTGAACATCATTTCTATGGCTAAAGGATGTTTATCCTTTAGCTTTTCTTGTGAAGAAGATAAATGTGAGATGCTATGAAATGGTCCCTCAGTTGTGGGTAAACATACCTTGATACTACATAAATGGTCACCAAATATGAATTTTCATGATGAATCTATGATTCAAGAACCCATATGGATTAGATTGTCTGAGTTACCTCTAGAGTTTTGGGTGGACGATATGTTTTAAGGTGTTACTAATGCTTTTGGTGAACTTCTTTATATGGACCCATTTATAGTTTCTAGAAGAAGATTGACTTATGCCAAAATTTGTGTGGGAGTTCTTCAAGGAATGGATATGCCAATGGTTATTTCACTCAAATAAAATGATGTGGTAGAAGCTATGCAATGCTACTCTATGGAAGGAAATAAACAAGAAGGAAATGGTATTGGGAAGGGGAATTTGGTGTCTAAAGTTTATGAATACGTTGAATCAACCCAACAAGATGAGAGTGCTAATGTGGAGAACTAGGAATGAGTGCCTTTGGATCATAAAAAGGAAGATGAGGATACCATGATGGAACCACAAAGAGGTGTGGGAAGTCTTAAAAAAGTGGATGAAGAAGTGGATGGTGAGATTTAGATTGAAGATGTTAACAATGACGATTGTGATTCACATGAGAAACAAGATTGTATCATTATAAGGAAGGGAACTCAAAGTTTGGTTAAACCTCTTTTAGATGTTATGGCTATAGAGAGTAATCAAAAGTGGGGGGATGCCACATACATCTCCAAAGCCTTATAGTGGGAGGATGATGAATTTGGTGTAGACTGGATGAAAGTGGGGGCTGTAAAAACCACAAAATCAAAAAAGAAAAATGTGCTTTCATCTTCTAAAAAGAATAAAGAGAATGTTGTATTGAAAAATAGGAGTAATATGATAGGGGATTTCCTCAACACCCCATCTAGAAAGAGCATTAAAAAAGGTTATCTTAAGAGTAACAAAGCTAGGGACTTTTGTTTGCCTCCAACACCATCTTAGATAGGTATCAACACTAGAGATGTTGGTCTATCTTGTACTTCTATAGGAAGACCCTCTAATGTGCAGAGAAGAATAGTGGAGACTAATAAGAATATAATGGATGGTAGTTAGAGGTCTATCTTAGATTCAAAATCCTTCCATAAAAAATGAATTTTATATCATGGAATATCAGAAGATTAAATAATCCTCATAATCAAGATATAGTGAAAAATATGATTAGGGATAACAAGCTGGATATTATTATTATTCAAGAAACAAAAATGTTAAAGGATAAAGTTGAAGGTCTTTTAGTTTTTTGGGAGGTAAGGTTATTGGGAGTGATTTGGATTGGGCCTTAGGTGGTATGGAAGTTTATTTGAATCATAGATATATCAATGGGGAATTTATCTCTCAAAATAGAAATATGATGAACATTAGATTTACCAATTCTAAATATGGTTCTTCTTGGGTTCTTACTAATGTTCATGCCCCCGATTCTAAATGGGGTAGAAAAGCACTTTGGGAAGCCCTTACTAATTAGAGAAAACATTTTGTGAATGAAAACTAGATCATTGTGGGGGATTTTAATACCCCTCTAAAAGAAAACAAGAGGATGGGAGGAAGTCAGACTAACTTGGATAATAGATTGGAGTTGATGGATTTTGTTGATAGTCATCCCTTGCATGACATGGATTTTTATAGGGTTGATTATACTTGGACCAATAAAAGATTTGGGAAGGACCTTATCCATGTTAGTTGGATAGAGCCTGTATTAGTAGTGACTAGTTTTTGCTTTATAAATGTTATCTTTCTACTCAAGTTTGAATTTGATCGGATCACTACCCCATTTTTCCTTGTGGGTGACCCCTTAACCTGTAAGAAGAATTATCCCTTTAGGTTTGAAAAAATGTGGACTGTTCATCTAGGGTAGGAAAATCTTGTCAAGGATTGGTGTAGTATTCAAGTGGAGGACACAACCATGTTCAAAGTTGCTAATAAGTTGAAAAATGTTTTAAAAATATCAAAAGATGGAATAAGGATACCTTTGGGAACATTTTTGACAATAAGAGGAAGGTTTTAGAGGAACTTTAAGAAATTCAAGATAGTATTCAAGTAGAAGGTTATGGGATAGTTTCTAGGGAGCAGGAGAGCATGAAATTGACTAAGATGCATGATATTTTCACAAAGGAGGAGATGTATTGGAGACAATGGTCTAGAAAAGTTTTTTTGAAGGAAGGGGAGAAAAACACTAAGTATTTCCACATGACTACCTTGAAGCATAGAATGGTTAATATAATATCTAGAATTATTGCTAATGGAGTTCCTATTGAGGATGAGGAGATTATAAAAAGGGAAGCTATGGGTTTTTTCAGTAATCTACTAAAAGATGATCCCAATCTGGATAAGGATAAGTAGAAAATGTTTTTTGATTGTATCCCAAAATTTATTCCAGAGGATCAAAATAAAGTCCTCACTATTATTCCATCTAATGATGAAATTACCAAGGTTGTCTTCTCCTTTGATGGTGACAAGGCTCCTAGTCCATATCAGTTCTATTTCTTATTTTTACATAAGTATTGGTGTATCATCCAAGAAGATGTTTGTAATGGGGTTAAGGAGTTCTTTGGATCAAGGAAAACTCTCAAGGAGTTGAATGGTACTTTGCTCACTTTGATTCCTAAAAACCCTTTTGCTAATTGCTTGGATTAGTTTAGACCAATCAGTCTTTGTAACTCTTTTTATAAAGTTATTTTTATAGTTCTAATGCTCATAATTTTATCTTTTCTTCCTAATTTGATTTCAAGAGAGTAGAATGGGTTTGTTCTTGGTAGGCATATTTTGCATTCTATCATCTCAATGCATGAGAATATTCATTCAATTATTATGTCCAAGAGAGAGGGGTTCCTTCTTAAACTTGATTTATCTAAAGCATGTGATAGGGTGAATTGGGATTTTTTACAAAGAAAGCTGGAAGCTTTTGGTTTTAATAAGAGATTTTTGGAGTTGGTCCTTATGTTGGTTTCCACTACCACCTTCTTTGTTCTTACTAATGGTTCTCCAACTACTTTTTTCTAAGCTTCTTGTGGGTTGAGGCAAGGGGATCCTCTTTTGCCTATCCTCCTCATTCTCATCACTAAATGTTTAGGTAGATTTGTGGAGAAAATAGTGTTTGTGGGGGATTTTGTTGGGCTTAGACCTTTTTCTAATGATGTGACTTGCTCCCATCAGTAATTTGTGGATGATTCTATTGTGATGGGAGAAGCTTCTATTAGGAATGCAAGGAACATCAAGAAATATATTGAGGATTGTGGGCATGCCTCTGGCCAAATTATCAATTGGAATAAAAGTGTGATATATTTCATCAATGTTAATGATAATAGGTAGAATAAAATTAAAAGAATGATTGGCTATAAGATTGGTACCCTGCCAAGCTCTTATCTTGGTTTACCTCTTTGGCTTGACTGAACTAAGATTTTTTTGAGTTCATTGATTGATAAAATCCATTCTAAGTTAGCTAGTTGGAAAGGTTCCCTACTTAGCCAGGCTGGTAAGGTTATTGTTCTCAAATCCACCTTACAAAATGTTTCACTATATACTTTGAGTGTTTTTAAGATCTCTAGAAAGTTTTCATTGGCAATTAATAAAATTTAGAAAGTTTTGTTATGGACGGGAATGGAAAAGAAGAAAATATTGGCTTTGATTGTATGGGAGAAAGTATGCATGCCTATCAATAAAGGACGCCTTGGTATTAGAAGGGTTTCTTCTATGAATGATTTTTTTCTTACCAATCTTATATGGAGATGACATAAAGAGGAGGGAGAATGGAGAGATATTTGGAATGATAAATATAATAGGGAGAATCAAGATCATAAATGCTTCCTTAGTAATGAGACTTTACAAGGGGGGTCAATGATTTGGAAACACACACAGAAAAATAAGTAGATTATCAATAAATCGGTCAAATGGAAGCTGGGAAATGGGAGGACTATTCTTTATTGGGACGATATTTGGATTCTTCATCATCTTAGTTAAGATCAAAGATGAACTAGCTTTATGGAATAGTGAAAGAATTTCTTTAGGATTTTTGTTGAGGACTATTTAGGGGAGAATAATTAGGTAAACCTCAATAAAGTGGATAATAAACTTAACGATCTCAACAAAATTTTGAATGCTATCTTTTTAAGCCAAGAGGAAGATGCTTTGATATTGAAATATAATCCGAATGGGTTATTTTTTGTTTCTTCAATGTATGCTAATGTTGCTGAAAAACATCAAGAGCCTTGCTAGGAAAAAGCTTGGTTTAAATGTATGAAACCCAAAGTTAACATATTTTTTAGGAATGAAATGATAGGGTGTTTAGGGGTAAGGAAACTAATTCAGGCTAGTTGTTCCACAAGATAAAGAATATGGTGACAGAGAATATCAAATCTCATGGAAAAGGGCACTAACCTCAAAATGCTTTGGAAGAATTAGTCTTGTAGAAGTAGAATTTGGATGGTCTTATTCTTGTTACAAAATGGTCTTAACCTCAATTATTTTGCAAGATGGGACTGTACTCCTAAGGATTGGTGTAAGATTAACTTTGATGGGGCTTCAAAGGGCAACCCAAGAATAGCGAGTTGTGGTGTCATCATTAGGAATATGAATGGGGATAGAATGGGTGGCATGGCCATTCCTATTTGGGTTCAAACTAATCATGTGGTGGAAGCAAGTGCAACCCTCTATGGTCTTAACTATGCCAATAATTTGAATTTGAATAAGATCTGGCTTGAGGGGGACTCCCTTAATATAACAAATTTCCTTAATCAAGTTAATAATCCTTCTTGGACTATTAATGATATTATAGGAAAATCCATTGATATTATCAATTCCTTCAAAAATTGCATAGTCACTCACAACTATAGAAAAACTAATCAATTTGCTAACTGGACTACTAATATGGCATGCAAAAGTGATTAAAAGTTAATTTGGAATCAAAGTGATATTATTCCTATCTAGGGGCTTTTATTGATTGAGCATGACAAAGCTAGAAGTAAACAAAAAAGTTCCATTAATGATGACTATTCCATCAAGGATTAATAATGATATGGGCATGATTGGGAAGTGATGGGTTACTATGAGATGAATAATGTATTGTCATTCATTACCACATGGATTGAGGGTCTTTTTTCCCACTAAAATCCTTGGCTATGATTTCAACTCTCATATTTTATTGTAGTGGGTTTTTTTGAGAAGTGAGAGCCCTTTTTTTAGTGTGAAGAAGATGGGAGGAAGGAGAAAGAGAATTGAACTCGTGAGCTGCAAAGAATGGAAAAAGAAGAGTGAGATTTGGGACATTCTAGGATACGGGAAATTTATGGGATTTATGCAGAAATTGAAAGGTAGCAACCCTACCATTACCTAAAAATTTGTCAAAAATTGGAAAGATGAGAGTATATTGGTGGGTATTTAGGGGATGGAGGCTACTAAAGATATTATTGTTGAAGCAACATATCTTGTCACTAAGGGTATTAACATCTACTAGGAGAGCAAGCTTTCAGATCAGGTGGTTGAAGAGTTTGCGAAAATATCTAGGGAGTGCAATAGGCTAGTGAAAATTGGTAATTCATATTTTTAGTGCTTGCTCCATTTCTCACCCTTGGAGACTTTTTATGTTTGTGGTGATTGAGTATCTTACTTTAGATGTCCACTTTACTAAGATATATGGACACCATTTCATGTTTGTTAACAATTTCAAGCATAGGGTTAAGCTAAATTTACCCTTCTAGCTTAGAAACATCTTTGGGTAACACTATTTTATCCATTGAAAATGTTCCTTAGGGTGATCATGCTTGTCATGAGGGGATAATGGTTCTACTTATGAACCTTTTGAAATAAAAAAAGTGGATTGACCTAACAAAGAAAGAAATCTTTAGATTGTGAGAAGGAGGGAAGTGAAACGAAAGAGGAATTTTATGAGGATACAAAGGATGAGAATGCTAAGGTTGGATGAAGAAGAAAAAGAAATGAAATCTAGGGAGCTCATCTAGGAAAAAATGAAAGATATGGAGATTGATTCTGAACAAGACATTGATTCTAAAGAGGAGTCGGAAGAGGGTATTGATAAGAGAGAAATATCAAGAAAGGTTTTAAGAAACAAGGGGAAGAATGTTGAAGGGATTATGTCCCCTCTAATGATGTACTCCTAATTAAGAGGGTGGAGACAAAAAGCAAAAAAGTGCTTGCTCAGGATTTGGATGCTGATAAAGGACTTAAGGAGACTAAGTTGGTTAGGAAAAAATAGGGGGGAATGTGGATTACCTTGTGCATAACAAGGATCTGGAAAACCAAGGCTTTTTGGAGGGAATATGTGGTAACCCAGATATTATGATGAAGGATATTGGCAACTTAAAGAAGCAAATGCAGGACATCTCAAGGGACTTTGATCAACTCAACATGATGGCTAGGGTAGAGAGAATGTTGGGTTAACACATTGACAGACTAACATTATAGACAATGCTAAAGAGGTAAAGAATTTTATGAAATGTGTTCCACCATTTGAAGCCAAGAATAGAAACTTAGATTAGCTGGGCAATGCCATTTGAATGTTAGAAAGAATAGTCCACTAGGATAACTAAGGGAGGGTAAGGTGAATCAGTTATCGAACAATTAAAACAATTATCTTCTTCAGACAAACTTAACCATTCAACCAAAGTAAATAAAAACCATACAAAGATGCACATAAACAATTACACCAGATATGTTGACTAGGGAAATATTGATCAAAGGGAAAACCCCGGTGGGAATGATGCCCACAAGATGATGTATTAATATGAATATTCCTTGTTAGAGGATGGACCCTATTAGGAGTCTGTTACAATATTTAGTACAATGAGTCCTTGTTAGGAGACTTTGAATCCCTATTAGGAGTTGTAGTAAAATGTATGCAAGAAGAGCCCACTAGCCAAACATGCAATTTCAACTATAGGAAGAGTTGACTACTCAAATAAGTAATTTTCTATTAATTCCTTCTTTCCTTGTTCTTTCCTTTGTCCTATCAGCTAGACCAATCACTATCATATCATGTAGACTAGGTCATGAACCTCGAATCCAAATATCAAACCTCAGCTCACTCAAAAAAACCTCAGCAATGAAGTTACCTTCACTTCTACACTACTCTTCTCAACTTCACATTCCATAACCTCAAGTGGTTATCATGCTCAACTAGCCATCCATATCAATCTTGATCTTTTCGATATTCATCATGCTAGATACTAAAAAATACATCAAATATGCTATCTTGACATCAATGAAAAAATCAGTCATGAATGTAACATATCATCATCAAACCAATATTCCAACAATCTCTCCAATCTTCCAAAAATCTCCCCCTTTGGCATTGATGGCGACATAGATGAAAAACATCTAGTTCCAAGAATACCAAAAAGAAAATAAACAAGATTTAAATCAAATCTTGCTTCATGCTTCATTTACCTCAATGGTTCTCCCCCATTATTAATACCAGAATGTTGTACTTATGTTAAACATATTCTTACCATAATGTGTTCATGTAATACTTCTCCCCATAGTATGATGTTTTACATGCCAAACCTCTCCCCCATTGACATCAATGTCAAAGGTTTCAACAACCAACATCTCTACATCAAACTCTGCAACAACTTGCTATCCCAAGTGTCAAAAGACACTATCTAAAAAATGGTTTCCTACCACAATTGTTATCTATCTCTCTATACCACTCTTATAGTTTTTGGAATGCAGGTTTAAGTAACTATCAAGGAATTCATTGTGCAGTGTTTTAATGACTTCTATAGTCAATTGTGTGAAGAGTTAAGAAGACAATTCAAAATATTAGAACAATGTCAGTCAGCTCAAACTTTGTCATATCTTGTAGCAACCAAGCTAGGTCAAAGAAACAAGGCCATAATTTAACTTCTTTGAGTAAGATGGGTAGTTTTGAAATTAGGATTTCATAAGCAAGACAAAATTTACAATGGCTTAGCCTAAACTCAAAATTCTAGCAAGAACTCTTATTTCTGTCATAGATTTCATCTTCAAAACAATTGTTCTTGCCCAATTTTGATGTAGCTATAAGAGTTTCATCTTTTGAGAATGTTCAAGCAAAGTCATATTCTTCATTAGGGCCTAAGGAGCTCAAGAAAGTTATGGCAAGAGTTAGTGATGGCCATACAAGACCAAGTGAGCCAACTCAATTGCTGACTAAGAAAAGTTCATCTGATTGTAATCTCCCAACTCAACCAAGGGTGCTAGTGAATAGTGGATATGTAGATCTTACCAGAAAAATGGATGATGATCACTGAGAAATTTTGGCAGCCATAAAGGATTCTAACAATGCAAGAAGTCTCACATGCTCAATAACATTTTGGAAGGAAATGGAACATTACTTCAAGTGTTTTACACAAGATGATATTGATTACATGAAGAAGAAAGTTAAATTTGCTTCTGATGAAATAAAAGGAGCCTCACACTAGCAGACCATGGAAAGGAAAGGAGCATCCATTCACTAGAGGCCCTGATTGAAGAAGGAAACACATATTTGGAAGAGTTTGTTTTGAAACAATCTTGAGAATTGTAAAAGGAAGGAAATGCATGAGTAGTACATAAATTAATAGAGAAATCTATAGCAAGATCCTCTACCTTCACCCCCACGTTGATAGAAAAGAGAAAGCTGCAATCAAATAGATGACACTTGTTGCTACCAAGAAGAAGAATGACAACTAGATGGGATCCACATTGGCTTGCATAAAAAGGTGAGGGAATCCATAATAGAGAAGTAGTAAACATTACAGGACAGCATAAAAGAATAGAGTAACACCCATATAAATAAGGAGCAATCCACAATAAGAAAAGCCCACATTGGACAAGAAGGCAATAGTCAAAGGCTATGGCTAGGACTTCTGTTGAGTAGTAAGGATTATCTTGTTTGAAGGCAAGAACAAACATCTAGACTAAATAGATCAAATTTTTTCCCTCCTCCTTCAAACATAGCAACTCTACATCTTTGCATTCAAACAAAATTACTCAAAACATTTCCAATTTTTGTAACTTTTTTGGTTAAGTTTGTAAGATGTTTGAAAGCATGGAAATAGATAAAGAGATGATCACTCAATGTTTTAATCTTTTCAAGACAAGCCTATTCCTTCTTAGGTGAATAAAGTAGAATGACACCTAGAATAAAGAGCGACATCTATTTGTTAGCATCCCAATGGTAAAGTTGTTTCTATTGGACATAATGTTGGAACCATTTCATTACACGATGTTGATAATGGAAAGATGATGAAACAAGGGATCATTGAACATAAAGAAGAAAAAGTTTTTGGAATGAACTCGTGACTTGCTACACATGGCCAAAAAATGTTTAAGAAGACTCGTGATCATTTCTTGTTCCTTTGAAGTCAAAGCAGCATACAAGTTGATGCCAAGTCCCATTCCACTTTGTCTATTATAAGACTTTGGGAGCATAGAGATGAGCAGACAAGAACAGTTTCAAATAATTATCCCACATTGGCAAAATGGGGAAGTTTTTAAATGTTTAAATATAATCCCATACCATATGTAAGTTTTCTTCAAGACAACTAGCTTTTGTTGAAGGTAGCTACTCATGCATGGGTCCCAGTTGGCTAGATGGAGACAAGACAAATTTTGGATGAGCATGCAAAATGAAAAAGTTAATGAAAAAGGTTGCTGCAAAAGTTACAAATGGTGTTGGAAAAGTTGAAGTGTTTGGTGGTTGCCATGTCACCATCAAAAAATGGGAGGGTCTCACTAGTAGCGACATGGTGACCTCCTGAAAAGTGGAGACTCTAGCAAGTGACCCACCGAAAAACTTGAAACCTAACGAAGGAAGATGTGGGTCCTGCCTAGATGCAGACAATGAACCAAAAATTGACAAGTGGCAGCCAACTAATGTAAACAGAATAACTTAGCGATGATGTGTAGTTTTGGACCAATCTGTAGTGCCTGCCCCTAGTTTGCATTTCTATTATCATTATTGATCTCTTTTAGGCCAGTTTTACGCCTATGATTAGTAGCATTACTTTGAGTTTATCAGTTATTGTTTCAGACTCAGTTGATTTTTATGATGAGATTATTTGGTACTCTATATTTCATGTATGTATGATGATTATTCAGTATTTTCAGTTATCGATGATGATTAGTTAAATGGTTTATTATCACATGTGCTTTCTTATGGACACTTACCCCATACTGCATGTGTATGGTGTGCGTGTTTGTTTTCTTTATGTATGGTGTTTCTGATGTGGTTAAGGAAGGGAGTTGTAGTCACCTGCTTGTCGGGATCTACACGATGCACCACTTCCTGCCATTGCCTTTTTAGCTTAGAATATTGTGTCTGTACATGCATGGATTTTATGCAGGTTGTAGGTACCGGGTATCGACTTCCTTGAATTGCCAGGATGAGCGTACCCTATCGCATTATCTCAATGGTAAGAGAGGGGAGATAAATTCTTGAGTCCAAATCCTAACCCTTTAAGCCATTTGTCTTAATTGAAAATTAGGACAAGTATCTGAGTCAATACACTCTGAATGCATCGAATGATGTTAATTCGTGATTCTAACCCTTTTGTTTGATTTGGTATGTGTTTTGTTATAATGGGTTTTCGTATGTTGCTTTATGAGTCTTTGGTGAAATTTTCTATTAATTAAGTCTAATTAAAAGATTAATTAATGATTTAATTTAATGGAAAATTATTATGATATTTTAATATTTAATTTTATTTAAATAATTGAGAAATTAATTAAATAAAAAGAATTAAATTTTGGAGATAAAAGTTTTAAATATAAATTTAGAACGTGATAATATTTAGTTAATTTAATAATAATATATTTAGAGTTCATTTTTAAGTAAATGCTAAATATTATTATTATTTGAGTTAATAAACATTTTATCAATTAAGTTTCTAAAATAAATTAAAAAGTGAAAATATAATTATTTAATAAAAGATTTTAGATTGCATGGTGCGTGCATGAGTTTAAAATAATAGAAATTAATTAAAAGATAAAACATGTGAATTCAATAAAGATATTTAATTGCATGGAACCAAATTTTATAAATTAATTAAAAATAGAACTCAAGTGGAAAATTAAATAAAGTTATTTAATAATCTGGTTAATGTGCATGAAAAGTGAAAAGCAAAGATTAATAAAAGTTAATTTCGAGTTGAGACTTGGGAGCAAGGAGTCCTCTCGGGTGAACACACAATTAGTGCCTTGATTTGAGGAGAAAACTTCTTATCACAACTTTGGGGTTCATTTTTGGAGAGATAGGAATTTTGGAGACATCTTTTGCCAGCGAATTTCAGAAGGAGAATTCTAGGAAAGTTTTCAAAGGAAAGTTATTAAGAGGAGCAAATTCTCTCACAGTTTTTTGAAGTTTTCAAATTATCATCATGATCAGGTAGGGTCTTGTGATCACTGATTAACTACGCAATTTTCCTACTTCATGTCTTCTTCATGCTTGTAGATTCTCTATGATGAAAGCTTAAATATTTCAATATTATAAATTATTAAATGCTTGTCAATATATTCAGCATATGTAAAAAACTAGAAGAGTGATAAGGAATTCTTATTTGATAGATTAAAGAAATTTGGATTTAATCGAGGAAGGGTTGAATTTTAAATTAAATGAAAATTTTAGATTGAAAATTCGAATGGTTCAATTTATCTTTTCTATCAGATTAAAATGACAATTATTATTATTATTATTTTTAAATAATGATAATAAAATATACATATATCTGTGTTTATGAAGGGAAAGAGAATTGTTTAAAACAATTATTATAAAATTAAATATATTTAAAAATAACAATAATAAAATAACATGTGTAAATTTATAATTATGGCAATTTATTGAAAGGAAAATTGTTTATTTTAAATCTTCATTAAAAATATACATTATATATAAATAATAATAAATAAATAAAATTATTAAATAAAAACTAAAGTTATATACTTAAGCAAATTTTTTTTTTAAAAATTAATTATGTAAAATAAAATAAAATATTGAATATGTTTTGGGGCAGGGAAATTAACCCAACCCCACATATGTTCTACGATGACTATTAACGTATGGGGGCCGCCTGCGATTTTAAATCGCACGGCTTCCTCCATAATGGGCAACTATATTCACAGTGCCATCATTAATTACAAGCATTCAGCGATTTGTAAATCGTTGTAAATTTTTATATAAATTGTTATTATTAAGTTTTCTTTTTAAGTTATATGTGATTTAGTTTATATCAAAATTATTTATTATTATATATTGTTTAATGTTAATCTTATGCCATTTAATGTATATTAAATATTTAAAAAGGCTTTTAATTTCTGAGATGTTAATAAATAATTTTGGATATTATATGGAACTTATAGTTGTTTAATAATGATATATTTAAATGAACAATTATTAATAATGGTTTAATTAACTAACTTAAATCGTAATCAAATTTCAAACTAAGTTATTATTAAGAGGATATGGGATTATTTTTATTTAATAGTCAATTAATTATTATTTTAATAAATGATTATAATTACTCTTAAGTCATGTTATAATAAGAACCAGATTGGGTTAATTCGTAGGGGGTCAACTATGAAACTTAGTTACTTGAAACATACATTAAAATGGATATTGGAACTAATTGGAATTAAGGATAAAATCATGATGTGATTACTTCTACTATAAGAACGTGAAAGGGAGTAATTTGTAAGGGTAGACTATGAGTTCTATTTGTTTAAAAAAATTATGTTCAACTAGAAATGGAAACCTCACATTAACTCAATAGTATATTATCAACCAATTTGAAATATGAGACTATTTACTTGAACTCAACACTGAGACTGAAACCCTCTTGTTTAACTCAAACTATGTGTTTTCTAATTCAACCAAATTGTGGACTGTCATATTATGTGTTCTTTGTACTGTCTATGCTTTGGGAGTTTGGGGGTTGTTTAGTTTGACCAGTCTTAGGTTGTTACCAGAGGCTCGAGGGTTATGTGTTTGTGATGTCATGCTGATATCAGTCTCAATCTTTTATACCTGACCTTGGTAATGTGATGCTATGCTCTATGATGACATGTATTTACTGTTGTTATTGCTTTCTAATTTCCTTGTGTGAAGCTGAGGTGTATGTATATGAGATACCTGACTTAACCATTTTCGAGTCTCGATTAGTTATATTTGATAACCATTTTCGAGTCATCGATTAGTTATACTTGGGTTGCTTTCTAGTCACTTTGAGAGGACTGATGTGTTTTGAGTGATTTTTTCTTAATAATGTCGTGTTGTGACACGTTTTGACTTGACTATTTTGGAGTCTTCGATCAGTATTGTGATTTATTATTGGGATACTTGCTGGTTGCTCATTGGAGAACCATTGGATATTATGACTTATCATGGATGCCTTCAGTTGCTAATAGAGAACTGTTGTGATCATTATGATTATTATTTGATGCTTATCAGTTGCTCATCGAGAACTGATGTGGTTATTGTGAATTATCTTTATGATGATTTCCAATCGCTTGTATAGGGCTGAGGTGATTTTGTGATTTGTGATTTCATGTGCCTAGGGTAGGTTATCTATGTGTAGTGTCAGGAAGTGGCTTGCAATGGGGGCCGGGGCCCTAAGTGGCTGCCAGGGTAACTCATTGTAAGTTGTTTTAATAAGTGATAACATTTACACTAAATGAGAGTAAAATGAACCTAACAAGATTAATTGTATGTTCTCTCCCATGCCTTGAGTGCTAGTACAGACTAGGATGGGGTAGAGAGAATGCTTGGTTACAACCTTGCATTCCGTAGTATGCCTCATCAATATGAGAGGATACTAGTGGCTGAAGGGATCACTAGGGACCCGAGATTCCTTAGGGATTGCTCAGGTAACTTCTACGTGACTTTTGTGATGAAACTTTCCCACTTATATAGTAGATTCCTACGTGTGTCTTTGTGGTGCTTCTGGGTCTAGATGTCGATCTATGTGTTGGAACCCTTTGAGTTAGAATACTTTTAGGATTCTTGAACTTAGAGAGTATTTGTTTTATGTGATTTGGAGTTGGGACTTGAGACTATCTACTCAGCGTGGTGGGAGTGGACCATTTAGGTTCCACGCAGTCGGGCGGTAGTGCTTTTTCACTCTTACCATTTGAGATCTGTCTGTTGCTACCGTGTTTGGAGCTTCTTGGTATGCTTGTTTATCATATTTAGATGATGTTGTTTACTTATGCTTTATTCTAGTATGTTAGATTTCTTTATGCATATGTTGTAGCATGTTTAGGTGTGACATCCCTATTATGATAGTACCGATGATCTCTTTGGTGGGTTGGGATGTTATGCGTGGGGGATGGCTAGGACCCACAATGGTCTAATGATGCTATTGATGGTTGGGAGGAACCACACACTTAGATTAGTTGTGTTTTATGATAGATGGATAGTTGTATTTTGTGTTGGATGTTTATATCTTTTATGATGGATGGATGTATCATGTATGGTATATGGTTTCATTTATTTTACTATACTTTATATCATGGATTCTTGGAGGATGATGTATATTTATTTCTACTTATGTATATTCTTTTAGCCTTTTATACCCTATGACATGTACAGTGGATAATTGAGCATTTCAAATTAATTTGTCAAGAGGCATTCAGAACAAATGTATATTAAATGGACATTAGACTTTCTTATTATTCTTTCATGTAGATGTGGTAGTTGTTAGATTTAGAATAAATTAAATTTAAATGTGACTCAACGTCATGGGATCCTTAAGGAATGTAACCTGTTATGTATGTTTACAGTTGATTGTATGTTATTGCTTCCACTACTATTGTGTTGATGTGTACATTTACTTTTTTACTTTAAAAAAAAAAAAAGTTTGACAAACTTAGTAAAACTTTAGGTTAATTCTTTTGGATCCCTTGGTGGGGCGTTACACAATCACAAGGTGCCATGTGGAACTAATTTCAAGAAAGGCTGACACGTGATGGATCGAGATCTCATGAGCATGGGATGATGACACATGGCATGTCCAATGGTGGTCACCATTTTGCTAATGTGAAGATGCACAACCATTAACATAATGACATGGTGACCCAATAAGATGCTGACACGTGGTAGTAAGCTAGTGGCGAGCTGACACTGACATGTCATGTTGAGGTGGACTAGTGACATGGTGGGCACAATGAGGTGGCCATGATGTGGATACTATGTGGGTAGTTCTTGAGCGAATGAGGATCTACCATGTGGTAGCAATGGGTAAAATAATTAGATACCGCTATGTGTCACAAAATTCAATCTACGTTTGACCCAAAATGAAAATAAAGGGAAAAACAAAAAGTCATAAAAATTATTTTTTATGTTTTTCTTTGAACGTGCAAGTTTTTAAATGTATTTGGATTTTATCATATAGTCCAAACTTTAAAAAAGGAAAAATTTTTGCAATAATAAAGTGTTATGGAAAGCCATGAATAGGAGCCTGAACTTCAAAAGGGCATAACTAGGGGAATTTTTCACCAAAATAGGCACTCCAATTTATGGTCAAAACTAGGAAAAAATGATCTATTTCATTATGAAGTTGGTTTCTTCATAGGATGTCACAGGTACATGCTATAGGTAGTTTTGTCTCTCAGTGTGATTTGTGTGTTTCATTAGGTCTTTTGAATTGCCAGTTGCAAAATTCAGTGGAGAAACACCTTAAACATGTTTGGTGACCCTTGTATCTAGTTATTTTGGGTTTTTGTTGTGTTTTGGCTTCAAAATGATCAATTGGAACATGTTCAAATTTAGTTATCAAATTTTTGTCTTTTACTGAGATATTTTGCATTTGGAAAGACAAAATAGAAGGGATATGATTAGTAGTTAATGGGAGAAGGTAGAGAGAGGTGATTTAGCATCTTGGGAAAGAATTTTGAGGGGAAACTTGTCATCTTTTGATCAAATTTGGGAATTGGTTCCATGCTATATATTCTTTCTTCTTTTCTTTTGTAAAGGTTGTTGGCTGGTTTTCAATTTTCAGTTCTAGGAGCTTGCCTTAGGCTGTGTAAGCTAGACTCCCAACATTTCTTCTTGTATGAATAGTAGTTGTAGTTTTAATGTAGATAGTTTAGATTTGTTAGGTGATTTGTGAGTCATTTTTGTACATCTTTCATGTATTTGTTTTCAAGGAAAATAAATAAAGCAAAACAAAGGGGTTTTAATTTTAGGCCAAATCTTGTCTCCTATTCATGGATTTGTAATCTTTTCTAGTTTATGAACAAAAAGCATAAAGTAGGTTGTGTTTTTCATAGAAATGTATGTGGTTGAAATCTCTTGCTTGTGGTACAAAGAGCCATGGAATTTTTTGATGTTTATCACAGGGTTTGTAGATTTCATGATGGGATAGTCTAAGTATGAGATTCATTTTGAAACAGATGTCTATTCACAAGGTGAAAGACAGATTAGGGATCTTGATGTAGGAATTATGTCAAATATTTCTAAGAGATGTATAGTGTAATTCATGTAATTGTCCAATAAATAAGGCACTGATTAGTTGCAGGGTCATTCTATTTAGTTGCTCATACTTAGGTCTCGTTGTTATCAACATATTGAATCATCTTTTCCCCTTTTATGTTGAATGTTATTCAAAGCTTAACCCTCACTTAGCTTACTAGTTTCATGAGTCATGCCATTACCTATCTCATGCTTGTGATTTCTTGGTTAGGTATAAAAGATTTAGGGGTTTGATATGTTATTTTAGATCCTAACTATACTCATTGCATTGGACACATAATTAGATTTTAAGAGGTTCATCCACCTAGGTTTTATAGATCCTAAAGTGAAGGAGTGTAGCCTTATAGTTGGCCTAGGTTCTTAGTGAATTATGTCCATTATTGGGGATAGCTACCCATAGACACATTATTGCCTTGCATACTTAGTTTGGAGCCAATAAAATGGTGACTTTGCTTAGGAATTGTGTTGAGATTCATGATAGAAAAACCTTAAGAATTTAAGGGGATTCAACACAATAGAGGGAACCACATGGAGAACATTTTTATATAGCAGTATGTTCATGTGTTCAGTCCATTTCTTTGCTACATTTTCATGTCCCCCAGTAAGCTTTATTCTCTTACAAAAATAGTTCTTAAATTGGATACAAATTGTGTTGATAAATTAGTATGCCTTCAATCAATTCAATTTGGTGTGAGTTGCTATTGTAAGTTTAGAGTTAGGAGAGTTATGTTTCAGCTTTATGTAGAGGTTTCAAATTCAAGGTAAATCTAAAGAGGTGTCTTCTATCTACTGTTTTTTCAAGTTAGTTTGTGCTATCTTCAATACTAATGTGATTCATATCTCACTTAATGTGAGTGGTGACTTGAACTTAATCTCTATACCAATGTAGTTCTATACATGAATTGTGATTAGTTGCTGCAAGAGAAGAGTAGATTCAAAGAGGTTGAAACATTCAAATGGTTGGTAAAAAAAATTATGTGTTGGTTCAAATAGTTTAGCAAAGAATTGATGAGGTTTTGGGTCTGCTATTGTAAATAGTGGATAGCGAACCTTTAGCCATATAGATCTTGAGGTATTTTTATTTTCATGTATTATCTTTTCATGGAAATTGATTGTTAAAAGGTAGTGTTCTCCATCAAGTGAGTTTCAAGACTAAAAGGATGAGAATAGTTTGACAAGTTTCATACACTTCATTGGATTTAAGTTTGTGAAGTGTATTTGAAGAAAGTTAGTTGGTAGAAGGTTGTATAGATCCACTAAAAATTGTGAATCTGAGATTTACTATGGGTGAATGAGTTTCAAATGTTTGAAGAATGTCAAGTTTCCTTTCATCTCGTATGCAACCTGTCAATGAAATTCCTAGATCTATTTCTACCAAGTGGTATATACCATTAAATTTCAATGGCATTCATGGTTTCCCAAATGTCATTCCTAATGATGTTAGAAATAAATTGCCTACATTTAGTAGGAACCATCGTCTTTTAGCTAGTCATCATGTTGAGTTATTTAGTGATTTGATGGGTGACTATGAGATTGCTCATAAAGATGTGCATATGAAGTTGTTTGTTTAGACTTTAGAATGTGATGCTAGGGATTGGTTTTCCTTTCTAATAGCTTTTTCAATTTCATCTTTGGATGAATTAATTTCAGCCTTCATGGAGCAATTTGGAGAAAGGGTAAGCATATCTTATTCGTATGGTAAATTTTTAAGAATTCATATTGAGAATGATGAACTTGTTCCTCAATTTAATATCAGATTTGCAAGAACCTTGAATGAGATCCCTAAGAAATGAAGACTAGAAGATCAAGTGTGTCTAATAGTTTACCTGGATGCATTTTTTAAGAAAATGAGTTATTGGTTAATGGATAAAGAACCTAAGACTTTGCATTATGCATTCATAACGGCAATAGAGATTGAAAACAATATAAAATATGGCTTAACTAGTACTCATTTCTCTAGGAATGTTTGCTAGCAAGATGAGGTTTAAAGGAAGAATCAATGTCATCAAGAGTGTTTGATTTTAGATTAGCAAATAAGTACCCCTACTATTGTAAATAATCTTGTTGAAATTTCAGAATTAAAAACTTGTGTAGATGAAGACTCTTTCTTGCAGACTAGAGTTGATTCTTTTCTTGATGAAAATAGTGCATGTATTTATAATATCCCAATAGTAGATGGTAAAGTTACTTTACTTGATCAGTTAAATATGCAAGAAATAAATTCAGTTGTTTCTTCTCCTAATGATAATATGCCTTTTTTTGAGAATGTTGTAAACTTTGAATTTGAAGGATATTCATCTCAGTACAAGGAAGATGAAGCTAGAATTCATCTTTCAAGTGATGAAGATAAACTTGTTGATTTGACATATTGTGAAGAAGCATCATATGAAGACAATGATGGGAGTGGTTACTTGAGTCAAGAAGAGGAAAGTGATAGTACAGATTCATCTTCATGTGAATCAGATACAAATTGGGAAGAAGAAAGAAATAATGGAAGTGAGTGTTCTTATGCAAGTAAAGGTATGAGTACTATTTCTAAATATGAAAGTGAAATTCCATTTCAGAATCATGTAAATCAGTTTGAGGTTGAAAGTTGTGAAGAAGATTTGTCTACACCATATGAGGACAAAGGGATTATCTATAATGAAGGATTGCCTAATTGTGTAGATGAATGTCTTGAGGATGCATGTAGTAATAGTCAACATACAAATGATTTTAAGATTAATGCAATAGCACTTATAGATAATTTGTTTGCAAGACATTTGAATCACCTTCATGAAGACAATGCAACTAATATTGATCTATTTTCTACATGCTTCATTGATGGAGTGGATGGTGAGTCTTCATGTAGTTCTGATATTTCTTCACATGCTAAAAATATCCATGAAGATGAAATAGGTAGTGAGTTTAAAGTGTACACTAACACTTTATTTGATGAAGATTTTGATGATGATTAGCCCAGTTTTTGTCAAAATGTTCAAAGAGGGTCATTGCATGGAGTTATCGATCCTTTGTTTAAAAAGCACATGGAAGTTTCAGATTTAATAAGAATGATTTTAATAATGATACATTATCCTACTTCTCTAAGAGGTTAGATTGATTTTCTTCTGAGTATGACAGTAAAAATGATAATGATGTCACATCTCATGAGAATGAGAATACGGTGTTTGATCAAGGTGTTATTGAAAATCAGCATGCACCTTGTAATGAATTTTATGATGAATACTTAATTGTGATAATTAATCCATTTTCTGATTATGAAGAATCATTGAAGGACTCTAGATTAGTTTTAGATTTTGATATTGATGATATACGTGAGTACAAATCTAATTTATCATTTGAGTATCATCTAGTTATGCACAAGGATACACAATTTCAAGGTATGTGTGATTTTATTCCCCAAGTTGAGTATGAATCCTTCATATTCAAAGCTGATAGCATGCATGATTCATTAAATATAGGAAAGTTTCAGTTTGAGTCTGATAGTTATAAGCATGCTGATTAGAACTTTAATAACGAGCAAGTTCTAGAAAATGAAACTAGTTGTTTTATGCATTATGAAAGTGAAGTTGTAGATTCAGTTTTGCCAAGTGAGTTGATTGAAAATGTTGATCTAATTGGTGAAATTAATAGAAGTAATATTTCTATCTTACCTCATGATAATATCAATGAAAACAAGATTTATGATAGAGGTAAGAAGTTTTGTTGAAGTTTGGTGGCCCAGGGCCATCATTTGTACATAAGTGGTAGTTTCTTGCTTTCAGTAAAGTTGTTCAAGAGAAGTTTTTGATGTTTTGAGAATCGCCTACTTCCTCTAGAGATTTCAATCCTTTCCATGCCCACAAGGGACATGCATCCCCAAATAGAGCCACTGTTGGGGCTCAAAATCGAAGCCTTAATTTTGAGTATCATTGAAAAATCAACCCCTTAAACGTTTTTTGATGCACATATACCCGACTTTCCATTCGAGGCCTAAGAAGTGTTTACTATTTCTAATACCTTTCATTTAGTATGTCTATGCATTCCATGAAGTTAAATTATCATTCTGAGTCATTTCAGGAAGTTCTATTTTGAGCAATTGTCAATTCTACATTTGTGTCAAACAATGACAAGAGGCTATATTTGCAATTGAATATCGCACACCCAGTAATGTTTCATATCTCACCACTTTGGAAATTTCTAGATTCCATACTAGAGAGCCTATGTTTTAGATTTTGAGTCATTTTAAATTCATTTGACTAGGTTTTGAATCCCTCAAAGTTGGTTATTTATTAATGTCATCATTCTGATGTGAATTGTTCTAAATTCTGGAAGGCCCTCTATGACCTATTATAACTTTCACCTAGTTGACCAAAATGAGAAAATATCTCCTGAGTTTAATTTTAGAGGTTAGATGCTTGCTATGTTTCAATTTTGAGCTTATGAGAAATCAGTTTAATCAGTTTTTGAATGTAATTCCAAATGCAACTTAAAACTATTTACTAGTGTCAAGAATTGCAGATTTATCAAAACCCCTATTCATGATGTCATATCTTGAGATCCATGATAGGTGAGATAAAATGGATTCTACCACTATATTTTACTCTAAAAATACTTCAAGTGTACCAATTTTTAGATCTTGACAAATCCATCTACACACTTTCTCAGGTCCATTCCATTTGCAAAAACCATCTTTTTGCTATTGTTTCCAGTTTGCAAATTAGAGTAGCCCACTTTGACCACTCACCATTTGTGCCCAATTATTCATCATGAGCTCAAATAAAAAATTTATACTCTACTCATGACAATGAACTAATTTCCTAGTTTTTGTCCCCCCAAGTGTCAGTTTGCCTAGTTTTTGAAGCTGAATCCAAAAGCATTTAATGGTTTTCTAACATGTTTGCTTCCAAGTAGTTCTGGGAGGGAAATTTTGATAGTCAATATCTTTTGAATTGGAATTCTTCATGAGATGAGATTCGATGAGGTAGGAGGATGTAGAAAAAAGAATCAGTGTGCTAGTTTTCATAGCCCAGTTAGGTGTTTGTGTCATTTTTTAAGGCCAATCAAAGGACCTCCTGATGCAAAATTGATAGTTTGCAAAAAGATGTAAAATGAGCTTCAAATTAAATTTAAGTGGTTGAATTTGTTTCAAATCAGTGCTAGAGGATGAATGGATTGATTTACAAGTCTAGATGTATGAATTCAAAAAAAAAAAAGTCAGGCCCACTATGGGGGCCCGACTAACACCAAATTGATAAAGTACTTTATGAGCTTTAAGGTGTTAGAATGATGTTGCAATTTTTCCAATTATTTTCTTCATTGAGTACATTATTGCTACAAGTTTAAAGGGTTAATAAATATAGTTATTACTAGTGCTCTAGATAGTTTATCAAACAAAGGACATGGCTCCAAAGAACTAGCATTTCTCACTTTATTTTTGCATTGGGAATTTGTATAAAATTTATGTATTATATCATTGACATAATGTTTTAAAAAATGGTTTCCTACTATGATTTTTATCTATCTCTCTATACCACTCTTATAGTGTTCAAAATGTAGGTTCAAGTAACTATCAGGGAATTGATTTTGCAATGATTTCATGACTTCTACAATCAATTGTGTCAAGAGTTGAGAAGATAATTCAAAATATCAAAACAGTGTCTGTCAACTCAAACTTTGTCATGTCTTGTAGCACCCAAGATGGGTCAAAGCAACAAGGCCATATTTTAACTTCTTTGAGTAAGACAGGTAGTTCTAAAAGTAGAATTCCATAAGAAAGACAAAATTTACAATGGCTTAGCCTAAAGTCAAAATTATAGCAAGAACTCTTATATCTATCATAGATTTAATCTTTAGAACAATTATCCTTGCCCAATTTTTTTGTAGCTATAAGAGTTTCATCTTTTGAGAATGTTCAAGAAAAGTCATATTCTTCATTCTGGCCTAAGGAGCTCAAGCAAGTTATGGCAAGAGTTAGTGATGGCTATACAAGACCAAGTGAGCCAACTCAATTGCTAACTAAGAAATGTCTCATATGCTCAACTTCATTTTGGAAGGAAATCGAGCCTTACTTCAAGTGTGTTACATAAGATGATATTGATTACTTGAAGAAGAAAGTTAAATTTTCTTTTGATGAAATAAAAGGAGACTCATGCCGGTAGACCATGGAAAGCAAAGGAGCGTCCATTCACTAGAAGCCTCAGTTGAAGAAGGAAACACATATTTGGAAGAGTTTGTTGTCAAACTATCTTGAGAATTGCAAAAGGAAGGAAATTCATGAGTAGTACATAAATCAATAGAGAAAGATATAGTGAGATCGTCTACCTTTACCCCAATGTTGATAGAAAAGAGAAAGCTACAATCTAATAGAAGATGCCTATTGCTACCAAGAACAATAATGGAAACTAGATGGGATCCACATAAGCTTACATAAAAAGGGGAGGGAATCCATAGTAGAGAAGTAGTAAACATTACAAGCCGACATGAAAGAACATAGCAACACCCATAGAAATAAAGAGCAATCCAAAAAAAGTAAAGCCCATGTTGGATAGGAAGGTAACACTAAAAATTTGTGGCTAGGACATCTGTGGAGTAGTAAGGATTATTCGCTTTGAAGGTAGGAAAAAACATCTAGACTAAATAGATCCAATTTTTTCCCTCCCCCTTCAAGCACAGTCACTCTACATCTTTGCATTCAAATGAAGTTACTCAAAACATTTCCAATTTTTGTAACTTTTTTGGTTAAGTTTGTAAGATGTTTGAAAGCATGGAAATAGACAAAAAGATGATCGCTCAATGTTTTAATCTTTTCAAGATAATCATGTTCCTTCTCAGGTGAAGAAAGAAGAATGGCACCCAGAACAAAGATCCACATCTATTTGTTAGCATCCCGATGGTAAAGTTGTGGCTATTGGACATAATGTTGGAACCATTTCATTACATGATGTTGATAATGGCAAGATGATGAAGCAAGCGATCATTGAACAAAAAAAACACAAAGTTTTGGGAATGAACTCATGACTTGTTACACATGGTCATAAAATGCTTTAGAAGACTCATGATCATTTCTTGTTCCTTTGAATTCAAAGTAGTGTATAGGTTGATGCCAAGTCCCATTCTACTTTGTCTATTATAAGACTTTGGAAGCATAGAGATGAGTAGAGAGGAACAATTTCAAGTAATTATCGCACATTGACAGAATGGGGACATTGTTAAATGTTTAAATATAATCCCATACCATATGGAAGTTATCTTCAAGACAACCTACTTTTCTTGAAGGCAGTTGCTCATGCGTGGGTCCCAGTTGGCCAGATGGAGACAAGAAATTTTTTTGACAAGCATGGAAAACAAAAAAGTTAATAGAAAAGGTTTCTAGAAAAGTTAGAAGAGGTGCTAGAAAAGTTGAAGTTTCTGGTGGTCACCCTGTCGCCACCAACAAATGGGAGGGTCTTATTAGTAGCAACATGGCTACCTCCCAGAAAGTGGAGATTCTAGCAAGTGACCTACTAGAAAACCTTAAACTCAATGAAGGAAGATGTGGGTCCCACCTAGATGCAGACGACGAACCAAAAATTGACAAGTGGCAGCCATGTAATTTGTACAAAATAACTCAGTGATGATGTGGAGTTTTTCACAAACCATAACATGCCACATAGCATGGATTTGAAGGAAGGTTCACACATGGCAGATTGAGATCTCATGAGCACAAGATGACAACACGTGGCACATCTGACAGTGTTTTCCATGTTACCAAGGTGAAGATACATGACCATTAACATAGCAACATGGTGACCCAATAAGATGTTGACACATGGCAGTTGGTTGGCAGCAAGGTGGCACTGACCTGTCATGTTGAGGTGGACTAGTGACATGGTGGGCATAGTGAGGTGGCCATGACGTGGGTTCTATGTGGGTAGTTCATGAGCCAATAAGGAGCTACCATGTGGTAGCAATGGGTGAACCAATCAGATACTACCACATGTCACAAAAGTCAAACTAGGTTTGACCTCAAATGAAAACAAAGGGAAAAAAAATTCATAAAAATTAATTTTATATGTTTTTCTCTGAACATGAAAGTTTTTAAATGTATTTGGAATTTATCCTATAGTCCAAACTTTAGAAAAGGTAAAATTTTTGCAATAATAAAGTGCTATGCAAAGCCATAAACAGGAGCCTAAACTTCAAAAGGGCATAACTAGGGGAATTTTTTACCAAAATAGGCACTCCAATATATCATCAGAACTAGGATGAAATGAGCTATTCGATTATGAAGTTGGTTTCTACACAGGATGTCACTAGTACATGCTATAGGAGGTTTTTTTCTCTCATATTGATTTGTGTGTTTCATTAGGTGTTTTGAGTTGCCAATTATAGAATTCAATGGAGAAACACCTTAAACATGTTTAGTGACCCTTGTAATTGGTTATTTTGGGTTTTTATTGTGTATTGGGTCCAAATTGATCAACTGGCACATGTCCAGATTCAGTTATCAAATTTTTGTCTTTTACTGAGATAATTTTGCATTTGGAAAGACAAAATAGAAGGGATATGATTAGTAGTTGATGGCAAAAGGTAGAGAAAGGTGGTTCAGCTTCTTGTGAAAGAATTATGAGGGGACACTTCTCATCTTTTGATCAAATCTAGGAATTGCCTCCTTGCTATATATTCTTTCTTCTCTTTTGTAAACGTTGTTGGTTGGTTTTCAATTTTCAATTCTAGGAGCTCAACTTAGGCTATGAAAGCTAGACACCCAACATTTCTTCTTGTATGAACAAAAGTTGTATTTTTAATGTAGATAGTTTGGATATATTAGGTGATTTGTGAGTTATTTCTATAGATCTTTCATGTATTTTTTATCAAGGAAAATGAATAAAGCACAACAAAGGGGTTTTTATTTTAGGCTGAATCTTGTCTCTTGTTCATGGATCTGTAATCTTTTCTAGTTTATGAACAAAGAACATAAACTAGGTTTCATTTTTTTTTTGAATGTATGTGGTTGAAATGTCTTGCTTGTGGAACAAAGACCCGTGTAATTGCTTAATTTTTATCACAGGGTTTACAAATTTCATGATGGGATAGTCTGAGTATGAGATTCATTTTTGAAGCAGATGTCTATTCACTAGGTGAAAGATAGATCAGGGATCTTGATGTAAGAATTATGTCAAAGATTTCTAGGAAATGTATGGTGGTAATTCATGTAATTTAACAATAAATAAGGCACTGATTAGTTGTAGGATCATTCAGTTTGGTTGCTCATACTTAGGTCTTGTTGTTATCAACATATTAAATCATCTTTTCCCTTTTTATGTTGAACGTTATTCAAAGCTTAACCCTCACTTAGCTTACCAATTTCATGAGTCATGCTATTAGCTATTTCATGCTTGTGATTTCTTGGTTAAGTAAAGAAGATTTAGGGGTTTGATCTGTTATTCTAGATCTTGACTATGCTCGTTGCACTTGTCACATAATCAAATCTTAAGAGGTTCACCTACCTAGGTTTTATAGAGCCTCTAGTGAAGAAGGAGTGTAGCCTTATAGTTAGCCCAAGTTCATGGTGAATTGTGTCTATTATTGGAGATAGCTACCCATAGACACATTCTTGCCTTGCATACTTGGTTATTCAAATTATGTTAAATCAGGAGCCAACACAATTTGAAAAGTTATCTTCTATAAACAAACTTAACCATTCAACTAAAGTAAATAGCAACCATACAAAGATGCATACAAACAATTACACCAAATATGTTTACTAGGGAAACCCTTGATCAGAGTGAAAACCCTAGTGAGAATGATGCCCACAAGATGATGTACTAATATGAATATTCATTCTTAGAGGATGGACCCTATTAGGGGTCTATTACAACATTTAGTGCAATGAATCCCTATTAGGATACTTTGAATCCCTGTTAGGAGATTCCAACCCTATTAGGAGTTGTAGTACAATGTATGCAAGAAGAGCCCATAGCCCAAACATGCAATTTCAACTACAAGAAGAGCTCACTACTCAGACAAGTAATTTATTGTTATTTCCTTCTTTCCTTGTTCTTTCCTTTGTTCTATCAACTAGAGCAATGATTGTCAAACCTTGTAGACTAGGTCACCAACATCCTCTACATATAACATGAACCTCCTCGTAGACCAAGCAGGGGATCTTTTGAAGACACTGTAACTGTGTTGAGGTTTTCTTTTTGCTTTTCATGCATAGTTGTATTTTGGCCTCTTGTTTTTTTCTTTGTCTAGACTATCGTCTTTTAGGCTATGAGGCCTTCTATTTTATGAGCTTCTCTACTCTTTTTTCTATGTTACTTTGTACAAGGTTTAGGGTCCTTTAAAACCTATTTTTACATAATCAAAACAATGTGTGATGTATGGAAGTGGATCAAGCATGGAAGATAGTGATGAAAGATCATGAATATGATCTTGCCAAGATTCGAAGACTATAATTAGCAGAGAATCTATCATCTATCAAAAAAAAAGAACTCAATGTGTAAGTTTGGATCACTCGTTATACATATTTTCTTTCATATCCAAAATTTTTTTCCTAATATTGGTGACATTCTTTGGGAATAGAACAAA
Source organism: Cupressus sempervirens (assembly GCA_028749045.1). Taxonomy (NCBI): domain Eukaryota; kingdom Viridiplantae; phylum Streptophyta; class Pinopsida; order Cupressales; family Cupressaceae; genus Cupressus; species Cupressus sempervirens. The sequence continues at coordinate 588,877,392 of CM053788.1, forward strand.
CTAGTGACAAGAAAATAAGTCAATACATTACTCAATTAGGAATAAATTTTGAGAACATAATGGATACTTATTTTGAGGAATTCAAGTAAAGAATGAAGATGAGGATGAGAATACTTAAAGAATTGGTTCCAAGGTATTACAATGGCATATGTTTTCTTGTAGATATAGATAATATATTTTTATAGGTACTGAAGATGAGGAAGGAATGGTTACAAGATTTTGATTATGAAATTGATAATGATTTAGTGAATGCAAACAGTGTTGCACTATTGAAAGAAGAATTAGACACTGAGGCTAAAACCTTTGGAAAATGTGAGGAAGTTAAGGCTAGAATAACTCTACATATTAAGATAGCTTCTAAGGAGATGAAGGAAAAGAATGATTTAAGATCTAGAAGAAAAACTAGGCACCATAGCAAAGGGGAAGGCACCACTACATATAACACAAATTCCTAGAGAGTACGAAGACAAGAATAGTGGTGATGAGGAAGAGAAAGAAGAAGGAGACAAGAGTAAAGTGTTATTTTTTGTCACCCCACCTAATAAGAAGGCTAAAAGAACTAAAAAGAAGAAGTTGTGACATCCCTCTCTCCTCTACCACCGAATAAGCCAAGAACCGAGGTAACTGCTAATGCCAAGCAGATTGCAAAATAAAGATTAGTAGAGACTACTACGACTAGAGCATCTAAACCAAAGAGAAGGAGATTCATCAAAGGACCACCCAAAGTGCACACAAAGTCTATTGATGAGGTATGTGTAGGTCTTAGAAGATCTTTAGGATCATCCAATTTTATATTTGTAAAATATGTTACACTTGATAATACTAACAAAACCAAAATTGAGGAGGCTATGCTATATATGATTGCAAATAATAGGCTATCTCTTATTGAAATTGAGAAGAAATACCAAAGAATTTATATAATAGATTGGAAAGAAGATGGCAGTAGGGAGAAGGAGAAGAGAAAAATATAAGAATTGACACTTTACTCAGAGTTATGCTTGATCTATCCCAAGATCAGCAAGAAACATTTTTGGCAAAGTACATGAAAATTTTTATTCCTAAGCATGGAATGTTTTTTATTTAAAAAATAAAACGAAAGCTATAGTGTAACTAGATGAATTGCTATGGAAACACATTTTTGGGTTATCCACCAAGGGAGCAGATACAAAGAAAGGAATAGAGGTGACTATAGAAGATATTTATAGTAGTGGAGAAGTTTCATGTGTGCCCAAGTTTGTGAGGAAGAATGTCACAAGTATATATTGACACATCTGACACTTCATAGGCCAAGAAATCAAGGCACATACACAATGAGGTAGAAACTAAGATAAAGGACACAAGTGTAGTTAGTAAAAATATTTCAGCACATCACATTAAGGAAATTAAAGAGCTAAATAAAGAGAGGGGGGGCTGAATCAGTAGTTCAAACTTGGTCCCATAAAAAAAATTCCATTCATTCATCACATGCATTAAAAAATAAGCTGAAATAACATGTAAAGCATATGCATCTAAACCATATTACCATGTAAGCAATCACACACATAACACTAGATATGATTACTGAGAAACCCTCCAAGTGAGAAGGTAAAATTGTGGTGGGGATAACACCCACAAATCTTCACTACTATAGTAATAAAGTGTATCCAACGAAGGTTACAATGTTGAGACAATGAAACATGATCTACCATGTGAGAGGTCTACCTATTAAAGGCTTTCAAAGACCATTAGGTCTCACCATGTTGGAGGATTTTAACACCTTGTTAGAAGTGTGTCTTTTTAGACAACTTCAACTTACAACTAAGTAAGCACCCTATTAAAGGATTTCATATAGTTTGTTAGGACTACTCTGCTTAAGAGATTTAACTAAAATCATCAGTTAAAATGTCTTAGCATAGATCTTGCGATTGGTACTTTCTTTCTTGATAATAGATCACCTCTAAACAATGTCTAATTGATCCTTCTCAATCAGATGTCTCAATGTTGTATCCTTTTCTCTATCATCTATTCTTCTCTAACTGATTCTACAATTCACTCTTTCTTCCAAGTCACCTTGAATCCTTTGAAAACTATCTTCACTACTTCAACTCTCCATACCATTCACTCATTTGTCCTCGTTTTTCATAAAGAGTTTAGTGCTTCATCCTCCTGAAGAAGAATTTAGTGGCTTAGGGTTAGATATGAATCTATAGTTAGGATTCATCCATTTTGCCGATTAATCCTTCCCATTTTCTCATTGGTTGCATGTAATTGCATAAGGAATCCAAATAGAGATTCGTAATTCTCTCCATAATATCTTTAAGTTGGCTAAAAAATGGTTTACATAGTTATTTGTGCCATTACAACAAATATGTCAAAACTATGCTACTTGACATGTGAAATACTTGATTCTTGACATGCATTATTCTGTATATTGTGACTCAGCATCCACTATTTACTTAGTTCCTAAATCACTCAGCATGGTCTATCTACTCAGCACATGAGTGACTTGGCACTCATTGCAACTCAAGATGGTCTAATATTTACATATTGTGCTCAACATGTATTACTAGTTTGGCATGAACTAGGTAAATGACTTAAGTGTGTTGACACTAACTTGTCAAAACTGATTTGAGATCAATAATCTTCCTCTTTGACATGAGTGTCAAAAACACTTAAATATACAATATTATCCTTAATTTCTCAAGCATAACATATCCATGACTTGTCTTATATATAAAACTTCAAAATTTCAGATTTTTGTAATAACTTAGATATCTCAAAATTGGATAATTCCCCCTGAGTTGGTGTGTTTGTTCTGTAATCAAAATTTTGTGGTCCTTTCTAAATAAATGTGTCTCTACTGATACACTTTGACTTCATGCCCTATTTTGTTCTTGTTTCATTGAAATGCTCCCCCTTTATTATTTCTCTCCCCCTTTCTCTTATTTCTCTCCCTATTTTTGTTCCTCTCCCCCTTGTTTATTACTCTCCCTCATTTTTGGCACTTATGCCAAATGGACTATACTCTTGTGATGTATTTTTCCAAAAAGGATCTATGGATTTCCATTATTATCTTGAGGGTTGCATCCTGGTTGTCACATTTAACATCAAATGACTTAATTTGGATTGCAAGCTTGGCAACAAGGTGTACTAGACCATCTAAGGTAGAAAGATTGGGGTCTTTCTTCAAAAAGGTCTTGGCATAGCCTAGTCCTTTGCAATATTTCTATGTGGGTAGTAAAGGTAGCTTGAATGCTTTTTAGTTTGGCTCTAATGTTGACCTCATCTACTTTTAATATAGCTAACTTTGTGTTTGTAGAAATGTCCTAAAATGTTGTTCACTCTGAGCTAGATTTGATGGTAGACTTGCACCTGATGCAGATATTTTTCTCTCCAAATTTAGAATGTGACTTCGGGTTTCCTAGGTGAAGAGTGTAGGATTGCATAGATGTATGTATAGTGAAAATATATTCTCAAGTACCTTCTTCACATCCTCAACCTTTATTGCTAATGCAACTTGGTGTAGTGCTATTTCACTAGATATTTTCTCATTTACCTTGCCCTGAAATTTCTTTTCAGACCATTCTAAGATTTTTGTATTTGTATCTAAATCTTCATTAGTGACCTTTTCCACTATATTAGTTAGTTATTCTATGACTGGCTTGGTCTCTTAAGGAGTTGATAGACTAAATGCATCTAAAAAGATGTCCTTAATACCTTGAAGTGCTTGCTTCTACCTATGTTCTCTCTTAAGCATTTCTTGATGTTTTTTCCTTTCTAAGGCTTGTTGTAAAATGCCTTTTTGTTCCAATGTCATAGTTTCATAGTCATATTTGTGAATAATAATTTCTTCATCAAGGCTTATGTCTCGATAATGTATTACCTTGTCTATCTTTAATGAGCTAGGGCTTGGCATTGAGATTTGAAATGGAATGGCTTCTATGCCCGACTTTTGAAGAGTTTAAGTAGAAAGAGTGCTAGATGTTGGTAAGGCTACCAAAGTTTGAATGGCCACTTGTTCCTTTGCCTTTGGTTCTATCTCTTTAGGCTTGCCTTGATCTATCACTATGACTTGGCTAGCACCTTGTTCTTGCGTTGTAGGTACAAATTAGTCTATTTTTCCTATTTGTTGTCTTGCAATTGTACCTTTTTCTTCTACTTTCTTCTCAACAATGTTAATGTTGACACTTGTATCAATCTTGGTGGATGTAATATCTAGCATTTGAACCAAGATTGTAAATTAGTAACTGAAGCGATGATGGAAGGTGGTTCTTATGGATTCACCTTTTCGCTTGTGATATCAATTACTACCTTTTATAGCTCATCTATGCTAACTAAAATTGGATTTCCACATAGTTTAGCCTATAGTGTAGACTAATCTAGAATCTTTTTCAAGTCTTTTGTAGTAAGTGGATTGATGTTCTGAGCTAATGCATCATAAACATCTTTGAAAATTATTGTTTTAGTGGTTTTAGTTGTTTCATGAAGAGGACTGACACTTGGCACTTGTGTATCCTACACACTTTGTTCATCTTGCTGCTCAAGCTCAGCTATTACCTTGTCACCATGTTGTAAGGTCCCTCCTTGCATGTTTTTTTTTTTAAATATGATTTTTTTTGATAAAAACATTATAGGAGATTGAAATGGATATGAAGAAATGTTTAATGTTGTGAATGCCCTAATGAAAATTGAGATCAATTGATACATCCATGTTTTAATACTCAATGATTTGAGAGCTACTACATTATCTTGATTGTTAAGCATTAAAATTTCTCTAATGATGATATGAGGTGTTTTTACCCAATGATGATGGTGTTGATTATGGTACCTTGATGATTAGGTTATACGCATTCATATTGTTTAGTATTCCTTAATTAGTGATGTTTATGATGTTAGGTATATTCATGCATAATGATGATTATTCTAATATTTTAATTTGAATTAATGAATAAATTATGTTATATTGATTATGTAATTACTAATGATTAAATGTAAGAAAAAATGAACTAAATAGTTAATTATATGAAATATTTATGTGACTTTCGTTGACTTTGGTAACCACCTAAATATCCCATTTTTGCTTTATTGCAAAAATTGAAGTTTTATCATGAGTTTGATAAGTCAAACTCCACCTAAATTTTTCTTTAGTAGTGAGGTTAAGTTAGAAGTTTCTAGAAACCTTAGTCAAGTGGGGGAGTTATTACATTTTGTAAGTGGTTGAGTTAGTAGCCTTTTTAGAGGTAGATTTGAGAGTGAAATGTTGTTCACCCAACCTCTAGTTTTAGAGAGCAAGTCAGGATTGAAGGAGAAGGAAAGGAAAGCTCTTCTCAAATTTCAATTGCCATCACCTTATTGTGAAGGTAGGAACCCTTCAAGCTCATATTTCCATGTTGTGTTCATTCACTCATAGTTTTCTTTACATATGTATGTTCGTGTGTTTTATGAACATTTTTGGGAGGGATTGAAATGGGTTTTCCTTAAATGTTATCCTTAGTATTTTACTTTTAATTTTTGAAGGGATTGTATGGGTTGTATTGGCATTACTCACCCTTGAATAGGGTAGAAATGACCATGTATGGGAGGAGGGCTTCAGATAGACTCTAGTAGTGCAAAGTCTCTCCTCATGATGAGAAGAGGGAGATAATAGGGTGTTATGGGCCCCTACTCCTCACTACAAACCATTTTTATGTTTTTAGGAAATTGTGAAGTTAAAGAATGAAATTTCTTGTGATATCATTCTTGAAAGGGGATCTGTGGAAGAATGGAAGTTATTGAGATTTTAGGCCGAAAAGGGCATATGTTATGGTGTTGTGATCGATGTCTCCTATTTGAAAAAATCTACCTTCTCCCTATTCTAGTTCAATGACAAACCTATTGTGCAAGCTTGGATGGGAGTAAATGATTGATTGTGTCTTCATGTTAAATTGTTTGTGTCCCGATCAGTTTCATTCTTTCCACAGTTACGTTGATGTGTTTGCAAAATTTTGAAATGGCTACCTTGTTAAGGAGCCAAGAAGGAAATTTAGGTTTTTTATTTAAATTGAAATGCTAGGAGATTTCTCCTTGAGATAATGATCCCATTGTAAAAACATGATTGTTAAAATTATTGTGGAAACAACTACAATCTCGAGTTTTCTTTCTTAGTTCTTTCCTAAGGGAGTCCTTGAATCAGATGATTGAATTAAAAAATAAAATAAATGGAGTATGATCCTTTCATATGATATTTCTTGTAATTTAGTTTATATGCATGTGTTTATCAGAAAATGGATTCAATTATGTATTACCCTTTTTGTGGCATTTTTATTGTTCAAAATTGTATTCATTTGATTAGTATTAATTAGATAAAATTATTATATCTATTAAGTTATGCAATTTGAGTTCAAAATATGTTAATAAAATTTGATTGGTACTTCATTTGTACTCTCATGTTTATCAAGAAGCATAACACTCCTATTTGAATACTTAAACATTACATTAAAGCCCTATGATTATAATCAACTTAGAAAAAAAATCCCCATTGGAAAAATAAATAAATTGGACAATTCAACAGTAAAAAAGTAAAATGAAGGAGACTTGAAAAAATAAAATAAAAATTATTACCTCCTTAGAGAAAATAAGTCTCTAGAATTTGTATGAAGAAACAAATTAATTCCACACCCCCCCTGCCCCCCTCCCACCCCTGCCCTTTTTAGAATAGAGGAGATCCCTTTTAGATTCTCTTTAAATATCTCTTGACACCCTTTTGAATATTAGTTATAAAATAAAATAAAATATATATATTCTATCCTATCCTAAGATGCAACTACTATGCTTTAAAACATAAGTACTCCTTTATCTTGCAAATGTCATCATAATTAAATCTTGACATGGTACGTAGCCCTTGGAACAAAATGGAGGCAATGTCAAAAAAGGTGGTTGTTTACATAATAAATATACATAACTAAAAGTTCAAACTTTACCTTAAAAACCACCCTCCAATCTCATTTAAGACTTTCAAACTAGTCCTTATCATGCCTTACGTACTCCATGGTAGGTTGTTACTTTGGAAGCACCCAAGTCTCATTGGGGTGATGTGTAGGGAGGTTGGAGTATGGGGAAGCACATGGGGTATTGGGTAGTGGGGAAAGTAGGTGGGATAGACTAATTGACCTCCTTTTTAAGTGTAGTTAGCCATGTGGGTAGTTAGGAGTAGTATTTAATAAGTTGCTTTTTTTATTTAGTAAGAAATTTTAATATTTTAGTTAGTTAAGCAATTATGTTAATTAAAAAGTTGTTAGAGAAAGTTTTTTTTAGACATAGTTAGATTATAATTAAGTTTAGTTAGTAAGTTAGAAATTGTTAATAGTAAGTAGTGTTAATAAAGTTTAGTGATTTTTTGAGATGTTAAGATTAGATAGTTAATGTTTTTGGAAATAGATTTTAGTTATTGGTTAAGTTTAAAGGTAATTAAAGTAAAATTAGTTGCTAATTTTGTTAATGTTAGAATATGTTTAGACATTAGAAATTTAGTAAAGTGTAAACTATAAAGTTAGTATAACTAAAATTTGATAAAATCATAATGTTAGTATGTCTTAGTGTTAGATTATAGTAGGTTAAAGTTAGTTGTTAATGTTAGATGTTGAATTAGTTGTGTTCAGATGTTAGATTTTAGTAAAGGTCATATAATGGTAATGTTAGATATGTTATTAGATTTTCAATTAGTTTTTGGGTTGGTATTAAATTTAGTAAAATTTAAGATTAGTATAGTTAAATGAATTTATTTAGTTAGTGATAGAAAGTTATGATTAGTAAGTAAATTAATTAGTATATTGATACTCTAAATTATTTTGTAATTAGTCTTTGGGTGAATATCTTAGAGTTCTTAAATTAAATCCAAATAGGTTGTGATAGTAATTGGAATTAAGTATTAATGTGTTATGATAGATTTACCGATTCTTTGAAGGATTGACCTAGTATAGTGTTAAAAGGATAGCATCCTAGTCGACTTATGAACTTGGAAACCCTAAAAGGTAATTTGAATTGGAAATCATACCTTTGCAATTGAACCTAAATGTTAATCGATTGACTCATTCAAACAAAACTAAGTACTTCCGTATCATTAGGACTTCAGGGGTTCAAACTCATACATCATGTGGAAGATGCCAGTTCTAGCATTACTTGGGCTAATGTTGTTTCCCTGATTTGTCTTTCTAAATTTAGTCAATGATGCCATTTTTGCTCAATAATATGATATAAACCTTTTGGTATTGAGTTGAAAAGTTCTACTTAAGCATTCTTAAATTTTGACATCATGGCATATAATGCCTCTTCAACTTGGTTTTTCTCTTCTTTTCCTAGTTTATCAAAGTCAATATGTCTAAAACTAGATAAATTTGCATTGCTCTTGACATTTTTAGATAAGATCTCAAGATTAGAGAGTGGATTGTGACTTACCACTTTGAATTGGCTGATATCATCTAACATAGTCTTTTCTTCATCAGAATCTAGTGGAGCCACATATTTCCTTCTCTATTTTTTCAGTTGTTGTCCTCCTTGCTTTGTATGTTTGGAATTTTCCTTATCTTTTTGAGTAGTTTCTCATGTAGTGGCTCTAGTGGTAGGTGCTATGGGCTTGGCTTGGCTAGGTTTAACAACTTTCTTTACCTTAATCATTAGTTGTGCCTTAGCCTTCCTCTTCTTTGACTTGGCCAAAGTTGGTGCTTCCTTAGCTTCTTTTTCCTTAGCATCTTCAGTCTCCTCTTCTTTATCTTCTCCCATGTCTTGATTTAAAGCTATGGGCTATTTTCATGTCCCCTTTTCAAATAATTAAAAAATAATAATCTTTGCTAAGGCAGGCATGCCCAAGAAAGTGAAGTTTCGGAAAAAGGGGGTTAATCTTTGGAAACCGTTGGACTAATAAATAAAAATTATTATTAAAATATGTTTCATTAACCTCTCTTGGACATGAGTTATGGTTATGCCCTCTTTTAAGGGGTTTAGAGGCATTTTGGGTGGATTCCAGAACTTGATTTTTGCTCATTCTTTGTTATTCTTCAGAGGTTGCCAAACTTGTGGAGAAGGAGACCCAAGAACGGGAGTTTGTAGGTTTCCAGGGAGACCCAAAAATGGGAGTTTGTAGGTTTCTAGGAAGGCTAAGGATGGGAGTTTGAAGCCATTCCATGTGCATGCTCATACAGAGTTTTCCTTTGTGCTGAACAGTGCAGATTTGTGGGTTTTCGGGTGTGTTTTTGGTATGAGTTTGGTGTTCCCAATTGAGTATTTCATATCAGTTTGTGTTGCTGCTGTATTTCAGACTTTAAGGTGTTAAAATAGAGCTGAATATATTTATTGGGACGTGATTAAACTTCTGAGATAGATTATTAGTGTTTTTGTGGTGTTTTCGGGCATTTTTGTGTTAATTTCGGGAGCCCGATGAGCATAGTTTTTGTCCTACATTTGTGAACTGTTGTGTATAGGCTATAAAGATCTGGAAATTTCATTTTGTAGGCTTTTATGCTGCTGAAATTTTTGTAAAAATTTCCATTTTCAGATTTATTAATAAATTGTGAAGTTGTGAAGCTTTTGGCACTATTTTCAGCATACCCGATTTGGGGTTTCTGGAGAAATTTGGTGGATCTTTGTGATATTAGTTGTTTGATCTTAAAGATCTGATTAGAGGTTGGAAATATCATAAAAAATCAGAAAAGGGACATTTCAGTGGTATCAGAGCCATGATCTTGCCAGCCTAAGGGTTTGTAGAAGTTTGCATGTCAGTTTTGACAACTACCCAGATCTTGCATTTCAGTTTTGAGAAATACCCAAATCTTGCATGTCATAATTTATGGTTGCATGTTGCTTCTAATCAGCTACATGCCAAAATTTATGGTTTCATGCTACTTCTAATCATTTGCATGTTAGTTCTTGGTGAATTTGGTGGTTGTAGAAGTTTGCATGTCAGTTTTGACAACTACCCAGATCTTGCATGTCAGTTTTGACAACTACCAAGATCTTGCATGTCATAATTTGGTGGTTGCATGTTGTTTCTAATTAGTTGCATGTCAAAATCTATGGTTGCATGCTACTTCTAATCATTTGCATGTTAGTTCTTGGTGAATTTGGTGGTTGTAGAAGTTTGCATGTCATTTTTGACAACTACCCAGATCTTGCATGTCAGTTTTGAAAACTACCCAGATCTTGCATGTCATAATTTGGTGGTTGCATGTTGCTTCTAATCAGTTGCATGTCAAAATATATGGTTGCATGCTACTTCTAATCACTTGCATGTTAGTTCTTGGTGTTTGAAGAAGTTATATCCTATTGGGGTTACACTCTACTTTATCCAGAATGGACAGGTATAGTACAGAGTCTCAAAGGACAGATGAAACAATTCCCAAGAACTTGTATGAGGACTTTGAGAAACTAACTGATAGCCAGGAAGAGGTCTCAGATTATACTCTACCACAAGAGGTGGTGGGAAAGGATATTACACAGATTGATAGTAGCAGTCAACTTGATACTCAAATTGAGACAATTGTTTACAGGTCGTCAAAGGGTGATGCCACAGGTATTCAAGATGGTATAGTTACAACAGGCAGTGACTACAATGTAGTGGGTTCAGATGATGATTATGAGGATGTTGTTGTGCAGGATGGTGAGATACTTGATAGAGATGAGCAAACATTGAGCATTCATGAATTTGCTGAGAAAGAGTACCAAGCATAGTTAGATGCTTCATCACATGAGGTTGAGGCTGGTAGTACTTCACATGATTTTTCCAGCCAGCTGAAGGTGAACAAAGATAGTATTGTGACTTCATTATCTCATCATGACAGGTATGTGGAGTTAGTTGGTATTGGTCATATTACTCAGGTGAGGAGTTTTCTTGAGTTACCAGTTGATTCTAGTTTATGGATATGGACTCGAGATTGTTATATTGGCATTTGGTATTGAGTTGACTGGAGATCTTTAACACTTTTTGGTAGCAGTGTTTGTTTGGGTGCTATCATGGATTTGATTAGCAGATTACACAGTGTTGTCTTTTCTTGTGCCAGTATCTTGTCTGATGTTGGTATTAGTTTTTATACACCGATGTTGGGCTTTGTTCATATATCCAGTCGACCATACTTGCTGGAATGTGTTGATGATATTTCATATTTGGCAGTGTGTATAGATGAGTCCCAGGATCATATTGGCATTGATGACATCCAGGAGGATGCAGTGGGCGGTTTTGAAGACTTAGTTTCCTTGGATATAGAGGAGTTGGACAGCAATGCTAATGTTTTTGATACTCTGTATGTTGATATGAGCTTTAGATTTGATTCACAGGATATGGATGGTAATACTCTAGAGACTAGTAACTTTGAGGATACTCCTTTAGATAGTGCATCAGAGGAGGTTTGTAGGAGACACTCAAGCCAGTGCCATCATGTGTCTAATCAGTTGAGAGTTAGTGACTGAGACATTGCTATCACTTGCTAGCATTTCGATTTTTCTCGTTAGTTGTTAGCAGTTTATGGATGGGGTTCTCCTACTAGTGATGAGCAGGGAGGCAATTATCTTTCCTTGACAGAGTTCCACTCTTTATGGGAGGCTATTTGGATTTTGAGACAGAATTATATACAGTTGGTAGCTGACAAAGATTATCTTATGGAGTGGGGCAGTACAGCATATGATGCATTATTGTCCAAGGAAGATGAGGTGAGTGAGCTTACTGAGCAGCTTGAGGTGACTTCTGAGATTCTTGAGAGTACACAGTTGTCTTTCAAGGAGTCATAGTTCCATTTGGCTAAGGTGACCATGGAGTTAGAGCAACTACAGTCTTTACCTGATTCTATACAGTCACAAGTTGTGGTGTTTGGTGATCTGAGGATGTCCATGGCTAAGATTGTCAGAGATAGTGGAGATGGGGATGCATCCATCCTTGATACTAAAATTGGCATATCAGGTTCATTCCCACTAGAGTCAGGTTTAGTTGAGTTGGGCTTTGTAGCTGATTGTTGTATGCCTGACATGGTGGTGGCCTCTAGTACTGATGGCACAAAGACTAGAGATGTATAAAAGATCATGTCTGATGTTGGTGAGTCGGCAGTTGGCATGGTTCCTGCTAGTAATACTACTCCCTTGGTGATATCTTCGGAGGTAGTAGTTAGTTCCAACATGGTTAATGATCAATTGCAGTTAGTTTCATCTAGATTATAGTCTAAGCCACTGACTGAGATTGGTGAATTCTATCGGCATTACACTGTGAGGTACGATCATCGATTTACCTTTGATGACCATGTTGATGAGATGATGATACAGATATGTACTTTGGTTCCTAGTGCTTATCATCAGTTATGGGATAGTTTGATGCCTCGAGATGAGAGTTGTGATGGGCATGACATGGTGATAGGTTCTGCAATTGACAGCTTGATAATATGTGACTTAGAGCAGGAGTTTGGGAGTGATGCTTCAGTGGGTGTTGTTATTGATTCTACTCCTTTGGCTATGACATCTCCTAACTTAGCTAGTGATCAGTCACAATGGGTTGTATCACTTATTCATGGTGAGCTGTTGACTGAGGCTAGTTTTTTAAATCAACATTATATTGCAGGGTATGTACATCAGTTAGCATTTGATCCTTGTTTTGAGGAGTTGATGGCAGGAAAATTTGGTTTGGATTCCATTTCTTACTCTTTACCTTGTAATGTCTTTTCACCATCAGTAGTGCATTGGAGTTATGGTTATGAGACAGTGGCCGGTGATTTGCAGAGTTGTGTTGACTGAAAGAGTTGTATAGTGTGTGGATTCTCCATACTTGATAGAGTTTCATTCGAGAGCATTCACCATTGTTGCAGAGTTGGATTATACATTCCATATAGGCCAGTGGGATGCGTTGATGGTATTTACTATGTTGGTAGTTTGATTTGTCCACTTTACTTGGGTTTTGATGTTCTAAGAGTTTGTGTCTCGTGGGTTTTTTACTATGGTAGTGGTGATTTTGGAGTTTGGTTGAGCTATAATTGTTAGTTTGATTATGGATTCCTCTTGGTCATATTGCAAAGGATATTGCAGGAGCTTGTGTTAATTGGTAGTAGTATAGTTCATGACTACATTTGCGATCTAGGTGGATTGATTGGTTTATTGTTCAGCCATTGCTTGAGGACAAGCAATGTTTGGGAGGGGAGGACTTGTCATGTCCCCTTTTCAAATAATTAAAAAATAATAATCTTTGCTAAGGCAGGTAGGCCCAAGAAAGTGAAGTTTCAGAAAAAGGGGGTTAATCTTTGGAAACCGTTGGACTAATAAATGAAAATTACTATTAAAATGTGTTTCATTAACCTCTCTTGGACATGAGTTATGGTTATGCCCTCTTTTAAGGGGTTTGGAGGAATTTTGGGCGGATTTCAGAACTTGATTTTTGTTCATTCTTTGTTATTCTTCAGAGGCTGCCAAACCTGTGGAGAAGGAGACCCAAGAATGGGAGTTTGTAGGTTTCCAGGGAGACCCAAGAATGGGATTTTGTAGGTTTCTATGAAGGCTAAGGATGGGAGTTTGAAGCTATTCCATGTGCATGCTCATACAGAGTTTGCCTTTGTGCTGAACAGTGCAGATTTGTGGGTTTTCGGGTGTGTTCTTGGTATGAGTTTGGTGTTCCCAATTGAGTATTTCATATCAGTTTGGGTTGCTGCTGTATTTCAGACTTTAAGGTGTTAAAATAGAGCTGAATATATGTATTGGAATGTGATTAAACTTCTGAGATAGATTATTAGTGTTTTTGTGGTGTTTACGGGCATTTTTGTGTTAATTTCGGGAGCCCGATGAGCATAGTTTTTGTCCTACATTTGTGAACTGTTGTGTACAGGCTATATGGATCTAGAAATGTCATTTTTTAGGCTGTTATGCTGATTAAGTTTCTGTAAAAATTTCCATTTTCAGATTTATTAATAAATTGTGAAGTCGTGAAGCTTTTGGCACTATTTTCAACATACCCGATTTGGAGTTTCTGGAAAAATTTGGTGGATCTTTGTTATATTAGTTGTTTGATCTTAAAGATCTGATTAGAGGTTGGAAATATCATATAAAATCAGAAAAGGGACATTTCATCATGAGTTTTAGGTTCATCTTCCTCTTCATACTCTTCTTCTTCTTCCTCTTCCTCCTTGGCACCCTCTCCAAGTTTGGCCTTTAGTTTCTTCACCAGCTTATCCTTCTTCTTGATTGTAGAGGTAGTCTTCAATTCCATAGCAATCTTTGATTTCATCACCTCATAATTCCTAAAGACTTTAGCAATCTTCTATAATTCCTTTGCAAGTAGAGTTGTGATGGCTCTTGAGGCTTCATCTACATTGATCTCATATCCTAAGGGTCTCAACCATTGTACCCTTAGTTTAGTAGCTTTTGCATATGTCTAATCAACATCAACAAGAAAACATACATCATTATAATGTTTCTCCATTAAGGAAATTGGACCCTTGAGTATCTACTTCATTAACTTCTTAAAATCTTCAAAGTAACTTGTTACGATAGTTTCAAAATTATTGCCCATATGCTCAATAAACTCACTAATTTGAACTACAACTAATCTATTAGTTTTCCATCCAACTATATCAAATGAGACAAATGTGCTCTATACATAAAAGCATATGTAAGCTAGTATAGAACCAAACTTGCATTGTGCACTCTTGTTTTTCCTTATAGCTCCAAGGTTCTCCATAAGTTGTTGTAATTGGAGTTCTGCTAGATAATATATTGTATGATCTTTCTTCACAATTTTGTAACCAACATCCATAGCTTTGTAGGGCACACTATTCAATCTTCTAGATTGATAGAACTTATGTGAGATTACCCTTGTACCAAAGTTTAGCAATTAATTAGTGATGGTATCTATAATTATACCTCTTTTAGTCCAGTCTACTTCAATGTTCTTCTCAATTACTTCCCTTGAATCACCTCTAAGTGTCTTTGGTCAATTGTTGGAATTATAGATGGAGTAACTAAGATGGGGGGGGTGGGGGGGGGTGGTGAATCAATTACCACACAACAAATCAATAGATCCCTTAGTTGTCTTTTAATACTTATTTACTATTGATACTCAGTAAACAATGCAGGAATATTGTAACTCGGTAGATTAATTAGATACTGATCATCTAGCATTCATACTTATTAATATGCATGCAAAAGTTAAATAAAAATGAACACAAGAGACACTAGATTTAACGTGGAAACCCAATATAGGAAAAACCACCAAGTAACTAGCTACCAATTTTTCACTCTTCTAAAGTGAGCCCTATTAGGAGCCAACCATGTTAAAGGTTACAATACACACTATTAGGTGTGACCCTATTAGAGGATTTAATCACCCTATTAGGAGTGGCCTTGCTAGAGGTCTTTAGAAAAATTCAACTGAACTGTCACCTTGTTAGAGGATTTACAAAATGGCTGTTAAACCAACTCTATTAAGAGATTTGAAATCACTCCTACAATTGTTAGAAAGTAACAATGAATTGACCTGAATAAGATGCAACTGAATTTGCTGACTAAAGATCTCTGTCCTACATCATTAGATCCTCCCTTATCAAATATCTCTGTGCTATTCTTCAATGATCTCTGATCATCCTTCAAATTTTCTTCCACAATAATTAGTCCTCATTTCACATTAATTCCACATTTTCATCTCACACACTTTTAGAATTCACAACTTGACCTCTTAATTATACCATTTAGGTTGTCAAGCTGGCTCATTCACATGTTACATTTACCAATAAACCATACATCAGTCAGCTACAAATATTACTCTAAACAAATAAATGTTATTTCATAAAACAATGAAATCCTTTATTGGTCAACCCTACTTGGTAAATACTGCTACTAGAAATTTTTCGTGTTAACCTTCTTGACTTAGTTAACATTGCAATATCTATAAAATCCTTTGACTACTGGGTTTACTTGGTAAGAACTGAATTCTTTCATGAGAGCTTGGTAAGAACTACTTCTACCACATTTTCTTTGGTGATAGAGTGAGTTCGGTAAAAACTAAAGTTCTTTGATTACCTTGAAAGCTTGGTAACAACTGTTTACTCATTAGATACTGCAAGTTTTCTTTTACTAACCTTTTGAGCTTGGTAGACAATGTTCTTTGCCTTACTGACCAACTATGCTTTGTAGACATTGTTCTTTTCCTTACTAACCAACTGAGCTCTGTAAACACTGTTCTTTGCATTACTGACCAACTGAGCTCAGTAGACACTATTTCATGACTGATATGACTTTTATGTTACATCAAAGACAATACATAATTGAATAGTTGTATCCAACAATCTCCCTCTTTGGCATTGATGGCAATACAACATGTCATAATAGAATGAAATTTGCAAACAAGTCTTTACACAACAAATGCCCTCTTTCATAATAATATCTCCCTCTTACACAAATTCTTATTATATTGCAAATTTTAAAGAAATATGACAGTATATTCTCCCTCTTTGACAGCACATGCCAAAGACAACATAAATCAACTGAATAGCATTATACCTGATATACTAATTCATATGTAATGTCTTCATTACTTTGTTGCATCAACTGATAGATATTCAATTCTATTTCTATTGATGCATCACTAAAATTGTATTTTAGTGAGCTTCAAATAGGGGAATGACCCCTAGCTTACCTCTAAGATACAAGAATGCATTCTTAGATAAAGGCTTTGTGAATATGTCAGCAATTTTTTCTTTTGTATGGACATATTCCAATATAATTTTATTTTCTTGTACCAATTCTCTAACAAAGTGATACTTTATGGAAATATGCTTGGTTTTTGAATGCATCACTGGATTCTTGGAGATATTAATTGTACTTGTGTTATCAAAAAATATAACAACAGGTTCTTTGATTTCTTGCTTCATACCTTCCAATAATTGTTTGAACCACACAATGTTTGAATAGTTTACTGCTGCTGCAACATATTTAGCCTCTGCTATCAATTGGGATGTACAATTCTTCTTTTTACTTGTCCAAGAAACCAATCTTTTTCCAAGAAAGAAAGCTCCTGCACTTGTGCTCTTTCGGTCATCAACATTCCCTGCCCATATGCATCAGTGAACACTTTTAAATTTAGATTTCCTCCAAGTTTATACCATAATCCATAATCTTTAGTTTCTTTTAAATATCTCATGATCCTTTTGATTGCCATCACGCGATTTTCTTTTTGTTTTCCTAAGAATCTTGCTACAATTCCTATTGCAAGGGAAATGTCTAGTCTTGTATGTAGTACATACTACAACTTTTCAATCATAGATCTATACAATGCCTGATCCACTTCCTTTGATTCATTATCTTTGGTAAGTTTCAATCCAATACACATAGGAGTCCCAACTAGTTTGTAGTCTTCCATACCAAAAAATTTTGGTATCTACTTGGTGTATTTAGATTGAGTGATGTAGATGCCATTCTTACTTTTTTGAATTTGAAGACCAACAAAGAATTTGATTTCACCAAACATTGACATTTCAAATTCCTTGTTCATTTGTTTTGAAAATTCTTTACAAAGATCATCATTTCCTATGAATAAAGTATCATCTACAAATATCTCTACTAAAACAATCTTATTATCTGGTCCTTCCTGTATGTACAAACTACTGTTATAATTAGTCCTTTGAAAACCAATCTGAATAAGATAGTTATGCAATCTTTCATACCATTCTCTAGGGGCTTGTTTCCGACCATATAATGCTTTATGCAGTTTACAGACCATGTCCTTCTTATTTGGATCAACAAAACCTTTAGTCTATTCAATGTAAACCTGTTCATCCAATATGCCATTGAGAAATGCTGATTTGACATCCATTTGATAAACTTTAAATCCTTTGTATGTAGCATATGCAAGTAAGATTCTGACACCTTCCAATCTTGGAATAGGAGCAAAAGTTTCTCCATAGTCTACACCTTCTTCTTGAGAGTATCCTTTGCATACTAGTTTAGCTTTGTTTCTTGATACCTTACCATCTTCATTTAGCTTGTTTTTGAATACCCATTTAGTTCCAATCACATTCTTGTCTTTGGGTCTAGGTACAAGAGTCCATATTTTATTTTTCTCTATTTATTCTATCTCTTCATTCATAGCTTCAATCCAACTTTCATTGTCTAGTGCATCTTTGACATTTCTAGGTTCAAAATTAGCAAGTAAATGAGTTCTTTTCAACTTACTTCTTGTCATTGTTCCTTCTGATTTATCTACAATGATCTGATCTAGTGCATGATGCTTTCTGACATACTTGGCTAACACCGGCTCCTTACCTTTTGAATGACTTCCATTGTCATCTTTCTATGTCTCAACTTCTGGTTGCTCAGGCTTGAAAGATGTTTTTTTGGTAGCTTCTATTTGCAACTTGGTAGGCATTAGCTCAGTTTGAACTTCCTATGACTCGATAACTAAATACTCTAAAGTTGAAGATTCCTAATTAATAGGTATACCTAGCATTGTATCATGTTCAATGTAAACAAATCTTCTGTAGTCTTCAGGTTCCCTTTTGCTTTCTTCTTTAGTTCTTTCTACAAACTCATCAACTTTCACATGTGCACTTTCTCTAACTTTGTGAGTAGACACATTCAAACATATATTTTCTTTACTTTTGCAAGAATATCCCAAAAATATTCCTTCATCACCCTTTACATCAAATTTACCTGTTCTAGATTCTTTCAAAATGTAACATTTTCTTCCAAATACTTTTAGGTAACTTACATTCGGTTTGTAGCCATACCATAACTCATAGGGAGTCTTGAATGAGTCCTTTTTCAGATGTACTCAGTTCAAGGTATGAACTATAGTGCTAATAGCTTTGTTTTGGTATTTGATAGCAATGCTCTTTTCAATCATTAGGGTTCTTACACAATCCATGATAGATATGTTCCTTCTTTCAGCTATTCCATTTTGTTCAAGAGTTCCTGGTGTTGAAACCTATCTTTTGATTCCCTTTTCAATGCAAAAATTATTGAATTCATGTGAAATAAATTCACCACCTCTGTTGGGCCTTAAACATTTAAGTCTTTTGCCTATTTCCTTTTCCACTCTAGCTAAATACCATTTGAATTTTTCAAATGCTTCTGATTTCTCTCTTAGGTATATGAAAGTCATCATTCTTGAATAATCATCAACAAAAAGAATGAAGATTTTTTTACCAGTATAACTTTCAATGCCAATAGGTCCACACAAATCAGTATGCACAATTTCTAGAACTTATTCAGACTGATAGTTCTTGCTTCTAAAACTAGTTTTTCCCATTTTGCCAATTTGACAATTTTTGCATAGACCAACCTCAGGTTTCTTGATGTTAGGAATGCCTCTTACTTTCTTGAATTTACTTATCTTTACTAAGTTGTCAAAGTTTACATGACATAACCTCCTATGCCATAACCAACTTTCTTTAATTTGAGCAATAAAACATGAACATTCACCAAGTTCAAGATAAAACAAGTTACCTTTAGTTTGAATGCCTGATCCAATCAACTTTCCCTTGTCATCTCCAATAGTCTTTCTTTTCCATGCATAAATTCCACTTTGAATCCATTATTGAGTAGTTGTGCCACACTCAACAAATTATGCTTTAGTCCTTCTACCCAATATGCATTATAACATACAAGTTCCTTGGTTAGTGAGATTCTTCCTTTTCCTTTTATACAAAAAGGTTCATTGTTACAAAATCTTACACTGCCACCATCATAGTCTTCAAAGTGTTCAAACTTAGTTTTATCACTACTCATGTGATGAGAACAACCACTATCTATAATCCATGTATCATTTTTTCTTACATTAGAGATAAGTTCCATTTCTTCATTATTATCAGATTCATCTTTCACAACTATGTAAAAAATTTCATCTTCTTCTTCATCATCAGAATCATTAGAATCTTTGGCCATGAAACATGTTTTCTTACCTTTGTCCTTGAATGATTTTAAGTCTTTCTTGCCATTGCACTTGTCACCTTTTTTCTCCTCCTTGTTTTGCTTATTTGGGCACCTAGCAGTAATATGTCCAATTTCTTCACAAGAAAAATAGATTAGAGGAACCTTACCATTGTATTTTCCTTTGCCTCTTGAATATTTCCTTGCTAGCAGAGCTTCAGCCACTTCAAGATCACTATCTGAACTCTTTTCTGATTCTTCATCACTATCTAATTGAGGAACCTTTAACTTTTTGCCTTTTTCTTTGAGTGAAAGCTTGGCTTCAAATGTTGATTCAATGTTTTTGGCAGCTAGAACATAATTATCATAATTGTCTAGCTCAAATGCAGTCAATCTTCCAACTATGGCCTCTAGATTTATCTTATGATTTGCTTCACATCTTCTTTCTTGAATTGTAGAGAATTTGATTGCATAAATGGGAAGTAGAGTTCTAAGAACTTTACTAATAACTCTCTACTCCTTGATATCTCCTCCAAATGCTTTGATTGCACTAACACATGCTTTAACTCTTTCAACATATTTTGCAATTTTTTCATCCTCTCTCAGCCTCATTTGATCAAATTGTCCTCTCAAATTTTCTGCTTTGGCTCTTCTTACATTATCATCTCCTCCATATATTTTTTTCAGCTTGTTCCATATTTCAAAGGTGGTTTTGTAGTCCTTGATGTCATCAAATTCTTCGTAACTCAGATTAGATGCTATATCTATCATCATGTTGTTGTGGGTCTTCTTTTCAGCAATATTATTGATAGATAATGTACCAGCAGGTTCTACATATTTTTCATCAAGGTAATTTAGTCTTGTATCTCCAATAGAAGCTAGATGAAGTCTCATCAATACTTTCCATGCTGAGAAGTTATCCCTATTAAGTCTTGGAATTTCCCTCTTATAAGACATCCTAACCTTTGACTTAGATCCTTGAAATCTTTTCCTACAAGTACCAAAAGCTCTAATACCAATTGTTGGAATTATAGATGGAGTAACTAAGGGGGGTGGGGGTGAATCAGTTACCACAAAACAAATCCACAGATCCCTTAGATGTCTTTTAATACTTATTTATTGTTGATACTTGGTAAATAATGTAGGAATATTGTAACTCGGTAGATTAACTAGTTACTGATCATCTAGCATTCATAGTTATTAATGTGCATGCAAAAGTTAAATAAAATGAACACAAGAGACACTAGATTTAACATGGAAACCCAATATGGGAAAAACCACCAAGTAAATAGCTATGAATTTTTCACTCTTCTGATGTGAGCCCTGTTAGGAGTGAACCCTATTAAAGGTTACAATACACACTATTAGGTGTGACCCTGTTAGAGGATTTAATCACCTTGTTAGGAGTGGCCTTGCTAGAGGTCTTTAGAAAAATTCAATTGAACTGTCACCTTGTTAGATGATTTACAAAATGGTTGTTAAATAAACTCTTCAAAGAGATTTGAAATCACTCCTACAATTGTTAGAAAGTAACAATGAACTGACCTGAATAAGATGCAACTAAATTTGCTAACTACAGGTCTCTGTCCTACATCATTAGATCCTCCTTGATCAAATATGGCTTTGCTATTCCCCAACAATCTTTGATCATCCTTCAAATTTTCTTCCACAATAATCAATCCTCATTTCACATTAATTCCACATTTTCATCTCACACACTTTTAGAATTCGCAACTTGACCTCTTAATTATACCATTTAGATTGTCAAGTCGGCTCATTCACATGTTACATTTACCAATAAACCATACATCAGTCAGCTACAAATATTACTCTAAAAAAAAAAATGTTATTTCATAAAATAATGAAATCCTTTACTGGCTGACCCTACTCAGTAAATACTGCTACTAAAAATTTCCTGAGTTAACCTTCTTGACTCGATTAACATTGCAATATCTATAAAATCCTTTGACTGCCAAGTTTACTTGGTAACAACTGAATTCCTTCATGAGAGCTTGGTAAGAACTACTTCTTCCACATTTCCTTTGATGACCAAGTGAGCTCGATAAAATCTAAAGTTCTTTGATTACCTTGAAAGCTTGGTAACAACTGTTTACTTGGTAGATACTGCAAGTTTTCTTTTACTAACCTTCTAAGCTCAGTAGACATTATTCTTTTCCTTACTGACCAATTGTGCTCGGTAGACACTATTCTTTGCCTTACTGACCAACTGAGCTCGGTAAACATTGTTCTTTTCCTTACTGACCAACTAAGCCTTGTAGACACTATCTAATGACTGATATGACTTTTCTATGACATCAAAGACAATACATAATTGAAAAATTGTATCCAAAAAATCTAGGGTTGGGTAGCCATTAACCCTTTGAATTATCCTCTTTTTAATCTTGACCAGTCCTCCTTGTAGCCATAAAGAACCATCATGAATTCAGCTTAATATAATATGTATCCACTCAATTTTGAAAACATTTGGAAAATCTAGGGCTCATGTTAAACTGTTTTTCTAATAATTTTGTATTCCTCCTTTAAAACACCATTCTCACACAATATATTGTATGCACCTCTTATTTCCATATCACCAATGCTTCCTATCTTACAATTATATCATTTCCTCACATCCTACACAGTTATCACATTTGGCAGGATCATAGACAATGTGCCTGATGGATCTTGTTTATAGGCAATGTTAGGAATGGTCTTAAATATAGGTTGTTTAACTTCATTACTAATGATCTAAACATTTAAACCTTCTTTCCCTTCAACATTTCTTTAACTAGATTCAATCATGTAAAACTAGGGTTTGTGAAAATTGAAACTACATAGGTCAGCTTCTGATAAATACCTTTAAAAATTTAATGAACTGGTAATGAATTGCTACTCAAATCTTTTGCAATCCCTTTTCAAAAATTTCTAGGTTGCTTCTAGCTCTTCTCACTCTTTCTTAATATCAAAATGATGAAAAATGAGCTCAAAATGATAATATACCCTTTGAAAAACTTGCATTTAATACTAAGTGCTTACATAGCTATAAGCTCAACAATAACTAATTTTAGATTCACTCAGCATCCATTGATATTTCCACCACTCAATAGCTACTATAGGCTTGGCATCAACTAGATAGTTTAGCAGCTTGAAATCAACTAACATTCCACTTGCCACATATAGAAAACTTTTTGTACTTAGCAAAAACATGAAAATTTTAAAGATTTATCTTCAATTTTTTACAACATCTTTCATCTTTTATTCATGCTAATGTAATCCTTTTAGTACTATCTTCTTTTGGAATTGATGCATGATATAACCTTTAAATGTCAGTCACATATACATTGTATTTTCCTAATTTGATAAGGGGTGATCACTTGACCCATTGGGTGAAGTGATCCCTTCTCCGTTTGATGTACTATAAAAATCTTTCTTTTTCCATGTCTTGTTCATCTCATATTTGATGTGTTCAATATTCATCTTACCTTTTCCTTTGTCTAATTCACAACTTGGTACCTTTGAGTTTGTTGGATAATGCCTACTGATATGACTAGTTTTTAAATAGCTAAAACATGTGGTTTGACTTTATCATATTTGGTACTCACCTCTGAAGTGTGTCCTAATACAATTTTTAGGGATATGTCCATATTCTTGACAATAATGACATCTATATCTTGTGTTATAATCCCAATTGTAAGAGTTGTCATTATTTCTTACCTTTGTTGGCTTATTTGATGACCACATGGACTTTGATCTACATTCAAAAGCTTTATGTCCATACTTCTAACAATTGTAGCAATATCCTTCAAATCTTTGTGTATGCATGATCCTAGTTTTGCATTCATGTGTTTCATGACCTTGCTTGTTGCAATTGTGACAATGAGTCATGTTCTTAGGCTTGATGTTCTAATTTGTAAACTTACTCCTACACATATTAGCAGTATGTCTTTTCTTACCACAATTATGACAAGTAGGTTTGGAGCTCTTACCTTTGATGTTTGTTTCTTCTATAACTTTGGAGGATTCTCCTTCTTTAGTGCTTGTGTAGCCCAATCCTAATGTATCATTGTTGGATCTAGGGGATCTCAATAATTACTCAAAATATTTGATGGCTTCATTTGGCTTCTTGAAACTTTCAACAAATTCTTTTTCCTTCCTTAGGTTATTATGCAATTGTTCATTCTTCAACTTCAATGTAGTTATCTCAATGTCTTTGACATTTAACTCATGATGGGCATTAATCATTTGAATTAGGGTATCCAATTGCATATTCAAAATCTTGGTTAGCTCTGTTGACTTCTCTTCCAGTCTATTGGCAAAAAATCTTTTGTCATTTTCAATCATGGTCTTGTCTTCCACAGCTTTCTTCTTTTGTTTAGTCACCTTAAATAGCATCATGGCTTGAGATTTTTGCTCTAGCTTGAGATTTACGATTTCCTCAACTTGTACTCTATTCTTTTCAATTAGATTTACAATTGATACATCAAATTCATTAGAGTCACCATTGGAAAATAACTTGGTAGTGTTGATCTCTCTATATTGTATGTCATTCTCTGTAATAGCAATTTCTTTCCTTCTCTTCAAGGAATTCTTTAATTCCTCTCTTGCTTCATCCAATTGATGTAGAATGAGTTGTATGTTAATCCCTTGACTCTCAATAATCTTTCCCAATTTGTAAACTTTCATTTCAAAATATTTTCCTCAAAGATGCAAAGCTTCTTCTTTTGAGAACTCAACTCTGATACCAATTGTTGGAATTACAACAAGAAAGGTGAACTTTTGAGAAGGGGGGTGAATTAGTAGTTCAAACTTGGTCCCATAAAAATTTCACCATTCATTCATCACATGCATTAAAAACTAAGATAAAATAACATGTAAAGCATATGCATCTAAAACATATTACCATGTAAGCATTCACACACATAACACTAGATATGATTACCCAGAAACCCTCCAAGTGAGATGGTAAAATTGGGGTGGAGATGACACTCACAAATATTAACTACTATAGTAATAAAGTGTATCTAATAAAGGTTACAATATTTTGACCATGAAACATGACCTACCATGTGAAAGGTCTACCCTATTAAAGGCTTACAAAGACTATTAGGTCTCACTTTGTTAGAGGATTTTAACACCCTGTTAGAAGTGTGCCTTGTTAGATAAATCCAACTTACAAATAAGTAAGCACCCTATTAAAGGATTTCATATATCCTATTAGGACTACTCTACTGAAATCACCTATCAAAATGTCTGAGCACAGATCTTGCGATTGGCATTTGCTTGCCTAATAACATATCACATTTAAGCAATGTCTAATTGATCCTTCTCGATCAGATGTCTCAATGTTGTATCCTTTTCTCTATCCTCTATTCTTCTCTAACTGATTTTTCAATTCACTCTTTCTTGTAAGTCACCTTGAATGCTTTACAAACTAACTTTTTCACTCCAACTCTCCATACCATTCAGTTCACTATCCTTTTTTTCATAAAGAGTTTAGGGCTTCATCCTCCTTAAGAAAAATTTGGTGGCTTAGTGTTAGGTATGAATCTATGGCTAAGATTCATCCATTTTATAATTGGTTGCATGTAATTGCATAGGAAATCCAAATAGAGATTCGTCCTTATCTCTAAAATATCTTTAAGTCAGCTCAAAAATGGTTTACATAGTTGTTTGTGCCATTACAAATAAATATGTCAAAACTATGTTACTTGGCATGTAAAATACCTAATGCTAAGTGTTGGGACTCAAAATCAAAGTCCTCCATTAATTCAATGAATTGGGATGACTCATATTAAAGCATTAGCTTTGCAAGGAACATTGCAAGAGAAAGAAGACTTGAGGTGTGAAGTGTTTTAAGCCCTGACAAAGATGAAGGTCATTCAAAGCCAAAGAAAAATAGGGGCCAACCATGGAGAAGCCATAGCAATGCATCATTGTAAACACAAAAGACAATGACATAGTAGAAAGGAAAGCATCGATTGAGGCAAGGTCTAAAGTTTTCTCCCTGCATGGCTAGAGATTGCCAAGAAGTGATGTCGGCTTTTGAAACCTTAATGGCAGAGGAGTGGTATTTTAGATCCTAGGTTTGGGCCTTACAAAGGTTACATGGTAGTTCTAATGGCATTTTGGGGCATTCAAGATTTTGTGCATTTGGTCTACATGTAGATGGTCATTGCTCTTATGAGGCTTATGTGATGACAGAAGAATCAAGTACATAGGCAAGCATTTCTTGTATAGTTATGCTTGTAGAAGCATTATTTAAGGTACTCGATGAGATTGATTGACAATTAGTGTAACTAAATAACTTGTTAACCATCTATTTAGTATGGTCTATGGGGTTTTGACCTAATGATGAAGAGTGAATGGTCAAATTTTCCATGTTTTGTATGATAATTTTCCTTGATTTGTGACAAAGGAAAGGGGAATGAAGTAGGGTTTTTTTAGTTCTTAAAGGGAGGCGAATGGGTGGATGTTAAACCCATTTAGGACTCCTTCATTGTTGTGGTAGATGTGTATGGAGAAGGATGAACAAGGTAGTGTTTTAAGAGGAGATTATGTTGAAACATGGGGCAATGTCTTGTAAAGGTTGTAGTTTAGGAGGCAACACCAGGGAATAGCGAGGAGTAGAATCCATGAAAGAGGGATTTGGTCCATGGAAAATCATGAATAACCATTAATCACACATTGCTTATATGTATGCATTTTATAATGTTTAAATAAAACTACACTCTAATACATGGTGTCTTAAAAGATGTAACCTTTTAAAAGGAAAAGTTGCATGGTGTGGGGCATGTCGATGGCCAGTTGGCACAGAGGATAGATACATTTTGATAGATAGAGAAAGTGAGGAAGTTTCCAAAGAACATCTTAGATTCTGATAGTCACCATGTCACCACCAAAAAAAGGGAGGTTTCACTAGCAAGCGACATGGCAACCTCCTAGAAAACCATACAAATCTAGTAAGATTGTGGGGCTCACTTGGATGGAGGTGGCATGGTGATGTGGCAACTAGGTGCTATGACAATGATGTATAGGATTGAGGAGGACGAACTAGAATTTGACAAGTGGTAGCATGTGGTGAGTCAAAAAGTGATGTGGTAACCTAATTTCAAAAGGCAACAGATCATGCCACATGTCAAATCTGAGGTCAGTCACTACGTTGCCAAAGTAAAGTTGTAAGAAAGTTACCCATTTGACATGGCAACTAGCTAGTTGGCGATGACATGGCACAGAGATGTTGCAAAATAGAAGATGAATGAGATAATGCCACATGGTGCCTAGTTAGAGGGGTTGGTTGACAAAGAAAAAATGAGCCAAACACATGATGACACATGGCAAGGTGGTCAACAAGGTTTGACCTAGATTGAAAAATAGAGGAAAAAATCAAACATGGATAGGAAAATAATTTTTTTAATGTTTCCTCCTCATGCAAGAATTTTAAGTAAATTTTTATTTAAATCTAAAGTTTTGACTTTAGGAAATAAGAAATTTTCTTGGATAAATTTAAATGAAGTGCAGTCTTGAGTCCCCAAGATGAGCTAATTTTTCAACTTGAGATTCTAGGAGCTCTCGATAAGAAAATATAGGCATATTATATATCGCTGGAACTAAGAGAAGATGAAATTTTTTATTCTAGAGTTTGTTTTTGCATAGGTGGTCCCTAATTCAAGTTATAGGGAGAAATGTAAAATTTGGGCCTTCTCAATGAAATTAGTGAAAATTGGAAATACATTTACAGGCCTGGTAAGAACACATGGTAAAAGGTTTGTTGGGTTAGTTTTGAGGATATTATGTCATTCTGGTATAATTTGGCCCCAATTTTCAGTTTTGAAAATATTATGTTTTCTAGATGTGATGAATTTTAGGATTGATGTTGGAGTGATGATTGAAGGATCAAATCAAATGGGTAGAAAGATGAAAGAGGTTTTGTAATTGTAAAGTATGGAATTTCAAGTGGACACATGTCAGACATAGAACAGATCTGAGAATTCATCCTCTTCTATATCTTTCTTTCTCTCATTTATTGTAGGGGTTCTAGTTTTTGGAGACATTTTCTCATTCTTGTGATCCCAGGTTCTTGTTGGTTTTACTTCCTATCTAATTGAGTAGAGCTCTAGCAGTGAAGGTCACATATCCACTCTTGTGTAAATTTCTAGATTCATTTTCATGTCTTATTTCTTTGAGATAATGGATATTGATGATAGATCATATGACATATCTTAAGCTTCATTTAGTATTATGAGTTGAATGTATTCAATCTTTCAATGATAAATACAAAAGGGGATTAACAATGAATTATCAATGTTCTTTTATTCTGTCTCCTATTCTTCATATGCTATTGACTTTGTAATTGAGTGAATAACATTCATTTGATTTAAGGAACCTTGTATTAGTTGTATATCAGATTTTTTGTTGCTTTTAATTCAAGGAATTAAGTAAATGGTTCAATGATTTGATAGGGTTTTTGGGTGTTTGGAGGGGATACTAGTAAGAATGGAATTTGGGGATTTCAGTTGACAAATTTAATTGTAAGGCAATCAACTTAGATCATCCTGCTACTAGTGACTCTATGTTGCAATGGATAAGGCATTGATCATTAAACTAGATGCAAGCTGATATGAAGATTATTTTGCACAAATATTTCGCACAAATTTTTTTCCCTTTTCATGTTGAAGAGCTAAAATAAAATGTCCTCACTTAGCTTATGAATTACATTTCATACATTTAGCTATTGCAAATCTATGTTATTGCATGATTCATTATGAGAAATAAGGGTTAAATCTATTGTTAATAGATTCAAGAATATGTTTAGCACTGGTGCCATATAAAATGAATCTGAGGTCCACCTAGCTAGGTTTTGTAGAGGCTAATGTAGAAGAAGGGTCTGTTGGAAATATTCAAGATATGACAAGTTACTGAGAGGGGAGGGGTGAATCAGTAACTTCTAAAATTTCAACAATAAAACTGCATACTGATATATTCACCATTCATCCAAGTAACCTACTGTAAGCATGAAACAAAATTATTTGCATTACTTGAACACACAGATTTGGTGACCCAGAAACCTTCCAAATAGAAAGTAAAATTGGGGTGGGGATGAAACCCACACAGCTTCGTTACTGCAGTATGAAGTTGGCCGGTTAAGGCTTACAATGACCACTTCTGGTGATCTGCCCTGTTAGGAGCACAAAGGATTGCTAGATCCACCTTGTTAGAGGATTTACAAACATACAATAAAGTATGCACTCTGTTAGGAGATTTACAAAAGACTATTAAGTCTACCTTGTTAAAGGATTTACAAAAACTGATTCACCTGTTAGAATGAAACAGTGGATCTAATTACAACTGATTGCTGATAAGATCCGCTATGCTCTGATTCACCTTGATGTGATAAATAAAACTTTTTTGCTCCAAAACTCGACCTTGCTGAATATCTTCACAACTCAGCACACATACTTTCGCAAGCATGTATTTCTTTCACACTTTCACACTTTCACACTTTCACACTTTCATTCATTCATTTTGTTCATTCGTTTTCATTACATTTGAATGATTGCATATATATACCATCCAAATAAACAATGCATGCAAGGTCGGCCAAAACAACAAGTGCAAATCTCTATACAATGTCGGCCCAAGGTAAAAACTCGGGTTCACTGAACTGACTCGGTGTCCTTCTGATACTCGGTGTCCACTGCGTTACTCGGCATTGTCATGCACTCGGTAGAAGTGAAGGCACGATCCATACTAAACACTTCGAGTAGTTTTGAACTCGGTAACCACTGAAGACTCAGTAGAAGAGATGTCACTTGGTAAACACTTCTATCTGAACTGTAGCTCGGTGATCAAAGGAAACACTTGATAGAACCTTGTGACTCGGTGATAGTTGGTTTCCTTTATAACCGTCTGAGCTCTGTAAAATTAATTTCCTTGATAACCTCAGGAGCTCGATTATCACAAAGTTCTCAGTCAATACTAAGTACATCTTCACTCGGTAAAACTGATTCCTTTCTTTTCCTTGAACACTCGGTAAACACTGACTGCTTTGTTCACCTCGATTACTCGGTAAACACTGGCTACTTTGTTCACCTTGATTACTCGGTAAACACTGACTTCTTTGTTCACCTTGATCATTCGGTAAACACTGACTTCTTTGTTCATCTTGATTACTCGGTAAACACTGACTTCTTTGTTCACCTTGATTACTCGGTAAACACTGAGAACTAGGTAAAGCTTGGCTTACAAAGGAATGTCCGGTGAGAACTCGGTAAGCATTCAGAATCCAATAAGTGTTGTAACTAATGACAAAAATGTATCATAATGCCAACAGGGTCTAGCCTTATAGTTGGCCTGGTGTTTGAAAGCATATGTTAAGAATGGGAATTAGTTGCCCCTAGATGTGTCTTATTCTCATCGAGGTAATTTGAAACCATCTTTGTTTCAAAACACACAAAAAATGGTGACTCTACTGGGGAGATAAGATGGCAATACATCTTGTTAAAAGGACAAGAATCTCCGGTGTTAATTGAATACTTCAGTCCTATTTTTCAATATAGTTTTTCCAATCTAAGTCATCAACAAAATGGTGACTCTAGTAGGGAGATAAGGTTGTAAATGACTAAATTATGGAGCTCGAAACCTCTAATATATTTTGCATATTCAATTTTGTATGCAAGGTTTTGTGTTCCCAAATTAAGCTGTATGCATGGACAATAGCAACTTTGAAGGATTGAATGTAGATTATGTTGCTACTAGGTTTTATTATCAATCAATTTAGCCAGTATTGGTTTTCAAAGTGCTGTTATAAATGTAGAGTCAAAATTGTTTTAAAATGGTTCCTCTCTTCTAAGTGTTTGACGATTTGCAAAGTTCTATAAGTTGAAAGTTCAATTCAGATTCGTCATGTCATGAATCATGTTTTAAATATTTCTCACAATTGTGAGTGTCGAATCTCTAAAGGATCTTTGTGCCAATGCAAATTGGTTTTATATAACTATTTTCAAGAGTTTTTAGCTTGGTTATGTAGAACTAAAAATTATAAAAAGGTGTAAGAAAGAAGGGAGAATATATGAGTTCTTGACTGATAAAGTTTTGAAGTGTTGTATGTGATCTATTATCATAAGAAATTTAAATGTTAAAATGATCATAGCATGATTTAATTTTGTTCTCCTAAATAAGATGGCAGCTCTAAAAGGATTTGATCAGTGGTGTGAAGAACTAAAATCAGCACCTATGCCAATCAACAAATCAATGTTTTCAGCATCAACACTTGAGGTATTTTTTTTTTTCATGAAGTTGTTCTTGTCATAAAATAAAGTGGTATACATGTGTTCTCCATCAAGTGGTATTTTTAGCACTAAATAGGAGAATGGTTTGATTTATCTTAGCATACTTTGTGAAGAATAGATTTAGCAAGTATTTTCATATTTTGAAGTATGTTTGCAGTTGAAATTGGTAGAAAGTATTTTCAAATCTACTGCAAGTAATAAATTCTAAAAGTAACCTTGGTGAACAAGTCTTAAGTTTGTTAGAAATGGAAAATTTCTTTTCACCTGGTATGTGGTCCATGGATAAAACTTGTAGATCTATTTCTTCCAAGAGATATATGGCATTAAATTTTTATGGCATTCATGGTTTCCCAATCTTTGTACCATATAATCTCAAAAAATATTTGCATAAGTTTAGTGGGAAACATGAAAATTCAGGAACTCATCATGCTCAAATATTTAGTGATTTGATTGGTGATTTCAAAATTGTTCATGAAGATGTTCATATGAAGTTGTTTGTCCAAACTTTAGAAGATGATACTAGGGATTGGTTTTCCTTTCTACTAGAATGTTCTATTTCATCTTGGGATGAATTAATTTCAGCCTTCATGAAGCAATTCGGGGAAATAGTAAGCATCTCTAATTATTTCGATAAGTTTTTGAAGATTCAAATCAAGAGTGATGAATTAATTCCTGAATTTAATATCAAATTTGCAAAGGTTTTTTAATGAGATTCCTGAAAAGTGTAAGCCAAATGATCAAATGTGTTTAGTGGTTTATCTTGATGAATTTGGTAAAAATATGAGTTATCTATTGAGAGATAAAGAACCTAAGACTTTGCATCAGGAATTCATGACAACAATAGAGATTGAAAACAACATAAAGTATGGATTAACTAGGAGTCACTTCTCTAAGAATGTTTGCTGGCAAGATGAAGTTCAAAGGAAGAATCAATGTCACAAAGAGTGTTTTATTTTAGATCAGAAAATAGTTACTACTATCATTGTAAAATCAATTAAAAACATGTGAAGATGAAGTTTCTTTGTTGCAAAAAGAAGCTAAGTATGTTCTGGCTGAAAATAGTGCACATTTTTGCAATATCACAATAGTAGATGATAGAGTTAGTTCACTTGATCAGTTAGATATGTAAGGTATAAATTCAATTGTTTCTTCTCGTATTGATGATTTGCATTATGTTGAGAACATAACTGATCATGAATTTACAAGATGTTCATCTCAGTATGAAGATGAAGAAGCTAAAATTTATGTATCAAGTGATGAAGGTGAAGTTGCTGATTTGACATATTATGAAGAAGCATCATGTGAAGATAATGATGAGATTTGTTGCTCAAGTCAAGAAGAGGATATTGGCATGTGAATCAAATGAAAATTTGGAAGAAGAAAGCAATGACAGAAGTAAGTACTCTTATGCTAGTAGAGGTATGAGTTCTTTTTCTAAATCTCAAAGTGAAGTTCCATTTCAGAGTTATACAAGTCAACTTGAGGTTGAAAGTTGTGGAGTAGATTTGTCCGCACAATATGAAGACAATGAGATTATTTATAAGAATGGATTACCTAATTGTGTAGATGAATGTCTTGAAGATATATGCAATAGTAACCAATAGTATAAAAATGATTATGAGGTTAATGTATCAACACCTAAAGATAATTTGTTCACAAGACATTTGAATCATCTTAATGAAGACAATGCAAGTAACATTGATTTATATTCTACATGCTTTATTGATGGAGTGAATGGTGTGTCTTCTTGTGAAGATTTTGATTTTTCTTCTCCATATGCTGAAAGTGTCTAGGACAATGATGTTATAAATGATTTAAAAGTTTTTATGAATCTATTGTATGGTGAAGAACTTGATGTAGATTAGCACATCACTAGTCATAATGCCTACAAAGGAGCTTTACATGGAGTTGTCAACCCACTTTTTGAAGAACACATGGAATGTTCAAATTTAGTTGAGGATGAATTTGATTGTGATACATTATCTTACTATTGTAAGATATTAGATTGTTCTTCATTGAGATGTGATAGTGATTATTATGATGATGTTGCATCTCATGAGATTGATAACAAGGTGTTCGACAAATTTTTTATTGAAAATCAGCATGCATCTTGTAATAAGTTTTACGATGAATACTCTAATGTGATGAGTAATCCATTTGATGATTTCAAAGGACCATTTGAAGATTATGGATTAGTTTCAAATTTTGGCATTGATGTTGTTTGTGAGTACAAATCTGATTGCTCATGTGAATACTCTTTGCTTATGCGTAAGGATACACAATTTCAAGGTATGTGTGACCTTTTTCCCAAAGTTGAGAATGAAGCTTTCATATTCAAGACTGATAGCATGCAATATTCATTAAATGAAGATGAGTTTCAGTTGGAGTCTAATATTTTTTAGCATGCTGATAAGAACTTTCATAATGAGCAAGTTGTTGAGATTGAATCTAGTTTTTATGTGCGTTATGAAAGTGAAGATGTAAATTCAGTTTTGCCAAGTGAGTTGATTCATGATGCTATTCTGATTGGTGAAACTAATAGAGTAAATATTTCCAATTTACCTCATGAAAGTTTAGATGAAAATCAGATTTATGACAAAGGTAAAAGTTTTTGTTGAAGTTTAGTGGCCCAAGGCCATCATGTGTACATAGTAGTAGTTCTTTCTTTCTTTCAATAAAGTTGTGCAAGAAAAGTTTTTGCTATCAAGTGTATGGTCTACTTCTTCTAGATATCTAAATCCTTTCCATTCTCACAAGGGACATGCATCCCCTAATAGAGCCACTATTGGGACTCAAAATTGAAACCCTGATTTTGAGTACCATTGAAAAAATTAAGCCCTTAGGAATTTTTACTCGACTATCCATTTGAGGCTTAAGAGTTGTTTAATGTTTCTAACACCTTACATTCATTATATCAACTATTTCCATGAAGATAAATTTCCATTCCAAGCCATTCTGTGAAGTCCCATTTTGAGCAATTCCCAAAATTACATTTTTGCCCAGGTGTCAAATAGTGATAGGAGGATATGTTTGCAATTGAATATCTCACACCTAGTAATGTTTCATGACTCACCACATTGGGAGTGTTTAGTGTCCATACCAAAAATCCTGTGTTTCAAATTTTGAGTCATTTTGAATCTATTTGACTAGGTTTTGAATCCCTCAAAGTTGGTTTTTTATTGATGTCATGGTAATGTGAATTGTTCTAAATTTTGGGAAGCCCTGTTTCACTTGTTATAACTTTTGGCCACTTGACCAAAATACTAAAATTCTTTTTGCATTGCATTCTAGAGGTCAGAGACTTGCTATGTTTCACTTTTGAGCTTATGAAAAATCCAATTGCTTATTTTTCAAATGTGATTCCAAATACAATTTGTAACCTTTTACTATTGTCAAGAATGACATATTTTTTTGTAGCCCTATTTGGGATGTTATAACTCAAGATTTTTGATAGGTGAGATCAAATGGATTGCACCACTATGTTTTCCTCTAAAAATACTTTAAGTGTGTCAATTTTCAAATCTTGATGAATCTATTTACACACTTTTCCAGGTCCATTCCTTTTGCAAAAACTATTTTTCTACCATTGTTTCCAATTTGTAAATTTGAGAAGCCTACTTTGACCACTTGCCAGATTCACCTAGTTATTCATCATGAGCCTGAATCATAGATTTATACTCTCCTTGTGATAGTGAACCAATGATCTAGTTGTTGTTTCCCCAAGTATCAGTTTACCTAGTTTTCAAAGCCAAATTCGAACATGTTTTATGCTTTTTTGACATGTTTTCTTTGAGGCACTTCTGAGAGGGAAACTTTGACAATCAACATCTTTTGATTGAGAATTCATCATGAGATGATATTTAATAGGATAAGAGTGTGTGGAAAAAAGAATCAATGTGTTTGATTTCAAAGCCCGGTCAACTATTTGGATCAATTTTTAAAGCTGGTCAAAGGACCTCTTGGCATGAAACTAGCAGTTTGTAGGAAAGGTTGAATATCAATTTTTAAAGGTGCGACAGTCATTGAATTTTGATCAAACCAGCACCAGATGACTAATGGATTAGTTTAAAATGTTTATCGAAAATTGTTTAGTTGGACCCATTTTGGGGACCAACTGATTGCTATAGATTGATGGGCTGATTTGAGATCATAAGGGTGTTTCTATTCTATATAAACAAGATCCATTCTCAATGTGTGATTTGTTGAGATTTTAGAAATCCAAACTTCTGATTATTCAAAGAAGGTGGAGTAAAATGATCAAGATATGGCTTTTCATGCAAGTAGGGGCCATAAGAATTGTTGAATTGGAAAGGCAACTTAGTCTTAATGGAGTCCATGTTTAAAAACAAAAAAAGTGCTTGGGGAGCCAAAGGGAGGAGGGATTGGAAGTCACTTAGAAAGGAGTACCTAATATACATGGCACAGACTTAGACTTTCTTTCATTGTATAGACAAGTCACTACATGTGGAGGATTTTAGAAAGCTATTAAGGAGAGAAGGTAAAAAGAAGTAGCAATTGATATAAAATTCCTTAGCTCAAACTATAAATCCTTCATATCTACATTGCAAACATTTATGGAGATCTCCTTTACCATTTTGAACAAGTTTATTATTTTGGAGCACACAGAAAACTTGCTCCCCCTCACGGTCCATTATTTGCTCGTTGTCCTTATGGGAGATCCAATAATGACATAATTTCATATTATCCTCAAAGTCCTCCATTAAGACAATGGATTGGGGTGACTCGTATTAAAGCATTATCTTTGCAAGGAACATTGTAGGAGATAAAAGACTTGAGGCGTAAAGTGTTTTAAGCCCTGGAAAAGATGAAGGATGTCCAAAGCCAAAGAAAATCAGGGGCACACCATGGAGAAGGCAAAAAAATGCATCATTGTAAATGCAAAAGACAATAACATAGCAGAAAGGAAAGCATCAATTGAGGCAAGGTCTGAGATTTTCTCCCCATGTGGCCAGAGATTGCTATGAAGTGATATCAGCTTTTGAAACCTCAACAACATAGTAGATGGCATTTCAAATGCTAGGTTTGGGCCTTGCAAAGGTTACATGGTAGTTCTAATGGCATTTTGGGGCATTCAAGATTTCGTGCATCTAGTCTACATGCAAATGGTTGTTGCTCTTGTGAGGCTTATGTAATGACAGAAGAATCAAGTACATGAGCAAGTATAATTTCTCATATAGTTATGCTTGTAGAAGCATTATTGAGGTACTAGATGAGATTCATCGATAGTTAGTGTAACCAAATAACTTGGTAACCATCTATTTAGTGCAGTCTGAAGGGTTTTGACCTAATGGTGAAGAGTGAATGGTCAATTTGTCCATGTTTTGTATGCTAATTTTCCTATATTTGTGAGAAATAAAAGGGGGATGAAGCAAGGGGTTTTTAGTTCTTGAAGGGAGGTGAATGGGTGGAAGTTAAAACCATTTAGCACTCCTTCATCATTGTGGTAGATGTGTATGGAGAAGGATGGACAAGGTATTGTTTGAGGAGGAGATTACATTGAAATAGGTGTCAATGTCTTGCAAAGGCCATAGTTTAGGAGGCAACACCAATGAACAACAAGGAGAAAACACCATGGAAGAGGGACTTGGTCTAGAGAAAATCATGAATAACCATTAATCCCACATTGCTTGTATGTATGCATTTTATAATGTTTAAATGCAACTACACTCCAATACATAGTGTCTTAAAAGATGTAGCCTTTTAAAAGGTAGAGATGCATGGTGTGGGGCACATGGAGGACCTACTAGCCTAGAGGATGGATAAATTTTGACTAACAAAGTGAAGGAGGAAGTCGTCAAAAAACATGTTAGATTCTGGTGGTTTCCATGTCAACACCATAAAATGGGAGGTTTTTCCAGTAAGTGACATGGCAACCTCCTAGAAAACTATAGAAATTTGGCGAGATTGTGGGGCTAGCTTGGATGGAGGTGGCATAGTAATGTGGCAACCAGGTGCTATGGTGGTGACATGTCAAGCTAAGGAGGACAAACCAGAATCTAACAAGTGGCAGCATGTGGTGAGTTAAAAAGTGATATGGCAACTTGAGATCAAAAGGTAGTAGATCGTGCCACATGTCAGATCCAAGGGTAGTCACTATGTCACCAAAGAAAAGTTGCAAGAAATTTACCCATGGGACATGGAGACTACCTAGCTAGCAATGTGGTGGCATAGTGATGTGGTAAAATAGAAGACAAATGAGATGATGCCATGTGGCACCTAGTTGGAGGGGTTAGTTGACAAAGAAAAAATGAGCCAATCACATGACAACATATGGCAAGGCCATCAACAAGGTTTAACTCCGATTGAGAAATAGAGGAAAAAATTGAACATGGATAGAAAAATGATTTTTTTTTTTAATGTTTTCTCCCCATGTAAGAATTTTAAATAAATTTTTATTTAAATCTAAATTTTTGACTTTAGGAAATAATAAATTTTTTCTTGCATAAATTTAAATGAAGTGCAGTCTTGAGTCCCTAGTAGGACCTGATTTTTTCAAGCTAAGATTCTAGGAGGTCCCAATAAGTGAATATAGGCATATTATATATCACTGGAACTAGGAGAAGATGAACTTTCCAATTCGGAAGTTTTTTTTTTTGCACAAGTAAAATTTTGGAAATATAGTTACAAGCCTCATAAAAAACATGGTAAAAGGTCTGTTGGGTTAGTTTTGAGGATATTATGCCATTCTAGTATAATTTGGCTCTAAATTTCAGATTTGAGAATATTTTATTTTCTAGATATGATAATTTCAGCATTGAAGTTGGAGTCATGATTCAACAATCAGATCAAATGGGTAGAAAGATGAAAGAGGTTTTGCAATTGCAAAGGATGGAATTTCAAGTGGGCACATGTCAAACAAAGAACAGATCTAGGAATTCATCTTCTTCTATATCTTTCTTTCTCTCATTTATTTTAGGGGTTCCAATTTTTGGAGAAGTTTTCTCATTGCTGTAATACCAGGTTGTTTTTGATTTTACTTCATGTCTAATTGAGAAAAGCTCTAGCAATGGAGGCCACACATCCACTCTTGTGAAAATTTCTAGTTTGATTTTCATGTCTTATTTCTTTGAGATAATGGATATTGATGACATATCTTGAGCTTCATTTAGCATTACTAGTTGAATGTATTCACTCTTTGAAGGATACATACAAAAGGGGATTTACAATGAATTATCTAGGTTCTTTTATTCTATCTCCCAATTCTTCATATGCTATTGACTTTGTAATTTTGTAAATTAAGGTTCATTTTATTTAAGGGAGCTTGGATGAGTTGTATATTAGATCTATTGTTGCTTTTAATTCAAGGAATTATGTAAATGATTCAATGATTTGATAGGGTTTTTGGGTGTTTGGAGGAGATACTAGTAAGAATGGAATTTGGGGATTTCAATTCACAAACTTAATTGTAAGGCAATCAAGTTAGGTCATCCTGTTGGTAGTGACTCTATGTTGCAATGGATAAGGCATTGATCACTAAATCAGATGCAAGTTGATATGAAGGTTATTTTGCACAAATCTTTTAATCAAATGTTTTTTTCTTTTCATGTTAAAGAGTTGAAAAAGAATGCACTCACTCAAATTATGAATTGCATTGTCTTACATTTATCTATTGTATATCTATGTTATTACATGAGTCATTATGAGAAATATGGGTTAAATCTAATGTTAATAGATTCAAGAATATGTTTAACATTGGTACCATATAAAATGAATCTAAGGTCCACCTGCCTCTGTTTTGTAGAGCCTAAAGTAGAAGGGTCTAGCCTTATAGTTGGCCCAGTGTTTGAAAGGATATGTTAAGGATGGGAGTTAGATTCCCCTAGATGTGTCTTGTTCTCATCAAGGTAATTTGAAACCATCTTTGTTTCAAAACACCAACACTTGGCATGCACTATTTAGTATACTTTGACTTGGGACCTACATTACTGAACATCCACTATTTACTCAGTTCCTAAATCACTCAGCATGGTCTATCTACTTGGCACTTGAGTGACTTGGAACATGAGTGAATCAGAATTCTTTGCAACTTGGCATGGTCTAATATTTACATGTTGTGCTTGGCATGTATTACTAGTTTGGCATGAACTAAGTATATGACTTAAGTGTGTTGACACTCACTTGTCAAAATTGATTTGAGATCGACAAGAACAATGCACCAACATGACCAAGTGGTGAAACTCCATCACTAACTCCCAAAGTAGTGGCTAGCAGCAGGACTCCTTCACTTAGTAGAGGAAAAGAAATAAAAGACACCTCACCAGATATTGAAGTTAGTGTGGATGAAGTAATTGAGATGCTACAATTAGATTTGGAAAATTTGATATTAGAGTAGACAATTTTGTTACAATAAATTTTGGCAAAAAAGAGAAGGCAAGAAGAAATATGAATAGAGTACAAACAAAAGCAAGTACTATATGATGTTAAGGAAATTTTTTATGATGAAGCCCCACATATTACCTAGCTTTTAATATTGTTGAACAAGCCAATGTTGGTAATATGAAATCCAATTAGAAATCAATGGATTGGTCAACAAGAAGGTTTGAGAATAAGGTTGTGGAATAAGTTTCCATAAAAATTACTAAGAAGAATGTCCAATTACCAGAATGTATATAGATTATGAAAGAACTCATACAAAAAGTGCAATATTTGTATATTATTCTGTTAGAGGTGCCAAGATTCTCAAATGATATCTAGGCATAAATACACTAGACTCAAGTTGAGATACAAAGATATAGAATTATTATTTCATAGTCAACAACATCTAGTATAGACCAATATAATAAGTTATTGAATGCTCAAAGCACATTGATAGAGCTTCAGACAGTTGACAACAACATGATATCTAAATTGATCTTTATTCAAGTGACGTTGATACCTCATTTAGAGGTCATCCAAAAGGGAGATGTAATTAGCCTAGGATTTTATCAAAGAAGATCACAATCTCTCAGTGGATGATAGCTTAATTGACTTAGCTACATGATTACAATTGTAGAATCACAATTTTGAGGCAACAAGAACCACATGGGATGATGCACTATCCATGATCACTAGAGTTCATTAGAACTTCATTGACAAATATTGTTTTCTTCCACTCATTCAACCCTAGCAGTCATGACATAAGTGGTCAAAAAAAATGGGCAAATAAATTTGTTGAAGGGAAAAATGAATTTGTTTCTATAAAGAAGAGCATGTGGATAAATATTAATTTTTACATTTTTTATTCATTAGTCATTATTGGCATAAGTCACAAGACTTAGGGGGAGTACTATTATCAAATTGTATTTGTAATAATGTAATCATGAAAAAATAATTTTTTACCACTAATGTCAAGGGGGAAGATTTTTGGTACCTCTACCTATTGTTGTTTATTAGTGTTAAACACTTAGTCATTTACTAGGAAGAGTCAGACAGTCATCACTACGATTGAGCTAATCTATATAGGTCAAGTCATGTAGATAAGTATGTGTGTGGTCACCGAGTATTTTCTGTACAATCTGAGCTTAACACCTACCGAAAAGTTCAATAATATAAGTGATGAGTGACATAGTACATGCTGAGTAGAATATAGACTAAGAAACATCAATGTTGAGTATAAGAAAATAGTAAGTGTCGAGCAATGCAGAGTATACATAAAAGTTATCAATGATATAAATTTTGAGGTAAATCATTTTCAAGCTGATATGGAAGGAATATTTAATATTTGTAGAGGTTGTTACAAAGAGTTTTACACTTTTATGATGTGGATAATAGATTCCTATGTTTTGTGATCAATATTTGAGCTAAAGAGGCAAAATATGGAAGCATCTATAATATCCTTTACATAACTCTTTGAATAGAGAAGATTTTGACCTAGATTACATAGTGAGGATATACAAGGAGAAAATATTGTATGAGGAAGGAAATGATATGAAAATGTTGAAGTGAAGGATTGAGATCAGATCAAAAGTTAGAGGAACTATTATATTATCTCTTAGTAAAGAAAGTGATCTAATTAGAGTAGTGAAGGGGAAGAAAAGTTTTATCAAATCAAAAGAGAGCATTAATTTACAAAGAGAAGACTCAATATTAGCTTACATAGCATACTAAGAGTTAGGTACCTAATCCATTCTAATCAACTTGAATTAGGGTAAATCTCTTAACAGATCTTTGTAAATCTCCTAATAGATTCCTTACTTTATTGTGAGTGTTAAATCCTCTAATAAGGTGAGCCATAGCAGTCTCAAACACTTTTAACAAGGAAGATCCCTCATAGGGTAGAACATATTTTATGATCAAACATTGTAACCCTAATAGGTTAACTTTATTATTGTAGTAGTGAAAATTTGTGGGTGTCATCCCCACCTCAATTTTAACTTCACTTTGGAGGGTTTCTGGGTAACAAATATTGTGTTACGTATTTACTTTCATGCATTTGATAGATTAGATTTAAATGTTACAACAAGTTTACTATTACAATTTTTACATACACTAGACTATTGGTGAATGTTTGAATGAATGGTTGAAATATAAAAGCGCTTAAAATTCTAATTTACCCCCTTTCAGTATTTTTTATCCTATTTATAACTCCATCAATCAACACATTTTTGTCAATCATTTCTTTCTAATAATGTGTACCTTCAATAACAACTAAACCAATTGGATAAGATTATCTATCAGCATTTAGGGTTGGCTTTGGCAACCTAAATTTTTCTTTATTGCATCTAAGAAGAAAGTAATCCACACCTTCTATATTTTAGGATCAGCAACCACAACAAAAAATCACTTGTACATGCACACATGATTCTAGATTAGATATATATAAAAATTAATTTAAGTTCATTAATGTGCATGATAAATCATTTTATATTTTCATAGAAAAGTCTAATACATGTACAAATCCATGTATAATAAAACTAACACACACCTATACAAACTATATTAGGAACATGCTCATAATTTGCATCATCTTTATCAAACTAAGAATATCTAACTATCACTTTCAAATTCCATCCTAAAGCATATATGTTTGCAATGTTCTCACATTGACTCATTAGATCATTTTCAACGCAATCATCGCAAAGACATGATTTATCTCTTACTTGAATAAGTGGAGGGTTGTGTTTTGTTGTAGTCATTACTTGATGCATACTTCTTATTCTAACAATGGGTTGACAATTATATGGATTAGACAATCAATATTTGGAAAGCATGTACATTACAATATGATATTAAATTATCTATCAACAATAGAGAAGACAAAATTTACATATATACAAAGTTAAAATACACAAAAAATAGAAATTTTATTTTAAATTACCTAAATGAATTCAAGACTTTTTACCTTTCACTTCCCAGAAATAATGTTTTTTGTATTTTGTGTTTTGACTAGCAAAATGAAATTAGCACCATTAAACAATTTTATTTGAATTAAAAATTAAAATAATGAAAACCAATGTCTTTCTACCTTGAAGTTCATGTTGTTAGAGTGCATTATTTACACATGCTTCTTCTCCATCATGTTGTCCTTTTCCATGTCCACTTTTAAAAAAGTTACAAATGAACTTAGCATTGTGACTAGTATGTTGCATTGCTAACTAGTTAAACACTTTTGTAGATTTAAATTATCCTGCAATTTACAAATATTGTTAATATAATATGTATATACATACATGTATAAACTGATGGATAAATTCCAAATCTAAGGACATATAATTTTTAAAATTATCTTTGAAAAGCTAGAGAT
The DNA here is from genome assembly GCA_028749045.1 of Cupressus sempervirens. NCBI lineage: Eukaryota > Viridiplantae > Streptophyta > Pinopsida > Cupressales > Cupressaceae > Cupressus > Cupressus sempervirens. The sequence goes on from CM053788.1 coordinate 588,920,259, forward strand.
ATCATGCAAATGTAGGGTATAGGCAGGATCATGGCGTGCCAAAAAGTGGCGATCTGAAAAATATGTAGTTCTGAAATGCCTCAAAAAATTTCAAAATCTATTCCAACTTTTTTCCCACCCATCCTGATACTAAATGAAAACAATTAATACCTTTATAATTCCTACTATATCTTTCGAAACCAACCTTATATGGTCATCTTTAAAACATCCTGAAAATGTGTTTTTTGCATGTTCTTATGTGTTTTTTACTTCAAGCATGTAGCTGATGAATTTTTTTAAACCAAAATTTGATGTAATGAAAAGGGTTTCTTGAGAATGTTCTTAGCTTTTCATAAATGTAAGGTTTGTCAAATTACGAGTTCAGTAAGTAATTATTACTTATTTTCTAATGGAGTTAGCTGCAAAGTGTTGATTGACATACTAGTTGAAAAATAGCTATAACTTTCAAACCGTATAAGATTTGTGAAATCCAAAAGATGCATCACATTCTATGCTTCAACTAGTATATGAAAAAAAAAAAAAACTTAATTTTGATTTTTTTTGAACTAGTTAAGGTGGTCGGACATGGGAGTTTTTTAATTCTGAAAATAGTAGAGTAGAAAATTCATAATTAATTATTTATTTGGAATAAAAATTCCCAAAAATATGTGTCACATCTAGGCACGAGTCTACTTTTTATATCTAAAATTATATTTAAAAATATTATCATTTCATTATGATTAAGGTGGTCAAACATACACCTACTTTTTATTTTCGCCTTGAAATTTTTGTAGTACTGCATTAAAATTCAAACTTTTGACCAATCAAATATATTTTTCTCTAGATAAGGCCTTGTATTTTAGAAACTAGATTCAATTTCCTACAGATTATTTTCTTACAACTTTTTGATATAAAGTCTAGAACCACTTTAAAATTATGTGTCAAGTTGACATAACCTTGATTTGTTGGGTTTTCACTACCACTTAAGGCCATAGTTTGGTACACCATGATCCTGCACATACCTTGTAACTTACCCACACAATCGTCAAACCAAATCCAATGTTGTGAAGAATTTATCCCATGCTGTGCAAGATCATCAAGGTATATTCCAAAACAATGAACCACATAGCTCTTTATATAATGTGAATTATCATCACTAATATAGAAATGCACCTTCTTGATGATAATGTGCTCATTTTGAGTACTTTCTACCCCATCAAAATCAAATTATGTATGCCTATAAATCACTTGTATAGATATTGCAACTTGGTTAGAATGAAAATATTGTGCTTGAAGCTGTGATTGAGAGGAAAATGTGTAGTTCTCAGAAAAATCTGCAATTGAAAGAATACAACCAGGTGGGAAAGAATTTTTAGATTCACAAAACTATTTGACTTTCCATCACACTCCATGAAAATGTTGAATATGTGGATAATCATAGTATAGAATCTAGTCATAAACTCAAGGTATGACTATCCACTCTCCTTCAATACAATTTTTTTTATTCCTATTCAATCTTTATTTTATATGTTTCATATTCAAATCTCTTCCACACAATTAAATTTGTAACATCAATATTTTCAATTTTGAATTGAAATTTTTGTAAATGTCCATAATGAATTCATTCACCTTTTATATGCTAGACATTGAAATCATCTCCATCATCAATGCACTTCACAAACTGTGTCATACTTCTAGGGACAACCACATCTTTATTAACTTCTGCCATGAAATTTTATATGATTGCAAATCTAGAACATGATTTCAAAACAAAAAGTTTCACAAACCTTATTTACACATATGAAGGAAGGATGCACCATCACAAAATTTCTTTGACCTATTTTCACATTTGGAAATTCTTGTTTGAATGCATTGAACAACTCACTTTGTGTTGTATCAAAAAAAAAGTTTTGGATGAGAAACTTTTCTACTTGCCTCTTCATCTCTTTTTTATATAACATCCCTTCTATTAGATGAAACAGAAGAGAAACTAGTCTAATATTCAATGACACATATGCTTACATCTTCAAAAAAATTATCTTTTTAAGGAAGTCTACAAATATAGACCCATTTATTTTCAATATTTTCATCTAAAATGTTTCTCCTTTGAATATACCTTTGAACAATGCTTCTCTAAATTTTTAGTAAACCATAAATTGCTTGAACTTTTCTTTTACATGTCAACGTCTTACTAGAAATCATAGTCATCAATGCTTTATGTGCATCAACTGAATTAGCTCCTTGACATTTTCTTTGGACAACATTCAATGAATAAAGAACATCTTTAAGTACTATTTCTTTTAGTTGATCTCCTAAGGTTTTCTTATTGTTGACACCCAATGACTCTAGAAATGGTGTCATTTCTCTTTTTCTAAATAATTTAGCAAAGAATTGTGTTTTTCCTATCAAAGATTTATTCTCAAAACATTCTTCCCACAACACTATAATTTGTAATTATATTGTGCTATTAGGTACCATGTCTTTAGATGAAACTTGATTAAAGAGAATCTTCATTCAATTTTGTCAAATGTTCCATGCCAAGAAAAAATATTTTGATTATTGGCATCAACATCTTCTCAATATTGATTTGTATTATCTTCAACATTAATAGGTACCTCTTCATCTCCAACATTAATAGGTGCCTCTTTATCTTCAACAACTTGTCAAGAATGTTTTGTATGTCTTTTCATTTTTTATCCCTCTTTTTATTATATTTCCTTTGAATTTTTTATTTAACTTCCCATTACGTTTGAAATATTCAAATAAATAAGTTCAATACTCAATAAAATAAATATTTTGATGTTCCACTATCTTGTCCCAAAGTGCCAATTAATTAGCCAAACAATAATTATAAGTGAATTACTTGATTAATTTTTTTTCAAATGAAAATTTTCATCCCACCTTTATATGAGCTGCTAGCACCCACATGACCATGTGGGGTTGGACTCACCATACATAGTCTCGATCAATGGGTACTTGGCCAAGTGTGACTCATCCAAGAGGGATTTTCTCAAGTCTCCTAATGTGGTTCTCCATGTGGCAACTACATCAACCAAAAATACATTTTATTGAAGTTGTGGACTTTAAGGCCCATTTTTCCCATTAAAAAATTGACAACAATCAAAAACCAAAAATATAGTTTTATAGATCTTGTTGGAGTTCTTTTTGGTAAGGAACATATCAGGTGGATTTAAACCTAATACCAGGAAGCATAAGATATCACATGCCTAAGGATAAGAAAAATCCTATATTTAGTAGGGTTAAATCTTAGTTGTAGACCAACTTCAATAGAGTCACTAGAACTCCCTTCACTTTAGGCTTTGCAGGGCCAAGGTCGAAAAACCTTAGGGATGATATGTTATTTTATCTTCTTCTTAAAAGAACTTGCTCAATGATATTACTTCTTTCAAACCTTATCCCTTATAGTAGATAATGGTTAATTTTCTTATGAACTTCTTGATCATAGTAGCTAGCTATAACCAAAGAGAAGGTAAAAGAAAATAAGTAACAACCAACACTTTTAGTTCTTCATTACATAAAATGGTAAATTGATTTTTGATTGATATATATATTTTGCTACTGTATAAACCATCAACTTGAAACTAAACTTAATTGATCAATACCTTATCCATTATTATATAGAGTAAAACCAACAATCTTTAGACCTATTCAATTGAATTGCAATTAAATGTGTTACTTGTGCACTCTAAATCTCATTCTTATCATATTCTCCTTATATACCCAAACCCCTACCACTTACTAAAAGAAATTACATAGTTATTTGAACTAAAAGAAATCAATAAAAGATGTACAATTTATTTGAATTGTATGAAACTGAAAGAACATTGCTCATTTCAATCTCAAGATAATAGATATGCAAGGAAGGAGACAAAATTCTGATAAACAGATGTGCAAAATTTCCTTTTGTATTATTATTTTTGAAATTGAACACAATACTGATATAGACTCACAATATAACTCAAAACTTGGCATTTTGATCATTCATATCCATTATATTCTCAAGTATACAAGACTATACACATTCATATAATCACAAAAACTAGATGAACTATAAAATATCATAAAATTGTTCAAATTATACAAACTTCCAACCTCAACTCTACATCCTCGAAATCTCTATATATGATTGCAACAAGCTATAGATGGGAGGAGGAAACATGTCATTATGTTAATGGAAAAGATAAAGGCAAGACAAATAAAAAGGATAATAAAAAACAAACACCTATGCTTGATCCAAAAGTAGGAAGGTAGTTGAAAAGTTAGCAAGTGGAACTTTACTATAGCAACTTTAACTTTACTCCACTTTGTCTTCTTTTGTCATTCACTTCCTCAAAAATTTAAAAATTTGATAGGCCTATTTATGAGAGATTTACCTTTCTAATGAAGTGCTTAGTGTATCTGATCTTATCTTTTAATCTCTTATTGTCTTTAACCTTAGTTATTCCTCTGCTACTTCCTATTGGTATGGTCTTTATTTCTCCCATCGCTTCCCATACATGTATCTCTCGCTTCATGGGCCACTCTATGGTTTTAACCTCTTCTAGGTTCTTAGAGGCTCTAGTCCATCTAACATCTATGATAGCTTTAGACTTAATAGAAAACTTGTTCATTTATGTCTTTGCTCTAAACAATGAGTCAACTAATTTATTAAAAGGAACATCACTAATGTCTTCAAAAATTTCCACTATCGCATCTTGAGTCAAAATGACACTAAAGGATTTAGACCATTCTTGCCAATCCCTCATTGTGTCAATGACATCCAAAATTTGTGGTATGTATGGTTGAATTCCCTGAGATAGAACTTTCAACTTCCCCTATATGACTTGCAATTTCCTAGTGAAGAAGCCAAATTGTTCTTTAACTACTTCCAAGCCCTCCTTTACTGTAATTATTTTACAAGGAAAATATGGCTTTTTAGCCATCAATATAGTGAGCATCTCTAAGAATTGAATATATGGCCCCCACAAATTGAATGTGGGTGATAGCCATGAAAGTGCTTCATTGCAAAATTGCTAAACACTTTGTAAAGCAACATAAAAGGTATGAGCTTGTTTTTATATACTCTTTAGAGCTTCAACCCCATGGCTCATCATAATCTTATGGATAGATGGCCTTACCTCATCTCCTTGCTAAGTTAGTAGAGTAGAAATACTCACCCTTTTAGGCTCTATTGTATCTTATGTATCCTTCTTACCCTCTTGTGTAGTAAAATTTGTTTGTGTTGGGTCCTTAGTTGTAATCTTAGTTGGTTGCTCTTGATTGTCCTACTCTTTTATCTATTCAATAGTAACCATTTTCTCTACATTTGACAATTTCTATATGAGCAATGCAACCTCAGCCTCTAGTACTTGAACCTCAATCTCAAGCTCTATAATCCTCTCCTTGTAGACATGGCTTTTCTTCAGCTCATCTCATAGAGCTTCCTTACATCAATATAGTCATGCACAAAATTGGAAACCCTTGTCTTCATCTCCTCTACCTTGGCCTCATTCATGAATGAAAAATGTTTCATGACCTTTGAGATCTCTGTGCCTGAAGTACCCTACAAAGCCCATACTACCATGTTACCCTATTATGTTTTCTATGCATCCATAAGCTTTGGTTTGTTTGATGAAGGAGCCATGATCCATACTACCAGGGATTTGGTGTCAATGTTAAATCATGCTCTTCTCTATATTTCATTAGCACAATATGCCTCATATGTGATGGCATTTTCTTGTCTTTAAATCTGGTCAAGAATAAATGCTTGCTCCAATTCCCATCTACACACTAGAGACATCCCAGTTCTCTATACAAGGTCCCTTACTTCCTCCAAAGTCATGAATTCACTCTCAAGATCATAGGCTTGTAACTTCTCAACTAGTTCTAACTTTTGCTCTTTCAATTCTCTTGGTTTCATTTTCAGCACCAAATCACTCTATTTTATTTTATATAAAAAACTTTTGAGCTCTATCAATTTGATGAATTTATCATCTTCTATAAAATCTTGGGCTTGAATGATCCTATCATGCACCCTTGCTACAACTAGTTCTAGGTCTATGAGTGTGTTCTCAGCTGAAATAACCCTATCTTGTATATAACTTTGCCTCAAGTTAGCAAAGTACTGACTCTTACCTACTAGAATTTGTAGTGTCCTCTATTTAACCTCTTCAAGGATATGGACAACCTTTTGTCTCTTGTTTCCCCTATTGACTCATGATGCCCCAATAGAGTCATCTTCTCCTTTTTCTTCTTTAGGATTTACATCAGGTTTAGGGCTATTAGGACATGCCCTCTCTTCCTCTCCTAAGGGTCCTCTAGCATTTTGGCCATAATTTTAGAATGGTCAGTAACCATCTTCCTAATCCTATGAGGATAGGGAACATCCATATCAATTGTCTTGAAATTGGGATCTATTTTCTTCATTTCCCTCTCTACCCTCAACATAACATCAAGCTTGGCCAACTTATATGTTGCCTCGCCCTCTACAACAATATTAGGAATAACATCCTCATGGGGTAGCTACTTGGTATTGGGCAACACATAGTTCCTTATTTCCTTAAGGATGTTCTTCATCCAATTATTAGGGTCATACATCCTATAGGGACCAATTGATAGGTTAAAGTGGTGGAGGAAAGAATGAATTTGATCTAAGGTCTCTTCTCCAATTGAAAAGTCCCCCACCCTAAAACATCTACATAAAAATGTTCCCTTATGGACCTTAGGGCTTAAGTACTCCCTATTAACCATAAATAATTGCTACATAAATTCAATAATGGCTAGTCTGGGAGGGATGAATTTTGGAAATATGTGGGGTGGATGGGGACAACCATATACTCTCATCAAAGAAAAGGTTGGAAATAGGAAGCTATCTCCCCAATTATGATCTAATCTCTTACTCTTTGGGAGCAAGGCTGGTCTCAAAAGAATTTTTAAGGTTTTAGGTGCCCTAAACTAACCTGGGTCTAATATTTTTATAACAATAACATTAAAATTATTGAAGTAAGAAATAGAATTAAAAAAATGATATGAACTATCCTATACCCATTTCCATAGCTATACTAATAGGTATTCATTTGCATCAGTGGTATGATCAATGAAATTAGGGCTTATGTACCCCACATTCTTATATAAGATGAGGTGCATCGGCAGTGAGTAGTGATCGAACCTGAAATCTTTGATTTCTCCCCTTTGGGCTAGTATAATGTTTTCCTTCATGACCTCTAGGATATATTCAAGTGCAATCATATACCCCTCCATGGTATGAATCTTGCACATCTTTGGCTATGACAAAATTTTCTTCATATGCCATATATGTTCCATTCTTTCAAACCACCTTGTCGATAACATATACTATTTTTACAAAGTAATTCTTAAATTTGTCCAGAGGCATCATTTTATCCACTTTCTTAGGGTAATCACCCACACTCTTTAAGTCCATGGGATATGTTGTAGTATAGACTTCCCTTTATATGCCTTGGTGTTTCTTTCAAATTTCCTCTGTAGGTCCTCCAAATCTACTAGCTAACCCATGACACCATCCAATCCAAAAATTTCAATGAATGAAGCATGGTATAGTGTACAAAGAATGGTTCCATCTCTTCTATGGACTGATTTGGTGGCTAGATTGTATGACTTGATTAGGGCTTTTACTAAATCGACATCAACAAAAACCTCAAGAAAAATCAATTTTGCCAAGTTCTTCTTTCATAGATTACATACCGAGATCTTCTTCTCTTTGTTATGGTAAAAATACATAAAAAGCTCAGAACCTATGACTCTAGGTAATGTAGCATCTCTCCATAGGGCATATGGGTCCATGAAAGTACATCCATCCACAACATTAGCATTTGAGGATCCATGAAAAAGCTTAATCCATTCCTCAACAAACCTATTAGGTTTTTTCTATCTTGTTTTCCCTCCCTTAGAAGTGGAGGTCTTTACAATTTCCATGTTCACTACTTGAATCTCTTCCACTTCCTTATCAGACATTCTAAAATAGCTTGAAAATACTAGGGAAAAATATATCTGGGGACTGAAAGTAATAATTTTCATGCACTAGAAACTCTATAACTACTTAGATTTTCTTCTCTGTGAAAGGTAAACTATAACTGATCAATAGAATGTCTCTAACTTAGTGTACATCATCGTCATCCCTTTTCATTAATTTTTAGAATGTTTGTGCCTTAAAACTCAGCTTATTTTGTTACCTTAGGGGAGTGTTGTTATTACTATCCAATGTTACACTTTCTGTATATTTCTTGAATCTCATTGGTTGGTAGCCCTTTGTCATTTCCAACTCAAAAAATGGAAAACATAATTTCATGTCATCTTAGGGATTTATGATCTTAAAATCAACCTAGGAGTCAAAACCCTTATTGCACTATCATAAACCCTAAAAAAAGTTTCTACGATCTCACGACACAATAGTTACCATGACATTTGAGATTTCCTTTAAATTCCTTACGATCTTATGATAGAAAACTTACATTTACTAGTGTAGCATCTTATTTCATTTTCCTTGGCCTTATGATCCTATGATCATGGTTTAGTTGACCATTTCATGACTTCATAAATTATCTTTCTTACCCCTATGATGTTATGAGAAACTTCTATTGTTCCTTATTGTAGCATCATCAAAATCTACTTTTACCTTTATGATCTCCCTTTATACTTCATGTTGTAGCATTGTAATATCCTTTTGCTACCCCTGAGATCTAATAGAACACTATTTGTTGTAAGATTAGAGAATGAGATTTGTCAAATTGCAGACTTATGTAAAGACATCTTTGGCCCCACTAGCTTGATGTGGCATCCACCTTGAATGAACTATAGTTATGACCAACTAGGATGGAACACATGTCATTTTTTGACACTAAACTACTAGCTTGCTTTTTCATTTTTTACCTTATAATCTTATGACCATACTTTTTCATAGTATTGTGATCCTTAAAAGCTTCTTCTCCAATCTTATGACTTGGACCTTAGCATACCATCGGGACACTTTACAAAGATCATTACAATGACACGATCACCTCTTTATCATAGGATTGGTACCTTTTAGATTTTTCCCTATATTAATACTTCTATGATCCTATGACAAGCTACTTATCACTTGGTCATGACCTTTCCTTTCTACATGCATGATTTGACAACACAAAGGGAAATTGTAAATTGAGAACCTTTTCTATTTCATTTATGATACTATGACCATAGCATATCTTAAGATCAAAGAACTTAAAACATGACTCTATGATCCTCCGCTAACCCTTATGTCATAATATTTGGAGAAAGAAAATGTGGGCTCATGACCAAATGCCAAAGCCATGATCTCTCACTTGAAAATACTAAGATAAGGGCAAAAAGGGTATAGTCTTAACAAAAATTATAAAATGGAAAGATGCAAACACAATCTTAGGATACCAAAATAATCCCCTAGGGAAAGATATTTACTATATGAATTGAGGTAAAAAGATTTGGTTAGGGTTCTTTTGAAAACTAAAAATAAATGAGACACATAACCCTTACAATGCAAAACAATTTCAGATCATTTTCACAATGAGAATCAAAATTTCAGTATGGTGAAAATGAGGGCTATGAGATCTCTCAATCATAAATTGAAAATTATAATTTTTATAGATCTTGGAGTAGGAAAATAATGTTCAATCTATTAGATAATGAAAGTAAGTAAGTTAAAGCTTCAAGAGAGGTAGATTCAAAACTAAAAAAGATATAGTAAATTTTATCAAAAAACAAATAAAATTATATGCTACACTAGAGGAAAGAGTCATCTTCAAGAATATATAAATTTGTGTGCATGTGGTATAGCTTTCATAGTGGAATGATGGCAGGAGATGAAAACTATAAATTTTTGAAAAGTTTGACTTTGACAAGCTAATCAATCTAAAAATAAAGACTGATTAGTTATGTTATGTTATGTTCTTAAAAGGACTTTTAATAACTTTAACAAAACTAAAACATGTACTCAAAAGATGCCACAACCATAGAAATATAAAAATACATAGTAATAATAGATTTGTTAACTAGGGAGACCTTTGATTAGAGGGAAAACCCTAGTGGGAATGATGCGCATAAGATGATGTAAAAATATATAAAAGTTCTTTGTGGAAGGATATTCTCTATTAGGAGCTAATAGAATAAAATAAATACATATGAGTGTTAATCTCATATTAGTTTTGACATATGAGTGACAATACACTTAAGTCATTTATTAGATAGAACCTAGTTCATGGCAAAAAAATAATGTATGTGGAGCATAAGTTACAGATAGTATATGTCGATTGAGATATACAGTATGTGCTGAGTAACTAGTAAGTGCCAAGTCACTCAAGTACGGAGCAGATAGTTGATGTCGAGTGATAAATGGATGTTGAGTCATTTAGAGGTTGAGTTACACCATTAAAGATACACTAAATTCTAAGCATCAGAGACTTCAAGTGTTGACTAAAACTATTTTGGATTAGTTGTTTGTAATGGGACAAACATCTATGTAAACCATTTTTGAGTTGACTTAAGAATTGTTTTGTGATTCTAGATGATAAGAAAAAATCTATATTGAGGATCCCTATGTAGTACATGAAACCCATTAGTTTTAAGGGGTGGATTAAGAAGAAAAATGGATGAATCACAATCATTGATTCATATCTAACCCTAAGTTACCAAGGTTTTCATAAGGAAGGTAAACTCTAAAACATTGTAGTGTATGGAGAGAGAAGTTTTCATGTGCAAATAGAGCATTCATGGTGGATAAGCAGTTGTGAATTGAGTTATACATTGTAGAATCAATTAAAGAAGAATAGGGGAAAGAAGTTAGAGGGAAAAAGTGACACATCTAATCAGAGAGAATCAAAGATACATGCAAAGAGGTGATTTTTTATCTAGCAGCAAAGTGCTAACCACATGATCATTGCTGAGACATTCTAATGGGTGAATTAGTTAAATCTCTTAATAGATTAGTCCTAAAAAAAAATTGTAAATCCTCTAACATGGTGCTTACTTCATTATAAGTTTAATTTCTTTAATCAAGCACACTTCTAATAGGGTGTTGAAATCCTCTAACAAGGTAAAATTTAACGATCTTGTAAGCCTTTAATGTGGTAGAACTTTCATAGGATAGATCATAGTTTATAATAAAATATTGTAAACTTCATTGAACACACTTTACAACTACACTAGCAAAGATTTGTGGGTGTCATCTCCACCCTAGTTTTACCTTCTCATTGGAGGGTTTCTGGGTAACCAAATATCTTGTGTCATAAATGTGTTGAATGTTATTCACTTTCATGCTATGGATGAACATATTTAGTTTGGTATTTTATTTTACATGCAAATTGTGAGATGGATGTGTGGTGAATGATTTTATGCTTAAAGTTTTGAAGGAATGATTCACCCCCCTCCCCCCACCCTCTTAGAGTTTACTTTACCTATTTTATATCCAAAAATTGGTATTAGAGCCTTTTTCTCTAGAAAGGAAAGCTTTGCATCTTTGAGGAAAGATCTTGAAGATGGAAGTCTACAAGTTGGGAAAGACTATTGAGAATTAGAATATCTAAATCTAACTTTCCCTACATTAGTTGAATGAAGCAAGAGATGATTTAAACTACTCAGTGAAGACAAGGAATGAGATAGCTTTTGAAGAGAAAGATACACATTACCAAGAGAAAGATACTACTAAATTGTTTGCAAATGGAAACACAAGTGAATTTCATGTAGTAGTTATAGATTTGATGGAAAAGAATGGTGCTTGAATTGAAGAGGTTAGAAATCTTAATATAGAATAAGAAGTCCAATCAGTATTGCTATGTGAGATGACCAAGAAGAAAAGGAAAGTTGAGGAAGGTAAAGTCATGATTGAAGATGAATAAGGGATACTAACCAATATACTAGAAGAAAAGACATCAGAGGTGAATAGGATTGCTCACATGCAACTAGAAACAATGAATCAAATGACGATTGCCAATCATGCATTAAATGGAAAGAATATTAAGATCACAATGCTAAAGTTATAGAATGAATAACTAAGAAATTCTTTGAAAAGAGAAAAAGAGTTTGATGAAAGTTTCAATAAACCTAGTGAAGCCATCAAGTATTTTGAGCAATTGATGGAATCTCCTAGATCCAACAATTATATGACTAGATTGGATTACACCAACACTAAAGAAGGAGAATCATCTAAAAGTGGTGAAAAAATAAGCATCAAAGATAATAGCTAAAAACCTACTTCTCATAATTGTTGAAAAATAGGTCATACAACAAATGTTTGCACAAGAAAAAATGAAAATTAGAACCCTAAGAAGAAATTCATGGGTAACTCTCATAAGTGCAACAATCAAGGACATCATGCACATGAATGCAAGACCAAGACATCAATCACACAAAGATTTGAAGGTTACTTCTACAACTATAAGAAGTATGGACACAAAGCATATGACTGCAGATCCAAACCTAACTGGTCATTCAACAAGCAAGCTAAGGTAAACCATATTGATAGATCCTACAATTGGGATTACAATACAAGGTATAGTTGTTACTATTGTCAAGATTGTGGACATGTTTTTGAAATTTTCATTAGAACACATTTCAGAAGTGACCAAAGTAGATGGTTGAGTCAAACTACATGTTTTAGCTATTTGAAGATTAGTCACATTAGTAGAAATTGTCCAACAATGTCAAAAGTACCTAGTAGTGAATTCAATAAAGTAAAATGAAATCTTAATGTTGAAGAATTCAAAGTGTAGATGAACAAGAAATGAATGAAAAAAGAAGATTGCATCATATCAAGTTGACATGGGATCAGTTCATCCAATGGATCAGGTGATCACACCACCCCCAACTAGGATATCAAGAGGTATGTGTGGGACCGATATTTCAAAGTTCAATTGTACATCAATTCCAAGGATTTAGTTATTAAAAGATCATATATGCATGACGTAAGATACAAAGCATTGGCTAGAACTTAGAAAAAATCTAAAAGTTTAGTTGTTGTTGAGATATCAAAGGTGATAGTGTTGGTCAAGCTCACTATGGTTGTTGAGCATGGTAGGAAATACATGGAAGTCAAGTGAGTCAAAATTTCTATTGGAGTGGACCTTATAGATGTGTAAGTATTGAGCATTTATTGCAAAGTTTTAAGGAATATATGATCAATTTTTTACTCTTTTACAATCATTTGAGATTTAAGAGAGTATGAAGAGCATAAAGAAAATTGGAGAAATTGATTCTTGAGTATTTGCATACTGAATTCAATTGCTACTCACAACCAAACATCAAAATTTTCAAGGTATTCATCATGTGTTAAGCTACATTGTTTGAATTTATACAAACCCTAGATAGTTCTTATGGTGTCTAGCTCTTCTATTCTTGCAGTTAAGGAAGGAAAGGAAGTTTTAAATGTTCAATTGATTACTAATGAGATTAAACAACCATATTTCTGAGAAAATTCTAATATTGCATACAAAGGTGACCCATTTGTTGTGTTATCTATGATACCACCACAAGTTTTAATGATACAAGATGTAAGGTGTTGCTACACTTGTAAGGTAGGGAGTATAGGAGACATGGAAATCAAAGACTTGTATAGAAAATTGTGTGTAACTAAAGTGCTAAAAGAGAAAAGAAAAATTGTAGAGAGAAATGGGTTAAACCATGCTCTAGATTTCCTTGATGTATTCAAGATAGAGTGGATTAAGATAGTTCTTAGCAGAATACATGACAACTTTGTATGGTTAGAAGATAAACCTATCAATATTACAAAGAGGATTATTCAAAGAGTAATAGGGTATACTAATCTAGATGGAACAAAGACTATGAGGAGTGATTCAAAAGAGGAAATTATAAAGAATATAGGGGTAGTGTGGAATAAGAGAGGGATAACCATAGACACGATCATTGATCCCCTAATTGCATTTGCAATGAGGGTAATTGCACATAAGCTCTTTCAATCTAGTAGATTGAATAGTGTAACATGTATAGTTGTGGATTTAGGCTATAAGATAGTAAAGAAGGACCATTCTTATGACCTTACCAAGTTATAACTCTAGCATTTATCAAAAACCTTGGGAGCCATAAGAAAGAAAAAAAGTGCACAAAATAATTTTGGTTCAATCCTTGTTTGTATATTTTTCTATGTGCAAAACACTTTTCCCTCATTTGGAAAAGTTTCTTGGAAGACCAACTAGTTTATTGTAGTGTAGATTGGAGAATGCATAGAGAAACTTGAAGATAATTTTGAGATTTTGATGACAAGTTATTTTGAAGAATTCAAGAAGTCAATTAAACAAAGACTGAGTATACTAGTATCACTAGTAGAGAAACATTTCAATGATTTTTTTTCTAGTTGATGTTGATTTCACTTATGCTCAATCTATTGTTCCAAGGGTTAGATGGCTCAAGCCATCGACTTATGAAAATAATGTGGATGAGCCTACTAGAAATATGAGGTAGGAAAGCTTACTAAGAGGGGAGGGGTGAATCAAAAACCTATAAAAATTAATCATATTTCATCAATTAATCATTCACATAATATTTTGATCTAATTGCATGCATGAATGAATAAAAGAAAATAAACATTCATAGCAATTTGATAAAAGATATGGTGACCTAGAAACCTTCCAAATAGAAAGTAAAATTGGGGTGGACATGATACCCACAAGCTTTAATACTGCAATGTAAAATAGGCTTGTTAAGGCTTACAATTGTTCACTTCTGATGATCTACCCTATTAGGAGAAATAAGGACTATGAGGTCCACCTTGTCAAAGGATTTACAAAACATACAATGAAGTATGCACTTGGTAAATAGATTTATCAAAGACTATTATGTCTACCCTATTAAAGAATTTGACTAATGCGCCTATTAGGATGAACCAGTGGCTGATCTCTAATTTGTAACTCTAACTTGCTAGTTGAGATTCGTTGAATTGTAATGATTTTCTTGCTATGTTAGATAATAGTTTGTTGTCCCTCATCCTACTTTTTTCCTTCTTTAATTGGCACTTCTACTCATCATATGCTTACACTTCTTATTTGGATATGATACAATGCATTACATATATACCAATCCAAATCACATCTTACTAGAGTTGGATACAATACAAGTTTAACCAAAATCCACAAAGTCATGCCAACTCCTATAACTTGGGTTCTAGAGACAAACTTGGTGATTTTTTAATACTTAGCAACCACTGTCAACACTGACATCATCTCGCACTCAATTGATGAAGAGGTTCAATTCACATTGGTCACTTCTAAGTAGCTTGAACTTGGTTAGCACTGTGTGACTCAATGAACACTCCAAAACTTGGCATATACTAAATCACTCATTTGACACTCCATGGCTTGGTTAACACTAGATTCAAATCACTAAAATTGCTAGATTTGTAGACACTAGAAAACATGGTTAACACTATGAAACTTGGTTAACACTATGGAACTTGGTTAACACTGGAGTTTCCATCACTTTCACTAAACAACTTTCTAAACATTGCTACACTTGGCATAAATTGTACATAGGTTTTGAAGCTTGGTAGTAATTGTATATTGACTAAATGTGAGTCACTAATAGACAAATTGACCTTAATGTCAATAGTCTCCCCCTTTGGCATTAGTGACAAAATCAATTATTATCCAAAAAATTGAATACTCAAAATTATAAGTCAAAACATTCTTTTATCTCCATTCTATGTCTACAACTTGGTAACATACTCTACTTTTTGGATTTCTTAAAATTGCTTTTGTAAAGGATGTTTTTTGTTTATTTTTACAATATTGTTCTCCCATACATATACCTAGAGTAATTCTCCCCCATACATGTATTATTTACATATCTTTACATATACTTCTACCTCTTTATACATATATACTTTCATCTATACTTATCCCTCCTTTTGACATAAATGCCAAAGGTGTATAGTATATGTTAATACCAAAATGTGACAAGAATTTAAAGTTTACCTTTAGGATTAATGCCATTTTCTTGTCCCTATTTTCTTGTAACACCTTGCTCAAATGTAATACAATCTGAACTTCTATTGATAACTCCATCATATGATCTGCTATGGAGAAGATATTATCATGGATGAGTGTCTTAGCATGTGCAATGTGTGTCTACAATGCATCCATGTTTGGAAGAATCGTGCCTTGGATTTCTACAAGTGTGGCCCTGATCCTAGCTTCTTCCTTTAGTAATTGAGCTTGCAAATTTGTTAGAAATTGGATCTCTAAATAATGAGTAGAACTATAGCTTGGGTCAAGTGAAATTTCGTGTGCACTTGCCTTCATGTCTTCATCTATCTTTGATAGTTTATTTTTAATGTCTTTTGTGTAGATAGATGTTTTACATAGCTTAATAAATAATGAAGTGATATTATTTATAGATGTCTCCAATGAAACAAGAGTAGTAGATAATTCTACTTAGATTATTTCAATTGTATGTGCCTCTTGTTTGAATACCTTGTTCTCAAATTTTCTTTCTTATCTTTGTAGAAACTTATCCTATCCATTTAAGTCTTCATTGAATTTCTAGACAACTTTTGCTAACTAATCCAAATTAGGTTGTGTACTACCAACCTCAATACTTAGTGCATCTACAAATATGTCATTTACATCTTCAAGAACTTGGGTTTTCTTTCTCTTCTCTTCTCTAAGATTTTTTCTCTTAGCTCTCTTTTGCAATAATTCACCCATGGTGTTCACTTGATCAGGATTGAGAGTAGAGATATCCCAATTCAAAATAACTATATCCTCATCTAGATTAATATATTCTTTTATACCCTTATCCTTATTTGAAACTTTAGTACTTGGTTGAGACTTGTTCTCAACTATCACTGTACTAGCTATATGTGGAATAAAAATAATAGTAGAAACAGAGGTGCTAGCAACAAATATAGATATGGAACTGAAAGTAGAAATACCTTGTTGTTGCATGATAAAACATGATGATGGAGGTGATTTCTACTTAGTAAATGAAGTGTTGTCCACTTTAGTTAATGGAATACCTAGCTAAATAGGTCTTGAGCTTGGTTGGGTGCATGGTGTTGCAATGGTAGTCACAACAATCTTGGTACACGTTTTCTCAAAGATAGATTGCACTAAGGCTTTGCTCAGAGAATAAGGAAATAAATCCATTACTACTACTACAATCTTTTATGCATCAGTTTCCTCAATGCTTTGAGTCTCTAGAAGAATTCCTCCTATAGCTTCCTATTCTTTCTCCTCATCATCCACAATTACATCATATCTTTGATCATATTTTATTTCCACATCCTCTTCCTTATCACCATCATCATGTTTCTCATTAAAATGAACATTAAAATCACTAGATTGATGTAACTTGTAAATATTTGTGTATGTTGATGTAACAACCTTCACAACATATTCAATGTTATTGAGAAGTATCATGCAAGTGTTCATCTTGAGTGTGAAATTCTATTCATTCTTCTTCAAAGATTCTTTCACCTCTTTTTCATTGAGACTCGACATGAGTTACCTTAGTGTTTTTTCAAAGATGTCTTTTCCAATTTCCTTTGCATGCTCTCATCTAGGCTTGATTTCTTGCATAAGTTCATTAGGAATTTTCTGAGTAAACTCATCAAGATAATAATTTGATATTCCCAATTTGGTCATAATGGTGTCAACAATTTGTCTTTTCCCATCCGGATTCCTTGATTCATATCTAAGGAATTTGAAACATAACCTGCCAGTTCCTTCTTCTAATTCCTTTAACTTTTCTTGAAGAGTAGGTGCAGGCCTTTTGAAAATATTTTTCTCGTCATCCTCCTCACCTAACTTCAATTTCTTCCTAGATTTTGGTGCCCTTCTTGTGAATACAATAGTAGATGAATTAGTAGGTTTTTTTATTATAACCTTACCTTTATTTCTTAGAGGATCTTCTTCCTTAGATTTGGATTCCTCATCTTCATCTTCTACATTGTCTTCTTCCACATTGTCACCATTTCCTTCTCTTAGTAGTAGAGTAGAACTTGCTTGTTTCAATTTTGGCATCCTATTTCTTCCTTTGAAAACTTCTTGAGGAAGCTTAATTTTAGGTTCTATTCTTTCCTTGGCTTCTTCATAAGTCCCAAAATATGGTGCCTTAGGATCTATAGGCTCATTTAGCAAAGCCTCAATGATATTTCTAAGCTCATCTATGTTAATGTCATACTCTAGAGGCTTAATGCATGCTATTCTAGGCCTAACTACCTAAATATATACCTTGTCACAATCTACCATAAAATAGATATCATCCTTGTACTCTTCTACAAGCTTCACAGGTATCCTATTTCTATTATGCATCTTCTATTTCAATGTTTCAAAGTAGTTGTCCGTGCTACTATCAAAGTTTTCACCCATTTCTAATATATACCAATTTATTTGACATAAAATAAGGACATCTTTTCTTCATACTAATGATCCTTTAGACAGGAAGAATTTTTGCACAAAAAAAAATAAACAATTCAAGAGTGAACCAAACTTACATGGATTTTTCTTGTAACCTTTGATGCTCTCCATGTTCTTATTGAAATGATTCAATAACAAATCAAAAAGGTTGAATGACATGTTATTCTTTACTACTTTGCAAGCCAAATCAACTACTTCACATGACACATTGTTGAGATGAATGGAGTTGTAGATTTTATGACCAATGATATGGATGCCAAATTTCAATTCCATGTAAGTTACATTACTAATCTTCATTACTCTACCATTCCACTTGGCAAGAGTTTTCTTTTCCAATTGCACCCAACCTAGGGTTTTGGTCACTTTGGCTTTGTCCAACATTGGAAGACTAGTAATTCTATGAATCATTTTCCTTGTGATCAAATTTTTTTGGTCTAACCATAACATTCCATTGTGAACTCAACTTAGGATAAATCTTATCCACTTTGACTAAAAGTTCCTTAGCATATGTGAAATATATGTTGATGCTTAGGTTTTAGAACACCATTCACACATAACTCATTCAATGCTTCATTCATCTCATGAGTTCCTAGCTCTTGGATAGAATATTTTAAATGTCAATGGATATCATGTATGGGCAATACCTTGGGCAGAATTTGTGATTGTTCACTAGTTGGATCTAGTGCTTCTATAATTGCTAGACTCAATTTGGAATTTTTTGTTTTGTAATTGACTCCTCAAACCAACATTTTAGACCCCTTTTTGATTTTACTGCTAAAAGATGCCATGCTTGGTAGTGTTTTGGAAAACTCAAAATTTCTTCAACAGAAAATGCTCAAATCATTCTTAAGCTCTAAATTTTTCTTCTCAACTAGCTCTAGAAATTCATGGTGAAATAATGTAGTCACTTTTAGGTAAAAGTACAAAGTTGTGTCACCTTTTAGGATAATTCATTAGAGCAATGGAATTTGAGTATTTCTATCTTTAAAAAAAAAATTGTTCAAACGTATGATCTATATAAATTCATTATAGCTAAGTTATATATTGTCTCACACTTTTTCAAGTGGAAATGTCTACTAAATGCATGTGCTATACTAGTTTGTATCATATGATATTTACATAGTTTTCTTTAATGTGCCCAAATTCACCACAGTAGTGGCATCTACACCATTTGTTGTAGTCTCATCCAAATATTTCTTTTAGAATCTGTTCAACTAGATTAAATATCTTAGTTTTGCATTCAGAAGATTTGTGTCTTTCTTTCTTGCAATTGTGACATTTACCTTGAAACTTAGGTTTCTCCTTGCATTGACTTACTCTATGGCCATGCTTATTGTAATTGCAATAGTTTCCATTGAATTTTAATTTACTATTACTCCAACATTCATTTGATGTATGACATATCTTACCACAATGATTACAAGTAGGCCTTTGATTCTTTAGAGCTCCTTATCTAGACGATTCACCTTCTTCTATATAACCTAATCCTCCTTTGCCTTTGTGTCTATACTGATTTTTCTCATTCAACCGCTTCATGATTTCTTGAGATTTCAATATCCTTTTATTGGATTTCTTTTCAATGTTTAGATAATTCTATTGTCTTTCATTTTCTGATCTAAGATTTATAAGTTCTTCATTTGCATTTGTGAGCTCATCAATGAAGTCTATTTGCTAAAGGGATAGATGCTAAATTCCATTGCTATTTTCTTCTATCTCTTCTTTGGCTTTGTCTTTTTTTTTTCCATGACTTCACATAATCCTACTGATTGGATTTCTTGTTTTATTTTTAACTTTCTAATTTCATCTTAAGGATTGGAATTCTTTTTTAATAAGTCTTTGATTACTTCATCAGCTTCATCTAAGTTTATTTTTGGACATATATCTTCAATTCTTTCTTTATTTTAGATATTGTCATTCATTTTTACTACAAGTTCTTTCATTCTTTTAAATGATTGAGAGAGTTGCTCATTTTCTTTCTTTAGTTTTCCAATTGCTAATTCAATATCCAACTTTTCATTCTCAATAGCCTTATCTAGCCTATATACCTCCATTGCCTCTAATCTCTGCTCAAGATGTTGAACTTCTTCTACGAGAACCATAATGCTCTGATACTAATTGTTGGAAATATGAGGTAGGCAAGGTTACTAAGAGGGGAGGGGTGAATTAGGAACCTATAAAACTTAATCTTATTTCACTAGCTAATCCTTCATATAATACTATAATCTAATCACATGCATGAAAGAATAAAAGAAAATAAACATTCATAGCAATTTGACACAAGATTTGGTGGCCCAAAAACCTTCTAAATAGAAAGTAAAAATGGGTTGGGGATGATACCCACAAGATTTAGTACTATAGTATAAATTTGAATGTTAAGGCTTATAATTAATCACTTTTGATGATTTGACCTATTACGAGTAGTAAGGACTATGAGGTCCACATTTTCAATGGATTTACAAAACATGCCATGAAGTATGATCTTAGTAAAGAGATTTATCAAAGGTTGTTAAGTCTACCATATTAAAGGATTTGACTGATGCACCTGTTAGGATGAACTAGTGGCTGATCTTTGATCTCCAACTTTGACTTGCTAGTTGAGATTCCTTGAATTATAATGATCACCTTATTGTGATAGATAATACTTTTTTTTCCCTTATACTTCTTTTTTCCTTCTTTAAATCATATTTCTACTCATCAAATGCCTATATTTCTTATTTGGATATGATACAATGCATTACATATATACCAATCCAAATCACAACTTACTGGAGTTGGTTACAGTACAAGTTATACCAAAATATAGAAAGTTGGCCCAAATCCTATAACTCAAGCTTTGAAAACAAACTTGGTGATGTTCTAATACTTGGAAATCACTTCTAGTGCTTGGCATTATCTGGAACTTTGTTGATGAAGAGGCTCAGTTCATACTAATCACTTCCAAGTAGCTTAAACTCAGTCAACATTGTGTGACTCAGTGAACACTATAAAACTTGGCATATAATGAATCACTTAGTTGACACTCCATCACTTGATCAACATTAGATTCACATTTCTAACACTTTTGGCTAGAGAACATGGTTAACATTGTCAAACTAAATTAACACTATGGAACTTGGTTAACACTAGAGTTTCCATGATTTGCACTAGACAACTTGGTAAACACAGCTACACTTAGCATAAATTGTACATAGGTTTTGAAGATTGGTAGGAACTATATATTGACTAAGTGTGCATCACTAATAGACAAATTGACCTTAGTGTTAATAGAGGCATCTATAACCATCATTTCTTTATGAAGGAAGTAGATAAGAAGGCTACTACATTTGGAAATTATAATGTAGCCAAGTCTAAAATCATAATGGACTTGAAGACAACTTCTATGATGAGGAAAAAGAACAAAATTGTGAAAAATCTCAAGGAATAATTTGGTGAAGAGGTAGAAGGACATGAAGATGAAGAGGATAATGAAGATGATGAGGAAGATAGACCTGCCCAAGCACCACTTGCTCTCATAGAGGGTCAATGTAAGAACCAAGGAGAAGAAGAAGCATAATTTGATGGTGTCAAGGGATAATAAGCCAATGAAGCACCTATTGCTATAGAAAATAAAAATAGAAAAAAAAAGAAGGTAGAAACAAGAAAACCAAACAAAGTTGTAAAACCTTCACAACAAAAGCCTATAGTTTCTATCACCAAGGTTGTCACAAGAGCTACTACTAAGAAGACTCAAGAGGTTAAGAAGCCTAAAGATAAGAGAGCTAGTACAACTACTAAGGAAGATGAACCTAAGTAGAGTCAAAGGAGGAAATATATCACTCTAGCTGAATCAAATGAGGAGAGGACTGGGTTAGATAACACCAAGCAATTCAAAGTGGTAAGTCACAATCCCTCTTTTGATTTCAACAACTTGTATGATAATATTGAGAATAATGTTAATTTATCAGGGCTCACACATATTGAGTTTGATAAACTTGGGAAGGTAGAAATGAATAAGGTAGAAGAATCTATGTATGCCATAAAGGAAAATTTTAAATAATCTCTAATTAAGATTGCCAACTCTTTATGCAAAAGTCTATATGACAAAGTTGAGCAAAGGTGGAAATACAATCTCCCAACTGAAAGGAATATCAGAGAGACTACTCTAGAAAGAGTGATGCCAGACTTGGACAAGTCTGCAATGACAAAGGCCATTAATAAGTATAAGGGGAGATTTTCTTAAAAATATAAAGCCTTAAATATTTTACAGAATAATATTAAAGATGCTTTGCAAAAGATCACCCAACTATGGAAAGTGATATATGGGGTACTAATAGATAAGGTCAAACAAACAAAAACCTATGGAAGTAGGTGAAGAAAAAGTCAAACAAGAGGTAGTTAAGGTAACAAAGGATGAATTTGTAAGGAAAGAACATGAGGAAGGCACTGTAAAAGAAGCAGATACGGAGGCTACAACTGAGGAAGAGCAACAACAAGATTAGAATGCACGAAAGGTACATATGCTAAGTGTCAGTCTCCCTCAGGTGGACAAAGAGGTTCAACAAGTAGAAATAGTCAAGATCAAGGATGTCTCTAACAAAACCACTCAGAACACCAACCCCTTAATAGAAGAGGATATGAAGAAGATATTTATTGATACCATCACCAAGGGAAAACTATGCAACCATCCTTTCTTGGTGTGGATGAGATTGAGAAGGCAAACTTGACATCTACAGGGGACAAAACTCAAGAATTATCCATTGCCCCTCCTCAATCTATAGAAGTACAATCTAGCATGCCTATGGTAATATATCAAAGGAAGGACACAATTTCCTCACATGTAAGCACACTGGTGCAAAATTTTTTTGTACATAAGTTTCAATGGTTGAGAAAGATGGGACACCAATCCAAACAGGTTAGGAATCTAGTCCTACACCTAAAACACAAGCACAAGGTGATATAGAGATCATAGAAAAGGAGAAGGATATGACTAAAGATTTAGTCTTGACTACAAAACTAGAGGTAGTGATAGCAATTCAGTCATTGGTTACCCTACCAGATACCACCACTTCTATTCCTAGTTAAGCACTTCATAGGCCAAGTGTAGAAGCTACACCATTGCAATCACCAAAGCCTAGCACTAACACATCTAAGGTTGATGAAGTTACACCTTATCGTGATATCAACTTAGATAAGGTGATTTAACTATCAAAATTTGATCTTACATTAATCACCATAGAGAAAATGGGCATATTGTAGGATGCTCTAGCCAGAACGAAACACCAAGAACTACTCAAAAGGGAGCATAGGTTGAAATAAGAACTTCATGACATCAAGGACATATTTCTTGATGCATTCATCCTACCTATACTTGATGAAACAAAGCCAATCATTAAGCAGTTGGAAAATATTATAGAGAAGGTAAATGATGAAGACCTAGACAAAAATGTGAAATTGTTAGAATGGTTTGAGAAGAAATTTCATGACAAGGTAACTAAAAAGATATCAAGTTCCATTGCACTTAGATAGGCTGAGTTGGAAACCAAAATTGATGGTGTGAAGAAAGTGTTGGAGAACATTTTCTCTCTTTACACCAATTTGTGTGATGTACCTTTGTTCACACAAGAAGTGCAAAGACACATTGACCAACTAGAGGGAGATTTAAAGTCAATAGGTACAATCCTACAACAATCTCCTAGTCAAAGTCGGTCTCATTTTAGAAATTTTTTGTCAGCACAATTTTAGTTAGTAGCATCACAAGCTCAAGATTCTCTACACTGATCAACATCCAGTCTATGTTAACCCCTCACATGGAGGTGGTGTATAAGGAACTGGCCTTTTTAGAAACATCAATGAAGAAATATCCCCATCTTTCTACTCATGAAGGCCTAGATAACATTGCTACCTAGTTATCTATTCAAATCAAATCTCTAGAGGTAGCATGTGACAACTAGGATGCAGCACTAAAGCTCATAATGGAGGTCCATAAATCATTCTTGGACAAACACACTCTTCATGTACCACCCATGATATAAGTGTCAAAAAGGGGGAGTATGAGGTAAAAAGGGGAGAATAAATTTTGATTGATATAAAGAGAAGGAATAAGTTTTCGGGGAGACCAAACAAAGGGGGAGTTAATACAGAGAAATAGAGCTAGCATAGAAGTACATTAGATTTACTTAGCAAGAGTATTCAGTCAAATTAAGAAAGGAAAAATCCACTCAGGGGAGTTATAGAATTTTGAAGTATGACTGATAAGTCACAAGTTTTGAAAAAATTTAAAGCTCTAAAATTTTGTATCTAATTTACATACTGAATAGAGATTATATGAGTTATTCTCATTAGTTAAGGTTATTCATGCATGACCAAGTGTTTTTGCCCCTCACTTCAAAAGGGGAGATTGTTAATCTTAGATTGGTTTTGACATATGAGTAACAATACACTTAAGTCATTTATTAGATATAATTTATTTCATGCTGAACAAGTAATGTATGTCAAGAATAAGTTGTTAGATAGTATATTTTGAGAAAGATATACAGTGTGTCGAGTAACTAGTAAGTGTCAATTAACTCAAGTGTTGAGCAGATAGTTGATGTCAAGTGATTCAGATGTCAAGTGATCAATGGATGCCGAGTCATTTAGAGGTCAAGTTACAACATTGAAGATACAGTGGATGTTGAGCATCAGAGACTTCAATTGCCAAGTAAAATAATTTTGGACATAGTTTTTTGTAATGGCACAAAATTCTATGTAAACCATTTTTGAGCTAACTTAAGGATTTTTTTTTGTGATTCTAGATGATAAGAACAAATCTATATTAAGGATCCCCATGTAGTATATGCAACCAATCAATTAAAGGGATGGATTAAGACAAAAAATAGATGAATAATTTTTTTTGATTCGTACCTAATCCTAAGTCACCTAGGTCTTCTTAAGGAAGGCTTACCCTAAAGCATTGTAGTGTGTGGAGGAAGAAGTTTGCATGCATAGACAAAGCATTCATGGTGGCTATAATTGAGTCATACATTGAAAATTCAATTAAAGAGAACAAATGAAAGAAGTTAGAAGAGAAAAGTGACACATCCAATCAGAGAGGGTCTAAGGATACATGCAAAGGGGTGATCTTTTATCTAGCAGCAAAGTGTTTGCTGAGACATTCTAACACATGAATTAGTAAAATCTCTTAACAGAGTAGTCCTAACAAGCTATTATAAATCCTTTAACAAGGTGCTTACTTCATTATAAGTTTAAGTCCTTTAATCACGCACACTTCTAATAGGGTGTTGAAATCCCTTAATAGGGTAAGATTTTACATTCTTGTAACCCTTTAACAAGGCAGACCTTGCACAGGGTAGATAATACTTTCTAATGAAACATTATAGCCTTCATTACATACACTTTACAATTCATCCCCACCCAGTTTTACCTTCTCATTGGAGGGTTTTTGGGTAACCAAATATCTTGTGTCATAGATATGTTGAATGTTATTTTCTTTCATGCTATGGATGAACATGTTTAGTTTGGTATTTTAGTTTACATACAAATTGTGAGATGGATGTCTGGTGAATGATTTTATGTTTAAAGTTTTGAAGAATTGATTCACACAACCCACCCCCCCCCCCACTCTCAGAGTTTACTTTCCTTACCTATTAGGAGCTACATCAACCCTATTAGGAGTTGAAAAGTAGACAACTGAACCAAGTTTTCAAATAGCCTTGAGACTATATTCACTAAACAATATTTAGGATAATATATCCAAGTTCTTAAACTAACTAAACAATGAATCCTTTTCCAATATAGTTCTTTTAAAGCTCACAATACATCACAACATCAATTTATCCTCATAATTCACATCCAAAGGTCACATAACATAACTTGTGATCTTTCTAGTTACAAAACATCGACACTAGATACTCAACCATAATAAAAGTATCCTTACTTTATACCTAGTGCTAAAAAAAGTATTGAGTTGGCCTTCGATGATTTCACAATTTAGAATGAATAATATAGGACTACATTAAGATATTACATTTACATGTTCCATTACAAATAACACTTTGCTCCTCCTAGCTAGTCCTTCTACATGTTGAATGACTATGACTCTAGACTCTACAAGACCCTCTACTTATAATAAAATAAGCCACAAGTTAGCCTAGCATAATAGACATTAAATAAACACTCACATTAAATATACCCTCAAGCCACAAGTTGGCTTGGCTACAAATTTTAAATAGATAATGCAAATTAAATACTTAGGACAAGCCCCAAGTTTGCAATGCATAACTAACTCATAAGACCACATCAGAATATATGCACTTAGACATAGGTCCACATGACAACCAACTATTAAAATCCAAGAGTTCACACACCAACTCCCTCAGATCGAAGCTCACAAATACAATCTCCAAAGCTCTACTAGTAAATAAGAACGCATTACTAGCAACCACTAAAAAATGGATCTAAATCCAAGATGATGACTCCAAACATCACATGAACTTAAGGAAAGGTTCTCCAATGTGCCTCAAACATATCTCCTATTACACTAATTATAAATCTAGAAACTTGAGCATGAAGCCCTTGCATACAAGATTGCTAACTTTCCTAGGATACTCATGTATCACATGTACACAATATCACACAACACTTGTTCAACATATTATCAAATCTAAACATTAAAAATAGATTTCTCCTTCACCTCCAAAGCATGTTTATCTTGTAACCAACCAATCATATAAGGAGAAGGATGTCTCACTCTCTTCAAACAAATTTTATGAACCATCTCTTCACAAACAAGGTTATTAGTACTACCACCATCCAAAATCACAATGCAGATCTTACCTCTAGACTTACAATGAGTCCTGAATGAATTCCTACTTTGACAAGGTTCTAGTGCCCCCTTTCAAAGAAACACTCTCTAAATTATAACTTTATCCCCATCTTACTTAGTTTCCTTCATCAAATCTTCAACCTCTTGCACCACAATAGTTATTCTATTTCTAATTTTAGAACATTCAAAAGATCTTTTTCCTTATATAGCAAGTACCTTTAAATGCACATCTAGCTACTCTCTCCCTCTATTCAATAAGTTTTGGTTCATCATCAACAATTTATTTATTCATCTTCTCTTTCCCTCAAGAATTACCTTGATGTCTTCTCTTCAACTTCTATTCTTACCTCAGTGCATACTGATAAGTATCTTTAACCAAAGAAATAGTAAGCATACCAATCTCATTTTAAATATTGAATCTCAAGCCATTAATATATCTAGCTACCTTTTTCATTAGACATTTCTCTATGTCCAGAACAAATAGTTAGCTTGTAGAACTCCTTTGTATAATCCTTCATAGACAAATCCCTCTTCTTCAGATTCTGCAACCTCTTAAATAACTCAAGTTCATAATCAATAGGAATGAACTTAGCTTTCAATTTATTCACCATCAATCTCAATTTCACCTTCTTCTTCTCTATCTCGTTCCAATTCTTTCCACCATAAATTACCATGTCCATTCAACTTAGCTTGTTCCAACCTCACTCTGAGATTATCACCAATATTCTCTTACTCAAATTATTCTTCCAATTCACTAATCAAATCAAACAAGTCTTTAGGATTCAATGTACTTGAGAAATTAGAAACATCTATCTTGTGCTTTAGCTTCAATTGAGATCCAAACCTACCCAACTGACCAACCCTATCTCCCATTAGTATCTTCATGCAATTATTTTTGTCTTTATCACTGGATCCAAAAACTTCAAATTCTTTAGGATATTCCTCATAACCATCTTTAGTACCCATGTGTTAAGGTACACCAACAATAGCTCAAATTTAAAATCTTATCTAACCTTCTCTAAAATCCTAGTCTGCACAACATCATAGAGACCATCAATCTCTCTAGGGTAGAATCTTCTTGGATGCATCTTCCAATATCTTCACAAACACAAAGAAATGAATCAACTAGATCCAATATTATCTCTGATACCACTTGACTTAGTGCAAGGCAAGAGAATCCCCAAAGGAGATGTCCTAGCACCTAGCAATTAACCACATAGTAGAATAACAATAACACAATGATTTAGATCCAAAATAATGCCAATTCTCATAATATAATCATAAGATTTAAATCCAACATATGTAATGGGCACCCTTGAATGTCCAAAAAAAAACTAAACCAAATTGCTGAAAGGAATTATGTCAAACAGTTTGCATTCAACCTCTTATTTCTCCGTTTAATGTTTTAAACCCCTTATAACTCCGAAAATCAACGTTTATTTTTTTGTTGTGTTTTTTGCATGGAATTGGTATCATACAACATAAACAACAAAGAAACTACAATAATATGCAAAGTGGAAATGAACTGCTACCAATAAAATGTTATTTTCAGAATTCATAAAACCAAATACATCACAGATTTATCAACTCACTAATTACCTCAGCATTATTGACATAATACTCCAGCCCATGCTTTCGAACTTGCTTCTACAATGCTTTGTCCTTCAATCAGTCCACTACCTTCATAATATCATTCCCTCAAAGCGGCATAAGCATCGAACAAGTAGTGGAGAAGATATCAACAAAATACCAAATTTACCTGTAGCCGAAAATGCAACTAAACTGCCTGATAATGAAGCCGATAAAAAATAATTCCAAAGGCCAAACCCCAAGGGAATGACATCTAGAATGTTACAAGAGAGGATAAACATCCTCAAATGCCAAGAACGGAACTGAAACTCACACACCAATTTCTTCACATATTCAACCTGCCTAATGAAGCCACAAATGCTTCCTTTTATTCTATTTCCAAGGGTTTGCTCAACTCATATGGGCAATGTGGGATAAAAGATGTGTAGTATATAAAACATATATTAAAATACCCCTTATGTCTCCCTTGGGTACACATCCCCATAAAATAAATATTAAAGTAACACTTTAATATTTTACAATTAAATTAGACGTTACTTTAATAAAACTTCAGGCATTAAAATGTATTAGCAATCAGATTCCGAATAATGTGAGTGATAGCTCATCGAAAAGCTCTCACCAAGGAGTATCAAATCCAATCACCAAAATTGAGCTGCACTGTGTCCTACCAACGTACTAAAAATAGTAAGTATGCCTGAAACTGAGTAAATCAACTTCATTTTGGCCCAAACTAGAAATGACTAGGCCAAAACACTCCAGGATCCCATTAAACCCTTCGTTAGCCCTCGAGACCATGTAGAACAAGGCTAATGCACACACACTTGGTCAACTACTAAAATGGGGACATTACAGTCCACCCCTCTTGAAATTGCTTGTCCTCAAGCAATCTTAGTCCAGCCTACTGAATAACCTGCTCACTCTCCCATGTAGAATCTTCCTTCGGCAGGTCTCTCCATCTAACCAAATTCTCCTTCACTATCTTGTTTCTAAAATTTCTCTCTCTGGTTTCTAGAATAGCCTCAGGTACTAACACAAGCTTCCCCTCCTCATCCAAAGGGGGTAAATCTATAGAAGGCACTACATTTTGATCAATGGCTTTCTTAAGCCTAGACACATGAAACACATTGTGCACTCGATTTCCCTCTGGAAGCTCAAGCTGATAGGCAACTTTGCCCACTTTGTGAATCACCCTGTAGGGACCATAAAATCTAGGTTTCAACTTTTTAGCTCCACTCTTCTTGAGTGATGACTATCTATATGGTTGTAGCCTCAAGTAAACCATATCCCCTACCTCGAAGCTATGCTCTATTTGGTGCTGATCAGCATACAATTTTTGTTGATTCTGGGCCTATTGTATATTCTCTTTGAGAACTTTTAGGATATCCTGACTATCCTGGAATAATTTTTTGGCTTTGGGCACTCTACTATCCCCCAAAACTAAACCCATAAAGCTAGGTGCTTCATAACCATAGAGTGCCATGAAAGGAGTCATCTTGATGGACATATGATAAGTGGTGTTATAACAATACTCTCCCATATGCAACCATTAGATCCAAGCCTCTTTTTGTGTAGTTACATAGTTCCTCAAATATCCTTCCACCCATTTATTCACAATCTCTGTTTGCCCATCTATTTGTGGATGATAACTAGTGCTAGGTGTAAGATCTGTACCACACAACCTAAACAATTGTTGCCAAAAAACACTCATAAACTTACTATCCCTGTCACTGACAATGAATCTGGGTAGCTCATGTAACCTGAATATCTCTCTAAACAAAAGATCTACCATCTGTACTGCTATGTAAGTGGATGGAATAGCAAAGAAGTGAGCAAACTTCGTTAAGTGGTCCACCACCACATAGATGCAATCCCTTCCCTGCACTCGTGGTAAACCAATGATGAAGTCCATCAAAATACTTTCCCATTTCCTATCAAGAATGGGCAAGGGATATAATAAACCTACAAGAAATGTGTGCTCTCCCTTATTCTATTGACAAACCACACACTCCCTAACATACCTTTGAACATCATCCTTGAGCCCTTTCCATGAAAACCGCTCTCAGATCTGCATGTATGTCTTGAAGACCCCCGAATGTCCAGCTGTGGGTGCATCATGAAATGCCTTCAATATCACCTCTCTCAAATGTGATGACGAAATCAAATAAACCCTATCTTGAACTCTAATCAATCCATCCATCACCTCATAGTGATCATCCTGTATGGTACCTAAAATCAATCCAGAAGCCCAAGCATCTTCGACATACTCTGCTATAATTTGATCTCTCCAATCTCCTAAAATTTTTGCCAGAGCACATAAGTGAGGTCTCCGAGATAAGGCATCAGCCACCACATTTTCCTTACCTTTGACAAACTCTATGTCAAAGTCATAAGCCTGCAATTTAGTCAACCATTTTTGTTGCCGGTCATTAAGATCACGCTGGCTCATGAAGTATTTAATACTGTTGTGATCAGTCTTGATCAAAAAATGTCCACCTACCAAATATGATCAAAATTTGACCAATGCATGCATTATGGCCAACATCTCCCGGTCATAGACAGAATAACTCTTCTCAACTCCCTAGAGCTTCCTACTCTTGAATGCAATGGGATGCTTCTCCTACATCAATACTACTCCAATCCCATCACTTGATGCATCAAAATGAAGCTCAAAAGGCTTCGTAAAATCTGGTAGAGCTAGAACTGGACATGAAGACATTACCTATTTGAAATGCTCAAAACACCTCTGTGCTGCCCCTGTCCACATGAAGGCTCCTTTCTTGGTAAGATTTGTCAAGGCTATAGCAATCAATGAGAATCCCTTAACAAACCTCCAATTAAAACCACATAAACCAAATAATACCTTAAGCTGTGTAAGGTTTGTGGGAGTAGGCCACTCTACAATAGCTCTAAACTTTTCAAGATCAACCTGAATGCCATCTGCACTAATGATATGCCCAAGGCAAAGGAGCTCAGTCATGCCAAACTCACATTTAGATTCCTTGGCATAGAATGACTCTCTCTCCAGAATAGATAACACCTCCTCCAGATGATGTAAGTGCTCCTCCCAGGTCTTACTGAAGACCAAGATGTCATCAAAGAAGATCAAGACAAATCTCCTCAGTTGCTTCCTAAATACCTAGTTCATACAACTTTGAAATGTAGCAGGTGCATTGGTTAGACCAAATGGCATAACCATGAACTCAAAGTGGCCATAGCAACATTGGAAGGCTATTTTCTCAATGTCCTTTTCTCTCATCCTGATTTGATGGTATCCAGATTGCAAATCAATTTTGGTGAAGAAGCATGCCCCATGCAACTTATCAATCAGCTCATCAATCCTAGGAATGGGATACTTTTTTTTAATTGTTTTCTTATTCAGTGCCCTATAATCGATGCACATGCACATCATCCCATCCTTCTTCTTTACCAATACTACTGTTGAAGCAAAGGGGCTCTTACTGGGCCTGATATGCCCCATCTCCAACAAATCCTTAATCACCTTCTCTATCTCATCCTTATGTTTCTTAGGATGATGATAGGGAGTAATCATAACTAGTTTGGCTCCCTCCTCGAGCTCAATAACATGTTCCATCCCTCTTTCAGGAGGAACCCCATGAGGAATATCACTAAATACTTTAGCGTGTCTATCAAGTATCTTCTGGATATTTGGTGGATGACTCTTTTCTTGTGGATTTGGTGAAGTTGGCATAATGTAGCACTCTGCTGCCCACTCTATGTCATCATGATGAAAAAGTCTTTGCATTCTCCTCAAGGACACTACTCTGCAATCTCCATCTGAAAGTCCTCTAAGTACCACAGTTCTACCCTCATGCTAGAATCTCATCTCCAATTTTGCTAGGTTGAGTGTGAACTCAACTAGTGAAGCCATCCATGTCATGCTAAGGATGAAATCACAATATCCCATGTCCACAACATAGAACTCATCCTCCAACTTGTAGCCATCTCCAAACCTGATGTGAAGATTAGATATCTTCTGAGTGCATAATAATTTATCACCGTTAGCCACCATGAATCTAAACCCATTATGCTCCTCTGTCTGTAACCCTCTCCTAGCTACCAACTGTGCATCTATGAAGTTATGTGTAGCCCCAGTGTCAATAAGAGATATCACTTTCTGCCCCTGGATAGTACCCCTGACCTTAAATGTGATTGTCTTTTGGGCCCCTATCAAGTGTGCCAATGATCTATCATCCTTAGGAATGTTTCTCTCCTTTATACTATTACCCTCATCTAAATTGGAGTGTTGATCCTCCCCCTCTGAATCTGAATCTTCTGCTGAAAAATACTCCATTTGATTTGCCTTAGCCTTGAGAGAACATTTATGAGATAAGTCCCAAGGCTCTCTACAATGGAAGCATAGCTTCTTCTTTCAAAGTTCATTCAAGGTTTCATTGTCTAGTCCTTTTGATCCTTCTTTGGGTTTGCTATACTCTTTTTGAAATGGTTTTTTGTCTTTGTCCTTGTGGTAGGAAGAATCTATTGAATGGTTTTTTCCTTTGTATACCGAAGGGGATAAATCTCATACCTTTTTAGTTGCTTCAGCTAAGGTGAGTGGATCATGTCCCTTCACCCAACCTCATAATGGATCAGCAAGACCATCAAAAAATAACACCACCAATCTCCTAGGAGAGGTACTAGTAACAAGTATAGACAAGCCCTGAAACTTGGCAATGTAAGCATCCATAGAACCTGACTATTTTAACTGTGCTAGTTCCTTGAAATGTAAATCGAGATCCCTAGTGTCAAATATCTCAATCAATGTTTCGGTGAATTCCTCATATCATGTAATCTAATTATGCCCCAAAGTCACCATGCCATGATGCCACCATTCATGTGCAATGCCATCCAAGTGCATAGCTGCATACTTGATAGCCTCCTCCTCAGGCATAGGATTTAGCTGCAAGTATGTATCTACCTTCTGCACCCAAGCTTGTGTAGTCATCTTCCCTGAAGCATCATAATAAGGTAAGGAAATTTTTCCAACTTTCTTTCTCAGCTCAAATTTTTGATTCCTCCCTCCTGCTCTAGGCATGTGTCTCATCCTCAAGTCCATATAATCTCTGAGGGAAATATTCACTTGAAACTCTAATCCACTAGCCTCCTGGTCCCTCCTGAACTGATCCTATAACTCGATAATCTGTGGTTCATTTACTGGTTGAACCGAACCTCTGGGTGGGAAGGTGGGTAGAAGAGGTCTCAAGCTTGTAGTCTGTGCTGGGCATGCAATGTGTCTAAAGTTATCAACCTCATTCCCATTGTTGTTGTATCCATTATTACCATTAATGTTATTCTCAGGACCATTGTTGTTGCCTTGGCCTCCATGGTTATTGTTTCCCCCGTTGTTATTGTTTCCCTCATTGTTATTGTTTCTATTGTTGGCATCACCTGGATTAATATTGACACCCATCTGTCTAGCCATGAGCTGCAACATCATGTGCATTCGCCTATTCTGCTCCTGCTGCATACGTTGCCCCTGCTCTAATGTATCTAGTAATTGTCTAAATATTACCTCCCCCTGATCTAGACTTGCATTCCCGCCTCTGCCTAATCCTGTATTCTTGTCATCTTGATGACCCATATTGTTGTCCTGATCAAAGAATATCTCCTTTGTGTCTGTATGGTTGGATTCAATGTCCCCCTGCACGGATGTACTAGACTATTTGCTTTGCAAGTTTGAAACCCTATTTTTTCTTGCTCTGGTATCATGGAAATTATAAGGCCCCTATTTCATGCTCAAACATAAATGCTTAGCCTGTGTTTTTTATTTATTTCTGATTTTAGTGTTTTGACATTTTGTCAAACACTTTTCCCTCTATCCGACTATTCCAAATTCCCTATAAGACCTCCACAGGATGGCAGGACTTATAGCTCTGATACCACTGTAATGGGCACCCTTCAATGTCCAAAAAAAAAACTAAACCAAATTGCTGAAAGGAACTATGTCAAACAGTTTGCATTCAACCTCTTATTTCTTCGTTTAATGTTTTAAACCGCTTATAACTCTGAAAATCAACGTTTATTTGTTTGTTGTGTTTTGTCCATGGAATTGGTATCATACAACATAAACAGCAAAGAAACTACAATAATATGCAAAGTGGAAATGAACTGCTACCAATAAAATGTTATTTTCAAAATTCATAAAACCAAATACATCACAGATTTATCAACTCACAGATTACTTCAGCATTATTGCATGATACTCCAGCCCATGCTTTTGAACTTGCTGCTATAGTGCTTTGTCCTTCAATCATTCCACTACCTTCATAATATCATTCCCTCAAAGCGGCATAAGCATCGGACAAGTAGTGAAGAAGATATGAGAAAAATACCAAATCTGCCTGTAGCCGAAAATGCAACTAAACTGCCTGATAATGAAGCCGATAACAAAGAATTCCAAAAACCAAACCCCAAGGGAATGACGTCTAAAATGTTACAAGAGAGGATAAATGTCCTCAAATGCCAAGAACGGAGCTACAACTTACACACCAATTTCTTCTCATATTCAACCTGCCTAATGAAGCCACAAATGCTTCCTTTTATTCTATTTCCAAGGGTCCACTCAAATCATATGGGCAATGTGGGATAAAAGATGTGTAGTATATAAAACATATATTAAAATACCCCTTATGTCTCTCTTGGGTACACATCCGCATAAAAATATTAAAGTAACACTTTAATATTTTACAATTAAATTAGACGTTACTTTAATAAAACTTCAAGCATTAAAATGTATTAGCAATTGAACTCTGAATAATGCGAGTGATAGCTCATTAGAAATCTTTCATGAAGGAGTATCAAATCCAATTACCAAAATTGACCTGCACTATGTCCTTCCGACTTACTAAAAATAGTAAGTATGCCTGAAACTGAGTAAATCAACTTCATTTTGGCCCAAACTGGAAATAACTAGGCCAAAACACTCCAGGATCCCATTAAATCCTTTGTTGGCCCTGGGGACTATGTAGAACAAGGCTAACGCACACAAACTTGGTCAAATGCTAAAATGGGGACATTACAACATATTGGGTTGTAAGATCTTTTGGGTTATGGCCAAATACATAAAAAAATATAGCAACTGCTCTACAAGATCTTGCAAGATCCAAACTCTAGCTATCCTAGATCCATATGACTCTGGTAGAAACCCCAACAAGAATCTAAACTTGTTCTCACAAGCCACCAAGAAACCTTCTTGTTTTCCAAGTTGTTGCTACTAGCTCTACTCAACTTCACTCTTCTCGATTACTCTTCTTTAGTTGACTTCATCCATGCTAGATGGATAATAACTCTAGACTCCACAAGACCCTCTACTTATATTAAATCAAGGCACATGTCAGCCTAGGAAGTTACATTAATTAAATACACCCACATTAAATATACCCATCAAGCCACAAATTGGCTTGCAACAGACATTAAATACATAACATAAATTAAATACTTAGGAAAAGGCCAAAGTTTACAAAGCATAAATAGCTCAGATTACAATAAAAAAGTATGCACACTTAGAGATAGGTCCACATCCAAACCAAATATTCACATCCAAGAGTGTGCACACCAACTCCCATGGATCAAAGCTCACAAATACAATCTCCAAAGTCTGCTAATAAACAAGGAACACACAACCAATAGTCACTAAAATGGCTCTAACTCCAAGATGATAACTCTGAACTCTATGCACACTTAGGAAAAGTTTGTCCAATATGACTCAAACACATCCCCAACCACATGAACCATAACTCTATAGATTTAAGCACAAATTTTTTGCATATAGGATTGTTGACTTCCAAGAATGCTACTACATTAGACACCCAAGGTACAAAGAAAAGATGTTCTTAACAGCCAAAACAAAAAAATTTAGGGTTCAGTACATAAACCCCAAACTAGTTTTTTAGATATATTCCCTCCACCACACTAACATGTACACTTTTTCCTTTGTTCCACTTCTACAATTTTTTTCTTGAAACTATCTTTAGTGTGCAACATATCTTCTTTCCATGTTGATCTCTAACCCTTTCAGAATCCCTCAATTCAAATCGATGACCAAAACTCAAGTTCTTCCTACCAAGTTTTGCATCCTATAAAGGAATTAGGGAATGCTTCCTACCATAGTTCTCAAAAGTAAACACATTTTTTTACTCAATCATGCAAACCCTACAATAATATAGCCAAGGTCTACCGAGTACTATGTGGAAAGAACTCATGTCTACAATATCACACAACACTTGCTCAACTTATTGTCCAATCTAAAAATTAACAAGATATTGCTCCTTCACCTCCAAAGAGTGTTCATCTTGTAACCAACCAATCCTATAAGGACAAAGATGTCTCACTCTCTTCAAACCAAGTTTATGAACCATCTCTTCTTCAAGAAGGTTGTCAGTACTACCACCATCCACAACCATATTGTAGATCTTATCTCTAGAATTACAACTATTCCTAAACAAATTCCTCCTTTGAGAAGGTTCCAGTGCCCTCTTTCCAAGAAAAAATCTCTAAATCAGAAAGGTATACCCATATTTCTCTTCATTCACCACAATTCTTCTATCACTAGCCTTAGGAAATTCAGAATATCTATGTCCTTCTTCACCACATCTTAGAAAGTACCTTTAAATGAACCTTTGTCTTCTCTCTTCCTCTATTCATCAGGTTTCAATTGATCTTCAATAATCTATTTATTCTTCTCATAATTTTCCTTCTTCTCTTCAACTTCTCTTCTACCCTCAAAGCATATTGATAAGCATCCTCAACCAAAGCAATATTCAACTTACCAATCTCATCCTAAATATTGAATCTCAAGCCATTAATATATCTAGATACTATTTCCTTAGACTATAATCTATGTCCAAACCAAATAGTTAGCTTTTAGAACTCCTCAGTATAATCCTTCATGGAAAAATCCTTTTTCTTCAAATTCTACAACATCTTAAATAACTCAAGTTCATAATCAACATGAATGAACTTAGCCTTCAATTTAGTCACCATCAATCTCCATCTAGTGATCTTCATTGCACCTTCTTCTTCTCTATCTCTTAGTAATTCTTTCCACCATAAAGTAGAATGTCCTTTTACCTTAGTTTATGCCAACCTCACTCTAAAAGGATCACCAATATTCTCTAACTCAAGGTAGTTTTCCAATTCACCAATTCAATCAATCAAGTCTTCAGTATTTAATGTACCTAGGAAATTAGAAACATTCATCTTGTGCTTTAGTTTCAATTGAGATCAAGATCTACCCAAATGCCTAGCCATATCTCTCATCAATCTCTGCATGTGATTAGTTCTATCTTCAAGACTAGATCTAGAAAATTCAAAATCTTCAAGAGATTCCTCATAAACCATCTTCAATACCCACATCTAGAGGTAAAACAACAATAGCTCTCATGATCTTATTCTTCATCATCTCTAGCTCAAATTTGAAATCTTATCTAACCTTCCCCAAAATCCTAGTCTCCATAGCATCACATTAATCATCAATCACCCTAGGGTCCAATCTTCTCAGACGCATCTTCCAAAAATTTAACCACATAATGGAAGAATAAAAATATTAGAGAGATTTAGATCCAAAATAATGCCATTTCTCATAATATAATCATAATTTTTACATCCAACATGCCAAACTATAAGACCTTCTAGGTGATGGCTAAATACATAAGAAAATATAGCAACTACTCTAAAAGATCTTGCAAGATCCAAATCCTAGCTAGGCTAGCTCCACACTCTTGTAGAAACCCCAAGAAGATCTAAAATTGTACTTGCAAGCCACCAAGCAACCTTTTTGTTTCCTAAGCCGCAACTACTAGCTCTTCTCAACTTCACTCTTCTCATCTACATCTCTCAAGCTGACTTCCTCTATGCTGGATGAATAATCACTCTAGACTCCACAAGACTCTCTACTTATACTAAACCAAGGCATGGGCTGACATACCAAGTTACATTAATCAAATATACCCATCAAGCCACAAGTCATCTTACAATCAACATTAAATACATAAATTTTATACCTAGGAAAAGCCCCAAGCTTACAAAGTATAACTAACTCATATGTAAACAAAAGAGTACACACACTTAGACAAAGGTCCATGTGCCAACCAACTATTCAAATCCAAGCGCATACAATCAAATGCAATAGATCAAAGCTCACGAATAGAATCTACAAAGTTTTTCAGTAAATTAGAAACACACGACCAGTAGTCACTAAAATGGCTCTAACTCCAAGATGATAAATATAAACTCTATGTGCACTTAGGAGAAGGTTACCCAATATCTCTGAAACACATCCCCAACCATGTGAACCATAACTCCACAGATTTGAGCATGAAGCTCTTGTATACAAGATTGTGAACTTCCTAGGATGCTTCTACATCAAATATTAAAATCAATTATAACATATGATATACAATTTTATAAATAAATGCTTGGAAAAAAATTAATTAAAAACTATAAATAAAAACTATTGTAGGGATAAATTGTGGTTCAAATATTAGGGATAATTGATAAGATTAAGATCTAGTTCATCTCACATTGAAATGTCAATTTGGGGTCATACACTCATGAAAGGTATAGTGTCTATCGACTCAAGGGATGAAGATAGCATGCTAAGTGGGGATAGATGCATCTATAGCATAAAAAAGGAAACCTAGAACAAACTAAATAGAATTGGCGATAGGAACTATCACTTTCTAGTGACATGAGCTTAACTGAAATTGGAAAAGAAAAACATAAAGCATGAATTTAAATAATAAACAACACAAATTAAAATTCAGAACTAAATCTAAAACAAATTTGAATTAATGATAATTATTTATAATTACACAAATTAAAATATATAAACTAATAAAATGGTTCTATGTATGAAATCAAATTAAAATAACAATACACTGAAAATTAACAAAAGAAAGCAGTAATATAAATTAAATTACATAAACTATACATTAATTCTATACATATGAAATAAAATGAAAACAATAACTCATGGAAAATAAAAGCACACAACCAATCTAAACTAAATTGCCTGTCATTTTGATAAGTGGATCCTACCTTCTTAGTATTCTTGGTGATGAAAATTAAATGCTCTTTAGTACTCTTTTAATCAGAATGATATTTCTTTATTCATCCAATAATATAGAGTTTACACAAGTTGCTTCTATAGGAAAAATTAGGTTACAAAATTCTATTTTACCTCCCCTTTTCAATAATTTCATTTACAATATATATAAGAACTCAAATGCTCTATTTTCAACATTCTCATCTACAAAAATGTGTTTTGATAATAGCTCCCAAAATCATGCATGTTTTAATGGTGGAGAAGTAGGTGTTATAAATGGGATGTTAGTGGTTAAAACCACCTGTTGTCCACTTTGTTTATAATTTGTGTATTTCATTGTAATAGGCATTTGTTATATTTTAAATATGGTATGTTGTGGGTTTGTTACCAAAATCATGCTTGGTTAATTGGTTATGAAAATAAATAGGATGGGAGAGGTTATAAGTTATATTCTCATTCCATTACATTTTAGACAAATTATTTTCTCCTTGATTTCAAAAAATAATATTATCCTTGCTTTCAAAAAATAATCTTCTCCTTGATTTAAAAATAATAATATTCTCCTTTATTATCCCCATAATCAAATAATATGTAATTTTGTTTGCATGTTGTGCTCCTCACATATCTAAAAT
This sequence comes from Cupressus sempervirens, assembly GCA_028749045.1. Lineage (NCBI taxonomy): Eukaryota > Viridiplantae > Streptophyta > Pinopsida > Cupressales > Cupressaceae > Cupressus > Cupressus sempervirens. The sequence goes on from CM053788.1 coordinate 588,960,741, forward strand.
TTCTCCTCCAAATGAAACGTTAATTTCCTTGGCACAATAAATGTTAGTAAGTACAATCAAATATTATTCATATATTTGATCTAACAACTGAAATGGGTTCCATGATAGGATCAACAAGGATAAAGTGAGATAATGGGTGAAAATGTATGTAATAAGCACTGTATGCCTCCCCCCAACTTAAAGTGATGACCATCATTGGGAAACTAGGCAAGGTAAGGTAGGGATGTTGCATATATGATCAATTTAATAAGAAATATAAATAATGTTAAGAGATAAAATAATGAAAAATAAAATTGATAGTTTTACCAACTTACTTGCCAAGAAAAGCCAAGACATCTCAATAATATAGTTAATGAATCTTCAACAAGGAACCAAGGAGTAAGCCAAGAACTACAACACCAAGAATATGTCTTCCTAATTGAAAACACTAGAGAGAAAGCACTCAAAGGTATGAAAAATGATGACTTGAATGACTGCTACATAAAAGACAACCATCTGGAGGAAATAATATACAACACACTAAAGGGAGTTGGATCCATTTTCTATGGCATCTCAATTGAATGTGTAGCATGTACTATAAATGATAAAAATCATGATGATCAGCAAAAACTAAAGCACAACCACAAAATGAAGCATAGGAGATGCAAGTAACACTTAGTTAAAAAGAGACATAGAATGAAGTAAGGGTCCTTGAAAAATGGTTAGCTCAACCCAATTATTGCATTTTTTTTGTGATTTTATCCATTTTTTGTGATTTTTTCTCTCATTAACTTATTTTTCAATTTTGATAATGACAAGTTGCCACTGACAAGCTAGTTTTCAATCAGTTACCACTTAATGGCACTATAAAAATAGTTTTCACCACCAAGAATTTATTTGGCAGTTAATATCTGCCAAAAACTTGTTTCCAGATAATAACTGACCAACAATGCTAGAAGATTTTCATTATTGGATCATTTATTGCTTTTTTTTTTCCTCTTTCCTATTTTTTTTAATGTCTACATAGAATGACCATAGAGAAAAACCCTTATATGGATGAAGAAGAATAATACCATCCAAAAACATTGTTCCTTCGATGTCCTTATAAAAGACACTATTGAAATTGGATTGTATAATGAACTAGAAATAATGACCAAGAATAACCTAAGTATGATAACCTATTTCCCACATAACCATTTTTTATCCATTGTTCTCATTTCACTAAATCTAGAATCTTCTTGTAAACTCCAAAATACATACTTCATGATAGAGACAAGGTGGAAGAGTGAAAGACCAACTATAGTAACTAATTGTTCATAAAAGTGTAGGAAGGTGGAGACACATCTCTAGAAAGGAATGTGATGATCTACAAAATGCTCAAGATCCTTATGAATGTCTTCAATTTTCTTTTGGATGAGTATATCTACAAAAGATTGTGATAAGATTTATGAATATCATAGACCAAATGATGTACCATCCTTCATTGTAAAAAGGTATTGGATCACCTAAATAAGAAACCTATAACCATATTCTCAAGACCAAGCATATCAAGTATAGTAAATCAATACTAGATTCATTCAATAACTCTACTATTGAGTACGTAATTTATTTTTTTAAATGGTAGGTAGAGTTATCAATATGAATAGATAATTGATAATAATGCATAGATAAAAATAAATAAATTCTTGTATAGATATAATCTGAAGGTAAATTAACATAAGAACACATACATTGAATTGGTTGAGATGTCACATATGGGGTTTTCTAGAAGAACCGATGAAACAATTAATGGATCTTGATTGAGAATCAGCCAAGACCAAAAAAAATGGAGGGTTTTCCCTCTAGCTTAATGTTATGCTACAAGGTCATGAGAACATTAAGATAATCCAAAGAGTGAAATAAAGTGGGAAACACATTTAAGAATTTCTTTCTTTTTAATAACTGATGAATCATTTCAAAAATTCAATGGATTTCTCCTTGATGTCACAATATAAAAGCATCAACATTCAAATCATCCAAAGAATCAAGAAATTAATCTAGCACCTATTATCAATGAATGATCATCTTAAGATGCAAGGAACAAGAATGAGAAATATGTACATACCTTGATCCTTGTTCAATAAAGGAATCATCCATAGTGTATTTGGTCATCTTAGGAAAATGCAATGAGGAATGTTGATCATCATTTTGGAATGCATGTTATTTGGTCTTCAATACATTCAAATCATTCCCCTATGTTATTTGGTCTTCAATACATCCAAATCAATAAGTGTGTGAGGAATACACATTTTTGTCATAGGCCTACCAAGATCTTGATGTTTGAATATTTAAACCTTTTTAAAGAATAGATCATGTAAGATATCATTTTGTATCACACACAACACTTGAATGATTAAGGTATACAATAGATCACCTTTTAATGCATGATTAATTTCAAAACACACACACACACATATTTGATGATGAAATCATGATAGTACACTTCCTTATGTGTGTGAAAAGTCTCAAAATTTTGTGATTTAAAAAGTAGATAAGAAGAACTAAATTGATGGGTGATAATTTGATCAATATTTTCCTCTAGTTATTTTAAACAAAAATCACATTTGACGTAGTGCAAGGCAGGAGAATCCCCAAAGGAGATGTCCTAGCCCCCAGCTATAAAACTACAAAGTGGAAACACAACAACAAGGAGCAATAATGCAAGATCTGATACCAAATCATAATAATATATTCATAAAATATAACTGATTACATGCAATGTGCCAGGCTATAAGGCCTTCCTAGTTACGGCCAAATACAAAGCAAGTAATAGTTCTACAAGATCCCTCAAGATCCAATCCCAAACCCTAGCTAGTCTAGATCCACACTCTAGTAGAAATCTCCAATGAAGATCTCAACTTGTGCTCACAAGCTCACCAAGAAATCTCCTTGTTTTCCAAGCTGCAGCTACTAGCCCTTCTCAAAATTCACTCTTCCAAGCTCCTCTACTTCTGCTCATGGATCAATAATGCCTAAAGACTTCCCCATAACCCCTACTTATACCAATCTAAGCCAAAGATTGGCCCAAAACACAAATTAAATAAAAATACATAAATTAAATGCCAAAGTCGGCCTCCTACAACAATTAAATTCCCAAAATCGATGTCTTAGTAAAATTGCAATATCTCCTAGCTCCTAATGAACTAGAACTTGAGCTTCAAATCATAGTTAGAAATCTAGGCCCTCTTCAATCATCGAAAGTTTCATCCTTTAACTCATTGTGGAAAATTAGTTATATAGCCTGAAATAGACACCAAATTCTTAGACTATGCCAAGAAACCAAGGACCATGCTAAGCTCCCAAGACCATGTTGAGCTCCATGGACCATGCCGAGTTCCCTAGACCATGCCAAGCTCCCAAGACCATGCCAAGCTCCCAAGACCATGCTAAGCTCCATAGACCATGCTGAGCTCCTAGTGTATGTCGATCTCCTAGTGCATGACGAGCACCACTATTCACCAAGCTCCATAACCCTTAACCAAAATCCTTCTCAAACATGCAGGATTGCAAGCAAACCCAAGATGCTCCTACATCAGACACCCCAAGTTTGAAAAGATGTTCTTGTAACTAGAAGAACATCTTTTGGGATTCAACACATAAATCCCAAACTGGTTCTTCACATACATATCCTCTGAGTCTTTAACTTGTACACTCTTTCCCTTGTTTTTCTTCTGCACATCCACCACAAGTGTTCCATAGGTCTGATTTCTATGCTAATCCCCAACTTTCTCAAAATTTTCCAATTCAAATTGACTTCCAATACTTAGGTTCCTCCTACTAAGCTCTTCATCTTGCAAAGGAATCAAGGAAAACTTTTTGCCATGTTTCTCAATAGTAAACACATTCTTGACACAATCATGCATAGCCCTGCAATCATACTGCCAAGGTCTACCAAGAAACACATGACAACTATTCATATCCACAATATCACACAACACTTGATCCTTATACTACCCAATCTAGAAATCAACAAGGCATTACTCCCTCACTTCCAAAGCATTCTTACCTTGCAACTAGCCAATCCTATAAGGATAAGGATGCCTCATTCTCTTCAAACCAAGTTTCTAAACCATCTCTTCAGTAACAAGGTTATCAGTACTACCACCATCCACAATCACTTTGTAGACTTTACTACCACACTTACAACATGTCCTGAACAAACTAGTTGTCTGACAAGAATCCAATGCCCTCTCACCAACTAGTAATCATCGAGCCAACAAACTTTCTCCTTGCTTAGGCTAACTATTTTGTACTTCAACCTCATTCACAATAGCATCTATCTTACCAATTGGACATTAAAAAGATCTATGCCCTTGTTGACCACACTTGAAACAATTACCTTTGAATCCACCTCCACCTGCCCTTCTTTTCTATTCAACAAGTTTTGGTTCACCTTCTGCTTTTGGTTTAGCTTGTGCTAAAGTATCCTGCTTCTCCTTCCCTCAAAAACCACCTTGATTCTTCCTCTTTAGCTTCTCCTCTACTCTCAAAGCATACTAATAAGCATCCTCAACTGAATAAATATTTAGCATACCAACCTCATCTTGAATATTGAATCTCAAATCATTAATGTACCAAGCTACCTTCTCTTTTGACAATTCTCTATGACTAGACTAAATAGTCAACTTGTAGAACTCCTCTGTATAATCCTTCATAGACATATTTTTCTGCTTTAGATTCTGAATCTCTTAAACAACTCAAGTTCATAATCAGCAGGAATGAACTTAGCCTTCAACTTAGTCACCATTAACCTCCATCTAGTGATCTTCATTTCACCTTCCTCTTCTCTGTCTCTTTGTAGTTCCTTCCACCAAAGAGCAGCATGTCCCTTCAACTTTGTTTGTGCCAACCTCACTCTGAGTGGATCCTCAATATCCTCAAGCTCAAAGTAGTCTTCCAATTCACCAATCCAATCAATCAAGTCATCAGGATTCAAAGTACTTGAGAAATTAGAAACCTCCATCTTATGCTTCAGCTTCAACTAAGATCCAGGTCTAGCAAACTAATCAACCCTAGTTCCAATAGGTCTCTCCACATGATCAGTTTTGTCCTCACCACTAGATCCAGCAACTTCAAAGTCTTCTGCAACTTCCTCATAATTTCCTTTAGTACCCACATGTCTACGTACACCACCTAAAGCACTCACAATTTTAGCGCTCATGTCACTCTTCATTAATGCTATTTGAGATCTGAACTCTGCCCTAACCTCCTCTATTTCAAATATGAAATCTTCTTTAATCTTCTCTAAGAGCCTTTCTTCCATAGTATCATCAATCTCTTTAGGGTCTAATCTTTTTGGAGGCATCTTCCAAATTATTAGAAAACCCTAAGCAAAAAATCCATGACCAAAATCTACCTCTTCAACCCAAGTCCTAGTGCAAACTGCCTCAACTTCAGTGATCTGTACACACACTCAGGAACAACCTTCACTTTGATACCACCTGACATAGTACAAGGTAGAAGAATCGCCAAAGGAGATGTCCTAGCCCCCATCTATAAAACCACACAGCAGAAACACAACAACAAGGAGCAATAATGCAAGATCTGATACCAAATCATAATAATATATTCATAAAATATAACTGATAACATGCAATGTGTGGGGTTGTAAGGCCTTCCTGGTTATGGCCAAATACAAAGAAAGTAATAGTTCTACAAGATCCCTCAAGATCCAATCCCAAACCCTAGCTAGTTTAGATCCACACTCTGGTAGAAACTTCCAAGGAAGATCTCAACTTATGCTCGCAAGCCCACCAAGCAATCTCCTTGTTTTCCAAGCTGTAGCTACTAGCCCTTCTCAAAATTCACTCTTCGAAGCTCCTCTACTTCTCCTTCATGGCTAAATAATTCCTAAAGACTTCCCCACAACCCCTACTTATACCAATCTAAGCCACATGTTAGCCTAGAACACAAATTAAATACAAATACATAAATTAAATGCCAAAGTCAGCCTCCTACAACAATTAAATTCCCAAAATTGATGTCTTAGTAAAATTGTGATATCTCCTAGCTCTAGATCAATTAGAACTTGAACTTTGAATCGTAGTTAGAAATCTAGGCCCTCTTCAATCTTTGACAGTTTCATCCTAAAGAATTTTGGAAAATTAGTTATACAACCTGAAATAGACACCAAATTCTTAGACCATGCCAAGCAACCAAGGACCATGCCGAGCTCCCAAGACCATGCTGAGCTACATAGACCATGCTAAGTTCCCTAGACCATGCTGAGCTCCCAAGACCATGCCGAGCTCCATATACCATGTTGAGCTCCGAGTGTATGTCGAGCTCCTAGTGCATACTGAGCACCAGTATTCACCAAGGTCCATAACCCTTAACCAAAATCCTTCTCAAACATGAAGGATTGCAAGCTAACCCAAGATGCTCCTCCATCAACATTCTTTATCCATATCATCAATTTCATGCACATTAAGAGAATTTAAAAGGATAAGTGAAATCTCATAATTAGATACAATTTGATCCACCTTATTATGTAATGTTTCAAGAGGAATTATGAATTCCATTGGTAGATATGTTGGAGTGCATTGTGGATAAAATGAATCGAATAAGAATAATGGAAAGGGTTGTATTAGATATAGATTAGGTAAGTAGGATGGGAATGGTAGATATGGTGGAATATAAGATGGATATCCATATTTTTGTGACCATGCATGATTACATTCATTCTACATACTAGGTGGAAAATAATGTTTTGAAGAAACATGTTTTCTTTGTAATGCAAAAGAGTGATGATTCATGCCTCAATCTCTTTGATTTGTTCTTTAAAATTATTCACTAGTTATAAAAAATACTTTATTACTTGTATCATGAGCATGGTGAGGTTCAAAAACACTTTGTACTTCATTCACCATGTGTTCTTCATTATTTGGGCATATGTATTGGTTACCTTGCCTATAACAAAAAGAATAACAAATGGTTAAATTGTCATTCATGAAATTACATTGTTCTAAAACAACATCAGTTATATCCTCTTGTTTAGAGATAGAAATAAAAATTGGACATAACTGTGACAATGGAAGATCAAGATCATTTAAGTTGCATTCATTAGGTAGAGAGCATGTAAAAACATCACCTTTGGTTGACACAATTCCTCCACCAATTATTGTTTTCAAATTTGATGTGTTTGGACTACCTTGAATAACATCATTCTAAACATTTTTCTTCAAATTTCTCTTTCTCTACCAATTACTCACAAAAAAAATTGATAACATAAATAATGGATCTAACTACTACCACGTACTTGAAAAATTGAAAAGAATGCATGTAAATAATTTACTGCAACACAAACCTAAGGTACTAGATTGAGTGAGGTGGACACATGATCAAACACTCCCAAAGGCATGTTGTTCCTAACTTGAATTACTATAATTTCACACCTTTAATACCTTTCCCCAACAATGATGCCAAAGAAGTAGGGATAAACTACATTTCAAATATTAAGGATAATTGATAATATTAATGGCCTGTTCATCTCCTATTTAAATGTTAATCCAGGCTTGTAAACTCATGAAAGGATAGTGGTTGTCTACTCAAGGGATGCAGATAACATGTCAAGTGGGGATTGATGCATTTAGAACACACAAAAGGAAACCTACAACAAACCAAATAGAACTGGCCACAGGAACTATCACTTCTTAGCAAAAGGAGCATAAATGAAATTGGTAAAGAAAAACATAAAGCATGAATTTAAATAATAAACCACACAAATAAGAATTCAGAATTAAATCTAAAACAAATATAAATTAATGATAATTATTTATAATTACATAAATTAAAATATATGAACTAATATAATGATTCCATCTATGAAATCAAATTAAAATAACAACATGCTGAAAATGACAAAATAAACCAACAATATATAAATTAAATTGTTTAAACTATACATTAATTCTATACATATGAACTTAAATAAAAATAATAACACATGGAAAACAAAAACAAAAAAAATGTAAACTAAATCACCAATCATTCTAAGAAGTGGATCTGGCCTCCTCAATATGCTTAGTGATGAAAACTAAATACTCTTCAACACTCCTTCAATCAGAACTATATTTCTTTATTCATCTAATAATATAGAGTTTGCACAAGTTGTTGCTATAGGAAAAATCAACTTACAAAAAATTGTCTTACCTCCCCTTCTCAATAATTTCATTTACAATATATAAGAGAGCTCAAATGCTCTATTTTCAGCATTCCCATCTATAAAAATGTGTATTTATAACAACTCCCAAAAATTGTATGTTTGAATGGTGGAGAATTAAGTGTTATAAATGGGAGGTTAGTGGTTCACACCACCTATTGTCCAGTTTTCTTATAATAGGGATCTTTCCTTATAATAGGCATTTGTTATATTCTAAATATTGTATGTTGTGGGCTTATTACCAAAAACATGCTTGGTTGAGTGGTTATGAGAATAAATAGGATGGAAGAGGTTATAAGTTCAATTCTCATCCTATCACATTTTAGACAAATTATTTTCTCTTTGATTTTAGCCACAATCTCTTCATTGATTTTAAAGCCACAATCATTTTCTTGGTTTTAGAAAATAATCTTCACATTGATTTTAGAAATTGATCTTCTCCTTATTTTTAGAAAAAAATCTTCTCCTTCATTTTTAGAAACAAAAAAAATCTTCTTTCTTATAGTCATAAACAAATATTATGCAATTTTTTTTACACTCAAATATTTTGAATTTCTCACCAACATGAAATAATAATTTCCTTGGCATAATAAATATTAATAAATACAATAAAATATTATTCATATATTTTATCTAACAACTAATATATATATATATATATATATATATATATATATATATATATATATATATATATTTTAATATATGCAACATAAAATTTAAAAAATGGTATAGAAATAGAAATGAAGACCTATGGGATGGATATATAAGCATATAATTTAGAACATAAATAGCTCTCATCAACTATTATAAAAAAATTCAAAGATACTATTCAAGTGTGATGATGAAAGGTAATTTCTTGCACCTATTGAAACCAAATTGATACAAGTATGATAAATGTGTTTCAATTATTGTTTTGTCATTGATGTCAAACCTACTACTTGTTGGTAAGACAATTGCTTATATGGTTTAAGTACTATCATTTATTTGATTGATGAATTTGATTTGATCAAATGAGGTAACAATATCACATAGAGGAAGGTTGAGTTATGATATGGAAAAGGAGTACAAGAATTAGTTAAGACAGTGATATTATAGTGCATTGATAATCTACTTAAGGTTATAAAGGTTGGTTACACTAAGTTTAGAACAACAAGTTAAATGAGGTTTGTCTATCAAGCTTGATCGAGTGGACAGTAGGTGTCAAGCAAAGCTAGTGCAAGCCAAGCAAAAAATTAGTTCGAGCTGAGCAAAGTCAAGTTTTTCTTAAGCCAAGTGAAACAATGTAACCTGAGTAAAGTTTAGTTGATGCAAAGCACTAATAAACTTTAGTTTGTGCCAAGTGTTTTGATAGTGGATGTCTAGCAATGTAGTATGTGTCAAGCATCAGAAGCCAATTAATGTCGAGTGTCAACATTATGAGAAAGATCGAGAATTTGATGAATCTTAGCCAACAAGTTTGATTTCTTGGATTGTGTGGACCATGTGGAAGATATGATTGATGAGCTGGAGGCATAGAATTCAAGATGAATCATTTTCAGGTGAATTCAAAGAGAATTGAAGGAGATGTTTCTAGAAGGGAATGAAATTAAATGAGAGGTAGATTCATTGAATCCTACCTAATGTGACCTAACCCTAAAATGGACAATGGAGGATGAATGAAAAAAGATCTTAATTCTCTATTTATAGAGATGGTTGGTTAGAAGCAAAGTTTGTCATGTGTGAGAAGCTAAGGAAGACAAGGCATCTAGGGTATTGCTTCATTTAGTGACCAAATAGAAGAGACTAAATTGACAATGAAAGCAAGAAGGCTTAAGGGTATGGATGCTTGAAGGGTGAACAAGCTAATAGAGCTGAAGTGTATGAAAGCCAAGCAGAGTGGTGGACTGAAATAGAGATCCGTAATCTACAAATGGAGTTGTAAATTGTTATCATATCAAGCCTTACTATTACTCTCTAATCATTGTATCAGACAAGGGTAAATCTTTTGGATTAAGGTTGACCTAATAATCATTTGTAAGTCCTTTAAATGGGTGACATTCGAAGTGAATGATCTAAAGTCATCTAACAAGGCTCACTCCTAATAGGGTGATTGAAATCCTTTAACTAGGTCACACTTAATAGTGTGCATTATAACCTTTAACAAGGTTGGCCTTCCACAGGGCATCACATCAAAAGAGTGAGAATGAGTAGCATGCTACTTACGGTTTTTCCCAAATTGGGTTTCCATGTTAAATCATTGTATCAAATGTGTTATTGAATATATTATTTTTTATTTACATTTCTACAACTTGATTAGACGGTAACCTACAAGTTTGAGTGATTACATAATCTAATAGATGCATACATGATCTGGACCTTAGATAACTGATTCATCCCCCCTGCCCCCCCCCCCCCCCCCCCCCCCCCCCCCACCGCAATTATTCTAAAGAATTCCAATAATTGGTATCGGAGCCATCTGCTTAAGAGGGCTAGTTTAAAGGTACTAGAAGCACAAAGACCAAGATGTCAAAAAGAGAAGTACCCAAGCTTAATAGAGATAACTTTCCTACATAGAAAAGTCTCATGAAGCTACAGCTAAGAGGTCCTGGAGATCATGCACAATCTATCATTGTTGTTGAGCATGTTGATCCTATTGGAGCCCTAACTACTGAAGATCTGAAAAAGAAAAAGGAATACAACCAAGAAATGTTGGATATTGCCTCTACCCTAAGCTATGTCGAGTTTGATGATATCAAAGGTTCTAATAGTGCAAAGAAAATGTGGGATTCTCTACACACTATTTATGGAGGTGACAAGAATGTTCTAAGAGCCAAAGCTAAAAGTCTTAGAGGTAAATTTGATGACATGAGAATGAAAGAAGGTGAGAATATTGTTCAATATTGCTCTAGGATAAAAGATCTTGTTAATGCAATAAGAGGAGCTATTGGTAAATAGATGGCGATATTGTATTAAGTAAAGTTTTGAGAACAATGTTGCCTATTTATGCTATTAGAGTTTTAGCAATACAAGAACTAAGATGTATGCATGGAAATTATCTAACTTTTGATGGTCTGGTAGGTAGACTCACTACTTTTGAACTATCTAACTTTGATAATTATAGACCTAAAAATATTAAATCTTCTTTCAAAGCTAACTTGTTATTGAAGGAACCTGATGAGAAGTAGAAGAAGAAAAGGATAAAATATGTGGCAAGTAATAGTGATATAGATAAGGTAGATGTAGATTAACTTGAAGCACTATTAAGGTAAAGTAAAAAATAAAGGTAAGTTACCTATCATATGTTTCAATTGTAATAAGGTTGGTCATATTGATGCTAGATGCCCAAAGAAAAAGAATTATAGAGGTTGTGACAAGTACAAAAGTAGAAGACATGAAGACAACAAAGACTACAAAAAAAAAGGCAAGAAGTCATCCTCCATTGCTAAAGAGGAAACAAAAGATGGATCTGAAGATCATGATGATGAAGTGGTTTTGTTGCAATGAAGGATGAATCTAATGAGGATGAGACAACTGTACTAGTGTCTTATGTGAACAAGAATGATAGATGGATCATTGACAATGGGTGCTCACATTACATGACTGGAGATAAAAGTAAGTTCAGTACCTTGAATTATTATGATGCAAATTGTGTAAGGTTTGGTAATGATGCACCATGTCTGATAAAAGGAAAAGGTTCTATCAAGTTCACAGAAAATATTTTATGTGACAATGCTTACTATGTTGAAGGACTTGACTATAATTTGTTGATTGTGTCACAACTAAATATTTTGGGATGTAAGGTTGAGTTTGAGAACAAAATGTCTAAGATATATGGTATTAATGGAAAATTGATTGAAAATGGTGATCAAACTAGAGGTAATCTATTCTACCTTGATATAGAGCATGCTACTTGTTTAGTTGTAAAATTTGATGATGTATGGCTATAGAACAAGAGGTTATGTCATGTTAATTTTGATAATGTGGTTAGTATTATTAACATGAGAAGATTCAGAGGTTTGCCCAAGTTCAAGAAGCCTGACAACATAATTTGCAAACAATGTCAATTAGGTCAAATGACAAAGTCAAGTTTTAAGAGCAAGACTCATACCTCTAAAGGAATATTAGAGATTGTTTCATACTAACTTGTGTGGACCAATTGAAGTGCAAAGCTACAAAGGACATAAGTTCATTATGTTGCTTGTTGATGATTATTCTAGAATAATGACTATTATGTTTCTAAAATAGAAATCTAACACTTTCCAAATGTTTAAGTGGTACTTAGCAAGAGTTGAGAAAGAAAAAGATAAAAGTATGAAATGTTTGAGATCTGAAAAAGGAAGAGTATTTACATCAAATGAGTTTTAGATGATTTTTAATGACAAAGGAATCAAAAGACAAGCGTATGCTCTTAGAACCCCTCCACAAAATGGAATTGCTGAAATGAGGAATAGGTCTATAATGGATTGTGCTAGGACATTCATGATGGAGAAAAATATTGCTTTGAAATACTAGAGAGAAGCTATAAGTATAGTTGTCTATACCCTGAGCTATGTACAACTTAGGAAAGGTACTCATTCAGTACCTTATGAACTATGGTATGGATACTTAGCTAATGTGAAATTTTTTAAGGTATTTGGAAGCAAATACTATATTCTCAAAGATTTTGGGAATGGTAACTTAGATGCAAAAGGTGAAGAAGTAATATTTCTTGGTTATTCTACTAGAAGTAAAGCTTATAAGTGTTTAGATACTAACACTAACAAAGTTGTGGAAAGTGAAAATGTGAAATTTGATGAATATACAAGAGTATATGAGGTTGAACCTATGAAGGAACCCGAAGAATACAAATCATTTGTATACTTTTATGAAGGTATGCCTATAATGAAGATGTGGTAAATCAAGTTGCAAACCAATAGCAACTTTTAGTGCCTGCCAAGTTACATTTAGGAACTGGGCTACATTCAAGTGCTGAGTTACATAATAAATTTGAGGCACATTCTGATTTTGAAATTAGTGTACATGAAAGAGACATTGAACTACTTGACAAAGAGTTGCATAGTGATTCAGAAGTTAAGAGACCAAATGTAGAAGCTAGAGCTGAACCAAGATTGTCTAAGTATGTAAAGAGACATAATCTTGCTACACAAATCATTGGAGATAAAGATGCTAGACCAATAACACGAAATAAGTTGAGAAATGATTCATGTTTTTTGAGCATTCAAGAACCTAAAATAGTGAAAGATGCCTTAGAAGATATGGATTGGAGCAAAGCCATGGAAGAAGAGATTGAAAAAATTGAGAGAAATATGATATGGACTCTAGTTCCTAGACCCGAAGACAAAAATGTGATTGGTACCAAGTGGGTATATAGAAAAAAGTTAGATTAAAATGGTGAAGTCACAAGGAACAAGGCAACATTAGTTTGTAAAGGATATGCATAGGAAGAAGCGATTGACTATGGATAAATATTTGCCCCTATTTCAAGATTGGAAGGAGTAAGAACCCTGCTTGCTTACTCTACACACAAAGGTTTTAAAGTTTATCAAATGGATGTTAAGTTTGCATTTCTGAATGGTATATTGGAGGAAGAGGTTTATATAGAATAACCAAAAGGATTTATTGATGCTAACAACAAAAACATGGTATGTAGACTATGCAAAGATTTATATGGTTTGAAGCAAGCACCAAGAACATGGTATGAGAGACTATATAATTATCTAGTGAAGATTATATTTGAGAGGACTGATGATAACAACAATCTATACTTGAAGATAGAGAAAGGAAAAGGTACTTTTTTATCTAAAACTTTTGTTGATGATATCATATTTGGATGTCAAGATAATTTATGTAATGCTTTTGCAAATAAAATGAAGCAAGAATTTGAGATGTCTATGTTTGGAGAGATCAAGTTCTTTATGGGTTTGCAAGTACATCAAATCAAATATGTTATATACATCAATCAGTCAAAGTATGTAAAGGGGATATTGAAAGCTTTTGGATTGGAGGATTCCAAGCTGGTAGGTACACCTATGGTGATAGGACATAAATTTTCAAAGAACAATGATTCAGCTAAGATGAATCAGACATTATACAAGTCTATGATTGGTAAATTATAGTATGTAGTACATAGCAAACCTAATATTGCATTATCTATAGGGATACTTGCAAGATCTCTACTAATCCCAAGGAAAGTCACTTGATGGTAGTAAAGAAAATAATGAGATATATGAAAGGAATAGAGGATTATGGTTTATACTATAAGAAAAATCAAAAATTTGAATTGAGAGCCTATACTGATGTTGATTGGGCTAGAAATGTTGATGATAGAAAGAGCACTAGTGGAAGACCATTTTTTAGGAAAAAGGATGGTCATATGGACTAGCAAGAAAAAAAACTACATTTCTCAATCTACTGTTGAAGCTAAATATGTTGCTACTATGGTAAATTATACAAACATTGTATGGATCAAATAGCTACTCAAAGGTATGAAGGAAGAATTCACTAAACCTGTGATACTTTATTGTGATAATAAAAGTGTGATAAATATATCAAGAAATCTTGTGATGCATACAAAGACTAAGCACATTGTAATTAAGTATCATTACTTGAGAGAATTAGTTCAAGATAAAGAGGTGAAGATGGAATATGTCAACAGAAAAGAGCAAATAGCTGATATCTTCACAAAAGCATTACCTAAAGATGCTCATGAGTATCTAAGGGGTAAACTAGGGGTGATACCCTTATCCAAGGCTATCTAAGAAACATGAGAAGTGTCCTACATCAAACAAGTTGATTGGAATATGTTATACATTGATGCAATGGATCTTAGTTTAGGAGTTTCTTAAAGTAATCTATTGGTGCTCAAAATTGTAGCCCAAATTTTTAGCACCATTGAGAAAATTTGGTCCTATAAACACTTTTTAATGCCTATGTACCTGGCTATCCATTTGAGCCCCCTAAGGTTTTTAATGTTTCTAACACCCTGCATTTAGCCTATCTAAGCATTCCATGAAGAAAAAATGAGATTCTAGGCCATTTTGTGGAGTCTCGTTTTGAGCTAGTTTCAAATTTGCATTTTACCCTGAGTGTCAAACAATGATAGGAGGCTTTGTTTGCATCTGAATATCTCGCACCCAGAAATGTTTTGTGACTTTCTACTTTGGGAATGCCTAGTTTCCATACCTGAAAACCTATGTTTCAGATTTCAAGCCATTTCAAGTTCGTTTGACTAGGTTTTGAATCCATCAAAGTCGGTAGTTTACTGTTTTCACACATTTGCAAATTGCACACATTTCTGGGAAGCCCTTTTTGACCTGTAATAACTTTTGACCAGTTTACCCAAATGTTGAAATTCCTTTTGCGTTACATCATAGATGTCAGAGACTTGTTATGTTTCAAGTTTTAGCTTATGAAAAATCCATTTGATCAGTTTTCAGACGTGATTCCAAATGCAATTTCTATCTTTTTACTGGTGTTAGCATTTGCAGATTTGTCAGGACCCCTATTCGTGATGCTATATCTTGAAATCCATGATAGGTGAGGTTGAGTGGATTGTACCACTATTTTTGTCCTCTGAAAATAATTTAAGTGTTTCAGTTTTTACATCTTGATGAATCCATTTGCATAGTTTTCCAGGTCAATTCCATTCGCAAAAAATGCTTTTCTGTCATTGTTTCAATCTGCAAATTTCCAAGTAGCCTACTTTAACCAATCACCATTTGCACCTTGTTATTCTTCATGAGCCCAAATACCAGATTCATAATGTCCTCATGATAAAGAACTAATGCCCCACTTTTCATCTTCCCAAGTGTCAGTTTACCCAGTTTCTGAAGTCGATTCTGAACCCAATTTAGTATTTTTTGACATGTTATCTTGTAGGAAGTTCTCAAAAGGTCAACTTTGACAACGAATATCTTTTGACCTCAAATTCTTCATGAGACAAGATTCGACAAGATGCAAGTGTGTGGAATAGAGATTCAATGTGCCAGTTTCTAGAGGCCAATTAGATGTCCTGGTCAGTTTTTAAGGCCAGTCAAAGGATCTTCAGACATGAAATTGACAAGTTGGAATAAAGTGGTAAAATGAGTTTTAATTGACAGTTCAATGATGGTTTCTGATTCGGATCTATATCAAACATTGAGTTGATCAATCTACCAATTCTATTGTTCAAAAGTGAAAAAAAAATTAGCCAGACCCACTTTCAGCCCGACTAATTTTTGCAGATTGACTAGAGATTGTGGATTGAAATCTTGATGAGTATTATAATGGTTTCTTTTAATCATTATAATTACTTAAAGTGACATGTGATTCTGTCTAAAATTACACATGTGTGTCGACTCTACACCAAGTTGAAAAGATGCAAGGCTTACAACATTGCACATCGATGGAGAATAATGGATCTGCCCCTACATCCCTGCTTTCTAAAAGTGCCTTTTAGAAGGCCATCTTCCACCAAGATGAGAATAAAGAGAACCTTGAGGACTTCAAAGCAACTATTTAACAAGTTTGCTTTTCATTTTTATCTCCAGTTCCACTTGCACTTGTAGCTTTCAGAAGCTGTAGAGTATGCTAGAAGGAAACATGTAGTTTTGAAAGGAGATCTTCCTATTGGAGTGGATCAGAATAGTGTGGATACATGCGTTTACCCAAATCTGTTTAAAATGAACACATCAACATGTGCACCGCAAGACTATTTTGATAAGAATGGACTGAATAGGGGCTTTCCAACTCATAACTAGGAGGAAATGTCAAAGGATAATTATGCTTGGTGGTAGTCGCGGCTAACATATATGGGAAAATATTTCACAGCATATAGAATAGATCATATTCTGGGTTTTTTTTAGGATTTGGGAACTTTCCGAACATGCAGTAACTGGACTTATGGGAAAGTTTCACCCTTCAATTCCTCTTAGTCAGGAGGAGCTCAAGAAGGAGGGGATTTGGGATTTCTATAGGTTGAGCCAACCTTATATAGTAGATCATATACTGTAGGATAAATTTGGAAGCACTTGGGCAGATGTTGCTTCAAAATACCTTAACAAAAATCAATATCAATGCTATGAGTTTAAGGAATAGTATAATATAGAAAAGAAGATCCTCATTGAATTGAAGGCAAATGAAGAGACACCAGAAGGGTTGGAGAAAGTTAAACAAATAAGAAAAGGCCTGTTTCACCTACTACATGAGATAGTATTGATTACGGATCTAGAAGATCCAAGGAAATTCTACCCTCAATTCAATCTTGAGTAAACCACTAGTTTCATGGAATTAGATGATCATAGTAAAAATGTTTTGAAAAAGTTGTATTATGACTACTATTTTCATCAGCAAGAGTAGCTTTGGCGAAAAAATGCATTGAAGACCCTTCCTGCTCTATTAAATTCATCTGACATGTTGGCATGTGGAGAAGATCTTGGGTTGATTCTGGCTTGTGTACATCCTGTTATGCAAGAATTGGGGTTGATTGGCTTACGCATTAAACAAATGCCTAGTGAACCTGATCTAGAGTTTGGTATCCCTACAAACTATCCTTATGTGACACTGTGTGCGCCATCATGACATGATTTTTCTACATTACATGCTTGGTGGGAAGAAGATGAAGGCAGACACATGTGGAGTAGGGGCACCCATCCCATGGAAACAAGAACAAAGAATAGCAAACCATTCACACCAAGCTCCACACATAGGGCCGCCATCAGAGATTACACCAATGCAAAAGAACACCAAGTAGTGGGGCATAAAAAGGTGAGTTCATGCCATGTGCAAGCAGGCAGCAGGCATTTAAATTGAAACAAGATGCCAAACTTATAAAAGGCAGAACCAACACCTTTACAAGAAGACTCCATGCCTAAAGTCAAAGCACCCAAGCTGATGATGAGGACCTTGCACAAGGAGGAACAAAGTTGATGCTTCAAAAGGAGTAATCAAGTTTTAAAAAATGAAGTCTCGCACACAAAATAGAGGATCCCACATTAAATAAGTGAAGCCAGCACATTTGAGGCAAACCATAGTAGGGGCAGATAATAAGAATCCACACCACAGAAAGCAGACACCAAGAGACACCAAAAAGAAGTCAAAAGCAATAGAGCCAGCCCAAAACAAAGAGAATCCATGTAAAAGGCATAATCTATAGGGGCGAGATCATATAAAAGAAACTTCACGCAATTTAAAATGAAACCCACACCATCAAAGTTCAAATAGCACCAACCCTGCAGTCAACACCAAGTAGAAAGAAGCCACGTCCATGAGCAGATCATGCAAGACTGAAAGGAAATGCTATGGTTTGAGAGGAAGATGGATTTAGAAGAAGTTAAAGTGTAGGAACAAAGGTTTTTCTAAAACCTTTTATCCCACATCGTCCATATGAAGGGTTTATTTTCTATTTAAATACCATTTCACACAATGTCATTGATGTCAAAAGACATGAGCTCTTTTGAAAGCAAAGCTACACGCACGTGGGTCCCAGCTAGTTGGGCGATGACATTAGAAATTTTTTGAATAATGATGTAGGAATAATGACATGGTGCCAGAAAATAGAGATTGAAGGAGATCACGCCATGTGGCGAGATGAACAATGGGCGCAAGCCCACAATTTCAATATGCACGCTGGTTAAATAAAGTGAGAAAGCGAGACTGAGCCATGTGGCAACATAGGACCTTGGCATGGTGACATGGCAGAGACGTGCAGGTTCAGGCAGATGCAAAAGATCGTGCCATGTAGCAAGATGGACGAACAAGGCATGCCCGCAAAATACAGTTGCACGAGGTTTAGAAAATGCAGGAATGCGGGGTGCCGCCATGTGGCAGTGGGTCCCGTGCGTGGTGAGGTGTCATCGTAGAGTAGGTTCACGTGAGGTGTATCCAAATTGCGACACATGGCAAGATCGATGGCCAGCGCAAGCTCGCAATACAAAGATGCTCACTAGATAAAGAATACGAGCAAGCGGGTGTGCGATACGTGGCATCGGGTCTAGAACATATGGCACTAACATGACGGATGAGGTAGATCGTGTGGGCCAATCAGGAAGTGCCATGTGGCACTTGGTCAAAGGAGGGTTGACCACGAATTTGAAGGGGGTGGAAAAATAAAATGATTTTTAAAAAATTTCATTTTAAAATTTTTTTTAAAAAATGATACGTGTAGTATTTTTAAATGCAGAAAAGTTAGTTTCTAAAGTATAAGTATTATCATAATTATTAGTTACTTTAGGGATATATCACCAATAGTTAGCCTTCACTATTGATTTAAAGTATATGTAATGATCCTCATAATATTCCATTAGGTAAAAAAATGTTCAATTTTGATTTGTAATAGTCCATGGTGATTAATCAACTTCATATTATTATTGAGATTCATTAATATTTGATACAAAAAATTATGATCCGAAAATAATCGCCAATATTAATAATATTTCGAATAAAAAATTAAGAGATTCGCCAGTAGATATAATTTTATTTTTTCAAAAATATGAAAGATTTGCCAATATTTTATATCTTTTTTTGGAGGCGACTTTCTTAAAGTTTACCCTAGTTTTGTTGAATTCAACATTATTAATCAAACATTTTTTTCCCTTTCATGTTGAAGGACCTAAATGTTTAACCCTCACTCAGATTATGAGATTTATAGCTTTTCATTTAGCTACTGTAGATCTGTGTCATTTCATGAGTCATTAGGAGAAATAAGGGTATAATCTGTTTAGTAGATTCACGGATATGTTTTTGCATTGGTACAGTATCATTTGAATCTAAGGTCTACCCGACTAGGTTTAGTAGAGCCTAAAGTTGAAGAAGGGTCTAGCCTTACAGTTGGCCTATTGTCAGAAAGGGCATGTTGAAAATGGGAGTTAGCTGCCCCTAGATATGTCAGTTTCTCAGTGGGATAATTGAAAACCCGGTAACATTTTCAAACACCAACATAATAAAAAAGATGGAGCTATAAATCTATCACAAGCAAGGTGACAGAGGAAGAATGAAAATTATTCATATCTGCATATGAAGATGACACATCTTTGGCATTATTGCCAAAGAGGAAGAAATTGTCTTCAAGAAAGTACACTAAGATCAGAAAATCACAGAGGGAGAAATCTAGATATAGAAGATACAAACCTATGGAATAACTACTCAAAGGGAGAAAGTGTACAAGTGTACCTTCTAATTACATCTACCTAGTAAGAGGGAGACAATGTTGAGGGAGATATAAGAAGTGATCATAAGGAAGTCATAAGGATGAGTTGATTGATTATCTATTGATCATAATAGAATTTTGTAACCTATTCAAAAGATGTAAGTTGTTGATAAAGGGAGAGATTTTGATACAATGAATTATTTTCTTTTTGGTATTTTTTTGGTCTTATAGATTAAGTCTGGTTAGTTTGGTTTTCCATCAATACCAAAGAGGGAGATTGTTGAAAACAAATTGATACAAGTATGATAAGTGTGTTTCAATTATTCTTTTGTCACTGATGTCAAACTTGCTACTCATTGGTAAGATAATTTCTTATATGATTTAAGTACTATCATTTGTTTGATTGATGAAGAGGATTTGATTGAAAATGAGGTAACAATAGAACCTAGAGGAAGCTTGAGTTATGATATGGAAAAGGCATACAAGAATAAGTTAAGATAGTGATATTATAGTGCTTTGATAATCTACTTAAAGTTGAAAAGGTTCGTTACACTCAGTAAGTTTAGAAGAAAAAGTTAAATGCAGTTTGTCTGCCAAGCCTGCTGAGTCGACAGTAGGTGCCAAGCAAAGCTAGTGCAAGCTAAGAAAAAAATTAGTTAGAGCCTAGAAAAGTCAAATTTAGTGTAAGTTGAGTGAAACAATGTAAGTTGAGTAAAGTTTAGTTGATGCTGAGCACCAGTAAACTTGAGTTTCTGTCGAGTGTTTTGACAGTGGATGTCAACTAGCATAGTATGTGCAAAGCATCAAAAGCCAGTTAATGCCAAGTGTCAACATTATGAGAAAGATCGAGAACTCAATGAATCTAAGCTGACAAGTTTGATTTCTTGGATTGTGTGAACCATGTGGAACATAAGGTTGATAAGTTGATGATATTGAATTCAAGATAAGCTATTTTGAGGTGAATTCAAAGGGAATTGAAGGATATGTTTCTAGAAGGAAATGACATGAAATGAGGAGTAGATTCATTGAATCCTACCTAATTTGACCTAACCCTAAAATGGTCGATGGAGGATGAATGACAAAAGATATTAATTTTCTATTTATAGAGATGGTTGGTCAGAAGAAAAAGTTGTCATGTACAAGAACCTAAGGAAGACAAGGAGTCTAGGGTATTCCTTTATTCAATGACCTAATAGAAGACATTGCATTGGCAAGAAAAGCAAGAGGGCTTAAGGGTATGGATGCATGAAGAGTGAAAAAGCTAACAAAGCTGAAGTGTATGAAAGCCAAGTAGAATGGAGGACTAAAACAGAGATCTGTAATCTACAAATGGAGTTGTAAGTTGGTATCAAATCAAGCCTTACCGTTACTCTGTAATCATTGTATCAATCTAGGATAAATCCTTTGGATAAAGGTTGACCTAATAGTCATTTTTAAAACCTTTAACTAGGCAATATTACAAGTGAATGATCTAATATCCTCTAACAAGGCCCACTCCTAATAGGGTGATTGAAATCTTTTAAATGGGTCACATTTAATAATGTGCATTGTAACCTTTAACAGGGTTGGTGTTTCATAGGGCATCACTTCAGAAGAGTGAGAATGAGTAGCATGTTACTAGTGGTTTTTCCCAAATTTGGTTTCTATGTTAAATCATTGTGTCAAATGTGTTATTGAATATGCTATGTTAAATGTTTATATTTCTACAAATTAATTTCATAGTAACCTACAAGTTTGAGTGATTGCATAATCTAATGGATAGATGCATGGTGAAAATGTTTTATAGATATGGGTTGAAACTACCCTATGAAAAAATTTATTTGTACATTTGGACCTTGGATAACTGATTCACCCCCCTTCTCATTTATTCTAAAGAATTCCAATAGCACCAACATGCTAGATCTATAATTTCTCAAGTCTAACTTGGACAACACAACCAAAAGAAAATAATTATAAAACCTTTTCAATCTTTCATTCCCATAGTCATTTTTCTCATCCTATCTTAATAGATAGATTTATTATTCTATTTTTACAATAAATATGTTGTTCTAGTTACAAATTTCTTGGGGAAAAACAAAAGTGCCATAGACATAAGAATTTATGATTTATGTGGGGATAAAGCAACATGAAAAACACATAGGAATTTATGATTTCAGTAGGGATGAACAAATAAATGGATTGTAGAGCTCACTTGGACGATCGTGCGTCCTTTTTTATACACTTTTAGTTGTTGATTTTTAAAATTGAGTTGGGCATTTCAAATTAGAGACAAATCCTTTTCAATTATAATATAAAAATTAAATAAAAAGTCAATGTACTTTAAAATATAAACAAAAAATAAATATACTTTAAAATATAAATATCCTTGAGAGAATTGTTTTGAGTATGAATATGGCTTTTGAATTTGAAGTAAAGTAGACATCATGTTTAACAAAGACTTTCAATCTTAGCTTGGGGTCTGATGGAGGTACTTAAGCTTCTATTTTTAAGGAAGATGAGGTCTCCTAAAGAAGAAAACAAATTGCTAATAGGATCATTTAGAATCTCATCCTAGAGAATAAGAGCCTCTACAATATCCACAGCTAGTCATTTAAGCACAAAAATAGTGATGGGGCTAGAATTACCCAATGTCCCCATGCAACTGCTTAAGTCTATTTTCTACTTAAAAATAAGCTATGCAGATGTGAAGTAAATTGTCAAAAAGAAAAGAGGGCTCAAAATAAGAAAGCATTGTATATTAAAAAAAATACAGGTGGATGCATAGAAAAATTCCCTCCTTTTTTTTAATTTACTTCCATTTATTTTCCTCTATTTTTACATTTACATCTATTTTTTTCCCTCCCAAATTTAAGTCTATTATTTAAAAATTACTTTTAAGCTTCTTAATATAAGAAAAGATTAGCATTCGTGGGGTCACTTGCTCCTTAAAATATGTAGTAACGGCTACTAGCCAAATTAAGCTAAGAAGCTACATCAGGGCCTGCTCTTAGCTCTACTAGCTTAAAAGAATATTTTTAAAATCTGCATTCTTGTCAAAATAAAATTTTAGAAGGAAAATTATGTTTTCCTATTTCTGATCAATACAAAATTATATTTTGAATATACATTTTAAATTTAAAAGTATTAAAATTCATAACTCACAAATTCCTTCAATTTCGGAGTTTAAATTTGTAAGTCGGGTTGCACTAGAAGTTCATGGGGCCACCAGGTTTAAAATATTCCAAAAATGTCTATACAACACTAGCTCAATTTCTTTAGAAAGCCCCCCGCCATGGGACAAGGCACCCTCAGAGTTTTTAAAAATATTTAATGACAAGTGATGTCATGAATTTTTAATTTCTTCTAGGTAAAATAAAA
The DNA here is from genome assembly GCA_028749045.1 of Cupressus sempervirens. Taxonomy (NCBI): domain Eukaryota; kingdom Viridiplantae; phylum Streptophyta; class Pinopsida; order Cupressales; family Cupressaceae; genus Cupressus; species Cupressus sempervirens. The sequence goes on from CM053788.1 coordinate 588,984,383, forward strand.
TAGCTCCTAAATTTAAGCAAATTGGTGGTCCCATAAATTTAAAAATGAAAATAGCCTAAGGTAGGGGTCCCATGGGAGGGGCTTGGGATCTATTTTTCTAGAGTAGGTAGCCCCATGATTATTTTTTTAAGGGGGCCAAAGGTTTGTTTGGATTTTTTTCCTATAAAATAGGAGCTTTGACTTTTTGGCCCTCTTAATCTAAGTAGGTCCACTAGCTTAGAGAATAATTCTACCATTTTTCAACAACCTACTCTTTACTTTCCAGGCAAAATGAAATAATTCCACCAAGAAAATTTATGAAGAAATATAATTTTTATTTTTAAAATTTATTAGACAACCAACTTCCTTGAATTTAGGAGCTAACATTTTGAAGAAAATTCACATATAAATTCAATAGCTCTTGCTCTATTTCTAAGAAACCAAGTGCTCATGGGACCCCGGCCTAGGATTTTAAATTTATTATTTTGTTTTGGTGGAAAAATAATATGAAATTGTTGACATATGGGGAGACAATATCCTAAGCTAGTGAGACTATTTCCATCCCCAGCTCATTTCCATGCATTCAAATTAAGGGTGCTAAAAAGTAGGAGCTCCTATTTTGTAGGAATTTTTTTGAAATAAACCTTTAACCCCTCAAAAAGATTGCTAGATATGTTAGAGGGGAGTTAATGAAAGGTTTTCAATTATTTATCTCTCTTAGAAAATATGACATGTTTAAGTGTAAGGCCCTAATTGGGTTTTTCCTCTTCCAACATTTGAAAAAAAGATAGGTCATTGGTTGTCTATTCGATGCAATTGAAAATGCTTTGCTGTTTGGAAACCATAATGTGTTTGACAAGTAATTTGGTTTACTATATGATTTTGTTCCTCATGAGATTATCGCATCTAGTAAGGTCGTCTTCTATGCTATGCACAAGATGATAATTCATCGTCCATTGTCCAGCTTGTGTTTAATAATATGGAGACAATACACAGCAAATGATGAGTTCAAAAAACAAACTTAAATGATGAGGTTAATAATAGTCTAGGTAGTGGTCCTCCTCATAAAAATGAGGAATGCAAAGAAACAAAAGACTGGGTGGTTGATCCTACCTGTCTCGAGACATAGAACATTGCTTAGAAGTCTCATATTTCACGGGCCACTACTATATATTTTATTAAATTTTGGTACTACTTGATGACCTTTTCAATGTATATTTCTAGAAGTCATTATTTTTCTTCAACTTTTTTGGCTTAGTCATATGACATTGGCCCGTGGTAGGATAAAAACTCTCACCCTAATATTTGTAGTTCAAATTCAAGGATATTTGAACTACAAAAATATGATATATTTGTAATTGTCAATTTTGTATTCTATAAATATAATACAAATCTATGACCTTTTACCCTAGAAAATAATAACAAGATACATTAAATAAAAATATATTTAATATTTATATTTTATAAAATATATATAAATTAATTTTTTAAAAATAAATTATAATGAATAATATAAAATTTATGCATGAAATATATAATCAAATAAAAAAATTTAACTAGCAAACTAATTAAAAATTATAAAGCAAAACTATTGTAAAACCTCAAAGACGCTATTGGAGTGTGATGATGAGAGGTATTTACTATTGATGCAGGCTATCCTCCTAACAAAATGCACACAATAGTGGAAAAATTCTTTAAAACATTTCTTTAGATCTGCGAGAATGCAATAATTTTATCTCAGATTTTGTGATGTCTTTTGTTATTTACCATTGAAGTCATCATGAAATTTTTGTAAAAAAAAATTTATTTTCATAATTTGAAAAAAAATTAAAAACATATTTTGTGTAAATATAGCCACATCCTATTACTATCACTCCAATTGCTAGATCCGTACTTTATCAGTGTAACTTGGACCACCTATAAACCCTATTTGTAGTTACTTCTTGTTCTCGTGACATCTTAACAAAAAAATGATGTTTTCTTGTATTTTAACAATTTATATATGTTGTCCCCATTCACAAATTTCTTGTAGGAATTCAATGGGAAAAAGTAACATGACAAGTACGCATTTCAATGGGTGATGTCTATCTAGCAGAAAATTTGCACCTGATATGATAATTTTTTGAATTTATTAAATTTATTTTGAAGTCACATACAAGGAGTTTTGTGACTTTAAAATTAGTTAATAAATTTCAAAAACTGTCAAATCTCATGCATATGTTTGGCTATTTAGCCAAGGGCATTTCAATAAGGGTTAACAATTAATGGATGGCAGAGATGTCTTAAATGGTCATGCATCCTCTTTTTAACAACCATTGACTTTTAAATTTTTTTCATTATAATATAAAAGTAAATTAAAATATCAATGTACTTTAAAATATAAATTAAAAATTAATATCCTTTAAAATATAAATATCCTTCGGAGACTTATTTCGAATTGAATTTAACAACTATTGACTTTTAAATTTTTTTAATTATAATATAAAAGTAAATTAAAATATCAATGTACTTTAAAATATAAATTAAAAATTAATATCCTTTAAAATATAAATATCCTTCAGAGACTTATTTCGAATTGAATATGGATTTGTGATTTTAAAGTGGACATCCCGTTCAACAAAGACTCTCCGATCTTACAGCCCACTGTCTCCAATGGACTATGTTATTCAAGTAAAGCAAGGGATAGAAAATAATATTAGTCATCAATCTGAATAGATTTCCACAATCCATTAGACTTTTTTGACAATTTGCTTCTGGATTTGATTGTGTTTGTTTTTTTAGCATCAACGTTTCGGATCACACTCTGTGATCCATCATCAGGACATTTTTTCATTCTTGCATTCTCTCATCCTGATGATGGATCACAGAGTGTGATCCCAAACGTTGATGCTAAAAAAACAAACACAATCAAATCCAGAAGCAAATTGTCAAAAATATTAGTCATGTCGTGTTCTCATGTTCTCCTACAGAAAGCCACAACAATTCAAACTACTGTATTCCCAAAATCTATGTACGTAATTATAAAATTCTAGCCAAAGAAAAACGTGTTACGACTTGGAAAGATCAAGTGCGCTGCCAGCACGTACTCAGCCTATAAAGTAGACACTAGTTACACACTGGAAACTGAACCAGAGGAAACAAGGATCTCTACAGCCAATATGGGGTTTCCACTGTTTTCTTGGTATTCTGTGCTCCTTACTGCTGCTTCACTGTTATTCTTCTTCTTTCTATGGAGAAGAGAGATGAAAACGAGGAATTCTCTGCCCCCTGGGCCTACTGCTTGGCCCATTGTGGGAAACCTCTTTCTGCTGGGCAATAGGCCTACCGAGTCTCTGTACGCGCTTTCTCTCAAATTTGGCCCACTCATGACTCTCCGCCTCGGCACCAAGACAACAGTGGTCGTCTCCTCCGCCGCCATGGCGAAGGAAGTCTTCAAAACGCACGACCACATCTTCGCGGGGCGGACGGTGATAGAAGGCGTCAAATCAATCTCCCATCACAAGGCCTCCCTTATTTGGGGCGAATATGGACCTCATTGGCGCAACCTCCGACGCATCTCAATGGTCGAGCTTTTCAGCAACACGAGACAAGAAGCTCTTCAACACCTCAGAAGAGCCGAGGTATTTCACACAATCCGACTCATTTACGAGGACAAGAGAAATGTGATAGATATCGGGAGAACGGTGTTTTGCACTTCTTTGAATTTGTTGGGAAACATGATCTTCAGCTCAAGAGTCTTCGATCCCCACAATCCGGCTTCAGCTGGATTCAACCATTCCGTCTGCGAGTTGACGAGGCTCGGAGGAAAGCCCAATTTGGTCGACTTTTTCCCCTTTCTCCGCTTACTCGACCCGCAGGGCGTTTGCAGTCAGATGTCCAAGCATTTGCAGGCGATGTACGATTTTGTTGATTTGTTCCTACAGAAAAGACTCGCCTCTGAAAGTGAAAACCTCGGGCGAAACGATTCCGCGAAGGATTTTCTGGATGTTCTACTAGATTCCAGAAGCCAAGATTTCACACCCGCTGATATTCGACCCTTGATAGCTGTATGTATTGAAATTAACTTATCAAATGCCTAAAGAAAGAGTCTTTTATTTAATCTCCTTTTTTAACTTTTCCAGGAATTGTTTATTGCCGGCACTGAAACGACAACTACAACGGTGGAATGGGGCATGGCAGAGTTCATTCGCAATCCAGAGAAATTAAAGCGTCTCCGTCAGGAACTGGATGAAGTTGTTGGTCCCGATCGGAAAGTGGAAGAATCTGATTTGGATCGTCTGCCTTATCTCCGTGCAGCCGTGAAAGAGACATTCCGACTGCACACGCCGGTTCCTCTGCTGCTTCCACACAAGGCTCACAGCACATGCGTGGTCGAGGGATTTGTGATACCCAAAGACACGCAGGTGTTTGTGAACGTGTGGGCCATTGCGAGGGACCCTTCAGTTTGGACCAGCCCTTCCGAATTTCTGCCCGAGAGATTTCTGACGGGTAAAAATTGCAAGGTGGATTACCGGGGACAAAACTTCGAGCTGATTCCATTCGGAGCGGGGAGAAGGATTTGTGCTGGGCTTTCATTGGCGGACCGTATGGTTCATTTGATTCTGGCTTCTTTGCTTCATTCGTTTGATTGGGTGCTTCCGGATGGCATGAGCTATGAAGAGATGGACATGAGGGACGAGCTCGGAATTACTCTCAAGAAGTCTGCACTTTTAAATGCAATCCCCATACCACGTCTCTCACATCATGCATACCAGAAGTAGCCTAGATTACCTCTTCTACTCAACGCTTGTCACGCGTATTAAATAAGGAATCAATAAATGAAAGTCTATATAATGTCTTTAAGTTGTGTATTGGAGCCACTTTACTTTCGAGGTTGCCATGTACAACTGATTATTTCTAGCTGCTCTGGTATACGCACAGATTTTCACTAGTTAGCTTTTAAATATCATCTTTACTTTTTAATTTATATCATTTTCATTATATTTTATGGCTCGCTTGACTTGTTCTGAAGTATTTTAATATTAAGTTTTTATTTTAGGTTTTTAATGTATTTATTATAATAGAGATTTAAATTGTAATAATATAACGATAAATAAGACATTTTATAGAATCTTTTCATAAGAGCATTACAAACAAAGAGACTTTGGAAAAGATACTATAGCATTGTCTATTGTCTACTAAATATGTTAAAGAAGAGAAACTAAAGTCAACATGTGATATAAATTTTAAAATCCATCGGTGAAACTATATGACTTCTCATATAAATTTATAAAAATAATAATTGCTATCACACTAATAAAGAATCAAAATTATTTTTAAATAAAAATTAAGCTCAAAACTTTATTGTATGGGAAGAATAGTCGTATGCATTCAGATAATGCTTACTAAACTATTTTAACTTCTAAAACATAATGCATTAATTAATAGAGATGAATAAATTTGTGCATTAAAAGAAAATTAGATAAATATTAAAGAACAGAGACTGATTATTGGACTTATTATTACACTAAAAGAATGTGAGAACAACACGAAAAATTAATAGAACAAGAATACATATCGTTATAAAGAATAAAATCTAGAAGTTAAGAATCGAGAATGGAAATGTTAATAAATTTGGATAAAGTCCAACTAGTGCTCATCTACTAGAAATTTTAGGTTGGTAATCAAAAAATATTTAAGTTATTTAAATATACACATTTGACGTGATCAATTATTATAGTAACTTTTATAAAGTAACAATATTATAATGCCTCATTGATTCAGATATGAACATGAGGAAGAGTAAGTAGAATGCTTGGAGAACTAGCAAATGCCTCCAATTGGGGAAATTCAAGTCCCCCCAAAAAAATATTTTAGCTTTGAGTCTACCAAGAGTGAGATAAAACCCACCAAGAGAAAGAGGCGTCACTAGGACATCGGTAAGAAGCTCGTCTCCAGCCCACTTAGTCCCTCACACATCTCAGACACCGTTGAAGTTGTCTCATCCCCAGCCAAAAGCATGGCGAGGACATCACCTCCCCCATGAAGGGCACTCCCAAAGGTTGGGGGGGGAAGGGAAGCACAACCATGGCCAAAGGCAAAGAAAGGTTTAGCTAGATAGGCTAGAGCAGTCAATGAAGGAGATGGCAAACAATCACATTGGCATCTGCCAAAAATTTGACACACTGGCAAAATTCTCCACAAAAGTTATGCATTCTACAGTCACTACTCTTTATTTCCTATAGGTGAATGAGGACATGAAGGACGTTTGAAAGGAGAGTGAGACTACCTACTCCATTTAAGGCTTTTTGGGGGAGGACTAGTTGAAGATGCTCTTGGACAAGCTTGTCAAAGAGGAGGGGGTGGAAGTGAATAGGGATGAGCCTGAGGATAAGAAAATGAGCAACTAGAAAAGAATGAGGGTAGCTAGCCTTGATTTTTTTTGTTCATTTTGTGTTTATGTTGTCGATCACTTTGAACTTAGTGACCTATACAATTTTATTATATATGTATATGTTTAATTTCTAAATTGATAGCAACAATATATTCCCCTACTGTTGGAATGCTTTTCCATTTTATTTGTTGGTTAGTAACAGGATTGATGGTAGTGATGCTTTTGTCCTAGAGCTTTTTTGTTTTTTGAAGTATAAAACTTGTACCAGTTAGATGATTGGGAGGTACCCTTTAGGTGGTCCTTCAACCTTTTTGTACTTTGGGGTTAGCCCCCCATCCTTATGGCTGCTATCTAATACTTCAAAAACAATATTAATAATCTCAAGTTATTAGTTATTTTTATATTCTTAATTTTTCTTTTTTTGAACAGTAAGTTGAAGTCAAGATTAAATATTATCATGTGTTTTTAATATTATAAAGTAGTCATAATTCAAGTGGTTGGCCCAGAGAAAAAAGACATAGTGACAAAGTCACTACCAATAGACACACAACTTATAGACCATAGTCAGTAGACTATACACCCATACTTAATTTACAAAAAACATAGAAATGAAGCACTAGCTTACTATCAAAACAAGTATTGTAGATAGCGAAAAGGAAAACCCTCTACTCTAAACTAACAACTAAACTAAACATCGTATCATGGACATTTTTAATAACAACCATTAAAATGATAAAGAAATTGTTCCAAATCTAGACACTCAAGGATTGAGAGTTTAAAGCATGGTAAAAGAACACAACAAAAATAAAAAATAAGGACATAGAAAGAGGAAAAATCCTCAATCATTTTAATCCTCTTGGCTAGGTAGTGGTCTTCCCCCTAAAAATATGGAATACAAAGAAAAGAAAGACTATGTGCTTGGTTATTGTCTTCCAAAGCCAGAGGAAGTTGTTGAGAACTCATGTATTTCATGAATCGATGTTATATATGTGGTTTATTTTTAATAAATTTTAGTACTACTTGACAACCTTCCAATTTATATTTATAGAAGTCATTTGTTTGTTCAATTTTGTTTAGGTTTAGTTGTATAGTGCTAACATGTGGCTAGATAAAACCTCTCAACAAGGTCTTTTTATTTAGATTCATGTATTTTCCAGCTATAGATATTCAAAACTTATGATGCATTTTGTGATTGTTAGTTTTATATTTTTAAAATATAATACATATCTATGACCTTTTACCTCACAAAATTATAATAATAAATACATTGTATAGAAAACCTTTAATATTTAAATTTTATAAAATATAATATAAATTAAAATATTAAAATAAATTATAAAAGATGTTATAAATTCAATAAATGAAATAAATAATCAAATAATAATATTCATAAAAAATAATTATTTAAAACTTATAAAGAAAAACTATTATAAAAACTTCAAAGCTACTATTCAAGGGTGATGATGAAAGATAATTGCTCACATCCACATTCTAGATCCATAATTTCTCAGGTTTAACTTGGACAAGACAACAAAAAGAAAATCATTACAAAACCTTTTTAATGTTGCATTCCCTTAGTCATTTTTCTAGTCCCTTCTTATAGATACATAATTGTATTCTTACAATAAATATATTATCCTAGTTGCAAATCTCTCAAGGAAAAAGATATGTGTCACATACATAGAATTTTATCATTTTAGTGGGAATAAAGCAACATGTTATGTGGTATGGGCACCAGTGATCGTATTAAACCTGCAGGAGTGGAGGCTTCCATCCGCAAGAGTGAAGTAGCAATTGTTTATCTATGAGAGGGTAGCTTATTACCTTTTATGGAACAAATGATAAAACATGAGGAGAACATCTTGATGCAATAATTCAACTTGTGGAATGATAGAAAAGTGGCCATCAATGGGATGAGTTTTGAAATCACTGAAGAAGTTAGAGCTAAGGTCGGTGGGTTTCCCATGGGAGGCAAGAACTGGTGCAAGCAAGCACGTGTGAATGATGAAACTAGTCTGTGGAAGATCTTCAAGTTTAATGAGGAACCGGTTCAAATGTGTGGTGTGTTTTCCAGGGAACACTTTCCTAATCCCTGGGATGTTATGCGCTATGCTATTATGAGATACATTCTCCTTGAGGATCTATTTTAGGTACTTTTTTCTGCCATTTTCCCATTCTCAAGCATTTCAAAAATTTGGATCAAATTTCCTTTTCATTCCTTTTGCTAAATTCAATGGAAGATAGTATATTCAAGGCTAGAAGAAAGAAGGGGGAGGGAAAATCCTTTTATCTCATCCACCAAGGTTTCATGAATAAATTGTATATTGATCACCTTGCCATAAACCCAACACTCCTAGTCAACATGCTAGTTACTATCACTCCCCAAGTTTCTTTGGACCCTGACCCTAGCCTTAGCCACAAAAAAAACCAAGAAAACCCCCACCCCTAAAGTTAAAATTAGCCTCATTGATTTTGATATAAACATAAGGAAGAGAAAATAGAGTGCTCAAAGAACCAACAAATGCCTCCAATTAGAGAAATTTAAGTCCCCCCTAACAAGATTTTAGCTCAGAGTCTACCAAAAGTGACATTAAACCCACCAAGATGAAGAAACCTCACCAAGACATTGGCAAGAAGCATGTCTCTAGCCCACTCTATCCCTCGCACATTTATGATACACTTGAAGCTAATCCTTCCCTAGCTAGAAGTGTGGGGCAGGACATCACCTCCCCCTTGAAAGGTACTTCTAAAGAAGGGGAGGAAAAATGGAAGCATAACCATGGCCAAAGCCATGGAAAGGCTCAGTTGGATAGGCTAGAACTGTCAATGAAGGAGTTGGTAGACAATCACATTGGCATTTGCCAAAAATTTGAAACTCTGGTGAGTTTCTCCACTAAATTTATGCATTTCACAATCACTACCCTTTATTTCCTACAAGTGAATAAGGATGTGAAAGACTTGGGAAAGGAGAGCTAGACTACCCATCCCTTATACGGCTTCTTGGTAGAGAACAAGATGAAGACTCTCCTAGACAAACTTGTCAAAGAGGAGGGGGTGGATGTGAATAGGGATTAGCCTAAGCCAAAGAAGGATGGGGAACCTAAAAAGAAGGAGGGCAATTAGCCCTGCCATTATTTTTTCTTTTTGTTGTTATGATACCAATTACTCTAAACTTGATGCCCTATGGGGCTTTATTTTATATGTAGGTCTAAATGTTGGACTAATAGTAGTAGTATGTTTTCTTACTACTGGAATGCTTTTCCTTTTTATATACTTGTTAGCAACAGGACTGATGTTGTTAGTTCTATTCTAGATCATATTTTCTTTTTGAAGTATAAAACTGGTATCAGTTAGATGATTGGGAGGTAACCTTTGGTTGATCTCTTAGCCTTTTTGGACTTTGGAGTCTACCCCTCATCCATTTGGTTGCTATCTAATACTTCAAAAACATGTCATGTACAAAGGAATTTATGATTTCAATAGACGAACAAATATATGAATGGTAAAGCTCACTTGGATGGTTGTGCAACCTCTTCTTTACACTTTTAGCCATTAATTTCTAAATTTGAGATGAACATTTCAAATTAAATACAAAACCATTTCAATTATAATAAACAAATTAAATAAAAATTTAATGTACTTTAAAATATAATTAAAAAACAATATACTTTAAAATATAAATATCCTAGAGAGAACTATTTTGATATGAATATGGTTCTTTGATTTAAAGTAAAGAAAACATCATGTTTAACAAAGTCTTCCAATCTTAGATTAGGGTCCCATGGAGGGACTTAAGCTTTGATTTTCAAGGAAGAAGGGGTCTGATAAAAAATAAAAGAAATTTTTATAGTAGGATCATCTAGAATCTTCTTCCAAAAAATAAGAGGCCCTACACTATCTAAGGCTTCTCATTTAAGCACAAAAATAATGGCGAGGCAAGATTTAACTCCACTAGCTTAAGAGAATACTTATAAAATCTACATTCCTAGCAAAATAAACTTTTAGAAGGGAAAGTAAGTTTTTCTATTTCTTCTTAATACAAAATTATATTTTGAATATATATTTTTTATTTAAAAATATTAAAATTCATAACCTCAATTTCCTTCAATTTTGCATTCTAAATTTTTAAGTTGGGTTGCACTAGAAGTTCATGGGGCAACTATGTTTAAAATATTCCTAAAAAACCTTCATGAAAACCACTCATTCAAAAATTTAAAAAAAAGCCTAATGGGACCCCACCCTATCAGCATTTAGGAATATTTTATAATGAATGGTCCCGTGAATTTTTTATTTATTTTAGGTAAAAAAATTCAGCTCCTAAATCTAAGGAAATTGACCTGTTCCCATAAATTTTAAAAGTAAAATAACTTAAGATTTTAAAGTTATTATTTCGTTTTGGTGGAAAAATAATATGAAGTTCTTGACCCATGGGTAAGAAATTCCCTAAGCTTGTGGGGCTATTTCCAACTCTACCCCATTTCCACCCACTCAAATTGAGAGGGCTAAAAAGTAGGAGCTCCTATTTTGTAATAAAAAATTTTAAAAAATCTTTAGCCACTCAAAAAGACTGATAGATATATTAGGAGTTCATGGGACCACTAGGTTTAAAATATTCCTAAAAAACTTCCCACCCTAAGAGTATAAATCTCCTAAGCTTGTGGGGCTATTTTCAACCCCACCCCATTTCTACCCACTCAAATTGAGAGGGCTAAAAAAGTAGGAGCTCGTATTTTGTAGGAAAAAAATTCAACTCCAACAGACTCGAAGCTATGCAACATCTCAGAAGAGATCAAGTATTCCGCACTATTCGACTCGTTCTCAACGACAAAGGAAAGGTTGTCGACATCGGCCGCACGGTCTTCTGCACGTCTTTGAATTTGTTGGGAAACATGATCTTCTGCGGGGTTTAAAGACGCCATCTGCGAAATGATGAAGGTCGGCGGAATGACTAATCTGGTGGACTTGTTCCCGTTTCTCCGGTTCCTCGACCCGCAGGGCGTGTCACGTCGGATGGCCGGGCAAATCAAGACCATATATGAGTTTTCCGATTCATTCATACAGAAAAGGCTCTCCGAGACGGCCAGCCAAGGCGTTCGGCGTAATGACTCTGACAAGGACTTTCTCGATGTTCTGCTGGATTCCACAAGTGAAAACTTCACTCTCATCCATGTTCGATCCTTTTGTATTTGTGAGTGCTCAAGATAGTGGAAGATTCACTAAAAGTTTATAAGTCGCTTGCATGTGTGATAGATCTCTGATTATCTGGGCTTTCTTGTTTCAGGAATTGTTTATGGCAGGTACTAAAACGTCCACTGCAACGTTAGAATGGGCCATGGCAGAATTCATTCGAAATCCCGAGAAATTAAAGCGTCTCCGAGAAGAAATGGATGAAGTAGTTGGTTGCAAGAGAAGAGTGAAAGAATCTGATTTGGATCGTCTGCCATATCTGGATGCAGCAGTGAAAGAGATACTCCGATTGCACCCGGCGACTCCTCTGCTGGTTCCTCACAGAGCTGACAACTCACATGTCATTGGCGGATTTGTGATACCCAAACACAGCCAGGTGACGGTGAATTTCTGGGCCATTACGAGGGACACTGCGATTTGGAAGAACCCTTCTGAATTCATGCCGGAGAGGTTTTTAGAAGGCGAGAACAGCAAGATGGATTACAGGGGACAACACTTTGAGCTCATTCCGTTCGGAGCGGGCAGAAGAATTTGCCCGGGGCTTCAGTTGGGAAGTCGCATGGTTCATTTTGTTCTGGCTTCTCTGCTTCACTCGTTTGAGTGGGTACTTCCAGAGGGGATGAGCTGCGAGCAGATGGACATGGAGGACGAGTTTGGCATCACTCTAAAGAAGGATGTAGAGTTGGGTGCAATTACCGTACCGCGTCTCCCTCATCATATATATGAGCAGTAGTAGGGCACTGGCTAAATAGCCACGTAAATGCACCCGGCTAGCCAGTGCCTTCTCAAACCCGTTCCGTTCCATAGCGAGTACAACGTGACCCAGCGAGGAAGGACAGACGCGTTGATCAATTAATTATCCGTACTAACCGTGCCAGAAGCCTGCAGACTGCGGTCAATCAAAAGCCAAATCCATCTCTGCAAGTGATCACCATGAAATTGCATTATGGCTGACGTGAGAAAGAATAGTAACATGTCGGCAATACTTTAAATGCGAACTCTTTTCTTATTTTAATTTGAGGTACATGATCCACCAATCTCTTCATTGAAATCCCATTATCTCTTTTTGATGATTTAAATAAAAACATAAGGTGAGTTTCTCTTATAGGTTTTCTTTTCTTTTTTATTATATTTATTTATTTATTTATAAGAAGAATTTATAAATATTATTGTGTTTTTAGTTTCTTATTTTTAATTGATTTTTTAAAAAATTATGATAAAGAAGAAAGATTATAATAGATGTTTTATAATAAAATGTATAATTTAAAATTTTGATATTAAGATTTATTAAAAAGGTTATTATATTCTAATAAATTTTTAGAAACTTATTTATGAAAATAAGTATGATATACTATTCAACTAGATTAGTTTTTAGTCTTGTTAAACATGAAATAAAATATTTTTTTAAAGAAATTTAATAATATAATAATTAATTAATTAAATTGTACAAAAGTTTATAATGATCTTAAGAAAAATGTATTACAAATTACAAATCAAAATATTTTTCCACAGGAAATTTAACTTCAAGATTTCTTTATTTCATTCTATAGTGAAAAATATATTTATTTTCATTTAAATATTTAGATATATGTTAAAATTCTTACATTTCTTGATATTATTTCAAAATAGTTAAATAAGAATATAGATTTTTTTATTTTAATGTTAAATATGGAAAAATTAATTCTGATTAGAATAATTATTCTTCATAATTTTAGAACTAACTCAATAAAATAATTCTTCAGGGTATTTGCAAATTTTGTATTTGATTCACTATGGAGCTCTTGAGAGTGAGCAAATAATGTAACATTTTTTATTTTTTAGTTATCTCCATTGTCACTCAAAATCAATGGTTTTTTATTTCTGAGAAGAAAGTGATGGAAATAGGTACTATATTGCCTATTTTTTTTTCCACAAAGAAATGGATGACATTTTCTCTACCTTTTTATATACATAAATGTTTATGTATAGATGCATTCAAAATAGTTTAAATAGTTTTGAATTAATTAATTAAATTTATTTTTTCAAACTCCATAGTAAAACATATTAATGAATGAATAATAAATAAGATATAGATATAATTTTAAAAATATTAAAAAAAGAATTTTACTAATTTTAAAATTAAATGAAGTAAATGTAAACATAAATTAATTCTTAAAATTAATGATTTAATGCAGAGTTCTTATCTAATTTTAAATTATTGTAATAAGTTACAAATGTTTTCATGGATGTCTATTATGTCACAAAGTTTCTGTTTTGACAAGAATTAAAGATTATATAAAAATACATTTAATATTTAAACTTAAAAATTGAATATTATTTGTCCCAACCTTTTATATTAATGTCTATTTATTGATTATAGTTGTAAAAATAAAATTAACTCTAGACTTAGTGAAAAACAAAGAAAATAAATAGTCTAGCCTTTTAATTGTGCAAGCAGGTGTCTACACCCTTCAATTATAAACACGCTTCAATTATAAGGACAATTGCATTACTTCAAACTTTTTTTTATAAGCATTTCATATCAATTTAAAGAAATGGATTTTTTAGTTCTAAATTATTAAATTTTGCAATGCAAAACAAATTTCATCTAATTAGAAGCTATGATTATTTTTAGTTAAGCTATATATTACTATCGACACTAACATTGCAACTTTTTAAGGTTCAAATGTTATTTATATGATACAAGTAAGATTTTCATGGTAGAAAATTCAATAATTGATCACTTGATTTATGTCAAGTAGAATTGATTCATGAAAAAACAAGAAAAGAAAGAACAATTAAACTCATAATTTCTTTTTAAAAATAAAGAGTTACAACATGATGAAAAAAATTTCCATAACAAATGAATTCCACATCTTCTAGCAAAGATAGTTTAGTACTCAATAATCAATATCTAAAATATAATATATTATAATATTGTCCAAAAATGTGTTGACTGTGATCTTCTATATAAATATCATCAACATGTGATTATCCAAAAATATGTTGGTCATGATCCTCCATATAAATATCATCAACACCACCTATAGATAAATTGTGTTAGTTATAAAATTAATTTCTAAATCAAATTCATGGAATTGATTATATTTAAATACAAAATTTCGTTACCATCTCCACTTCTCATTGTGTCTCTCATTGTTATTGCTTGGTTGAGATCAAGAGAAAAAGGTAACACATGTTCTTGGGGGTTTTATCATTTAAAATTGCAATAACATCCACATTCAAAGACTAAAACTTACCGTGTGCATTAAAGGCACAAAATCTATGAAAATGAATTTCATTATTTTATTACCTTTTGCAACTTGCATTGTGTCCATTGTTGTTGTCTTGGGAGAGATATCTTCTTGAGTTTCTTGTCCACCATCTATCATTGCAACAACATTGCATGCTTAATACATTAAATCATATAAAATGAATATACAAACAAAAGAATCAAAATTTATTTATTGTTATTTTGTAATTTCATTACCATTTCTAGTTTGGATTGCATTTTCATGACAAAAACTCACTCTAACTTCATCTTCATCAACCAATGGAGTAACATCATCTGTAATATAATAAAATAATCTTAGTTTGCTTCAAGGAAATATAATAATCACTAAAAATCATTACCATAAACAACTTGTATTTCACCTGTAACCATTTGGTTCAAATCAATGGAGAAAGGCAATCGACGTCATCGACTACTTTCTTGATCATTTAGACCTACAAAATGACATATGTTTATCACACACACACACACACACACACGAATTCTTATATAAATTACTAAAATGTTTTTGAATAAATATACTTACCTTTCTGCTTGATAACATCTCTCTCATGTTGTATTGTTAGGCCTGATTGATTAATGACCTTTTTCTTTTTCTTTTTAGATCCTATAGAGGGGAATTTAAAAGTTTCATGTTCCTTAGCTCTTTCATTTGAGTTTTGAGTTTTGGCACTAAGCTTTTGATGAGTAAAATGTCATTTACGCATTTTACTCAAGGACTAAACCATGGTGTTAGTCGTCTCATAGATAATTTCTCTGAGTCAGGGATTGCTTTCAGTTTGGAAGATGAAGAAAAAGTTGCATGCATATCTTTTTTAAATCTCCCAACACATTGGCTAAACATGATTTTCTCATCTTCTCTAGTCGGTAAAGATTGAAGCAATGGAGTTATGTAGTCAATTGAATCTAGAAAGTCATCATTGGAAGTATTAGATGATTTCCAACCATCTATTATAGAAATAACAATGACTAAGTTAAAAAAATATTTTAGAATTGGTAATGTTTCATTATAAAATGATGGTTTTGAAGATTACCAGTACTTTGAGCTTCGACAATGACAACTCCAAGCAGATCTTGATCTTCTGGATGCATAGAACCATCTATAATTGGATAATAGTTAGTTAGTTTTAGAAAAATGAAATTGTTTAATACCTTAATATAAGGATAAATTAACATTACCAATGACACCTTTTTCATGACAAGAACTCCATCTAACTTCATCACTTTCATCAACCACCATAGTAACATCATCTATAATTTAATAAAAATAGTTTAGTCAACTGAATCTAGAAAGTCATTGTTGGAAGTATTAGATGATTTTCAACAATAGATAATAGAAATAAAAATGACTAAGTCAATTTTTAGAAATCTAAAATTATTCAATATTTAGTTATAAGAATATTAACATTACCAATGGTACCAATTTCATGACAAGAGCTCCCTCTAAACCCATCATTTTCTTCAACCAATGTAGTAACATAATCTGTAATTTGATATGATTAATTTAGTTAGTTTTGAAAATTACATAATAATTATAAGATGAGGAGTGTAAAACTCCATAAAAATCATAAGATAATAATTAAGAGATGTGGAGTGTAAAACTCCATAAAAATTATAAGATGAGGGGTGTTTTTTTTAATTTAAATGTAAAATAATCCCTTTTCTTATAAAATGAAGTGTGCGACATTTATTTAATTATTTCTTTTAAAATAATAATTGGTGCACATAACATTAAGTGGGGAGGGGTTTTATTTAATCAAAAGGGAGAAAATTCTTTTAATTAAATAATACAAAAATCAAGATGATCCAACCATTTATTTAAAATTAATTAAATACATTAGCTCCAATTTAATCAAGGAAATTGATGTAAAATAATAATGATTAATTAAATAATTCAAATAACTTAATTTCATGAAAGGAAATGGTGATGTAAATATCGATTCAAGCTTGAAATGAATTATGAAACAGGGGCACATAGTCAAATATAAAATATACATATCGTCAAATAATGTATGTTTCTACTGATGTGGAGTTAGATTCAATTGTTGTTGATATAATTGATGATCTACATGATTCTTCTTATTTGGATTTACATGATACTACGGATATGGTTCTCATATATAAATATTGTGATGGCATAAATTATTGGTAGATTACTATATAATTCATTTTATTCCTGTGAGTGAATATGTTGATTGGTTAGTTATGATATGGAAGATTCTAGTGTTTCAGGGAATGAAACAAAGATGTTGGATTTACAAATCTATTCTATTGTCTTTGACGGACTTGAAGCCTTTGGCAAAGATGAAGATCTGTGTAACTATTTATTTTTGGATTAAAGAGTGGGACACACTTTTCTATTTACCTCAAGAATCTAATACATAGGAGTATCTTGGGTTATTAGTAGTTTTTTTGTTGTGCTAGATGCTGTGTTCAATTTTTGTTACTAACATTATTGGTAGCTACTTTGGTGGAGTGATCTTGGTTCTTCATGACATGCTTGGTGCTTTCTTTGGAGTTCTCAGTGGAGTTTGTAGTTCTCTTCACCAATGAGCTCAATCTCTATTTTATGATCCTTTTACCGAGTGGCCTCAAAACGTATCTTATTTTTCTTAGTGACTTCCTCATCAAGGGTTTTAACTTGAGTTATTTCTCTTATCTAGCTCGTGGCTTGATTTGGTCTAAGTGTGACTTCTATAGGGGCTAATAATGTTAGTGGGGGATTCATGTTTGCTATATTTTCAAATAGTGATAACCTTTAAAAAACATACAAAAGTCCAATTTAAAATGATAAAATATTGATATTAGTATAGTATAATTTATAATTATAAAAAATTGTAAATTAAATTTGAAGATATTTGAAATTATATATAAACTACTTTTTTAATTTGAAATAATTTAATTAAATGAAATATATTTAAAATGAAAGAATTTAATCTTATATAAAAATATTAAACTTAAATGAGTCTTAGTATATATTTTTAAATAAAAAATATTGATAAAATTTATTTTACAATCCAAATATTTGGTTACTTTTATACTAACATATATTTCTTTTAACAACTTAAATTTTGATTGATGTGTAATTTGTTTAATGATTTCCAAATAAAAATAATATGTATAACAATAAGTCAAGTTTATAATTTATATTTACAAAATTATCTCAAAAAAAAAAATAACAATATAATCTAAAAATATATTAAATCTAAAATGGATTTCAATATAACTTTTTAGTATAATGAAAATATAATTTAAAATAGATTTCAATATATAAAGAATGAGTGTTACAATATGTTTTATATATATATATATATATATTGTTGATTTTATGTAAATATAAATTTTTTATTTGATAGTTTTTATTTAGTTAAGAATTTAAAATTTAGAATTTTTATTTTATATTTAGTTTGGATGAGTATTATATATATATTTGTTGTGTTAGAATTGATAATATATAAGAAGGAAACATGTTATATTAAATTAAATTTATAATATTTATGTAAATCTAAATTTATTTTAATGTATCAATTGTAATGTGCAAATAGAAATGATTTCACACTATTCCGCTATCTATTTTATAAATAATGTGAGAAAAACATTCATATAGACATAATGACATATTCTATAATGACATAAGGGAGATTGATAATCTCTAAAAATATAGGATCTATTTATATAATGCTAGTCTTATGGTCATGTTGGATATCAATGTAATCTCTAAAAATATAGGATCTATTTATATAATGCTAGTCTTATGGTCATGTTGGATATCAATGTAATCTCTAAAAATATAGGATCATTGATGGATCTCTAAAAAGAAATTATGAGTTTAATTGTTCTTTCTTTTCTTGTTTTTTCATGAATCAATTCTACTTGACATAAATCAAGTGATCAATTATTGAATTTTCTACCATGAAAATCTTACTTGTATCATATAAATAGCATTTGAACCTTAAAAAGTTGCAATGTTAGTGTTGATAGTAATATATAGCTTAACTAAAAATAATCATAGCTTCTAATAGATGAAATTTGTTTTGCATTACAAAATTTAATAATTTATAATTAAAAAATCTATTTCTTTAAATTGATATCAAATGGTTATAGAAAAAAGTTTGAAGTAATGCAATTGTCTTTATAATTGAAGGGTGTAGACACCTACTTGCACAATTAAAAGGCTAGACTATTTATTTTCTTTGTTTTTCACTAATTCTAGAGTTAATTTTATTTTTACAACTGTAATCAATAAATAGACATTAATATAAAAGGTTGGGACGGATAATATTCAATTTTTAAGTTTAAATATTAAATGTACTTTTATATAATCTTTAATTCTCGTCAAAATAGAAACTTTGTGACATAATAGACATCCATGAAAACATTTGTAACTTATTACAATAATTTAAAATTAGATAAGAACTTTTCATTAAATCATTAATTTTAAGAATTAATTTATTATTACATTTACTCCATTTAATTTTAAAATTAGTAAAATTCTTTTTTAAATATTTTTAAAATTATATCTATATCTTATTTATTATTCATTCATTAATATGTTTTACTATGGAGTTTGAAAAAATAAATTTAATTAATTAATTCAAAACTATTTAAACTATTTTGAATGCATCTATACATAAACATTTATGTATATAAAAAGGTAGAGAAAATGTCATCCATTTCTTTGTGGAAAAAATAATAGGCAATATAGTACCTATTTCCATCACTTTCTTCTCAGAAATAAAAAACCATTGATTTTGAGTGACAATGGAGATAAATAAAAAATAAAAAATGTTACATTCTTTGCTCACTCTCAAGAGCTCCATAGTGAATCAAATACAAAATTGCAAATACCCTGAAGAATTATTTTATTGAGTTAGTTCTAAAATTATGAAGAATAATTATTCTAATCAGAATTAATTTTTTCATATTTAATATTAAATTAAAAAAATCTATAGTCTTATTTAACTGTAATGCCCCGCCAAGGGATCCGAAGAATTAACCTAGAATTTCACTAAGTTTAGAAACATTTTTTTTTTATAATAGTAAACATCACATATAACTTATGCACAATAACGGAAGCAATAGCATTATCCATCTGAAAATAAACATAACATAAATAACATATTACATTCTTTAAGATCCCTTAGCATTGAATTACATACATGAATCCATCTAGTACAACATCCTCATGAAATAATAATGATAAGTCCAATGTTTATACATTACATTTCAAATGTTCATTCATCCACTGTACATGTCACAGGGTATGACAAGCTCAAAAAATATACATACATAGAATAAGGTACATCATCCTATTCTAATCCATGATACATCAAAGTAAAGATAATCACTTGATACACATGATACGTCATCATAGAAAACATATACATCCATCATAAAGATCAAACATAATAAACTAAGTGCACGGTTCCTCCCAACTGTCAATAGCATCATTAGACCAGCATGGATCCTAGCCATCCCTCCGTGCGTAACATTCTAAATCATCGAAGAGATCATCGGTATTACATAGTAGGAATGTCACTCCTAACATATACAACATCATATGTAGAAGTAACCTAACATGCAAATAAAAGCATAAGATAACATCATCTAACATATGCTAATCATCAATGAAAAAGGATACATATCCACCATCATGAAGGATGCATCAGCCACGATGTCTCAATAAATCTCAAAATGATAAGAGTGGAAAATACACTACCACCCGATCGTGTGGTACCTAAGTAGTCCACTCCCACCGTGCTAAGGAGATAATCTCAAGTCCCAAACAGGCTATCAAAATCACATAGCACATATCTCTATAAGTCCAGGAATCCTAAAAGTATACTAACTCAAAGGTTCCAAACACAAAATCTGACATCTAATCCCAGAGGCACACAATGACATGTAGGAACCTACTATGCAAGCGGAAAAGTTTCATCACATACAAGTTACCCTGGCAGTTAGCTAAACTCCACAGGTCCATACTGATTTCATGTGGCCACTAGTATCCTCTCATACTGACGAGGCATACTATAGAATGCAAGAACAAAACACTTATCTTTTTAGGTTCATTCAGTTAGTATTAGGTGTGAATGTTATCACTTATTAATCCAACTTACAATGAGTTACCTTGGCAGCCTCTTAGGGCCCCGGCCCCCATTTCAAGCCACTTCTTATCACTACATGCAGATATCCTACCCTAATGCTCATGGACTCATAAATCTCAAAATTACAAAAGATAATCCATAAAATCATCAAATATGCATAAAAGCATCAAATCTCCATGAGCTAACATCCATAGAAAATCATGAACACAACAGCTCTCTATTGGCAACTGAAGTATCACTGATAATCAAATATCCAATGGTTCTCAATAACCAAAAAATATATATCTCAATCATACTGATCGAAGACTCCAAAAATGGTTGAGTCAAACATGTCACATCATGACATCATCAAAATTAATCCACATTACAGTCCCATCATGGCGACTAGAAAAATAACCAAGGATAACTAATCGATGACCAAAATAATGGTTAAGTCAAGTGTCTCATACATAAGAATCCCAACTATAACAATCAGTAATGACAACCAATACATAGAGCATTCCATCACATAACCATGGTTGGGTTTATAAAGATCGAGATTAAAACATCATCATGTCACCACAATCACATAACCCCCAAGCCTTTGGTAGATGTCCTATATTGGTCAACACTAGTCAACCCAAAAACTCAAAACAATAGCATAAGGAATACACAATGCAAACACATGTTTTGGTTTTACAACTTGAATGTAGAGATCTCAGTTTAAGTTTCCAAGTCTGAAGAATGAATGGAGGAACACATATATTGTTTTTGGACAAATAAAAGTTTTCCTTATTAGAACTAAAATCCATTTTCCAATTAATAACATTTGTTTGATACATCCCCCACCCAACTATCAATTCCTTATTTAATAATTTAAAACATTTAAATTATTAAATAGTTGAAAGTTATTAAAGAGTCACTTTATGAAAATAAACCATCAATATAAGCCATTGATCAAATAATAACTTAAATTATAAATAACACATTTACATACTAAATACACACACACACACACACACACACATACACACACACACACACACACACACACACACATACATACATATGTAAATATGTTTTCATTAAATCGAATTAACAATTTCGATTGACACCATATGAGAATCGATTGTATATAAACGTTTTAACATAAACGTTTTTTTTTTTTTTTTTTGCATATCATTAACATCAATTAACCCCCCCCCCCCCCCCCCCCAACTCATGCTGTGGTACGTAGTACCTACAGTCATAGGCACTACGCCGACAGCGGGTACGTAGTACCCCTATCGCTGCAGACTTGCGACTGCAGGTCTCTGCCATCCGCCAGCGTGGGGAATGAAACGTGCCCACAGCATATAATATATAATATACTTTGTTCCATGTGATATGAATCGCGATGCGAATTAATAAATTTTCCACTGCGATTTTATTAATTGCTCAATTCGGTGCATTATATATAAATATAAATAGGTATATATATATATCAGTATATATATATATATATATATATATATATATATATATATATATATGTATGTATGTATGTATGTATGTATGTATGTATGTATGTATGTGTATGTATGTATGTATGTATGTATGTATATATATATATATATATATATTCGAATTTTATAATAGATCCATAATAAATGTATACATATGCATATATATAAATATATATTTATATATATATGTATATGTATGCAGATCTGAATATATAACCATGTATGTTTTTTTTTTTCCTTTTCCACAAAGATTATAACTACAATTTAGGAACAAAATATTTGCATTATAGAATGCATATAAAATTCTCCAATAAATTAATCTACCCATATTGAGAATGCATATAAATATGAAACTTCTCAGAAGACATATGGAAGACACGAAGAAGACAGGGAATGCATGATGCGAAAATAGCATAAGTAAAATCACAAGAATCTACCCAGATTCTGATGTTAAATCGCTCTTCCTCAAAAAATCCACAGAGCAAACTCCTCCCCTCTTCAGAATTCTCGAGTCTTTCAATGCTCCAATTGCTCTCCCAATGCTATCTCTAAGCTTCTATGAATGTCTGAATATAAAAAGCTTTCAGGAAACATCTAGAATGCTTCTAGAAATAGCTGGAAGGTGTCACCAACTAAGCATGGGTCTTTTCCAACCTTCAAGATAAGCCATAGGGTTGTAGACACCATGTGCTTAATTGATGCACTAACACCCGTGTTGTTGACACTTGAGAAATAGAGAAGTGCATTAATTCCCATGCAAGCTTATAACTCCAATTCACTTTTTATATAATTTTTATTTAAATATTTATAACTTTCATTTTAACTTTTATAACTTTTTTTATTATTATTAATTTTAATTTCTAATTTTCTTTTATTTAATTCATTTTTCCTCAATAATTCATATTTAATTAATTACAATCAAAATATCAAATAACATGATATTTTATATTAATTTCTCAAATAATTAATTTATTAATTAAATCTATTTATTAAGACTTAATTAATAGAAAATTCACCATAGACTTCCAAGATAAAATATGAAAACCCATCATAGAGCAAATCACTCAAAATCAGTCTAAAGGGTTAAAAATCATGAATCATGTCATCCGACACATTCAGTGGGTAAAATATCCAGATACTTGTCCTACCTCACTAGGACAATTGGCTTAAAGGTTTGGGATTTGGACTTGAGAATTTATCTCCCTTCTCTTATCATTGAGATAGTATAATAGGGTACGCTCATCCTGGCAATTCAGGGAAGTTGATACCCAGTACCGGCAACCTGCAGAAAAACCATGCATGTACATACAATATATATAATGCTAAGCTAAACAGACAATGGCAGGAAGTAGTGCATCGTGTAGATCCCGACTAAGCAGGTGACTACGACTCCCTTCCTTAACCACATCAGAAACGCCATACAATAAGAAAACACGCACACCATACACATGCAAGTATGGGGTAAGTATCCATAATAAAACACATAAGATAATAAACCATCCATCTAATCATCAATAATAACTGAAAATAGTATAATGATCATCATGTATGCATGAAATGTAAAATCTAAATGATCTCATCATATAACCACTGAATCCATAACATAATGTCTGATAGTGTCAAAACAATACCACTAATCCATCAACATAAAACTAGTCTATCATAGTTTGATAATAATAACAATGTCCAGAAAAGATGTGGACGAGGGTAGGCACTACATTAACTATTTTGAAATAATATCAAGAAATGTAAGAATTTTAACATATATCTAAATATTTAAGTGAAAATAAATATATATTTTCACTATAGAATGAAATAAAGAAATCTTGAAGTTAAATTTCATGTGGAAAAATATTTTGATTTGTAATTTGTAATACATTTTCCTTAAGATCATTATAAACTTTTGTACAATTAAATTAATTAATTATTATATTATTAATTTTCTTTAAAAAATATTTTATTTCATATTTAACAAGACTAAAAACTAATCTAGTTGAATAATATATCATACTTATTTTCATAAATAAGTTTCTAAAAATTTATTAGAATATAATAACCTTTTTAATAAATCTTAATATCAAAATTTTAAATTATACATTTTATTATAAAACATCTATTATAATCTTTCTTCTTTATCATAATTTTTTTAAAAATCAATTAAAAATAAGAAACTACAAACACAATCATACTTAAAAACTCTTCTTATAAATAAATAAATAAATATACTAGAAAAGAAAAGAAAATCTATAAGAGAAACTCACCTTATGTTTTTATTTAAATCATCAAAAAGAGATAATGGGATTTCAATGAAGAGATTGGTGGATCATGTACCTCAAATTAAAATAAGAAAAGAGTTTGCTGTATAGAAATCCTGGTGTAGCAATTTCGCATTTAAAGTATTGCCGACATGTTACTATTCTTTCTCATGTCAGCGATAATGCAATTTCGTGGTGATCACTTGCAGAGATGGATTTGGCTTTTGATTGACGGCAGTCTGCAGGCTTCTGGCATGGTTAGTATGGATACTTAATTGATCAACGCATCTGTCCTTCCTCGCTGGGTCATGTTGTATGAAATCCTAGCTATGGAACAGAACGGGTTTGAGAAGGCACTGGCTAGCCGGGTGCATTTTCGTGGCTATTTAGCCAGTGCCCAGTAGTAGCAGGGATCCCCACTTGTACCAAATCCATATCACACCATGTCAAATCAGTAAACTTCTGAGCCATTAAATAAATTTGATATGAAATCTAGAAAACACCATAGCCTATGCACTCCACACCGTTTATTTCAAATTGGACCCTGCTATTCTCCAAATAAATGTACCTTTGACTTTCTTTTCAAAATTATGAAACTGTGTTTTTGCACATCTGAATTTTTTTGGTGAATCTTTTGACTTTAGTGTGCAATTTTCTGGAGGATAGTCTGTGTCTTTCGAATTTACATAATAAAATATATAGGCTAAATTAGCAAATCATAATGAAGTGAAGAAATTAGAAATTAAATAATAAAGAGCTTACAAGTATATATCGAAGCTATTTCATTTGATCAACAATGTTTATCCACAAAAATAGGTATATCTCATTTTTTAAAGACTTCTTAATTTTTTGTAGAAAAGTTGAGAAAATTGGACTATTTTGTTCAAAACTATAATAGGTTCATTATTAACATTAATCCCTAACTCAATTATAAACAACATACACACCTCTATCATAATTGTTAAAAAATTGAATATATATGTCATTTCTCATTGATGTCCATCTTGCATCCAAATCAATCAACAAGCCACAATAAAAGGATTTTTTTGAAAATAATCCAAAAACCTGATTTTGCAAAAAAAAAGAAAAATAGTCAAAAGTTTTTTTTTTTGAAAAATAAAAGACCATTTCCATAGCATAGATATCTTGAGTATTTTTAGTACACCAAAAAAAATTATATATAACACTTAAATTTATAAATTTATAAATTGATACAAAATTTATAATAGAGAAAAAATTTATTTCTTAGGATAATTCTGTATAATTAATAAATTTATATACAAAAATTAATTTTATTTACAATAGGTACAGATTTGATTTACATGTATAATATACTATAAATTTATATTTTTGTATTTATAAATTTATATAGTACAACTATTGAAGTAGTTTTATTGATTGCCTATTATAAATGTATATTTAAAAACTAATTATGAATTTTAAATATAGGAATAAACATGAATAATAATATTGGGAATAAATATGAATAGTTAGTATCAATGTGTATTAATTTATCTAGAAATTTATATACCAAAACAAAACACTAATATAGATAATTTACTCAACCAAATTTATCTTATACATTAAATCCTTTATATAAACATTATATAAATTTTTCTAAATACCTCATCTATGGCTCTATTTGTAATGACAAAACTCTACTTTACAATTGTCAAACACTACAACCCGCACCACTATTATAAGAAGTGGTGATGCAAATATTGAATGCTGGTAGTTGTATTGTTAAAGAACTATTGATCATTTAAAAAAAAGAATATTGGTAGTTTTATTTTTTAAGATTTTGAATAAATGTGAGGAACTTTTAAAATAAAAATAGACCATTACTTTTAATTTCAATTTTTTTTTTCCAAGATTATATATTTAAAAAAATCATATGGCCCCAATATGAAGCAAAAATTATATCAAGTCTGAATCTATTTGACATGAGGAAGTTACAGTACTACATATTTATTCAAAAGATATAAGAGATTATTTTCCCCACGGACTCATAAAATAATCACATACATTCTAAATTTCTAATTAGTTCAAATCAGATCAAATGTTTTATTAATACCATAGGACATTGAAAACTGAGAAATATAAGCTATTAAAACTAAAATTTTCATACTTTTTGAGTGTGCCTTCACATTAGAATCTAAATACTAATTGATCATAAAAGTTCAAATTCAATGATGATTACTAAATTAGGCCACACAATCAAACCATTAAAAACACCATCTTTGGTGTATATTCTTCCATATAATAGCCATTTGTCAATGACTTTTGAGATAGAAGATGCTATCCATGTTTTGAATTAATGGAGATGTCACATTTAAAAGAGACTACACTATGTGTGAGAATGAACTAGATGCATACACTTTGGACTACATGCCACAACTTCTCGTTCTAAATTAATATAGAAGGCTACTGTGTGCTCTTCCAAGAGCATTGCTATTTGAATGGTAGCACCATTATAAGTAGTTATTTTAGGTTTTTCAAATAGGTTCTATCATTTTTGGAATATCTATTCACATAAATTATTCTTGATTTCATATTTTTCATATGATATGACTACATAATTAGAAATAATTTTAAAACAAAAGTTATTGCAAAGGACTAATTTATTACCATTTTTTACACATGTTTTCTCTATTATTAGAATTCATAAATATCTTACTCTTTTTTAGACTTTTCAAAATTTACAAATGCAATTAATTTAATATTTTTTTCTAATTTGATTTTTTTTTGGGAGGCGGGACTCAAGCTATAACACAACTCTTGTTAATTCTATTTTTTCAAATAATAAATTTTATTTTGGTTAAGCACAATTTTGGTGGGGGTAATTTTTATTTTACAATGAAGAAAAATAATAGGTAAAAAGAAGCATTGGAAAATTATGTGGTCAGTATACTGTCTTAAGCTATGTCAAGCTTGCTTTTATTTGAAATAAAAGTGGTGTAATATAGAATAATATTGATCAAAATAATGTAAGAAAAATAATTTCAAATAAAAATTTAAGTATTTGAAAAATTTTAATTGAGTTAAAAAAATAAAACTTCTAAGATGTCTCATCAAATAATTAATTAACAAAACTCAACAATGAATGCCTACTATTATATAATTACTCAACAACAAATACCTACTATTATATAATTCTTGGATCAGGTTTAATCCTGTAGTTGGGAGGTCTAGTTATTTATTAAAAAGGATAAACATATGTAATTCCAACACCTTTTTTCAATCAATCTGTGGTTTGTTATCAAAGTTATTCAACATGGCTTGAAAATACAAGATCATTATATTGGACTCGTTTCATAAATTTTTAAGGATGATTTTAAGTCTTTATAATTGCCTTTGTTTTTAATTAATTAGTCCATACAACACACAATACTAAGATTCAAACAAATTATTGGGTTTTTATATCTTAGATAAGTACATGACTTCATGACATTTTAATGCGTGCTTCATTTTTCTACTGTTTCAAATTAACAACTAAAAAAAAATTAACATTGCTCTGAACATTACGAATGTCCTTATCAAATTTTCTTCTTTGCAAATAAAAATTAATATATTTTTATGCTTCTCTTTCATTATATAAGGTTGGATTATAGCTCTACATAGATTTTATTTATTTATAAAACAATTATCTCAACATAAATTATTGTTAAGGTAGAGTAACCTATGCAAATAATTGTAGGAACACGCTAAGAAACTCCCTATAAAATGTGAAGTATGATTTGGTGGGAGAGTCGACCAATAACAACATTAGAATTAATTTATATAAGTATTCAAGTAGTTGTAATACTTGCCCTTTTGCTCTTTACAAATTCTTTTAGGAGTAGAAATAATAAGACGACAAAGGCAAAGCTATCACAACCTCCATCATGGCTAATACTTGGGAATATTCCTTTGCCAAGTAGAAGAAAGCAAACATTTCACATACTTTTTTCCTCTCCCTCACAAATCCATTCTTGCTAGATTTTAGTCACGAAGATTTTGAAGAAACGTTGCATTTGAAGAATCTGCTCAAGAATTTATTTTGTTTAATGGGAGTTTTTGATATGGCTGATTACTCTCTATTAGGGAATAGTGATTTTTATAAAGGATCAGTTAATAATCAATTTATTAATACATCTACACACATTTTACAATAAATTTGTTTATTCATATGCTTCTTTTCAAGAAACTATGAGCTCTACACTTCATGCTCACTTCACCATCCTCCAATTGTATTATTTTATTCCTCCGATTGTGTGGTTAAAGTTATAGTTTAGTGCTACCAGGTTGTGTGTGCTTTATTTGATTTTACAATATATTGAGCTGATAGGATGGAAATAAATAGGAAGAAGAGAGAAGAGAAGGGGGAGATGAAGAGATAGAACTATAAATATATATGGGGAGATAGATAATAACATAGAGAGAGAGAGAGAGCGAGAGAGAGAGAGAGAGAGAGAGAGAGAGAGAGAGAGAGAGAGAGAGAGATGGGGGGGAATGGATAAAAATAGAGAGAGGTGAAAGGTAAGGAGAAGGGGAAGATAAGAGAGAGATACTGAAGGAAAAAGAAGAAGTGTCTAGATATATGCGCGTGAGTAAGAAAAATAAAAAGGTAGGTATAAGGAGATAGATATGAGAAACAATCAACATTGGTGAAATAGAGAGGAAAGGGATAACATTTGTAGGTGTGTCTACAATAAAATCTCTAGCTGGTCTCTATATTCAACTCACTTTGAATTTCAATGAGTACTCCAAACTAAAAAATAATCCATATACATTTATAGGGAAAATAGAGGAAGATTACCTAACTTCAATGACACAAACACAAAAAAAATGTAATTATTTCACATGTATAAAATAATAAATATGAAATTATTCCATCAAATATTTTAGTGTATCACAAAAATTATTATGAGCAAACCTTCTACATTGACAATACCCTAATCCTCATTTTAGTCTCACTCATGCCTCTCTCAACCCTCAACATCATTTTCCTCTCTCGTTCTCAATTTTAGATTCTCTACACACATATTATTTTTAAAATGATACATGCAAATGCCATAACTTTTCCCAATGTTGCATAAGCAATCTAAAATATATATTATTTTGGTATTAAATATATCTTTTGCAAGCATACAAATCATTTTTTAAATATATTTTTAATTAAAATTATTCAAAGTGTACTTTTACATGTATATACAATTTTACTAAAAAGATTTTTTTATTTCTTAGAAATATATTGTTTCCCTACCTCCATTATTGTAGCAAGGTCACAATAAAGTGAATCATGTTATTGGGTACTATAGTATTTTTCTAGATTTTAATGTCTTTGAAAGAAGAGAGATGTAAATTCTATGATCTTTTTATGTAATAATAAAATTGAAACAAATAAGAAAATAAGAAAATATTTTTTCTTCCATGCCTTTTTATTTAATCACCATTTTTATTTTATGACAAATATTTAATAATTATTATTTTATTATAAATAATATTTATAAGTCTACATAAAGTATTCCATAATATAAATAAATAAATAAATATATAATAATAATAATAAATTTAAAATTAGGCAAACTCTTGGAATATAACTCTCTCTCTCTCTCTCTCTCTCTCTCTCTCTCTCTCTCTCTCTCTCTCTCTCTCTCTCTCTCTCTCTCTCTCTCTCTCTCTCTCTCTCTCTCTCTCTCTCTCTCTCTCTCTCTCTCGTGTGCGCGCACGTGCACACACACACACACACATACTAGTTAAAATTGAAATTTATGCCATCTGCTCTTGTTTGTGTTGCACATTGCTTCTTATGCACCGACTGATAACTCTACCACCAGATGATTTACAAGAAAATGTTTCACTTGAAATCTATGCTTTAGACATATTTAATAATTTTTACTTACAATATAATATATAAATATAACTATATTGTTAATTTAAGTGGCATTCATTAACATTAAACATGATGTCACATCAAATGTTTAACATGCAAATTGTGTTTGTTTTGTTTAAACTACCCCTCTACCCATCATTTTGATCTATTTACCTATGACATTTTTGTCATTTTTAAAATGCAAATTTCTTATATTAAATTAGACTTTTAGTTAAAAAATTATGGTGACTTTTTTTTTTTCATTTGCACTTAAAAATAGAGTGTCTCCTTCATATTACTTTTTAATTAAAATCTTCACTCAAAGAAAATATGCTCAACTTAGTAATGTCTACATAATTTAATGATTAAAAGTACAATTGCTCACCCTTTCTTCTATTGAAACAAGTGAGGTACAACAAACAAATGGATTCAAAATGGCATTTTTCATGTAAATTACTCTATGGCTAATTACTCCTATAAGAATGCAGTAAACAAATAAAGGCATAATTTAATTTAGAAATGTTGATTATTGATCAAGTTCATGACTTCTTTTCAAAACACACCACCAAGTTGTAATCATTCATATCACAAGATTTTACCACATGAAAATTGATCAAAGAACAACAAAATTTAATATACCTTCAATGTGTAGATACACACTTCCCATACAAAAATATCATAAGCTTAAGAGGGCCATAGGTTGGATCTCATTCTTGTTATATCTGACACTTCCTTTATTTGACAGGTTCACACTCTTCAAGTGATGTAATCATTCTTTCAATGAAGTGACGATTCTATCAAATGGTTCATTCAAATTGAATTTTGTTTAAAGTTAAAATGAATATGAGATCATGCAAAACTATGTCATCAAATTGTTTGAGGTATCTAGTTGAGCATCTCACTAGCAAGGTTGAGTTTTTCTTTCACTGCAACCTCTATAGGACTACATTCCCCAAAATCCTCCTGTGCCTTAAGACATGCACATATGCAATGGCAAGGGTGATAGAGGTCCTCCTACTATACACTTCATATTTTATCCCAAAGCTTTTGGTCACATAGGTACTTAAGATTATGTTAGCATAGCTCACAGTTAGCAATCATAGTACTCATGAGATGGGATGTCTTTAAAGTATTCTTCTTGTTCCTGTGGATTATGATATGCTATTTCACCTTCAATTATTCCATCTAACATTTCAAGTGAGCTATTTATAATGAAACATCTGTATGTAGTCAATATACACTTCCATATATATTACTTTTCATGAACCATCAGATTGTGTGTGTTAGATTAGACTTTGCACATGCCAATTGCATTCACCTAAGATTTTTAAAACTTTATCAATACTATTATTCTTCTTCTCCTAGAACTTGATCCATCATAGACATTATGTCAAATAGTTCACATGTCACTTCTATGCTTTCACATTTGGCAATAAGCTATTCTTTGATCGATTTTCATGCAAGACATGGTAAAACTCATTCCGAAAAATAATGAAGGGAAGCAACGGAGGAAACAAGTGAGAAGAATCAGCATAATTTCTACAATGTAGCTACTGAGGCATTTGGAATGTTACTACCATGTATGCACCACTAACAGTAAACTAGTTTCATTTTTTTTACCATTCACCATTCCTTCTTTCCAGCATCCAAATCTCAAAAATTCCAAACAAACTAGTACGAACCATTGCACCAAAACCCCAAGGTGCTAGTAAAGGCCATCCACCAAGATCATAACATCCCACCATGCTCTGCAATCTAGACTCTAGGTTGGATGTATGCCCATGGGCCCTCCTTTGCCATATGAGCCCTGAATGAACACTGCAATACCAATATTGACACCTGCTCTAAGACTTGAACCTGGGTTGAGGCTCTGATACCATGTGGTACAAACCATTGCACCATGCTACACCCTTAATATTGGTGTATATAGGGTTATGAATAGTGAACTTGTGGCTATCTTAATCCTTAATTAAGTCATGTTATCATTATTATATTATTATTTAGGTAGGTAGGTCAGCCTAGGTGTTATGTAGGGTTTTGTCTATTCAACCTAAGCATAATTAGGTATATATAGGAGGTTGTGAGTCTTATTTCATCATCATATTATGAAGTGTGTTCTCATTGGAGATATTTGGAGGTTGCCCCCTTGAAGTGGCCAATTACTCTCAGTTATCGTCAAGTATTTATATAATATTTCATATTATTTCTCCTATTGTGCAAGTTATTTCATTGCAAGTGGTATTAGAGCATGATCTCGGCACCATAGAGGAAAGATTTTTTCTTAGCATTGGAACGATTTTGGGAAGAGTATAACTTTCAGATTTTAGCAAAATTTTCAAATATTTTTAAAGGGTTTTTGAAGACCATACTAAAGAATCTATAGTCCAAAATTTAGAGAAATTGGAGCAAATTTGAGAAAATTATTACAAAATTACTATTTCTACACAATTTATTGAGATCTTCATATCTCTCACATCCTACCAAATTGGAGTATAACTTGTATTGGGTTTTTGAATATATAGTAGAGGAGCCTAAATTTCAAAGCTTGGATAAATTGAATATATATATATATATATATATATATAGGAAAATTAGGAAAATTTTCTCTCAAGGTAAGAAATTTTCTATTTTTTCTAGGATTTTTTCCAAGTAAGGGTATCTTGGCCCTAGAAAATTACAGTAAAAAATAAATAAATAAATCAGAGAATTTAAATTTTATTAGTGTGATTTATTTCAAAGATATTGGTTTCCATCATGAAGGGGTCTTCAACAAGAGGCAAAAAGAATGCTACCACATTGGGGAAATCCTTTGATCAAGATTGGGAAGCAACAGAGGATAGTAGTCCTAATGAGGAACTTAGTAAGTTCATGGAAGAGCTTAAGAAGGATACGTGTGACCTATGAGGAGATATATATGATAAGCAAAGCATGTTAAGCACCTATATGAATGAAACAAGGAAGGAGCTCTCAACCAATCAAGGTGAAACCTTCAAGTTGACTAATAATGACACGAATTTTAATAATCCTACTAGATCTAGAAACTTTTTTCCAAAGGTGGATATGTTGGAATTAAAGATGGAGTAACTGAGAGGGGAGGGGTGAATCAGTTACCATAAAAAACTTAATCCATAATTCCCTTAGATGTCTTAAAGATCTAGTTACTGCTGATACTCGGTAAATTAAATTATTACTTTCTTTTCAAGAATTCATGCATGTAACTAAAAATAAAATGAACACAAGAGACACCAGATTTAACATGGAAATCAAATATGGGAAAAACCACCAAGTAACTAGTCACCAATTTTCACTCTTCTGAAGTGAGCCCTGTTAGGAGCCAACCCTATTAAAGGTTACAAAACACATTGTTAGGTGTGACCCTATTAGAGGATTTAATCACCCTATTAGGAGTGGCCTTTCTAGAGGACTTTAGAAATAATTCAACTAAATTGTCACCTTGTGAGAGGATTTACAAAATGGCTATTAAACCAAGTCTGTTAAGAGATTTGAAGTCACTGCTACAATGTTTAGAAAGCAACAATGAATTGACCTAAACAAGATGCAACTAAATTTGCTGGCTATAGATCTCTGTTCAATAGTATTAGATCCTCCTTGATTGAATATGGCTCTGTTGTTCCTTAATGATCTCTGATCATTTGCTCCCACAATAATCAGTCTTCATAACATAATTATTCCATTTACTTGCGCATTTGAATTCACAACTTGACCTCTTACTTATCAGATTGTCAAGTTGGCCCATTTACAAGTTACAACAACTAAAAAAATCATTCATTAGTCAGCTACATTTATTGCATGAAACAATTGAACTTAATATCAAAACAATAAAATCCTTCACTGGCCGACCTAGCTCGGTAACCACTGCTCCAGAATGGTTTTCTAATGTTAACCAAGTGAAGATCGTTAAACACTGTGAACCTTGCAAAAATCCTTTGGAGACCAAGTGAACTTGATAGAAACTGACCTTCCTTTGTTGACCGAGTGAGCTTGGTAGAAGCTAACTTTCTACCACATTTCCTTCGTTGACCGAGTGAGCTCGGTAGACATTAACTTTTCTTCGTTAACCTTGGGAGCTTAGTTGACACTAACTTTCTGCTACACAATCCTTTGATGCCTGAGTGAGCTCGGTAAGAACTGACTTTACTGTTTAATGTTCAGGAATGTTCAGTAGACACTATAAATTGCTTTGCTGATCATCTGAACTCAATAGACTCTGTTTGATGACTGATATGACATTTGTGTAACATCAAAGACAATACACAATTAACAATTGTATCCAACAATCTCCCTCTTTGGCATTGATGGCAACACAACATGTCATAGCAGAAATAAAATTTGAAAATAAGTCTTTCTCTATCAGATAGCAAACTCTCCCTCTTTGAAGGAATTGCATAGCAAACTTTTCCTTTCAAACAAATTTCAGAAAGATATGACAGATGAAAATAAAACTCTCCCTCTTTGACAACACATGCCAAAGACAACACAACTCAAATGAATCTCAATGTACCTTTAGTGCTGATTCATATGAAATATTTCCTAATTATGTTGCATCAACTATTAGATCTTCAACTTGGTATGCATTGATGCATCACTAAAACTTCATTTTAGTGAGCTTCAGATAGGGGAGTGACCCCTAACTTACCTCATAGATACAAGAATGCATCCTTAGGTAATGGCTTTGTGAATATGTCAGCAATTTTTTCCTTTGTATGGACATATTCTAATATGATCTCCTTATCTTGCAACAATTCTTTGACAAAATGATATTTTATTGCAATGTGCTTGGTTTTGGAATGGATCACTAGATTCTTGGAGATGTTGATTGCACTAATGTTATCACAAAACATAACAACAGGTTCTTTGATTTCTTGTTTCATACCTTCCAATAGTTGTTTAAACCATACAATGTTTGAGCAATTTATTGCTGCTGCAACATATTTAGCCTCTTTTGTAGATTGTGATGTACAATTCTACTTTTTTCTTGTCCAAGAAACTAATCTTTTTCCAAGAAAGAAAGCTCCTCCACTTGTGCTTTTTCTATCATCAATATTTCCTGCCCAATCTGCATCAGTGAACACCTTTAAATCTAGTTTTCCTCCAAGTTTATACCATAATCCATATTCTTCAGTTCCTTTTAAGTATCTCACGATCCTTTTGATTTCCATTATGTGATTTTCTTTTGGTTGTGTTGAGAATCTTGCTACAATCCCTATTGCAAGTGCAATGTCTAGTCTTGTATGTACTACATACTGCAACTTTCCAATCATTGATCTGTACAATGTTTGATCTACATCCTTCTAGATTCATCATCTTTGGTAAGTTTCAATCCTATACACATAGGAGTCCCAACTAGTTTGCAATCTTCCATACCAAAAAATTTCAGTATCTCCTTGATGTATTTGGATTGAGTGATGTAGATGCCATTCTTACTTTGTTGAATTTGAAGACCAACAAAGAATTTGATTTCACCAAACATTGACATTTCAAATTCCTTGTTCATATGTTCTGAAAATTCTTTGCAAAGATCATCATTTCCTATGAACACAGTGTCATCTACAAATATCTCTACTAAAAAAATCTTATCATCTCATCATTCCTTTATGTACAAACTAATGTTATCATTAGTCCTTTGAAAACCAATCTGAATAAGATAGTTATGCAATATTTCATACCATGCTCTAGGGGCTTGTTTTAGACCATACAATGCCTTTTGTAATTCATAGACCATGTTCTTCTTATCTGGATCAACAAAACCTTCAGGTTGTTCAATGTAAACCTCTTCATCCAATACGCCATTGAGAAATTCTAACTTGACATCCATCTAATAAACTTTGTATCCTTTGAATGTAGCATATGCAAGTAAGGTTCTGATACCTTCCAATCTTGCAACAGGAGAAAAATTTTCTCCGTAGTCTATTCCTTCTTCTTGAGCATATCCTTTGCATACTAGTCTAGCTTTGTTCTTTGATACCTTACCATCTTCATTCAACTTGTTTCTGAATACCCACTTAGTTCCAATCACATTTTTATTTTTAGGTCTAGGTACTAGAGTCCATGTTTTGTTTTTCTCTATTTGTTCTATCTCTTCATTCATAGCTTCAACCCAACTTTCATTCACTAATGCATCTTTGATATTTCTAAGTTCAAAATCAGCAAGTAAACAAGTACCTTTCAACTTACTTCTTGTCATGGTTCCTTCAGATTTATCTCCAATGATCTAATATGGTGTATGATGCTTTCTGACATGCTTTGCTAATACAGGTTCATTGTCTTTTGAATGAATTTCATTGTTATCATCTTGCACTTCAACTTCATGTTTTGGCTTTTTTGGCTCGTTAGATATTGGCTCAGGTCCTTCAGACTTGGTAGACACTTGCTTGGTAGCATTTGAATGTAACTTGATTTGCTGTAGCTCAGTTTGAACTTCCTATAACTCGGTTACTGATGACTTAGGAGTAGAAGATTCTTGATTAACTGGTATACTTGGCACTGTATCAGGTTCAATGTAAGCAAATCTTCTATAGTCTTCAGGTTCCTTCTTGCTTTCTTCTTCTATGCTTTCTTCTTCTATTCACCCTTCAATTCCTCTTAGTCGGGAGGAGCTCAAGAAGGAGGGATTTGGGATTTCTATAGGTTGAGCCAACCTTATATAGTAGATCATATACTGTAGGATAAATTTGGAAGCACTTGGGCAGATGTTGCTTCAAAATACCTTAACAAAAATCAATATCAATGCTATGAGTTTAAGGAATAGTATAATATAGAAAAGAAGATCCTCATTGAATTGAAGGCAAATGAAGAGACACCAGAAGGGTTGGAGAAAGTTAAACAAATAAGAAAAGGCCTGTTTCACCTACTACATGAGATAGTACTGATTACGGATCTAGAAGATCCAAGGAAATTCTACCCTCAATTCAATCTTGAGGAAACCACTAGTTTCATGGAATTAGATGATCATAGTAAAAATGTTTTGAAAAAGTTGTATTATGACTACTATTTTCATCGGCAAGAGTAGCTTTGGCGAAAAAATGCATTGAAGACCCTTCCTGCTCTATTAAATTCATCTGACATGTTGGCATGTGGAGAAGATCTTGGGTTGATTCCGGCTTGTGTACATCCTGTTATGCAAGAATTGGGGTTGATTGGCTTACGCATTAAACAAATGCCTAGTGAACTTGATCTAGAGTTTGGTATCCCTACAAACTATCCTTATGTGACACTGTGTGCGCCATCATGACATGATTGTTCTACATTACATGCTTGGTGGGAAGAAGATGAAGGTAGACACATGTGGAGTAGGGGCACCCATCCCATGGAAACAAGAACAAAGAATAGCAAACCATTCACACCAAGCTCCACACATAGGGCCGCCATCAGAGATTACACCAATGCAAAAGAACACCAAGTAGTGGGGCATAAAAAGGTGAGTTCATGCCATGTACAAGCAGGCAGCAGGTGTTTAAATTGAAACAAGATGCCAAACTTATAAAAGGCAGAACCAACACCTTTACAAGAAGACTCCATGCCTAAAGTCAAAGCACCCAAGCTGATGATGAGGACCTTGCACAAGGAGGAACAAAGTTGATGCTTCAAAAGGAGTAATCAAGTTTTAAAAAATGAAGTCTCACACACAATATAGAGGATCCCACATTAAATAAGTGAAGCCAGCACATTTGAGGCAAACCACAGTAGGGGCAGATAATAAGAATCCACACCACAGAAAGCAGACACCAAGAGACACCAAAAAGAAGTCAAAAGCATTAGAGTCGGCCCAAAACAAAGAGAATCCATGTAAAAGGCATAATCTATAGGGGCGAGATCATATAAAAGAAACTTCACGCCATTTAAAATGAAACCCACACCATCAAAGTTCAAATATCACCAACCCTGCAGTCAACACCAAGTAGAATGAAGCCACGTCCATGAGCAGATCATGCAAGACTAAAAGGAAATGCTATGGTATGAGAGGAAGATGGATTTAGAAGAAGTTAAAGTGTAGGAACAAAGGTTGTTCTAAAACCTTTTATCCCACATCGTCCATATGAAGGGTTATTTTTCTATTTAAATACGATTTCACACAATGTCATTGATGTCAAAAGACATGAGCTCTTTTGAAAGCAAAGCTACACGCACGTGGGTCCCAGCTAGTTGGGCGATGACATTAGAAATTTTTTGAATAATGATGTAGGAATAATGACATGGTGCCAGAAAATAGAGATTGAAGGAGATCACGCCATGTGGGGAGATGAACAATGGGCGCAAGCCCACAATTTCAATATGCACGCTGGTTAAATAAAGTGAGAAAGCGAGATTGAGCCATGTGGAAATGTAGGACCTTGGCGTGGTGACATGGTAGAGACGTGCAAGTTCAGGCAGATGCAAAAGATCGTGCCATGTAGCAAGATGGACGAACAAGGCATGCCCACAAAATAGAGTTGCACGAGGTTTAGAAAATGTAGGAATGCGGGGTGCCGCCATGTGGCAGTGGGTCCTGTGCATGGTGAGGTGTCATCATAGAGTAGGTTCAAGTGAGGTGTATCCAAATTGCGACACATGGCAAGATCGATGGCCAGCGCAAGCTCGCAATACAAAGATGCTCACTAGATAAAGAATACGAGCAAGCGGGTGTGTGATACGTGGCATCGGGTCTAGAACATATGGCACTAACATGACGGATGAGGTAGATCGTGTGGGCCAATCAGGAAGTGCCATGTGGCACTCGGTCAAAGGAGGGTTGACCACGAATTTGAAGGGGGTGGAAAAATAAAATGATTTTAAAAAATTTTCATTTTAAAATTGTTTTCAAAAAATGATACGTGTAGTATTTTTAAATGCAGAAAAGTTAGTTTCTAAAGTATAAACTTTAGAATTTTTGAATTTTTGAAATATTCAAACTTGCAGACCTGACATTTATAGCTAGGGGAGTGATTTTCAATTCAACTTTCTGGGGGTTTCTGAGAGGCGAATATGGCAGTATTATATATCGTCGAAATCGAGAGAAGATGAAATTTTCGATTATGGAGTTAGTTTTTACACAGAATGCCACTGGATCACGCTATAGGAGGTTTTATCTCAGAGTTTGAATGGCATGTTTTATCAGGTGTTTTAGGTTACTACTTGTAGAATTCAGTGGAAAAAATCATGAAAGTGTTTAGTAATTATTATATCAGATTATTTTGAGTTTTTGTGATGTTTTTGGCTTCAATTTGGTAAATTGGCACATATCCGGGTTCAGTAGTAGATATTTGTCTTTACTGAGATATTTTGCATTTGGAGAGGCAAAATCTAAAATATTTGATTCTGGCAGTTAAGGAGAGAAGGTAGAAAGATTATTTTCAACTTCTTGAGGGAGAATCTTGAAGGGACACATGTCGATTGCAGATTCAATCCAGGAATTCCTTCAACCTATATCTTTCTCATTCTTTCTCATTATTCTATTTTTCAGTTCTTGGAGAAAAAACCACTCACTGTTGTGATACCAAGTTTTGGTTCCAGTTTTTGATGTGTTCTCATGACTGTGACACCATTTTTCAGCAAATTCTTCTTGTTTGAACAACTTTAGTAAGGATAATACAGATAATTTAGATATGTTAGGTGTTTTCTTGTTTTCATTTCATGCATATGGTTGTATTATTTCAAAGAAATTAATACATAGAACAACAGGCTAAGTTTCATCCTGAATCTTGTCTCCTATCTCAGTGAGCTTCAATTGTTTTACGATCTTTGAACAAAGAGCCTAGATCATAGTTGCAGTCCCTTAAGGCTATATGTTGTCTTATTGTTGCTTGTAACTCAAGGGGTTATGTAAATGCTTCAGTGAACCAACAGGGTTGCAAGTTTATTGAGAAGGATATCATGTAAGAATGAGGTTTGGATTGAGCACAGATGTTTATTTACAAGGTAAATAGATAGATCTATATCTGAATATATAAATAAGTATCAGATATCCATATGTATGCATTTGATTCATGGATTTGCCCAATGTTTAAGGCACTAATAAACTATAGGGTCACTTAGTTCTTGTTGTTTCATATTAGGAGTTTTATTGCAAGGTATTTTTTAGTGGCTAATATTTGTAAATTGGCTAATTTTAGAATTTTTTGGCTAGTGATTTGGCTAATAATTTAGGATTTGATACAAAATAAATCATCATAGTTTTATAAAATTTATTTCTAGAATATTTAAAATCACTCAATAATTTATTTTATTAAAAACTTTAAACTCAAATATTTTCCATAATATTCATTACATGATTAGATTTGAGTCACTTAAATATAATATTATTGGATTAATTAAATTGAACTAACCAATAATTATCATAATTATTAGTTACTTTAGGGATATATCACCAATAGTTAGCCTTCACTATTGATTTAAGTATATGTAATGATCCTCATAATATTCCATTAGGTAAAAAAATGTTCAATTTTGATTTGTAATATTCCATGGTGATTAATGAACTTCATATTATTATTGAGATTCATTAATATTTGATACAAAAAATTATGATCCGAAAATAATCGCCAATATTAATAATATTTTGAATAAAAAATTAAGAGATTCGCCAGTAGATATAATTTTATTTTTTCAAAAATATGAAAGATTTGCCAATATTTTATATCTTTTTTTGGAGGCGACTTTCTTAAAGTTTACCCTAGTTTTGTTGAATTCAACATTATTAATCAAACATTTTTTTTCCCTTTCATGTTGAAGGACCTAAATGTTTAACCCTCACTCAGATTATGAGATTCATAGCTTTGCATTTAGCTACTGTAGATCTGTGTCATTTCATGAGTCATTAGGAGAAATAAGGGTATAATCTGTTTAGTAGATTCAGGGATATGTTTTTGCATTGGTACAGTATCATTTGAATCTAAGGTCTACCCGACTAGGTTTAGTAGAGCCTAAAGTTGAAGAAGGGTCTAGCCTTACAGTTGGCCTATTGTCAGAAAGGGCATGTTGAAAATGGGAGTTAGCTGCCCCTAGATATGTCAGTTTCTCAGTGGGATAATTGAAAATCCGGTAACATTTTCAAACACCAACATAATAAAAAGGATGGAGCTATAAATCTATCACAAGCAAGGTGACAGAGGAAGAATGAAAATTATTCATATCTGCATATGAAGATGACACATCTTTGGCATTATTGCCAAAGAGGAAGAAATTGTCTTCAAGAAAGTACACTAAGATCAGGAAATCACAGAGGGAGAAATCTAGATATAGAAGATACAAACCTATGGAATAACTACTCAAAGGGAGAAAGTGTACAAGTGTACCTTCTAATTACATCTACCTAGTAAGAGGGAGACAATGTTGAGGGAGATATAAGAAGTGATCATAAGGAAGTCATAAGGATGAGTTGATTGATTATCTATTGATCATAATAGAATTTTGTAACCTATTCAAAAGATGTAAGTTGTTGATAGAGGGAGAGATTTTGATACAATGAATTATTTTCTTTTTGGTATTTTTTTGGTCTTATAGATTAAGTC
Organism: Cupressus sempervirens; assembly: GCA_028749045.1. NCBI lineage: Eukaryota > Viridiplantae > Streptophyta > Pinopsida > Cupressales > Cupressaceae > Cupressus > Cupressus sempervirens. Next base: position 589,026,400 of record CM053788.1, read on the forward strand.
TGGTTAGTTTGGTTTTCCATCAATACCAAAGAGGGAGATTGTTGAAAACAAATTGATACAAGTATGATAAGTGTGTTTCAATTATTCTTTTGTCACTGATGTCAAACTTGCTACTCATTGGTAAGATAATTTCTTATATGATTTAAGTACTATCATTTGTTTGATTGATGAAGAGGATTTGATTGAAAATGAGGTAACAATAGAACCTAGAGGAAGCTTGAGTTATGATATGGAAAAGGCATACAAGAATAAGTTAAGATAGTGATATTATAGTGCTTTGATAATCTACTTAAAGTTGAAAAGGTTGGTTACACTCAGTAAGTTTAGAAGAAAAAGTTAAATGAAGTTTTTCTGCCAAGCCTGGCTGAGTCGACAGTAGGTGCCAAGCAAAGCTAGTGCAAGCTAAGAAAAAAATTAGTTAGAGCCTAGCAAAGTCAAATTCAGTGTATGTTGAGTGAAACAATGTAAGTTGTGTAAAGTTTAGTTGATGCTGAGCACCAGTAAACTTGAGTTTCTGTCGAGTGTTTTGACAGTGGATGTCAACTAGCATAGTATGTGCAAAGCATCAAAAGCCAATTAATGCCAAGTGTCAACATTATGAGAAAGATCGAGAACTCAATGAATCTAAGCTGACAAGTTTGATTTCTTGGATTGTGTGAACCATGTGGAACATAAGGTTGATAAGTTGATGATACCGAATTCAAGATAAACTATTTTGAGGTGAATTCAAAGGGAATTGAAGGATATGTTTCTAGAAGGAAATGACATGAAATGAGGATTAGATTCATTTAATCCTACCTAATCTGACCTAACCCTAAAATGGTCGATGGAGGATGAATGACAAAAGATATTAATTTTCTATTTATAGAGATGGTTGGTCAGAAGAAAAAGTTGTCATGTACAAGAACCTAAGGAAGACAAGGAGTCTAGGGTATTCCTTTATTCAATGACCTAATAGAAGACATTGCATTGGCAAGAAAAGCAAGAGGGCTTAAGGGTATAGATGCTTGAAGAGTGAAAAAGCTAACAAAGCTGAAGTGTATGAAAGCCAAGTAGAATGGAGGACTAAAACAGAGATCTATAATCTACAAATGGAGTTGTAAGTTGGTATCAAATCAAGCCTTACCGTTACTCTGTAATCATTGTATCAATCTAGGATAAATCCTTTGGATAAAGGTTGACCTAATAGTCATTTTTAAAACCTTTAACTAGGCAATATTACAAGTGAATGATCTCAAATCCTCTAACAAGGCCCACTCCTAATAGGGTGATTGAAATCTTTTAAATGGGTCACATTTAATAATGTGCATTGTAACCTTTAACAGGGTTGGTGTTTCATAGGGCATCACTTCAGAAGAGTGAGAATGAGTAGCATGTTACTAGTGGTTTTTCCCAAATTTGGTTTCTATGTTAAATCATTGTGTCAAATGTGTTATTGAATATGCTATGTTAAATGTTTATATTTCTACAAATTAATTTCATAGTAACCTACAAGTTTGAGTGATTGCATAATCTAATGGATAGATGCATGGTGAAAATGTTTTATAGATATGGGTTGAAACTACCCTATGAAAAATTTTATTTGTACATTTGGACCTTGGATAACTGATTCACCCCCCTTCTCATTTATTCTAAAGAATTCCAATAGCACCAACATGCTAGATCTATAATTTCTCAAGTCTAACTTGGACAACACAACCAAAAGAAAATAATTATAAAACCTTTTCAATCTTTCATTCCCATAGTCATTTTTCTCATCCTATCTTAATAGATAGATTTATTATTCTATTTTTACAATAAATATGTTGTTCTAGTTACAAATTTCTTGGGGAAAAACAAAAGTGCCATAGACATAAGAATTTATGATTTACGTGGGGATAAAGCAACATGAAAAACACATAGGAATTTATGATTTCAGTAGGGATGAACAAATAAATGGATTGTAGAGCTCACTTGGACGATCGTGCGTCCTTTTTTATACACTTTTAGTTGTTGATTTTTAAAATTGAGTTGGGCATTTCAAATTAGAGACAAATCCTTTTCAATTATAATATAAAAATTAAATAAAAAGTCAATGTACTTTAAAATATAAACAAAAAATAAATATACTTTAAAATATAAATATCCTTGAGAGAATTGTTTTGAGTATGAAAATGGCTTTTGAATTTGAAGTAAAGTAGACATCATGTTTAACAAAGACTTTCAATCTTAGCTTGGGGTCTGATGGAGGTACTTAAGCTTCTATTTTTAAGGAAGATGAGGTCTCCTAAAGAAGAAAACAAATTGCTAATAGGATCATTTAGAATCTCATCCTAGAGAATAAGAGCCTCTACAATATCCACAGCTAGTCATTTAAGCACAAAAATAGTGGTGGGGCTAGAATTACCCCATGTCCCCATGCAACTGCTTAAGTCTATTTTCTACTTAAAAATAAGCTATGCAGATGTGAAGTAAATTGTCAAAAAGAAAAGAGGGCTCAAAATAAGAAAGCATTGTATATTAAAAAAAATACAGGTGGATGCATAGAAAAATTCCCTCCATTTTTTTAATTTACTTCCATTTATTTTCCTCTATTTTTACATTTACATCTATTTTTTTCCCTCCCAAATTTAAGTCCATTATTTAAAAATTACTTTTAAGCTTCTTAATATAAGAAGAGATTAGCATTCGTGGGGTCACTTGCTCCTTAAAATATGTAGTAACGGCTACTAGCTAAATTAAGCTAAGAAGCTACATCAGGGCCTGCTCTTAGCTCTACTAGCTTAAAAGAATATTTTTAAAATCTGCATTCTTGTCAAAATAAAATTTTAGAAGGAAAATTATGTTTTCCTATTTCTGATCAATACAAAATTATATTTTGAATATACATTTTAAATTTAAAAGTATTAAAATTCATAACTCACAAATTCCTTCAATTTCGGAGTTTAAATTTGTAAGTCGGGTTGCACTAGAAGTTCATGGGGCCACCAGGTTTAAAATATTCCAAAAATGTCTATACAACACTAGCTCAATTTCTTTAGAAAGCCCCCCGCCATGGGACAAGGCACCCTCAGAGTTTTTAAAAATATTTAATGACAAGTGATGTCATGAATTTTTAATTTCTTCTAGGTAAAATAAAATAGCTCCTAAATTTAAGCAAATTGGTGGTCCCATAAATTTAAAAATGAAAATAGCCTAAGGTAGGGGTCCCATGGGAGGGGCTTGGGATCTATTTTTCTAGAGTAGGTAGCCCCATGATTATTTTTTTAAGGGGGCCAAAGGTTTGTTTGGATTTTTTTCCTATAAAATAGGAGCTTTGACTTTTTGGCCCTCTTAATCTAAGTAGGTCCACTAGCTTAGAGAATAATTCTACCATTTTTCAACAACCTACTCTTTACTTTCCAGGCAAAATGAAATAATTCCACCAAGAAAATTTATGAAGAAATATAATTTTTATTTTTAAAATTTATTAGACAACCAACTTCCTTGAATTTAGGAGCTAACATTTTGAAGAAAATTCACATATAAATTCAATAGCTCTTGCTCTATTTCTAAGAAACCAAGTGCTCATGGGACCCCGGCCTAGGATTTTAAATTTATTATTTTGTTTTGGTGGAAAAATAATATGAAATTGTTGACATATGGGGAGACAATATCCTAAGCTAGTGAGACTATTTCCATCCCCAGCTCATTTCCATGCATTCAAATTAAGGGTGCTAAAAAGTAGGAGCTCCTATTTTGTAGGAATTTTTTTGAAATAAACCTTTAACCCCTCAAAAAGATTGCTAGATATGTTAGAGGGGAGTTAATGAAAGGTTTTCAATTATTTATCTCTCTTAGAAAATATGACATGTTTAAGTGTAAGGCCCTAATTGGGTTTTTCCTCTTCCAACATTTGAAAAAAAGATAGGTCATTGGTTGTCTATTCGATGCAATTGAAAATGCTTTGCTGTTTGGAAACCATAATGTGTTTGACAAGTAATTTGGTTTACTATATGATTTTGTTCCTCATGAGATTATCGCATCTAGTAAGGTCGTCTTCTATGCTATGCACAAGATGATAATTCATCGTCCATTGTCCAGCTTGTGTTTAATAATATGGAGACAATACACAGCAGATGATGAGTTCAAAAAACAAACTTAAATGATGAGGTTAATAATAGTCTAGGTAGTGGTCCTCCTCATAAAAATGAGGAATGCAAAGAAACAAAAGACTGGGTGGTTGATCCTACCTGTCTCGAGACATAGAACATTGCTTAGAAGTCTCATATTTCACGGGCCACTACTATATATTTTATTAAATTTTGGTACTACTTGATGACCTTTTCAATGTATATTTCTAGAAGTCATTATTTTTCTTCAACTTTTTTGGCTTAGTCATATGACATTGGCCCGTGGTAGGATAAAAACTCTCACCCTAATATTTGTAGTTCAAATTCAAGGATATTTGAACTACAAAAATATGATATATTTGTAATTGTCAATTTTGTATTCTATAAATATAATACAAATCTATGACCTTTTACCCTAGAAAATAATAACAAGATACATTAAATAAAAATATATTTAATATTTATATTTTATAAAATATATATAAATTAATTTTTTAAAAATAAATTATAATGAATAATATAAAATTTATGCATGAAATATATAATCAAATAAAAAAATTTAACTAGCAAACTAATTAAAAATTATAAAGCAAAACTATTGTAAAACCTCAAAGACCCTATTGGAGTGTGATGATGAGAGGTATTTACTATTGATGCAGGCTATCCTCCTAACAAAATGCACACAATAGTGGAAAAATTCTTTAAAACATTTCTTTAGATCTGCGAGAATGCAATAATTTTATCTCAGATTTTGTGATGTCTTTTGTTATTTACCATTGAAGTCATCATGAAATTTTTGTAAAAAAAAATTTATTTTCATAATTTGAAAAAAAATTAAAAACATATTTTGTGTAAATATAGCCACATCCTATTACTATCACTCCAATTGCTAGATCCGTACTTTATCAGTGTAACTTGGACCACCTATAAACCCTATTTGTAGTTACTTCTTGTTCTCGTGACATCTTAACAAAAAAATGATGTTTTCTTGTATTTTAACAATTTATATATGTTGTCCCCATTCACAAATTTCTTGTAGGAATTCAATGGGAAAAAGTAACATGACAAGTACGCATTTCAATGGGTGATGTCTATCTAGCAGAAAATTTGCACCTGATATGATAATTTTTTGAATTTATTAAATTTATTTTGAAGTCACATACAAGGAGTTTTGTGACTTTAAAATTAGTTAATAAATTTCAAAAACTGTCAAATCTCATGCATATGTTTGGCTATTTAGCCAAGGGCATTTCAATAAGGGTTAACAATTAATGGATGGCAGAGATGTCTTAAATGGTCATGCATCCTCTTTTTAACAACCATTGACTTTTAAATTTTTTTCATTATAATATAAAAGTAAATTAAAATATCAATGTACTTTAAAATATAAATTAAAAATTAATATCCTTTAAAATATAAATATCCTTCGGAGACTTATTTCGAATTGAATTTAACAACTATTGACTTTTAATTTTTTTTAATTATAATATAAAAGTAAATTACAATATCAATGTACTTTAAAATATAAATTAAAAATTAATATCCTTTAAAATATAAATATCCTTCAGAGACTTATTTCGAATTGAATATGGATTTGTGATTTTAAAGTGGACATCCCGTTCAACAAAGACTCTCCGATCTTACAGCCCACTGTCTCCAATGGACTATGTTATTCAAGTAAAGCAAGGGATAGAAAATAATATTAGTCATCAATCTGAATAGATTTCCACAATCCATTAGACTTTTTTGACAATTTGCTTCTGGATTTGATTGTGTTTGTTTTTTTAGCATCAACGTTTCGGATCACACTCTGTGATCCATCATCAGGACATTTTTTCATTCTTGCATTCTCTCATCCTGATGATGGATCACAGAGTGTGATCCCAAACGTTGATGCTAAAAAAACAAACACAATCAAATCCAGAAGCAAATTGTCAAAAATATTAGTCATGTCGTGTTCTCATGTTCTCCTACAGAAAGCCACAACAATTCAAACTACTGTATTCCCAAAATCTATGTATGTAATTATAAAATTCTAGCCAAAGAAAAACGTGTTACGACTTGGAAAGATCAAGTGCGCTGCCAGCACGTACTCAGCCTATAAAGTAGACACTAGTTACACACTGGAAACTGAACCAGAGGAAACAAGGATCTCTACAGCCAATATGGGGTTTCCACTGTTTTCTTGGTATTCTGTGCTCCTTACTGCTGCTTCACTGTTATTCTTCTTCTTTCTATGGAGAAGAGAGATGAAAACGAGGAATTCTCTGCCCCCTGGGCCTACTGCTTGGCCCATTGTGGGAAACCTCTTTCTGCTGGGCAATAGGCCTACCGAGTCTCTGTACGCGCTTTCTCTCAAATTTGGCCCACTCATGACTCTCCGCCTCGGCACCAAGACAACAGTGGTCGTCTCCTCCGCCGCCATGGCGAAGGAAGTCTTCAAAACGCACGACCACATCTTCGCGGGGCGGACGGTGATAGAAGGCGTCAAATCAATCTCCCATCACAAGGCCTCCCTTATTTGGGGCGAATATGGACCTCATTGGCGCAACCTCCGACGCATCTCAATGGTCGAGCTTTTCAGCAACACGAGACAAGAAGCTCTTCAACACCTCAGAAGAGCCGAGGTATTTCACACAATCCGACTCATTTACGAGGACAAGAGAAATGTGATAGATATCGGGAGAACGGTGTTTTGCACTTCTTTGAATTTGTTGGGAAACATGATCTTCAGCTCAAGAGTCTTCGATCCCCACAATCCGGCTTCAGCTGGATTCAACCATTCCGTCTGCGAGTTGACGAGGCTCGGAGGAAAGCCCAATTTGGTCGACTTTTTCCCCTTTCTCCGCTTACTCGACCCGCAGGGCGTTTGCAGTCAGATGTCCAAGCATTTGCAGGCGATGTACGATTTTGTTGATTTGTTCCTACAGAAAAGACTCGCCTCTGAAAGTGAAAACCTCGGGCGAAACGATTCCGCGAAGGATTTTCTGGATGTTCTACTAGATTCCAGAAGCCAAGATTTCACACCCGCTGATATTCGACCCTTGATAGCTGTATGTATTGAAATTAACTTATCAAATGCCTAAAGAAAGAGTCTTTTATTTAATCTCCTTTTTTAACTTTTCCAGGAATTGTTTATTGCCGGCACTGAAACGACAACTACAACGGTGGAATGGGGCATGGCAGAGTTCATTCGCAATCCAGAGAAATTAAAGCGTCTCCGTCAGGAACTGGATGAAGTTGTTGGTCCCGATCGGAAAGTGGAAGAATCTGATTTGGATCGTCTGCCTTATCTCCGTGCAGCCGTGAAAGAGACATTCCGACTGCACACGCCGGTTCCTCTGCTGCTTCCACACAAGGCTCACAGCACATGCGTGGTCGAGGGATTTGTGATACCCAAAGACACGCAGGTGTTTGTGAACGTGTGGGCCATTGCGAGGGACCCTTCAGTTTGGACCAGCCCTTCCGAATTTCTGCCCGAGAGATTTCTGACGGGTAAAAATTGCAAGGTGGATTACCGGGGACAAAACTTCGAGCTGATTCCATTCGGAGCGGGGAGAAGGATTTGTGCTGGGCTTTCATTGGCGGACCGTATGGTTCATTTGATTCTGGCTTCTTTGCTTCATTCGTTTGATTGGGTGCTTCCGGATGGCATGAGCTATGAAGAGATGGACATGAGGGACGAGCTCGGAATTACTCTCAAGAAGTCTGCACTTTTAAATGCAATCCCCATACCACGTCTCTCACATCATGCATACCAGAAGTAGCCTAGATTACCTCTTCTACTCAACGCTTGTCACGCGTATTAAATAAGGAATCAATAAATGAAAGTCTATATAATGTCTTTAAGTTGTGTATTGGAGCCACTTTACTTTCGAGGTTGCCATGTACAACTGATTATTTCTAGCTGCTCTGGTATACGCACAGATTTTCACTAGTTAGCTTTTAAATATCATCTTTACTTTTTAATTTATATCATTTTCATTATATTTTATGGCTCGCTTGACTTGTTCTGAAGTATTTTAATATTAAGTTTTTATTTTAGGTTTTTAATGTATTTATTATAATAGAGATTTAAATTGTAATAATATAACGATAAATAAGACATTTTATAGAATCTTTTCATAAGAGCATTACAAACAAAGAGACTTTGGAAAAGATACTATAGCATTGTCTATTGTCTACTAAATATGTTAAAGAAGAGAAACTAAAGTCAACATGTGATATAAATTTTAAAATCCATCGGTGAAACTATATGACTTCTCATATAAATTTATAAAAATAATAATTGCTATCACACTAATAAAGAATCAAAATTATTTTTAAATAAAAATTAAGCTCAAAACTTTATTGTATGGGAAGAATAGTCGTATGCATTCAGATAATGCTTACTAAACTATTTTAACTTCTAAAACATAATGCATTAATTAATAGAGATGAATAAATTTGTGCATTAAAAGAAAATTAGATAAATATTAAAGAACAGAGACTGATTATTGGACTTATTATTACACTAAAAGAATGTGAGAACAACACGAAAAATTAATAGAACAAGAATACATATCGTTATAAAGAATAAAATCTAGAAGTTAAGAATCGAGAATGGAAATGTTAATAAATTTGGATAAAGTCCAACTAGTGCTCATCTACTAGAAATTTTAGGTTGGTAATCAAAAAATATTTAAGTTATTTAAATATACACATTTGACGTGATCAATTATTATAGTAACTTTTATAAAGTAACAATATTATAATGCCTCATTGATTCAGATATGAACATGAGGAAGAGTAAGTAGAATGCTTGGAGAACTAGCAAATGCCTCCAATTGGGGAAATTCAAGTCCCCCCAAAAAAATATTTTAGCTTTGAGTCTACCAAGAGTGAGATAAAACCCACCAAGAGAAAGAGGCGTCACTAGGACATCGGTAAGAAGCTCGTCTCCAGCCCACTTAGTCCCTCACACATCTCAGACACCGTTGAAGTTGTCTCATCCCCAGCCAAAAGCATGGCGAGGACATCACCTCCCCCATGAAGGGCACTCCCAAAGGTTGGGGGGGGAAGGGAAGCACAACCATGGCCAAAGGCAAAGAAAGGTTTAGCTAGATAGGCTAGAGCAGTCAATGAAGGAGATGGCAAACAATCACATTGGCATCTGCCAAAAATTTGACACACTGGCAAAATTCTCCACAAAAGTTATGCATTCTACAGTCACTACTCTTTATTTCCTATAGGTGAATGAGGACATGAAGGACGTTTGAAAGGAGAGTGAGACTACCTACTCCATTTAAGGCTTTTTGGGGGAGGACTAGTTGAAGATGCTCTTGGACAAGCTTGTCAAAGAGGAGGGGGTGGAAGTGAATAGGGATGAGCCTGAGGATAAGAAAAATGAGCAACTAGAAAAGAATGAGGGTAGCTAGCCTTGATTTTTTTTGTTCATTTTGTGTTTATGTTGTCGATCACTTTGAACTTAGTGACCTATACAATTTTATTATATATGTATATGTTTAATTTCTAAATTGATAGCAACAATATATTCCCCTACTGTTGGAATGCTTTTCCATTTTATTTGTTGGTTAGTAACAGGATTGATGGTAGTGATGCTTTTGTCCTAGAGCTTTTTTGTTTTTTGAAGTATAAAACTTGTACCAGTTAGATGATTGGGAGGTACCCTTTAGGTGGTCCTTCAACCTTTTTGTACTTTGGGGTTAGCCCCCCATCCTTATGGCTGCTATCTAATACTTCAAAAACAATATTAATAATCTCAAGTTATTAGTTATTTTTATATTCTTAATTTTTCTTTTTTTGAACAGTAAGTTGAAGTCAAGATTAAATATTATCATGTGTTTTTAATATTATAAAGTAGTCATAATTCAAGTGGTTGGCCCAGAGAAAAAAGACATAGTGACAAAGTCACTACCAATAGACACACAACTTATAGACCATAGTCAGTAGACTATACACCCATACTTAATTTACAAAAAACATAGAAATGAAGCACTAGCTTACTATCAAAACAAGTATTGTAGATAGCGAAAAGGAAAACCCTCTACTCTAAACTAACAACTAAACTAAACATCGTATCATGGACATTTTTAATAACAACCATTAAAATGATAAAGAAATTGTTCCAAATCTAGACACTCAAGGATTGAGAGTTTAAAGCATGGTAAAAGAACACAACAAAAATAAAAAATAAGGACATAGAAAGAGGAAAAATCCTCAATCATTTTAATCCTCTTGGCTAGGTAGTGGTCTTCCCCCTAAAAATATGGAATACAAAGAAAAGAAAGACTATGTGCTTGGTTATTGTCTTCCAAAGCCAGAGGAAGTTGTTGAGAACTCATGTATTTCATGAATCGATGTTATATATGTGGTTTATTTTTAATAAATTTTAGTACTACTTGACAACCTTCCAATTTATATTTATAGAAGTCATTTGTTTGTTCAATTTTGTTTAGGTTTAGTTGTATAGTGCTAACATGTGGCTAGATAAAACCTCTCAACAAGGTCTTTTTATTTAGATTCATGTATTTTCCAGCTATAGATATTCAAAACTTATGATGCATTTTGTGATTGTTAGTTTTATATTTTTAAAATATAATACATATCTATGACCTTTTACCTCACAAAATTATAATAATAAATACATTGTATAGAAAACCTTTAATATTTAAATTTTATAAAATATAATATAAATTAAAATATTAAAATAAATTATAAAAGATGTTATAAATTCAATAAATGAAATAAATAATCAAATAATAATATTCATAAAAAATAATTATTTAAAACTTATAAAGAAAAACTATTATAAAAACTTCAAAGCTACTATTCAAGGGTGATGATGAAAGATAATTGCTCACATCCACATTCTAGATCCATAATTTCTCAGGTTTAACTTGGACAAGACAACAAAAAGAAAATCATTACAAAACCTTTTTAATGTTGCATTCCCTTAGTCATTTTTCTAGTCCCTTCTTATAGATACATAATTGTATTCTTACAATAAATATATTATCCTAGTTGCAAATCTCTCAAGGAAAAAGATATGTGTCACATACATAGAATTTTATCATTTTAGTGGGAATAAAGCAACATGTTATGTGGTATGGGCACCAGTGATCGTATTAAACCTGCAGGAGTGGAGGCTTCCATCCGCAAGAGTGAAGTAGCAATTGTTTATCTATGAGAGGGTAGCTTATTACCTTTTATGGAACAAATGATAAAACATGAGGAGAACATCTTGATGCAATAATTCAACTTGTGGAATGATAGAAAAGTGGCCATCAATGGGATGAGTTTTGAAATCACTGAAGAAGTTAGAGCTAAGGTCGGTGGGTTTCCCATGGGAGGCAAGAACTGGTGCAAGCAAGCACGTGTGAATGATGAAACTAGTCTGTGGAAGATCTTCAAGTTTAATGAGGAACCGGTTCAAATGTGTGGTGTGTTTTCCAGGGAACACTTTCCTAATCCCTGGGATGTTATGCGCTATGCTATTATGAGATACATTCTCCTTGAGGATCTATTTTAGGTACTTTTTTCTGCCATTTTCCCATTCTCAAGCATTTCAAAAATTTGGATCAAATTTCCTTTTCATTCCTTTTGCTAAATTCAATGGAAGATAGTATATTCAAGGCTAGAAGAAAGAAGGGGGAGGGAAAATCCTTTTATCTCATCCACCAAGGTTTCATGAATAAATTGTATATTGATCACCTTGCCATAAACCCAACACTCCTAGTCAACATGCTAGTTACTATCACTCCCCAAGTTTCTTTGGACCCTGACCCTAGCCTTAGCCACAAAAAAAACCAAGAAAACCCCCACCCCTAAAGTTAAAATTAGCCTCATTGATTTTGATATAAACATAAGGAAGAGAAAATAGAGTGCTCAAAGAACCAACAAATGCCTCCAATTAGAGAAATTTAAGTCCCCCCTTAACAAGATTTTAGCTCAGAGTCTACCAAAAGTGACATTAAACCCACCAAGATGAAGAAACCTCACCAAGACATTGGCAAGAAGCATGTCTCTAGCCCACTCTATCCCTCGCACATTTATGATACACTTGAAGCTAATCCTTCCCTAGCTAGAAGTGTGGGGCAGGACATCACCTCCCCCTTGAAAGGTACTTCTAAAGAAGGGGAGGAAAAATGGAAGCATAACCATGGCCAAAGCCATGGAAAGGCTCAGTTGGATAGGCTAGAACTGTCAATGAAGGAGTTGGTAGACAATCACATTGGCATCTGCCAAAAATTTGAAACTCTGGCGAGTTTCTCCACTAAATTTATGCATTTCACAATCACTACCCTTTATTTCCTACAAGTGAATAAGGATGTGAAAGACTTGGGAAAGGAGAGCTAGACTACCCATCCCTTATACGGCTTCTTGGTAGAGAACAAGATGAAGACTCTCCTAGACAAACTTGTCAAAGAGGAGGGGGTGGATGTGAATAGGGATTAGCCTAAGCCAAAGAAGGATGGGGAACCTAAAAAGAAGGAGGGCAATTAGCCCTGCCATTATTTTTTCTTTTTGTTGTTATGATACCAATTACTCTAAACTTGATGCCCTATGGGGCTTTATTTTATATGTAGGTCTAAATGTTGGACTAATAGTAGTAGTATGTTTTCTTACTACTGGAATGCTTTTCCTTTTTATATACTTGTTAGCAACAGGACTGATGTTGTTAGTTCTATTCTAGATCATATTTTCTTTTTGAAGTATAAAACTGGTATCAGTTAGATGATTGGGAGGTAACCTTTGGTTGATCTCTTAGCCTTTTTGGACTTTGGAGTCTACCCCTCATCCATTTGGTTGCTATCTAATACTTCAAAAACATGTCATGTACAAAGGAATTTATGATTTCAATAGATGAACAAATATATGAATGGTAAAGCTCACTTGGATGGTTGTGCAACCTCTTCTTTACACTTTTAGCCATTAATTTCTAAATTTGAGATGAACATTTCAAATTAAATACAAAACCATTTCAATTATAATAAACAAATTAAATAAAAATTTAATGTACTTTAAAATATAATTAAAAAACAATATACTTTAAAATATAAATATCCTAGAGAGAACTATTTTGATATGAATATGGTTCTTTGATTTAAAGTAAAGAAAACATCATGTTTAACAAAGTCTTCCAATCTTAGATTAGGGTCCCATGGAGGGACTTAAGCTTTGATTTTCAAGGAAGAAGGGGTCTGATAAAAAATAAAAGAAATTTTTATAGTAGGATCATCTAGAATCTTCTTCCAAAAAATAAGAGGCCCTACACTATCTAAGGCTTCTCATTTAAGCACAAAAATAATGGCGAGGCAAGATTTAACTCCACTAGCTTAAGAGAATACTTATAAAATCTACATTCCTAGCAAAATAAACTTTTAGAAGGGAAAGTAAGTTTTTCTATTTCTTCTTAATACAAAATTATATTTTGAATATATATTTTTTATTTAAAAATATTAAAATTCATAACCTCAATTTCCTTCAATTTTGCATTCTAAATTTTTAAGTTGGGTTGCACTAGAAGTTCATGGGGCAACTATGTTTAAAATATTCCTAAAAAACCTTCATGAAAACCACTCATTCAAAAATTTAAAAAAAAGCCTAATGGGACCCCACCCTATCAGCATTTAGGAATATTTTATAATGAATGGTCCCGTGAATTTTTTATTTATTTTAGGTAAAAAAATTCAGCTCCTAAATCTAAGGAAATTGACCTGTTCCCATAAATTTTAAAAGTAAAATAACTTAAGATTTTAAAGTTATTATTTCGTTTTGGTGGAAAAATAATATGAAGTTCTTGACCCATGGGTAAGAAATTCCCTAAGCTTGTGGGGCTATTTCCAACTCTACCCCATTTCCACCCACTCAAATTGAGAGGGCTAAAAAGTAGGAGCTCCTATTTTGTAATAAAAAATTTTAAAAAATCTTTAGCCACTCAAAAAGACTGATAGATATATTAGGAGTTCATGGGACCACTAGGTTTAAAATATTCCTAAAAAACTTCCCACCCTAAGAGTATAAATCTCCTAAGCTTGTGGGGCTATTTTCAACCCCACCCCATTTCCACCCACTCAAATTGAGAGGGCTAAAAAAGTAGGAGCTCGTATTTTGTAGGAAAAAAATTCAAAAAAAACTTTAGTCACTCAAAAAGATTGCTAGATATATTACAAACTTATAAACTTTCAATCTCTCATAGAAATGTAAGATGATCCCTCTCGCATGTTATTTTGTATATGTTTTATATATAGCCTTTGAATATTTGAATGTACTTGACATTGGTGATATGTTTGGAGATTCCTCTTTTTGGAGCATATTCAAGTGTAGAACGAGTTGTGGGCCTTTATAAGGTGAGGGGGTAGGGGCTAATAATGAATGTGCCACAACAATAATCTACCTTTGCATGCATTGGAGGGACAATCAATATGTGAGTAAGCCCTCCCAAATCGATTGATGGCTATTAATTTCATATGGGCCCCTCTCTTTATGAGTTGGAGCTATGAGCTAGATGGTTTAGGGCAACACAAATGAAAGGGCGGCCCTTGTACACACACTCCATGTTTATTGGTGACCATTTTGAATCTCATTAGAATATTTGACAATGTTTAGTGATTTTTTTATGGTATTTTTGCTTAGGTGACCATGAAATGAGTAAGACAAGAGGAAATGCTTGTGGAAGACGTGTTTGTGGTGAGTGTTTTGTTATACTTGGATTCTCTTTTTATTAGTGAAATGTCCTCCTTTCCACTCCTAATATGACACAACTCCTAACATGGTTGGAATATCTTGACATGGATTCAAAGTCTCCTAGAAATTTATTGATTGTATTTCATTAGTAAAATACTTGATTGAAGTAGTCATATAATGTGTTCTATATGCATTTTCATAAAATATGCCAACAACATTGACTTACTCCTTTTCCTACAAAACAATACTTAAGACTACAGTTTTTGGTGCATCAAATCTAGCAAATCCCACCTGGCACTAAAAAGTTGCAAATTAAGTATATGTTTTTTTGAAGGCTTTACCATTATGACAATTTAGCGGCTATATCAGACTTCGATTGAAATACAGATAGATTTAATTATAAAAAAATGAGCAAAGCGGAAAAGACAGTATAAAAAAATATATACACATTTTTCTCGAAATTGAGGTGCATGAAAGAGCACCGTCCACATTCACGTGTTTCGTACCATAGAAAGAACTCAATGGCGCCATTTCCTTCGTATCTCAGCCTCTTCTGCGGGGTTTAAAGACGCCATCTGCGAAATGATGAAGGTCGGCGAAATGACTAATCTGGTGGACTTGTTCCCGTTTCTCCGGTTCCTCGACCCGCAGGGCGTGTCACGTCGGATGGCCGGGCAAAATCAAGACCATATATGAGTTTTCCGATTCATTCATACAGAAAAGGCTCTCCGAGACGGCCAGCCAAGGCGTTGGGCGTAATGACTCTGACAAGGACTTTCTCGATGTTCTGCTGGATTCCACAAGTGAAAACTTCACTCTCATCCATGTTCGATCCTTTTGTATTTGTGAGTGCTCAAGATAGTGGAAGATTCACTAAAAGTTTATAAGTCGCTTGCATGTGTGATAGATCTCTGATTATCTGGGCTTTCTTGTTTCAGGAATTGTTTATGGCAGGTACTAAAACGTCCACTGCAACGTTAGAATGGGCCATGGCAGAATTCATTCGAAATCCCGAGAAATTAAAGCGTCTCCGAGAAGAAATGGATGAAGTAGTTGGTTGCAAGAGAAGAGTGAAAGAATCTGATTTGGATCGTCTGCCATATCTGGATGCAGCGGTGAAAGAGATACTCCGATTGCACCCGGCGACTCCTCTGCTGGTTCCTCACAGAGCTGACAACTCACATGTCATTGGCGGATTTGTGATACCCAAACACAGCCAGGTGACGGTGAATTTCTGGGCCATTGCGAGGGACACTGCGATTTGGAAGAACCCTTCTGAATTCATGCCGGAGAGGTTTTTAGAAGGCGAGAACACTTTGAGCTCATTCCGTTCGGAGCGCGCATAAGAATTTTCCCGGGACTTCAATTGGGAAGTCGCATGGTTCATTTTGTTCTTGCTTCTCTGCTTCACTCGTTTGAGTGGGTACTTCCAGAGGGGATGAGCTGCGAGCAGATGGACATGGCGGACGAGTTTGGCATCACTCTAAAGAAGGGTGTAGAGTTGGGTGCAATTCCCGTACCGCGTCTCCCTCATCATATATATGAGCAGTAGTAGCAGGGATCCCCACTTGTACCGAATCTATATCACACCGTGTCAAATCAGTAAACTTCTGAGCCATTAAATAAATTTGATATCAAATCTAGAAAACACCGTAGCCTATGCACTCCACACCCTTTATTTCAAATTGGACTCTGCTATTCTCCAAATAAATGTACCTTTGACTTTCTTTTCAAAATTATGAAACTGTGTTTTTGCACATCTGAATTTTTTTGGTGAATCTTTTGACTTTAGTGTGCAAATTTGCCGGAGGATAGTCCGTGTCTTTCGAATTTACATAATAAAATATATAGACTAAATTAGCAAATCATAATGAAGTGAAGAAATTAGAAATTAAATAATAAAGAGCTTACAAGTATATATTGAAGCTACTTCATTTGATCAACAATGTTTATCTACAAAAATAGGTATGTCCCATTTTTTAAAGACTTCTTCTTAATTTTCTGTAGAAAAGTTGAGAAAATTGGACTATTTTGTTCAAAACTATAATAGGTCCATTATTAACATTAATCTCTAACTCAATTATAAACAACATACACACCTCTATCATAATTGTAAAAAAATTGAATATATATGTCATTTCTCATTGATGTCCATCTTGCATCCAAATCAATCAACAAGCCACAATAAAAGGATTTTTTTGAAAATAATCCAAAAACCTGTTTTTGTGAAAAAAAAGAAAAATATTCAAAAGTTTTTTTTTTGAAAAATGAAAGACCATTTCCATAGCATAGATATCCTGAGTATTTTTAGTACACGAATTTTTTTTATATATAACACTTAAATTTATAAATTTATAAATTGATACAAAATTTATAATAGAGAAAAAAATTATTTGTTAGGATAATTTTGTATAATTAATAAATTTATATACAAAAATTAATTTTATTTACAATAGGTATAGATTCTATTTACATTTATAATATATTATAAATTTATATTTTTGTATTTATAAATTTATATAGTACAACTATTGAAGTAGTTTTATTGATTGCCTATTATAAATGTATATTTAAAAACTAATTATGAATTTTAAATATAAGAATAAACATGAATAATAATATTGGGAATAAATATGAATAGTTATTATCAATGTGTATTAATTTATCTAGAAATTCATATACCAAAAAAAAACACTAATATAGATAATTTACTCAACCAAATTTATCTTATACATTAAATTCTTTATATAAACATTATATAAATTTTTCTAAATACCTCATCTATGGCTCTATTTGTAATGACGAAATTCTACTTTACAATTGTCAAACACTACAATTTGCACCACTATTATAAGAAGTGGTGATGCAAATATTGAATGCTGGTAGCTGTATTGTTAAAGAACTATTGGCCATTTAAAAAAAAGAATGTTGGTAGTTTTATTTTTTCAGATTTTGAATAAATGTGAGGAACTTTTAAAATAAAAAGAGACCATTACTTTTAATTTCAATTTTTTTTTCCAAGATTATATATTTAAAAAAACCATATGGCCCCAATATGAAGCAAAAATTATATCAAGTCTGAATCTATTTGACATGAGGAAGTTACAGTACTACATATTTATTCAAAAGATATAAGAGATTATTTTCCCCACGGACTCATAAAATAATCACATACATTCTAAATTTCTTATTAGTTCAAATCAGATTAAATGTTTTATTAATACCATAGGACATTGAAAACTGAAAAATATAAGCTATTAAAACTAAAATTTTCGTACTTTTTGAGTGTGCCTTCACATTAGAATCTAAATACTAATTGATCATAAAAGTTCAAAGTCAATGATGATTACTAAATTAGGCCACACAATCAAACCATTAAAAACACCATCTTTGGTGTATATTCTTCCATATAAAAGCCATTTGTCAATGACTTTTGAGATAGAAGATGCTATCCATGTTTTGAATTAATGGAGATGTCACATTTAAAAGAGACTACACTATGTGTAAGAATGAACTAGATGCATACAGTTTGGACTACATGCCACAACTTCTTGTTCTAAATTAATATAGAAGGCTACTGTGTGCTCTTCCAAGAGCATTGCTATTTGAATGGTAGCACCATTATAAGTAGTTATTTTAGCTTTTTCAAATAAGTTCTACCATTTTTGGAATATCTATTCACATAGATTATTCTTGATTTCATATTTTTCATATGATATGACTATATAATTAGAAATAATTTTAAAACAAAAGTTATTGCAAAGAACTAATTTATTACCATTTTTTACACACGTTTTCTCTAGTATTAGAATTCATAAATATCTTACTCTTTTTTAGACTTTTCAAAATTTACAAATGCAATTAATTTAATATTTTTCTCTAATTTGATTTTGACTCAAGCTATAACACAACTCTTGTTAATTCTATTTTTTCAAATAATAAATTTTATTTTGGTTGAGCACAATTTTGGTGGGGGTAATTTTTATTTTACAATGAAGAAAAATAATAGGTAAAAAGAAGCATTGGAAAATTATGTGGTCAGTATACTGTCGTAAGCTATGTCAAGCTTGCTTTTATTTGAAATAAAAGTGGTGCAATATAGAATAATATTGATCAAAATAATGTAAGAAAAATAATTTCAAATAAAAATTTAAGTGATTGAAAAATTTAAATTGAGTTTAAAAAAAAAAACTTCTAAGATGTCTCATCAAATAATTAATTAACAAAACTCAGCAATGAATGCCTACTATTATATAATTACTCAACAACAAATACCTTCTATTATATAATTCTTGGATCAGGTTTAATCTTGTAGTTGGGAGGTCTAGTTATTTATTAAAAAGGATAAACATATGTAATTTCAACACCTTATTTCAATCAATCCGTGGTTGGTTATCAAAGTTATTCAACATGGCTTGAAAATACAAGATCATTATATTGGACTCATTTCATAAATTTTTAAGGATGATTTTAAGTCTTTATAATTGCCTTTGTTTTTAATTAATCAGTGCATACAACACACAATACTAAGATTCAAACAAAATATTGAGTTTTTATATCTTAGATAAGTACATGACTTCATGACATTTTAATGCGTACTTCATTTTTCTGCTGTTTCAAATTAACAAAAAAAAAAAAAATTAACATTGCTCTGAACATTACAAATGTCCTTATCAAATTTTCTTCTTTTCAAATAACAATTAATATGTTTTTATGCTTCTCTTTCATTATATAAGGTTGGACTATAGCTCTACATAGCTCTTGTTTATTTATAAAACAATTATCTCAACATAAATTATTGTTAAGGCGGAGTAACCTATGCAAATAATTGTAGGAACATGCTAAGAAACTCCCTATTAAATGTGAAGTATGATTTGGTGGGAGAGTCGACCAATAACAACATTAGAATTAATTTCTATAAGTATTCAAGTAGTTGTAATACTTGTCCTTTTACTCTTTACAAATTCTTTCAGGAGTAGAAATAATAAGACGACAAAGGCAAAGCTATCACAACCTCCATCATGGCTAATACTTGGGAATATTCCTTTGCCAAGTAGAAGAAAGCAAACGTTTCACATAATTTTTTCCTCTCCCTCACAAATCCATTCTTGCTAGATTTTAGTCACAAAGATTTTGAAGAAACATTGCATTTGAAGAATCTGCTCGAGAATTTATTTTGTTTAATGGGAGTTTTTGATATGGCTGATTACTCTCTATTAGGGAATAGTTCTTTTTATAAAGGATCAGTTAATAATCAATTTATTAATACATCTACACACATTTTACAATAAATTTGTTTATTCATATGCTTCTTTTCAAGAAACTATAAGCTCTATACTTCATCCTCACTTCACCATTCTCCAATTGTATTATTTTATTCCTCCGATTGTGTGGTTAAAGTTAAAGTTTAGTGCTACCAAGTTGTGTGTGCTTTATTTGATTTTACAATATATTGAGCTGATAGGATGGAAATAAATAGGAAGAAGAGAGAAGAGAAGGGGGAGATGAAGAGATAGAACTATAAATATATATGGGGAGATAGATAATAACATTGAGAGAGAGAGAGAGAGAGAGAGGTGGGGGAGAATGGATAAAAATAGAGAGAGGTGAAAGGTAAGGAGAAGGGGAAGATAAGAGAGAGATACTGAAGGAAAAAGAAGAAGTGTCTAGATATATGCGCATGAGTAAGAAAAATAAAAAGGTAGGGATAAGGAGATAGATACGAGAAACAATCAACATTGGTGAAATAGAGAGGAAAGGGATAACATTTATAGGTGTGTCTACAATAAAATATCTAGCTAGTCTCTATATTCAACTCACTTTGAATTTCAATGAGTACTCCAAACTACAAAATAATCCATATACATTTATAGGGAAAATAGAGGAAGATTACCTGACTTCAATGACACAAACACAAAAAAATGTAATTATTTCACATGTATAAAATAATAAAGATGAAATTATTCCATCAAATATTTTAGTGTATCAAAAAAATTATTATGAGCAAACCTTCTATATTGACAATACCCTAAACCTCATTTTAGTCTCGCTCATGCCTCTCTCAACCCTCAACATCATTTTCCTCTCTCGTTCTCAATTTTAGATTCTCTACACACATATTATTTTTAAAATGATACATGTAAATGCTATAACTTTTCCCAATGTTGCATAAGCAATCTAAAATATATATTATTTTGGTATTAAATATATCTTTTGTAAGCATACATTATTTTTTAAATACATTTTTAATTAAAATTATTCAAAGTGTACTTTTACATGTATATACAATTTTACTAAACATTTTTTTTTCTTTCTTAGAAATATATTGTTTCCCTACCTCCATTATTGTAGCAAGGTCACAATAAAGTGAATCACGTTATTGGGTACTATATTATTTTTCTAGATTTTACTGTATTTGAAAGAAGAGAGATGTAAATTCTATGATCTTTTTATGTAATAATAAAATTGAAACAAATAAGAAAATAAGAAATTTTTTTTTCTTCCATGCCTTTTTATTTAATCACCATTTTTATTTTATGACTAATATTTAATAATTATTATTTTATTATAAATAATATTTATAAGACTACATAAAGTATTCCATAATATATATATATATATATATAATAATAATAATAATAATAATAATAATAATAATAAATTTAAAATTAGGCAAACTCTTGGAATATAACACCCTCTCTCTCTCTCTCTCTCACACACACACACACACACACACACACACACACACACACACCAGTCAAAATTGAAATTTATGCCATCTGCTCTTGTTTGTGTTGCACATTGCTTCTTATGCACCTACTGATAACTCTGCCACCAATGATGATTCACAAGAAAATGTTTCACTTGAAATCTATGCTTTAGACATATTTAATAATTTTTAATTACAATATAATATATAAATATAACTATATTGTTAATTTAAGTGGAATTCATTAACATTAAACATGATGTCACATCAAATGTTTAACATGCAAATTGTGTTTGTTTAGTTTAAACTACCCCTCTACCCATCATTTTGACCTATTTATCTATGACATTTTTGTCATTTTAAAAATGCAAATTTCTTATATTAAATTAGACTTTTAGTTAAAAAATTATGGTGACTTTTGTTTTCTCATTTGCACTTAAAAATAGAGTGTCTCCTTCATATTACTTTTTAATTAAAATCTTCACTCAAAGAAAATATGCTCAACTTAGTAATGTCTACATAATTTATTGATTAAAAGTGCAATTGCTCGCCCTTTCTTCTATTGAAACAAGTGAGGTACAACAAACAAATGGATTCAAATGGCATTTGTCATGTAAATTACTCTATGGCTAATTACTCCTATAAGAATGCCGTAAACAAATAAAGGCATAATTTGATTTAGAAATGTTGATTATTGATCAAGTTCATGACTTCTTTTCAAAACACGCCACCAAGTTGTAATCATTCATATCACAAGATTTTACCACATGAAAATTGATCAAAGAACAACAAAATTTTATGTACCTTGAATGTGTAGATACACACTTCCCATACAAAAATATCATAAGCTTAAGAGGGCCATATGTTGGATCTCATTCTTTTTATATCTAACACTTCCTTTATTTGGCAGGTTCACACTCTTCAAGTGATGTAATCATTATTTCAATGAAGTGACGCTTCTATCAAATGGTTCATTCAAATTGAATTTTGTTTAAAGTTAAAATGAATATGAGATCATGCAAAACTATGTCATCAAATTGTTTGAGGTATCTAGTTGAGCATCTCACTAGCAAGGTTGAGTTTTTCTTTCACTGCAACCTCTATAGGACTACATTCCCCAAAATCCTCCTGTGCCTTAAGACATGCACATATGTAATGGCAAGGGTGATAGAGGTCCTCTTACTATACACTTCATATTTTATCCTAAAGCTTTTGGTCACACAGGTACTCAAGATTATGTTAGCATAGCTCATAGTTAGCAATCATAGTACTCATGAGATGGGATGTCTTTAAAGTATTCTTCTTGTTCCTATGGATTATGATATGCTATTTCACCTTCAATTATTCCATCGAACATTTTGAGTGAGCTGTTTATAATGAAACATCTGTATGTAGTCAATATACACTTCCATATATATATTACTTTTCATGAACCATCATATTGTGTGTGTTAGATTAGACTTTGCACATGCCAGTTGCATTCACCTAAGATTTTTAAAACTTTATCAATACTATTATTCTTCTTCTCCTAGAACTTGATCCATCATAGAAATTATGTCAAATAGTTCACATGTCACTGCTATACTTTCAAATTTGGCAATAAGCTATTCTTTGATCAATTTTCATGCAAGACATGGTAAAACTCATTCCGAAAAATAATGAAGGGAAGCAACAGAGGAAACAAGTGAGAAGAATCAACATAATTTCTACAATGTAGCTACTGAGGCATTTGGAATGTTACTACCATGTATGCACCACTGACAGTAAGCTAGTTTAATTTTTTTTAACATTCACCATTCCTTCTTTCCAGCATCCAAATCTCAAAAAATCCAAACAAACTAGTACGAACCATTGCACCAAAACCCCAAGGTGCTAGTGAAGGCCATCCACCAAGATCATAATATCCGACCATGCTCTGCAATCCAGACTCTAGGTTGGATGTATGCCCATGGGTCCTCCTTTGCCATATGAGCCCCGAATGAACACTGCAATACCAATGTTGCCACCTGCTCTAAGACTTGAACCTGGGTTGAGGCTCTGATACCATGTGGTACAAACCATTGCACCATGCTACACCCTTAATATTGGTGTATATAGGGTTATGAATAGTGAACTTGTGGCTATCTTAATCCTTAATTAAGTCATGTTATCATTATTATATTATTATTTAGGTAGGTAGGTCAGCCTAGGTGTTATGTAGGGTTTTGTCTATTCAACCTAAGCATAATTAGGTATATATAGGAGGTTGTGAGTCTTATTTTATCATAATATTATGAAGTGTGTTCTCATTGGAGATATTTGGAGGTTGCCCCCTTGAAGTGGCCAATTGCTCTTAGTTATCATCAAGTATTTATATAATATTTCATATTATTTCTCCTATTGTGCAACTTATTTCATTGGAAGTGGTATTAGAGCATGATCTCGGCACCATAGAGGAAAGATTTTTTCTCAGCATTGGGGCGATTTTGGGAAGAGCATAACTTTTAGATTTTAGCAAAATTTTCAAAGATTTTTAAAGGGTTTTTGAAGACCATACTAAAGAAGCTATAGTCCAAAATTTAGAGAAATTGGAGCAAATTTGAAAAAATTATTACAAAATTACTATTTCTACACAATTTATTGAGATCTTCATATCTCTCACATCCTACCAAATTGGAGTATAACTTGTATTGGGTTTTTGAATATATAGTAGAGGAGCCTAAATTTAAAAGCTTTGAGAAATTGAATATATATATATATATATATATATATATATATATATATATATATATATATATATATATATATATATATAGGAAAATTAGGAAAATTTTCTCTCAAGGTAAGAAATTTTCTATTTTTTCTAGGATTTTTTCCAAGGGTATCTTGGCCCTAGAAAATTACAGTAAAAAATAAATAAATAAATCAGAGAATTTAAATTTCATTAGTGTGATTTATTTCAAAGATATTGGTTTCCATCATGAAGGGGTCTTCAACAAGAGGCAAAAAGAATGCTACCACATTGGGGAAATCCTTTGATCAAGATTGGGAAGCAACAAAGGATAGTAGTCCCAATGAGGAACTTAGTAAGTTCATGGAAGAGGTTAAGAGGGATACGTGTGACCTATGAGGAGATTTATATGATAAACAAAGCATGTTAAGCACCTATATGAATGAAACAAGGAAGGAGCTCTCAACCAATCAAGGTGAAACCTTCAAGTTGACTAATAATGACACAAATTTTAATAATCCTACTAGATCTAGAAACTTTTTTCCAAAGGTGGATATGTTGGAATTAAAGATGGAGTAGCTGAGAAGGGAGGGGCGAATCAGTTACCACAAAAAACTTAATCCATAAATCCATTAGATGTCGTAAAGATCTAGTTAATACTGATACTCGGTAAACACATGTTGTAACTCGGTAAATTAAATTATTACTTTCTTTTCAAGCATTCATGCATGTAACTGAAAATAAAATGAACACAAGAGACACCAGATTTAACATGGAAACCCACTATGAGAAAAACCACCAAGTAACTAGTCACCAATTTTCACTCTTCTGAAGTGAGCCCTGTTAGTAGCCAACCCTGTTAAAGGTTACAAAACACACTGTTAGGTGTGACCCTGTTAGAGGATTTAATCACCCTATTAGGAGTGGCCTTGCTAGAGGACTTTAAAAATAATTCAACTGAATTGTCACCTTGTGAGAGGATTTACAAAATGGCTGTTAAACCAACTCTATTAAGAGATTTGAAGTCACTGCTACAATGGTTAGAAAGAAACAATAAATTGACCTGAACAAGATGCAACTAAATTTGTTGGCTATAGATCTCTGTTCAATAGTATTAGATCGTCCTTGATTAAATATGGCTCTGCTGCTCCTCAATGATCTCTGATCATTTTCTCCCACAATAATCAGTCTTCATAACATAATTATTCCACTTACTTGCACATTTGAATTCACAACTTGACCTCTTACTTATCATATTGTCAAGTTGGCCCATTTACAAGTTACAACAACTGAAAAAATCATTTATTAGTTGGCTACATTTATTGCACGAAACAATTGAACTTAATATCAAAACAATAAAATCCTTTGCTAGCTGACCTAGCTCGGTAACCACTACTCCAGAATGGTTTTCTAATGTTAACCAAGTGAAGATCGTTAAACACTGTGAACCCTACAAAAGTCCTTTGGAGACTGAGTGAACTCGGTAGACACTGAACTTCCTTTGTTGACCGAGTGGGCTTGGTAGAAGCTAACTTTCTACCACATTTCCTTCGTTAACCGAGTGAGCTTGGTAGACATTAACTTTTCTTCTTTAACCTTGGGAGCTCAGTCGACACTAACTTTTTGCTACACAATCCTTTGATGCCCGAGTGAGCTTGGTAAGAACTGACTTTACTATTTAATGTTCAGGAACATTTGGTAGACATTTTAAATTGCTTTGCTGATCATCTAAACTCAGCAGCCTCTATCTGATGACTGATATGACATTTGTGTAATATCAAAGAAAATACACAATTAACAATTGTATCCAACAATCTCCCTCTTTGGCATTGATGGCAACACAACATGTCATAGCAGAAATGAAATTTGAAAAGAAGTCTTTCTCTATCAGATAGCAAACTCTCCATCTTTCAGTAATCTCCCTCTTTGAAGGAATTACATAGCAAACTTTTTCTTTCAAATAAATTTCAAAAAGATATGACAGATGACAGTAAAAATCTCCCTCTTTGACAACACATGCCAAAGACAACACAACTCAAATGAATTTTAATGTACCTTTAGTGCTGATTCATATGCAATATTTCCTAATTATGTTGCGTGAACTGTTAGATCTTCAACTTGGTATGCATTGATGCATCACTAAAACTTCATTTTAGTGAGCTTCAGATAGGGGAGTGACCCCTAACTTACCTCTTAGATACAAGAATGCATCCTTAGGTAATGGCTTTGTGAATATGTTAGCAATTTGTTCCTTTGTATGGATATATTCTAATATGATCTCCTTATCTTACACCAATTCTTTGACAAAATGATATTTTATTGCAATGTGCTTGGTTTTGGAATACATCACTGGATTCTTGGAGATGTTGATTGCACTAGTGTTATCACAAAACATAACAACAGGTTCTTTGATTTCTTGTTTCATACCTTCCAATAGTTGTTTAAACCATACAATGTTTGAGCAATTTACTGCTGCTGCAACATATTCAGCCTCTGTTGTAGATTGTGATGTACAATTGTGTTTTTTGCTTGTCCAAGAAACTAATCTTTTTCCAAGAAAGAAAGCTCCTCCACTTGTGTTTTTTCTATCATCAATATTTCCTGCCCAATCTGCATCAGTGAACACCTTTAAATCCAATTTTCCTCCAAGTTTATACCATAATTCATATTCTTCAGTTCCTTTTAAGTATCTCATGATCCTTTTGATTGCCATTATGTGATTTTCTTTTGGTTGTGCTGAGAATCTTGTTACAATCCCTACTGCAAGTGCAATGTCTGGTCTTGTATGTACTACATACTGCAACTTTCCAATCATTGATATATACAATGTCTAATCTACATCCTTAGATTCATCATCTTTGGTAAGTTTCAATCCAGTACACATAGGAGTCCCAATTGGTTTGCAGTCTTCCATACCAAACTTTTTCAGTATCTCCTTGATGTATTTGGATTGAGTGATGTAGATGCCATTCTTACTTTGTTGAATTTGAAGACCAACAAAGAATTTGATTTCACCAAACATTGACATTTCAAATTCCTTGTTCATACGTTCTAAAAATTCTTTGCAAAGATAATCATTTCCTGTGAACACAGTGTCATCTACAAATATCTCTGCTAAAAAAATCTTATCATCTGATCCTTCCTTTATGTACAAACTACTGTTATCATTAGTCCTTTGAAAACTAATCTGAATAAGATAGTTATGCAATATTTCATACCATGCTCTAAGGGCTTGTTTTAGACCATACAATGCCTTGTGTAATTTGCAGACCATGTTCTTCTTATCTGGATCAACAAAACCTTCAGGTTGTTCAATGTAAACCTCTTCATCCAATATGCCATTGAGAAATGCTGACTTGACATCCATCTAATAAACTTTGTATCCTTTGAATGCAGCATATGCAAGTAAGGTTCTGACACCTTCCAATCTTGCAACAAGAGAAAAAGTTTCTCCATAGTCTATTCCTTTTTCTTGAGCATATCCTTTGCATACTAGTCTAGCTTTGTTCCTTGATACCTTACCATCTTCATTCAACTTGTTTCTGAATACGCACTTAGTTGCAATCACATTTTTATTTTTAGGTCTAGGTACAAGAGTCCATGTTTTATTTTTCTCTATTTTTTCTATGTCTTCATTCATAGCTTCAACCCAAATTTCATTCACTAATGCATCTTTGATATTTCTAAGTTCAAAATCAGCAAGTAAACAAGTACCTTTCAACTTACTTCTTGTCATGGTTCCTTCACATTTATCTCCAATGATCTAATATGGTGTATGATGCTTTCTAACATACTTTTCTAATATAGGTTCCTTGCCTTTTGAATGAATTTCATTGTTATCATCTTGCACTTCAACTTCATGTTCTGGCTGTTCTAGCTCGGTGGATATTGGCTCGGGTCCTTCAAACTTGGTAGACACTTGCTCGATAGCATCTGAATGTAACTCGATTTGCTGTAGCTCGGTTTAAACTTCTTGTAACTCGGTTACTGATGACTTGGGAGTAGAAGATTCTTGATTAACTGGTATACTTGGCACTGTATCAGGTTCAATTTAAAAAAATCTTCTATAGTCTTCAAGTTCCTTCTTGCTTTCTTCTTCTGTTCTTTCTGCAAACTCATCAACTTTTACATGTGCACTTTCTATGATTTTGTGAGTGGACAGATTCAAACATCTATATGCTTTACTTTTGCAAGAATATCCCAAAAATATTCCTACATCACCTTTTACATCAAATTTACCTTTTCTTGATTTTTTCAAAATGTAACATTTGCTTCCAAATACTTTTAGGTAACTAATATTATGTTTATAGCCATACCATAGCTCATAGGGAGTTTTGAATGAGTCCTTTTTCAACTGTACTCGGTGTTGGGTGATGCGACGCGCTCCCCTGCCCACAGGTGGTTAATTATGTGGTGTTCCATGTTCACTAACAGTCATGGCTTTTGGTGCAACTGCAAATGGGCCCTACAATTGGTATTAGAGCCTAGTTTTGGCTTGGTCATGGGTTCAAATCTCCCCGGTGCCTTCCCGACCCGCGTAAGCACCTGGTATGCGCGTTGAGGGGGAGATTTTTGGGTGATGCGACGCGCTCCCCTACCCACAGGTGGTTAATTATGTGGTGTTCCATGTTCACTAACAGTCATGGCTTTTGGTGCAACGACAAATGGGCCCTACACTCGGTTCAAGGTATGAACTATAGTGCTGATAGCTTCCTTCCAGTATTTGATAGCAATGCTCTTTTCAATCATTAAGGTTCTTGTACAATCCATGATAGATCTGTTTCTTCTTTCTGCTATTCCATTTTGTTGAGGAGTTCCAGGTGCTGAAACCTATCTTTTGATTCCCTTTTCAATGCAAAATTTATTGAACTCATGTGAAATAAATACCATTTGAATTTCTCAAATGCTTCTGATTTGTTCCTTAGATACATGACAGTCATCATTCTTGAGTAATCATCAACAAAAAGAATGAAGAACTTTTCTCTAGTATAGCTTTCAATTCCAATGGGTCCACATAAATCAGTATGCATAATTTTTAATATATCTTTAGACTGATAGTTTTTAATTTTAAAACTAGTCTTTCCCATTTTACCAATCTGACAATTCTTGCATAGACCGACCTCAGGTTTCTTTATGGTAGGAATGCCTCTTACTTTCTTAAATTTATTGATCTTTATTAAGTTGTCAAAGTTTGCATGACACAACTTCTTATGCCATAACCAACTTTCTTCAATTTGAGCAATGAAACATGAACATTCACCAAGTTCAAGATAAAATAAGTTATCTTTTGTTTGAGTGCCTGATCCAATCAGCTTTCCTTTGTCATCCAACAATCTTTCTTTTCCATGCATAAATTCTACTTTGAATCCATTATTGAGTAGTTGTACCACACTCAACAAGTTATGTTTTAGTCCTTCTACCCAATATGCATTATCACATATAAGTTTCTTGGTTAGTGAGATTCTTCCTTTTCCTTTTATACAACAAGGTTTATTGTTACCAAATCTTACACTTCCACCATCATAATCTTCAAAGTATTCAAACTTAGTTTTATCACCAGTCATGTGATGAGAACAACCAATATCTATGATCCATGTATCATTTCTTCCCATATGAGAAATGAGTGCCATTTCCTCATCATTATTAGACTCATCTTTCATAGCAATGTAGACAATTTCATCTTCTTCTTCATTATCAGAATCATTAGAAATTTTAGCCATAAAACATGTTTTCTTACCTTTATCCTTGAATGATCTGAAGTCTTTCTTGCCATTGAACTTGTAACCTTTCTTCTCATCCTTGTTCTACTTATTTGGGCACCTAGCAACAATATGTCCAACTTCTTCACAAGAAAAATAGATTAGAGGAACTTTACCTTTATATTTCCCTTTGCCTCTTGAATATTTTCTTACTAGTAGAGCTTCAACTACCTCAAGATCATTGTCTAAACTTTGTTTTGATTCTTCATCACTGTCTGATTGTGAATCCTTCACCTTTTTCCCTTTTTCTTTGAGTGAAAGCTTGGATTCAAATGCTGATTCAATGTTCTTGGTAGCAGCAACATAATTGTCATAGTTGTCTAGTTCAAATGCAGTCAATCTTCCAACTATGGCTTCTAGATTTATCTTATGATTTTCTTCACATCTTCTTTCTTGAATTGCAGAGACTCTTATTGCATAAATGGGAAGTAGAGTTATGATAACTTTACTTATAACTGTCTCCTCACTGATATCTCCTCCGGATGCTTTGATTGCTCTAACACATGCTTTAACTCTTTCAACATATTTTGCAATGTTTTCATCCTCTCTCATCCTCATTTGATCAAATTGTTCTCTCAGACTTTCTGCTTTGGCTCTTCTTATATTATCATCTCCTCCATAGATTTCTTTCAACTTTTCCCACATTTCAAAGGTACTTCATTTTTTTCATCAAGGTACTTTAGTCCTGTATCACCAACATAAGCTAGATGTAGTCTCATCAACCCTTGCCATGCTGAGAAGTTGTCACTGTTAAATTTTGGAATTTCCCTCTTATAAGACATCCTGACCTTTGGCTTAGATCCTTAAAATCTTTTCTTGCAAGCACCAAAAGCTTTGATACCAATTGTTGGAATTAAAGATGGAGTAACTGAGAGGGGAGGGGTGAATCAGTTACCACAAAAACTTAATCCATAAATCCTTTGTCTTAAAGATCTAGTTACTACTGATACTCAGTAAACACATGTTGTAACTCGATAAATTAAACTATTACTTTCTTTTCAAGCATTCATGCATGTAATTGAAAATAAAATGAACACAAGAGACACCAGATTTAATGTGGAAATCCAATATGGGAAAAACCACCAAGTAACTAGTCACCAATTTTCACTCTTCTGAAGTGAGCCCTATTAGGAGCCAACCTTGTTAAAGGTTACAAAACACACTATTAGGTGTGACCCTCTTAGAGGATTTAATCACCCTGTTAGGAGTGGCCTTGCTAGAGGACTTTAAAAACAATTCAACTAAATTGTCACCTTGTGAGAGGATTTACAAAATGGTTGTTAAACCAACTCTATTAAGAGATTTGAAGTCACTACTACAATGGTTAGAAAGTAGCAATTAATTGACTTGAACAAGATGCAACTAAATTTGTTGGCTACAGATCTTTGTTCAATAGTATTAGATACTCCTTGATCGAATATGGCTTTGCTACTCCTCAATGATCTCTGATCATTTACTCCCATAATAATTAGTCTTCATAACATAATTATTCCATTTACTTGTGCATTTGAATTCACAACTTGACCTCTTACTTATATCATTTAGATTGTCAAGTTGGCCCATTTACAAGTTACAACAAATGAAAAAATCATTCATCAGTCAGCTACATTTGTTGCATGAAACAATTGAACTTAATATCAAAACAATAAAATCCTTCGCTGGCCAACCCAACCTGGTAACCATTGCTCCAGAATATTTTTCTAGTGTTAACCAAGTGAAGCTCAGTAAACATTGTGAACCTTGCAAAAATCCTTTGGAGACCGAGTGAACTCAATAGACACTGACCTTCCTTTGCTGACCGAGTGAGCTTGGTAGAAGCTAACTTTCTACCACATTTCTTTCATTGACTGAGTGAGCTCGGTAGAAATTAAATTTTCTTCATTAACCTTGGGAGCTCAGTTGACATGAACTTTCTGCTACACAATCCTTTGATGCTCGAGTGAGCTTGGTAAGAACTGAGTTTACTGTGTAATATTTAGGAATGTTTGGTAGACACTGTAAATTGCTTTCCTGATCATCTGAACTCAGTAGACTCTGTCTGATGACTGATATGACATTTTTGTAACATCAAAGACAATACACAATTAACAATTGTATCCAATAGGATATGCACAAGTTTGATGGAAAGGATCCTCTAACATGGATAAATCAAATGGAGATTTTTTTTGAAATACATCAAATCCCATATGGACAAAAGGTCATGATGGCTTCTTTATATCTAGAACCAGATCAATTCATTTGGTACCATTGGCTTTGTACTCATAGAAGGAAAAAGGGACTCATTGTATCATGGTCAATTTTTATAGAAGAACCCCAAGCACAATATAGCAATAGTGTGATGAAAAACTTCTTTAGCCAACTTGCTAAGCTTCAACGAATAGGATTAGTTAAGGATTATATTCAAAAATTCCAAAATCTATCCTTAAGAGAGGATACAATTATAGAGGATAAATTGAATGATTTATTCTTGGGTGGTCTCAAGGATCGCATTGAACATGAGGTACACATGTTTTGTCCTAGCTTAGTAAATGAGTCTTTTATATTGGCACACGGGGTAGAGGAGAAGTTCTTGATTCCTAGAAAGTAAGGGGCTAATGTGACAAGAAAAAAAGGATATTCAAAACCTTCTCTTCCTAAACCTACTAGGTTCACTCCAGAAAAAATTGAGGAGAAAAGAGAAAAGGGGTTGTGTTTCAATTGTGATAGCAAATATAGTCGAGGACATATATGTAGTGAAAAGAAATTGTTCTACATTGAAGGTCCAAGTGAGGAAGAAGAGGATGAACCCATATTAGGGGACAATGGGTTAGCTAAGGAATCACATGATTCTCAACCAAACATTTCTTGTCATGCACTTTCAAGTTTTAGTGCACCAGAAACTCTCAAGGTAGTGGGTTTCTTAAAGAAGAAAAAAGTAACAATGTTGATAGACTTAGGTAGTACTCATAATTTCATCAACAAAAAGTTGGCAACTCTTCTAAATTGTTTTATATATCTAGCCCCAAAGTTTTAGGTTTTGATTGTAGATGGGGGCATAGTTAGTTGTTTAGGGAAGTGACATAGCATCAAATTATCCATGGGAGATTATCAACTTGATACCACAATGTATGCAATATCCATGGGTGTAGTGAATATTGTTTTGGGAGTACAATGACTTACTACATTGGGAACAATTGAGATGAACTTCCAAGAACTATTCATGTAATTTTAATAAAAGGAAAAGGTAGTGGACCTAAGTGGATTGAAGGCAAAATCCCCACAGATGGTAAGCTCTCATCAAATGCAAAAGCTTCTTAAGAAAGGTGTGGATGGATCTATAGCCTAGCTATGTTCATTAGAAATCTCTCAATCTAATGCTCTTACTCATCTAGATTTAAAAGCAATAATTGATTCTCACATAGTGATTCTTGGAGATATACCTAAAGGACTTCCTCCTAAGAGGGATCATGACCATGCCATACAACTAGTTCCAGGTAACTAGCCACCAAACATTATACCTTATAGGTACCCATACATACAAAAAAGTGAGATAGAAAAAATTCTTGAGGAAATGTTAGAGGCAAGAATTATTAGGCACAACCAAAGTGCTTACTCCTCACCTGTTGTGATGGTGTGTAAGAAGGATGAAACTTGGCACATGTTTCTATATTATAGAGTGCTTAGAAAGTACACCATTACAGATAAGTTTCCTATGTCAGTCATCCATGATCTTCTAGATGAATTAAATGGAGCTATGTATTTCACCAAGTTAGATCTTAGATTTGATTATCACCAAATTTAGATTAATGAGGAAGATATTTTTAAGACAACATTTTGAGCTCATGGGGGTCATTATGAAATTTTTGTGATGCCATTTGGTATTACCAATCACCATCTACATTTCAAAGTTTGATGAATTCCATTTTTAAAAAGTTCTTGAGAAAGTTTGTGTTAGTGTTTTTTGATGATATATTAATTTATAGCAAGACTTGGGAAGAACATTTGCAACATATAGATCAAGCATTACAATTACTCGAAGATCATCAACTATGTGCTAAGCCATCCAAGTGTACTTTTGGTCTTAAGGAGGTGGAGCATTTGGGACAAATAGTTTCACATGAAGGAGTAAAGGTGGACCCTAACAAACTTAAGGCTATCATGGCATGGCCTATTCCAAAAACTATTAAGAAGTTGAGGGATTTCTTGGGATTGATAATATACTATAGAGGATTTGTGAAGAATTATGGTCATATAGTAGCACCCCTTACCATTCTATTGAAGAAGGATTCTTTTCATTGGAATGAATCTAGTAATGTATCATTTGAGAAATTGAAGAAGGCTATGTGTACAACTCCATTGCTTGCCACTCTAGACTTCACCAAGGAATCAATTGTGGAATGTGATGCTTCTAGAAATGGGATAGGAGTAGTTCTCATGCAAGAAGGTCAACCAATTTCTTTTGAGATTCATCAATTAAAAGGTAAAAACCAACTCAAACCTATTTACAAGAAGGAAATGCTAGCAATCCTTCATGCAATTAAAAAATGGAGTCCTTATTTAATGGGTCAACCCTTCAAGGTTAAGATAGATCATGATAACCTAAAATATTTTTTGGAAAAAATACTATCGTTAGAAGAGTGAAAAAAATGGGTCACTAAGATGTTGGGATATGACTTTGAAATTGTATACAAGAAAGGGAAGGAAAATATTGTGGCCGATGCATTTTATAGGAAGGATGAAAAAGATGAAGCCTTATTGTGTGCACTTTCATATTACAAGAAAATTGGGTGGTAGAAGCCAAAGAAGAGTGGCAAAATGATGTTGCAACAAGTTATCTCATCCAACAATAAAAATTGACCCTACTATTTTAGATATGTTTTTTTTAAAGGGGGATGTTCTTTGGTATAAAGAGCACTTGTATCTCTCCAAGAATTCCACTCTTAAATACAAGATTCTCAAAGAACTACATGAGTCCCTAATTGGTGGTCATTCAAGATTTCTAAAGACATATCATTAGGTCAAGCAAGATTTTTTTTGGGAAGGGCTAAAAGGTGATGTTCAAAAATTTGTGGCTAAATGTTTGGTTTGTCAAAGAAATAAGGGGGAAACAATTAAGACACCAAGTCTCTTGCAACCTTTATCTATTCCTAGCCAGCATTGGGAAGAGGTATCCATGGACTTCATCATAGGGTTTCCCAAATCTAAAGGTCATAATATCATCATGGTAGTAGTTGATCACCTCACTAAATATGCACATTTCATTTCATTATCACATCCTTTTACAACAAGTATAGTGGAAAAAGTTTTCTTGGAGAATATCCAAAAGTTACATGATACACTAAGGTTATTGTTAGTGATCACGATCCTATCTTTACTAGTTACTTTTAGAAAATTTATTCACATATTTGGGTACTCAGTTGGCTCATAGTTCTTCATACCATCCTCAATTAGAGGGGCAAACTAAGGTTGTTAATAAATGTCTCGAAGGATATCTACATTGTTTCACTTTAGGAAAACAATCTCAATGGATAGATTGGCTACCTCTTGTAGAATGATGGTACAATACCTCTTTTCATAGCTCATCAAAAATGTCTCCATTTTTGGCACTTTATGGATATCATCCTCCTTCTATCACATCATCATTGAAGGTATCACCAAGAGTTTAGGCAGTGGAGGACCACTTGCTTCATCAACAAAAAGCACTTTTAAGACTCAAGGAGAATTTAGCAATGGCACAAAATTGAATGAAACAACAAGCAAACCAACATCATAGTGAAATTTTTTGAAGTTGGCAATTGGGTCTTCTTGAGAATGTAGCTTTATAAAAAAATCTCAATGTATCAAAAAAGAATAATAATAAGTTATCTCCAAGATATTATGGACCATATCAAATCATGCAAAAGCTTGGTAGTGTTTCCTAAAAGCTTGAGTTGCCACAAATAACAAAGACACATCCAATTTTTAATGTTTCTTGTTTGAAGAAGGTAATTGGGTAGAATATTTCTACTCAAATAGTACTACAAAAACTTGATGAAGAAGGAAGAATAATTTTGGAATCAGAGTGCATTCTTCAAACATGCACAAAGAAGTTGAGGAATAGAACCCTAACTCAATATCTCATCCAATGGAAGAACTTACTAGTTGAATAGGCCACATGGGAGGATGAGGAGTTAATTCAAAAGAATACACACTTGGTTAGCATTGAGGAAAATGCTTCTTTCAAGAGAGGGGGCATGCTACACCCTTAATATTGGTGTATATAGGGTTATGAATAGTCATCTTGTGGCTATCTTAATCCTTAAATAAGTCATGTTATCATTATATTATTATTATTTAGGTAGGTAGGTCAGCCTAGGTGTTATGTAAGGTTGTGTCTATTCAACCTAAGCATAATTAGGTATATATAGGAGGTTGTGAGTCTTATTTCATCATCATACTATGAAGTATGTTCTCATTGGAGATATTTGGAGGTTGCCCCCTCGAAGTGGCCTATTGCTCTCAGTTACTATCAAGTATTTATATAATATTTCATATTATTTCTTCTATTGTGCAAGTTATTTCATTACACAAACCGTTCAAAGATTTTCAAAGAGTGAAGCCTATTGGCTTAATAAATAATAATAGTATTTGTTTAAAATTAAGTGTGTTTACATGTCCATCAAGGATATAATTTTGACAGTCATTCATAATTACTTTATCATATTCTTAAAGAAGATTGGGATGATGATGCTTAATGGACCATGATTATTGCAATCTACAATACTAAAACAAGATAAGTAGTAAATTCAACCAATTCAAATACTATATTGTCAGATTTACATTTTATGATTTGTAATTGTGCATTAAATTATAATTGAAGTTTTTAGTAAAAGCTTTAAGAAAATTTAATTCTATTAAAAAATTTGACATAACTTTATTTTGCATAATGATATAACATGTGAATATTGATAAATTCTTCTCTCATACTAAATAGATAATAAATAACATCTTCAAATGAAGAAGTGGGATATACTTTAAAGAATATAACTTACTTAAGATTTGGTTTGATATTAATTTCTAATCAAAATATCTCTTTTTTCTGATATATAAATGAATCATAATAGCTGGAGCATCTTAGTGCTCAAATAAACATCAATGTTGGCCTAATCCATTAGTACACTATGCAGACCACAATGTTTTTGAGAATATCAACAATTTGAGAAATTTTATATTTCTCACAAATTGGGATGAGAGATGATCAAGGAGAAAAAAACTCTTTATCAAGTATGGATGATTTTAATTACTCTATAACTTGCATATTAAAGTAAACCAATAATATTGAATAGTAAATAAAATCATACACATTGAAAATAATAACACCATTATTTGTTAACTAGGAAAATCTTGGACAAGGGAAAATCCTAGTGGGGATGATACCCACAAGATGATCCACTAAAAAAAAGAATTTGGTGAAGGATATTAACCCTGTTAAGAGTCTGTCAAATAAATATAGTTTCTTGAGTCCTTGTTAGAAGACTAGGCCCTATGAAAAGCCTCAACCCTATTAGGAGTTGGTAGATCAAATACAATGTATGCAAGAAGAGTCTACTTTCCTAACATGCAATATACAAATAAGTTTCTTCACAAGTATAGATATACATACAATTCAGTCTTATTGTTGTATCTCACACTTGCTCTATCCATACATCAGATTTTGCATCACATAGGGCCTGCATATAACTCAATCTTTCTTCAAAATAGTCACATTACATTAGCACCTCTCACATTTCACATCACATCTTAGTTGCATAAGATATGATCTTTACTTACACATTGCTAATTATTAAAACTCTACTTAGTCAACCTTGATGCTTTCACATGCTTGACTAATTATAAAATATAAATATTGAAGTTGATGAAAGCTCAACCCTATAACTTGAAAATATAGATGGCATGAAACGCCAAAGCCTAAAGAGCTGATCAATCAAACCAAGGAAGCATAAGAAACAACAAAAGAACCCCCCTAATGCAGATAAGGGTAAGGTGACAAGAAATTGGGAAAGTGGGACAAAATAATTGCATGTCAAGGAACCATGATCAAGATGCAC
Source organism: Cupressus sempervirens (assembly GCA_028749045.1). Taxonomy (NCBI): domain Eukaryota; kingdom Viridiplantae; phylum Streptophyta; class Pinopsida; order Cupressales; family Cupressaceae; genus Cupressus; species Cupressus sempervirens. Next base: position 589,064,424 of record CM053788.1, read on the forward strand.
AAAATTTTACATACGTGTGTACTGAGGTGATCAATCTCAGACATGTCATAAGGCTAATGTCACAGAAGGGACACTCACTAGACAAAGGAAGATAGCAAACAAAGGAAAAACATCAACTTCCCATGGCACACTAATCAAAGTAGTGCATGTACAATAAGGCACAAGACATAACAAATACCAAGAATACAATAATCTTCATGAGTTTCCTCAAATGAAACTACTCAAATTAGAAGGCAAAACAAGGCAAACAATTGAAATGAAAATACAAATGCAATATGACACTTTATCTTAGTGGGTTTGCAAGAACGCATACAAAAGATGTCTAAATAGATCATAAGTGACATAAGACTAATAAAATAGATATTACAAGTCATGAGGAATCATTTGAAGCAAACAAATTTGATAAATGGCTCTCAAGGCAAAAAAAATTGCCTGAATAATGACTCTTGATGTTAGAAAAACCCATCTAGTTTGCCGAAAAGAAAGTTGCATAGAAGAAAAAGGGTTGGTACCAGATAAAAAACTAGTGGCTAAAAACATGTGCCAAAACCATTTAATAAAAACTTTGGCTGGAAACAAATGTTAATGAAAAAGACCAAAGTACCCAAGAAGGTAACTTAAAAATGTGCCAAATCTCCAAAAAAGACTAGTGGCAATAAAAGTAACTAGTGACCAATGAAGAATGTCAAAAAATCTCCATTGAAACCTAACCAATGACAAGTGAGGGTCCTCAAAAAACACTCCAATACACATCACATAAGAAGATACATTGATGTGAACCAATGGATTTCCCAAAGTTGTGTGGCAAATAGTCCACATGGACATTGCCAATAAAACATCACCTCATCCAAAAAAAAAATTGTTGGTTGCCACAAGTATTGGGCCATTAATGTTGCTCACTAAGGATCATGGGATGTTGGATTGATTTGGTGGCTTGATCAAAGCATAATCAATCCCATCCAAGTTGGATGAGCTAATCTTCCAAACCGCATAGACTCAATATTTGAGTTTTGTGAAGTTCACTGAAAGTGCACACTAGAAAGAACATAATAGAAAAGAGAAATAGAAAAAACAAACACACAATTTTATCATGGTTCACCACAAATTTTGGCTACATCTACACTATAGGGAAGATTTCTGTAAATGTAAATTTCTAAACTTCACATTATAGTTGTAGCTTCAACTCATCAATTACAATCTATCAAATAATGAACCTCTAATACATATTTATAGAGTCTCAAAAGAAATGAAGAGGCAAACAATTGGAGGCAAACAATAATAAAATCTAAATAATAAAAGAAAGACTATTGGGCTTCACATTTACACCCAACAAACCCCCACTTGAAGTCCAACTTTTGTAATGTACGAGTCTCCCCTGAATTCCCCTACTGTTATTTCTTTACAATGCTAAGAGAAGCTCAACAGAACTTGAACTTCTCTCATGGGAAAACCTTTGCAAGTACATCAGCTAGATTCTCCTTGTTCTTAATCTTCAAGACTTGAAGTTTTCCCTTGTCAAGTTTACTTTGAATGAAATGATACTGTACCTCAATATGCTTAGTCTTGCTATGGAACAATAGCACTTTTACTATCACAATACAAGTCTGATCCTTGTTGAGGATAATCAAAATCACCAAATAGACATTGCAACCAAATCAAATCTTTTGTTCCTTCACTAAGAGCAATGTATTCAGCCTCAATAGTAGAAAGTGAGACCACTTGTTACAACTTTGATGCCCAACTAATTGCTGCTCCAAAAAAGGTAAATACATAACTAGTAGTGGATCTTCTATTATCTAAATTTCTAGCCATATCTGAATTAGCATAACCTCTGAGTGAAGTGTCTTTGCCACCAAAAAAAAATAAAAAATCTAGAGTTCCCTTAAGATATCTTAAGATCCACTTAACCGCATCCCAATGTTACTTACCTAGATTATTCATAAATTCGTTGACAACCCCCACTACTTGGGTGATATCCAAATGAGTGTAGACGATTGCATATATAAGACTACCCACTGCTAAATAATATGGGATGTTCTTTATATAGTCTATTTCTTCTTGTTTCTTAGGGCACATGGCTAAAGATAATTTGAAATGATCAACAAGAGGAGTGCTAACCAGTTTGGCATCCGCCATGCAAAATCTTTCTAGTACCTTGAGAACATAGTGTTCTTGAGAAAGCTTTATTTCCTTCTTGTGTCTATCATGGATAATATCCATGCCAAGTATCCATTTTTTTTTCCCTACGTCTTTCATGGAAAACCTTTTTGGCATCTTTTCTTTCAATTTTGAAATCAACTTCATAGATGAGCCAGTGACAAGCATTTCATCAACATAGAGCAATAAAAGAATAAAGGAACCATTTGGTAACTTCTTGTAGTAGACATGTGGATCTAATTAAAACCAAATGAAATTAGTTTTAGTCAAAAATCAATCAAACTTGAGGTACCACTACCTCAAAGCTTGCTTGAGACCATACAAGCTCTTCCTCAATCTACAATATAAGTTTTCTTTACCATATTTAATAAATCCCTTGAGATGCATCATATAGATATTTTCATTCAGATCACCATGGAGAAATTCCATTTTTACATCCATCTATTCAAGTTCAAGATCATGTGCAATAACTAATCCAAGAATAGCCTGGATTGTAGTCATCTTGACCTTGGGTGAGAAGATTTCATTGAAATCTATGCCCTTTTATTGATCGAAACCTTTAACAACCAGCTTGGCTTTATTCTACTTCTGATTTTTGCCTTCATCTTTCAACCAATAAATCCATCAATTTTTGAGTGCTTTCCGATTTGTTGGCAAAGGAACCAAATCCAAAGTTTTTTTTTGTAGCAATCCATCTCCTACATTGTTGCCTCCCATTTGTGAGAATCTAATGCTTTGTGAGCTTCTTTGAAGCTTGTTGGTTCAACTTGGTCTAAAAGAAAAAGTTTTAGCTTTGCTTCTTCGGAGTACAAGAGTTCATAATCAGAGAATCAAGTAGGGGGCCTTGTCTATCTTGTAGATTTCCTCCATCCATGAATGTTCTCATTATGATCAGACTGTCCCTTTTCTTTATCTAGAGAGTTTGGTGTATGTAATTCAAAGTCACCACCCTTGGAAGAAATGTAATGCTTCTTTTGATGTGATAGAGTAACCTATGGTTGAGGAGATTGATGTTGTCTATATGAATCAATTCTATTATTGACATCCACCAAGAACCATTTTGGATCAAAAGTATCTAATGCTTCCTTTCTGGCAGCAGTCTAAATATCTATGTGTAGAGAGACACAAGCAAGTGAGTATGCTTGGAGGTGAGTATGGAAAAGGGAGGCTGCACCACCCATGTGAATTTCAGAGGAAACTTTTTTTTGAGAATTTTTCTCAATGGTGTAATGGCTATGTTGTATGTTTCTAACCATAGGCAGACCTAGTTCAATCACTTGAACATGTTGCCAATGATTGGTTTGGGCATTTCCTACATAGTCTGTGTGCTTCATACCAATCAATGCAATGGTTCATGCAAGCCATGTAATATGGGAATATTTCCAAGTCTATTCAAGTCCCTATCTTCTTTTATTGCATCCTACCAATTAATGTCAAGGATGCATGAGCCATGGATGAGCTCTTGACTACTAATGGTGTGAGGTTCTCCTGCATAGCCAACTATTGTGTGGATGCTCCACCATTTGAAGGTCTTTTCCCAATGTTGACTCCATGATTAGGGTGTAGGAAAGACCATGGGTGAGGCTCCTATGTAGAGTCTACCTCAGCTGTGAGTGACATGTGCTCTATTTTATCATGCCCATGACTAAGTGCATCGGCAAGGAGAGTAATTTCATTAACATAATTTCCACTTTCTCTATACTCAACCAGAGGATTATCATCTCTATTGTAATTTAAAATTGAAATTGGAGTTTCATGACTATGACTACCTAATTCATCAATACTCTATTGAACAATAGTATTGGAATGACAACACATGCTAGTGGACAAAGTGGAAAGAGGAGTAGGAACTAGAACTAAATTTGGAGATAAAATACTAGAAGAAACATTGTTCTATTCTCTATCGGCATTAGAGTTATTAACAAAAATAGAGAAAGAGGAATATTCACATACTGAATTTTCTTCCTTGTGTAATGCTAGAAATGTCTTCTCATTGAAGCTGACAACTCTACTTCTAATGATTTTCTTCCCAACTAGATCCCATATTCTAAAACCAAACTGGTCTTCACCATAGCCCACAAAAAATGCCTTTTTGTGATTTTGGATCAAGCTTCTTTATTTTCTCCTTGGAGCATGTACATAAGCTTCACATTTAAATACTTGAATGTGAGAATATGAGATTTTCTTTCCCATCCACTCTTCCTCTATTATGCCAAAGTCCAACAGAGAAAAGGGACTTTGGTTGATTACGTATACTACTATATTACATGCCTCTTCCCAAAACTCCTTGCCTAACCAGCATTAGAAAGCATATAGCAAGATTTCTCAAGGATTATTCTATTCATCCTCTCTACTGCTCCATTTTCTTGAGGGCTGAATGGAACAATCTTAATTCGATGGATGCCATTGTCTGCACAAAATGAATCAAATTCCAATGAGTAAAACTCTCTACCATTATCCATTTGTAAACACTTTATTTTGTGGCCAATATAATTCTCAACTAAAGCCTTAAAGATTTTAAACTTGATGAAAACATCAAATTTCTTATGTGATATGTAAATCCATACCATTCTTGTGCAATCATCAAGGAAAGTGATGAAGAAGTTTGCTCCTCCAATAGAGCTTTCCTCAGTGGATCTGAACACATCAGAATAAATAAGTGCCAAAGGAGTACCTTTATTTTCATGTTTGGTCCTCAAGAAGCTGACCCACTTCTATTTTCGATAGAGAAAATGTTCAAAAAATTGTAAGTCAACTAATTTCAGCTCGGATAATTGATCCTTTTTATGCATAATAGCAAGAACCTTTTTACTCATGTGACCGAGCCTTTGATGCCACAATTTAGAATTGCTATCTTCAACTATCATGGCAGCCTCCACTTCACCGACATTTTCTACAATATACAAACTCCCAATCTTGTCTCCTTTTGCAACTAACATGGATCCTTTTGTTACTTTCCATGAATTGGTTAGAGAAGTGGAAAAACCTTGTGCAAATAGCTGATTTATGGAAATCAAATTTCTCTTTAGATTTGGAACATGACACACATCTTTTAATGGCCATTTAAAACCTCCTTTCAAAGATAATAAAATATCTCCTTTTCCTACTATTTCACATGCTTTATTATCACCCAAGTATACTTCACCAACCTTACCTTCTTGATAATTTGAGAAGTATTCCTTACATGAATTAGCATGAAATGATGTGCCAAAATCCAAAACCCATGAGCTTGAAGTAGTCTTGGTTGTAGATAAAATAAAAAAACTATCATCTTTTTCATAGATGGTGTTGCCTTGACTTTACTGCACTCATTCTTATGCTCTTTTATAACCTCTACAATCCTTTTTCATGTGACCACTTTTGCCACAAAACTAGTAGTCTCGTTCTTTCCTTTCCCTTGATTTTGAGCACCTAGCTAATTTTGATAATCTATGATGATTGTTTCTTTCTTGATTTTGGATTCTTCCTCTATTTTTGTTGCTGACATCTATTAGGCTTCATTGGATGAGGATTCCTTATTTTTCTTTGCATATCCTCACTAAGTAGAGTTGCCATAACTTCATCACAAACCAACTTTCTCTTTGAGGAGTTAGAAGTACTAACTATTGTAACAATTAGATCTCAATTGTTAGGTAATGACCACAAAAAGATGATAAGCTTTAGATTCATCATCTTGTGTCATGCAAAATGAGGTTTCTTGACATAATAAAATGTTCAAATCATTAATTTGATTTGACATCGTTGTCCCATCCTTCATTTTCAGCTTGTAGAGCTTCTCCATGATAAATATTTTATTTGCAGCTAGGGCCATTTCATACACACTTTGAAGTTTATCCCAAACTTCCTTAGTCATAGATTCATTTTGAACATTGAATAAAATATTCTATGATAAAGAAAGAAATATTTTTTCCTTTACTTTATCATCACTCTTAACCTAGTCTTCATCCTTCGTTGCAGCCAGTTTCTTTTCTTTTCCATCAATTGCTACCACCAAGTCTTGCTTGATTAGCAACGAACACATCTGAAATTTCCACAAACTAAAATTCTATCCTGAGAATTTCTACACTCACAAATCTTCCATGATTTTGGATTTTCAAACACTGAAATTGATTCCGATGTCTACGCCAAGCTCTGATACCAATTGTGAAGTTTGTTGAAAGTGCACACTGGAAAGAATAGAACATAAAAGAGAAATAGAAAATACAAACATATGATTTTATCATGGTTCATCACAAATTGTGGCTACATCCACACTACAAGAATGATCTCTATTAATGTAAATGTCTGAACTTTACATCACAACTATAGCTTTAGCTCTTTGAATACAATCTATCAAATAATGAACATCCAATACATATTTATAGAGTCTCAAAGTGAATGAAGAGACAAACAATTGGAGGAAATGATAATAAAATATAAATAATGAAAGGCTTCATGTATACACCCAACAAGTAGTAACAAAAATACCACCAAAAAGGATGCATGGAATGAAGGTGGGGCTCCAAGTGAATGTGCCTCAAACACTCAAAACAATAGATAGAGAACTGTGAAAGAGCACAATACAACCCAAATGTAGAAACCATTTCCAAATAACATAAAACCACCACATAAAAGATATGGCCAATTTTTTAGCAAGCCTGAGGCACATCAGGCCATAACTCCCACTTACCAAGAAATCAGACGCACCAAATCAAAATCTCCATCAAATACACTCAATCTTGGATGCGAGCCAAGAAAATAAAAGTCCAATGGAAATAATGTACCCCATAGCTGAAGTGGCCACAAGTTATAACTCCCATACACAGACTAAAAATTAGCTTCCTCACTTACAAGGTGGACGAGACCCCACAAAGCATGGACGTCTTTAGTGGAGTTAGAGTAAGAGTCCAAGCCCAAACAATTTTGCTCATTCAAATTTGCAAATAATCTTGCAAATAGTTAAACATATCTGTAGCTGGAGCTTCAACTTAGAATGACCAAGGAAAGAGAATCTTGAGATCGATAGAAGATAAGAAGCTAGAGGAGCATGGGACTTGGGCATTGATGGAGCAGATTTATAGTTGAAGGTGGTGTTAGTGGAGTTTTGAAGGCACAAGAACTCCATTAAGAAAACTCCCAAATCAATGACAATGATTTTTGTTGGGGCAAAGAACATGGCCTACGCACCATAAGGTGCATCTTCCAAAAGATGCACAAAATAAATCATGGAATCATGGAGGAGGGCCTGCTTGGGATGAAAGTAAGGAAGACAACCAAGCCAAAAACAAATGCCACCATGGTAGTGGAGCATTGACTGCACCTTTCATGCTGCAAGATTGTCAATATAATCCTTGTGAAAAAATGTGCCTTCACACATGGAATCATGCCTTCACCAATACTAAACACATGCACTACAAAAAGGATGGGCGCACAAAAAAATAGTTGCTAGAGGGTCCAAAGAATTTGCGTGGCACCAAAAAAACCTTCACTATAGTACGGACAAGATGGGACCAACTTTAAAAATAACTTCCATTTTCTTCCAAAAGAAAAATGAATATGCTTCAATGTGATCACATGACCCCTTCCCCAAAAAATTAGATGTGCCTCAAATTCTTTAAAAAAATAAACAAAAAATGACATCTTTCAAACCTTTTTTTTGGAATAAAAATAATTGTTGTCTCAATTTGCATGCCTAGGTCAAAATGACCTAAGTGCAAAAAAAATTGCCTTAGATTTAAATTGTATCCAAATTAGACATATTTTATATGGAAATGGGAGTTTTTGAGGGCTTTGAGTTCAATGATGATGTCCATTTTTTCTCAAAGTGCCTCAAATTTAGTGACCTCCCATATCCAATTAAAAATCCTTTGAAAGCTTTAGATTTGAAAATTGATGCCAAATCTGTCAAGAATAGAATAGGGGCATGAAGATCTAGGGCTCTAATACCATGTTGAAGTTGGCTCAACACCACAACTCCCAAGAATCACCTACGTGAAAACACTTGTCACAGAAAGAGAAGCAAAAAGCTATGGAGGTTGAAATTGACAGATGCATAGATGAGACATTCTTGATGAGCAAAAAAGAAATTGCTATTATCAAAAGTGAATGAATCTTAATTCTAAATTTGATGTTTACAATGAGAGATCATCCTTATAAAGGAGATTAAAACCCTAAAAAGGTCTAACCTTGGTCAGATAATAATAATTAATAAAAGAATTAATTATTATATGCCTAAAGTTTAGCTTAAGTGAACTAGAGCTAATTAGGAAATATCTAATTACTCTAACAATAACTTGGGTAAATATCTAGAATGTCAGCCCATCAAAGTTAATTAATAATTTTGTTACCCAAATAATTCCTTAAGTCATACACTTTAATTTACTGTCATGCTCTGATAATTACTTGTACTAGTAATCCTTCTGTAACTTGTGACATACTATCCATAGAGATCTCCTCATTGACATACATCATCATGACACTATCAACTATCAATCCTTGACTATGCATGAGCTAACTCAAAGTCTATCATTAGTATATACTGTATCTATCTCTGTACTATTGCAAATTGTCTAACACTTACACAATTTCCTAACTCTGATTACATCATGAAATATCACAAATATATGTTTCCATAAACAACAACACTCATACATCTACCTGGCCATATTGCCAATAATCTCCCCCTTGGGCATTGATGGCAACATTTGAGAAAATTGGATAAGTCCCAAAATGATGTCATACAAAACAAACAAATTAATAATAAAAGAAATTCCTTCAAAACATAATTTTTTTATTCATTTCTTGATGGATCATTACATTCCTTATCACTCCTTTACAATGATTTCTTAAATACATAGCCAAGCTCCCCCTTACATATACATATACAATTCTACATACTTCTCCCTTACATATACAAACATGTACATATATAATTTTCCTTACATACTTCTCCCCCTTTGATATCAATGGAAAATGTGTCAAAAATTATATACACAAAATTGTGTTGCCTTCCACTAATTAACTTGATATCTTGGACATACAATCTACAAAATTATGTTTTAGCTTGTCAAAATCCTTCTTGTAGTTTTCATCAACTATACCAGATATACTAATGAGTGCACAAAGTGCATCAGATGCCAGTTTAACTATGCTCAAGTCACTATAGGAAATTTTTCATAGGATGCCTTCACTGTAAGACACTCCTCCAATTACTTCTACAAAATGATAACTTTTGGAGATAAACATTCTCCTAGGCTAGGGAATCTTTCTATTGCCTTCTTATTAGATTCAATGCCCCTGATAGCATTGTTAATCCTCTCTATTTCAATTCCAATATCTTCAATATTTGCTTCTTGCTAGTATAATTTGATGGCGAGTGTATGAAACTCACTCATTTGGCCTTTGATTGGACTATCAAATTCTGATAGATAGTTGTATGATATTATGCATTGTCCATACAAATTCCTTCCTTCATCTATGCTCTTCCTTAGCTCTTTAATGTACATATTGAATGACTACAAGTCATTCCTAACATTTTTGCATATTGTACCAAATAGTGATGCATCATGCTCTGTCTGTGCTTGTACTAAAGTAATTTCAGATAAGGTGATAAATTTTGCAACAAGTAATATTACCAATTCTTTAGCTTCTTCCACAAGTTTGTTTCTATAATAGGTGTTTGCACTATCCTTTGCATTCTTTCCATAGCCTCTATTAGTGTTCTCTCTGAAGTCTTTATAGATTTATTCTTCCTAAGAAGTTTTCTCAAGGAAATCATTAGTTCTTTCTAATCATTTTCATCATCAGATAACATTGGCAATAGTTTAATTGTTGATGCTACAATAGGTGTAATTTTTGGTGCAACATAAGGTGTTTTAGCTTCATTGTGAAACTCTACCTTCCCAAATTTTGTTTCCACATGTTTTAGATTGGGAAAGAATGCTAAATCTTGCATCAAAATCTATTTCTTCTTCAATTAAAAAGTTTACTCTGCTTTCTTTCTTTCTTTCTTCTTGTATTCTTTCTTTATCCTTCTCTATTTCTTTCCTTATGTCATCTTTGTTTCTTCTTTCTTCCTCCTTATTCTTTTCTTCTCTCTTTCTCTCTTCTTCTTCTGCTTTTAGCTTCACATCTTGTACTCTTTTTTATTTTTGATCTTTTCTTTCTTCTTCTTTTCTCTTTTCTTCTCTCTTTATTTCCTCTTCCTCTAACTTCTTCTTCTCTACATTTTTCTTTGCTTCTTCATCATCCTCTTCATCCAAGCTAGAATTGGCAGTAATATTTCCAAAAATGTTGGTCCCATATTATTTAAAAGGATTCTCTTTAGCATCTATTGTTATGTGTGTACTATCCACTTTCATGGATTCAATACCAATAACTATATGAGGAGGTGAATAATTTTTTTGTGCCTCTTCAAATTATTCTTAACCATCAATAGGAGTACTGGCTTCCACATAAACTAGACTTGTTGTTTTAGGTTATGCACTCTTCTTGGTGACTTTAGGCATGGAGTTCATATATACTTTACTATGGCTTCTTCGATTTCCTTCTTTACCTATTCATAGTTGCCTCCCATAAAAAGAAATGATCTTCTTTTAGTCCTTTGCAAAGGTTCAATACAGTTCAAAATTCTTTCTATGTCTTCCTTTGTGCAAACATCACACAATTTATCAATCACATTTCTCCTATTTTAGTATCTTCCTCTACTACTATTTTCTTCCTATTTAGAAATCTATTGTACAAATCTTCTAAAATCTTATTATGGATGCTATCAAACTTTTTATTTCTCAAAATCATATTTCTCACTATAGAATTCTCTAATTGTCTCCTATTCATGTTACTATACAAACTATAATACTTATTCAATTGAATAAAACTATCGTCATCTATAATCTACATATTTATATTTTCAACTTTAGGCTTCCATGATTTCTTACTGATTGGTGTCCTTCCTTCTCCAACTACTCATTACACTAATTTTTATTTAATCTCTTCTTTAGACTCCTTAGAATGACTAATTCGTAGTTTTTTCCTTATCTTTTTGGGTCCACTAGAGGTTTTCTTGACCCTTTTCTTGGAGGATGTTGTTGGTTCTTTCATAACCTTCACCAATCTCTCTGATTTCCTCTATGCAATAGATACATCATCTTCAGGTTTCTTTGTATGTTGATCATGTTGTACTTTGACTGGTTGAACCTACACAACTACTTCATAAGGTGATGTAGGTAATTGTGAGGTAGGCCTTGCTATTGTCACATCCACAATTGGTGCTACAATGGCAATAGGTTAGGCTACCAACACCTTTGATTTCATTGAATTGTTCTCTTATCATGCCTAGCTCTTTAAGAATGGATTCAATCTTCTTTCCCACATTCTTTTTTATCTCTTTACTATGAAGTTTAGAATGAACTTCCTTCATTTTCTCTTCAAAGGTACTCCATCTTGGACATTCAATCTACTTTTCTGACTGTAGTATTATTTGTGCATATCCTCAATGAGCTCTTCACTCATTTCATATCCCATGGGTTTAATAAACTTCACCGTAGGTTTTATTGCCTCCATATAAGTAGTGTTAGTCTCTACCATGAAACATATTTCATCTTTATATTTCTCCACCATAGAGGGAGGGATTCTATATCTTTGCTTCATCTCAGATTGGAAGCTTTTCATCATTCTATCAATATCTCTATCTCTAACATTCTCTAGTCTATCCCTTTAGCACTGTGTAAACATCTTTATTCAGCACTCATTACTATCCCAAATTTTCATACTAGGAAACTTATTGGTTGCATCAAAAAATGGATTTGTTAATAGATATTCAAATCTAAAAACTACATTCTTAGACTTCTTCAGCTTCACAATGTTGTCCAATAACTCCACTCTTACAATCTCACCCATATTTACTTACTTCTTCTTAACTGCCATAACATAGGCCACATGCAAAAATCCTGTTGGCATTGAGTTCACTCTAGAACTATGACTTAGTTTATATCTTACAATTTTGTTCAATAATCTAACTCCATTGTCTTAGATAAGATCAACTCTCATGTTCCTTCCATCGAACTTAATTTTCAAGTTTGTCTCTATGGTCTTTCTTATATTCCTATCATTCTCTGGATTATGACCTTCATTGCCTAAATCTATGACCTTATGGATTAGGTCATTTTCAATTACAATAGGAACAACACCTACCCAAAAAATATCTTCATGAACTCAACTTAGGATAATCTTGATCCACTCATGATTATCAAATTCTATAAATAACATATACTTAATTAGTTTCAATTCATTTAGGTATGCATACTTGATTTTAGGTATAGGTCTCCATTACACATAGCTCCTAAATCCTTGTGTATATCTTCATCTCAGACACTCTCAAATTTATAATGAATGTAGCTTCTAATGTCTTCTACATGAAGTACATTTTTTGGGATCTAAGAGAATTCTCCTAATGGATAATCAATAAGAGAAACAAATAGGTGTTTCTTGAATTTTTACCTAGGTCTCTCACTTATATCACAAACTAATTGGCTTGCCATACTACTAACTATTGATACTAAATTAGTTCTTAAAAAAACTTCGTAAAATACCTTTAATATCATGTATTAGGTCTTATGCAACTTTGCACTTCAAATGCTTTACTTTGTACTTGAATTCATTGTCAAATTGCTCACAAACTGCTCCAATCTATTAGATAAATCGACTAGTTCAACTTCTTTAAATATGCTTTATTTGATCTTACTCTAATAATTTTCTTTAGGCTTAGGGATTTAAACAACTAGATCTAGTTCTTTTCTAACTTCAATTTTCTTGGCTAATGTCTCAATAAGATATCCATGACTTGTCTTATCATAAGAGGGTCTCCAATACAATATACACTCATCAATTTTCTCACTACTTGAATAAAGCTTCTCTAATCATTGTTTGGATTGTGTCAATTCTCCTTTCACAATAGTGTTGTAGTTTTCTAACTCATCATGTTCTATCTTAATAGAATCCAATTTAGATGTTATTTGAGTCAGTTGGGATCTAAGGTCTGCATTCTTAGTTTCTAGATCCGGTTCATTCTTACTTTCATCTTTCTTGAGACTTAACTTAAGTTCAACAATTTTTAACTTATGTTTCAATATCTCATTTTATTTCTTGAGGATTCCTACTTTATAATTGTCATTAATTTTCTCATTTGATTCCTTTCTCAATGTTTTATCATCAATCTTGTCTTTCAATTTGCCAATGTAAACTTTTGGATCTTCATACCTATCTTTTAGGTTTTCTTTTTCTTTTGTAAGAAGATCAATTTTCTCAAGAGCTTCTTCTAGATTTTCTTCTAACAATTCTATATTCATAGGGATCTTACTAAAGCTATTTATCCTCTTGTGAGTAATTGAGCTATGATACCAATTGTTAGAAATAGATAATACTAAGAGAGTAGGTGAATCAATATTCTACAATCTTTTACCCATAACTCAATATTATTAATTACTTTATAACTTGCTTATGAAAGTAAACCAAAAATGCTAACCAATAAACAAAACCATACACATTGAGAACTCAAAACACCATTATTTGTTAATTAGGGAAACCTTGGCCAATAGAATGCTTTGGTGGAGATAATACCCACAAGATGATCCACTAAGAAAAAGAATATAGTCAAGAACATTGAGCTTGTTAGAAGGTCATCAAATACATATAGTGTCTCAAGTCCTTGTTAGAGGACTAGGTCCTAAAAAAAGGCTCAACCCTATTAGGAGTTGCTTCAACCCTGTTAGGAGTTGATAGATAAAATAGAATGTATGGAAGAAGAGCCCACTTCCCTAATATGCAATATACAAATAAGTTACTTCACAAGTATAGATATACATACAATACTATCATATTGTTATATCTTGCACTTTCTCTGATCATACATTAGATTTTGCATCACATAAGGCTCACATATAAATTCTAGCCTTATTTACAAGAGTTCGTATTACATTTTCATTTCTCACATTTCAAATCACATCTTAGCTGCCCAAGATATGATCTTTACTTATACATTGCTAATTACAAAAACTCTACTTAGTCAACCTTGATGGTTTCACACACTTGAATAATTATAAAATAACTTGGAAAAACATCTAGGATGTTGGCCCATCAAGGTCAAGTAACTATTTTGTTACCAAAATAATTGCTTAAGACGTAAAAACTTCAATTTACTATTATGCTCTATTTTTGTCTGATAATTAGTTGTATTGGTAATTTTTTTGTAACTTATGTTGTACTATCCATAGAGATCTATGCATTTACGTACGTCATCATGACACTGTCAACTATTGATCCTCCATTGCCCATGAGCTAACTTGAAGTCTTCCATACATACATACTATATCTGTCTTTGTACTACTACAAACTATCTAACAATTAGACAATTTTCTAACTCTGATTACATCACAAAATATCACAAGTATGTGTTTCCATAAATGAAAACACTCATACATCTACCTATCCATATTTCCAACAATGACTATATCTTCAAGTGAAAACATATTAAAAATAATATATATTACGATATTTTGAATTTTAGTTCAACATTATAGTTTTTAGGAAACAATAATGAATTATTCTACTAATTGTATTATTTTATATTATTAGTGATTAATATTTGTTAAAAAAATATTTATAATTTTTAGAAATTTATTTTTTAAATGAGAGATATTTAGGACCTATGTTCTACAACATTGTTTCACAAATAACATCTTTTGTTGAATTTCCTACTAATTGATCTTTCAAACCATTTCAACATAGCCATTGCACAACTAGGTAAAACTTCTAGCTCTATTACATGTGTAACACAAAAAGTAATAAGTCTCTCTCTCTCTCTCTCTCTCTCTCTCTCTCTCTCTCTCTATATATATATATATATATATATATATATATA
Source organism: Cupressus sempervirens (assembly GCA_028749045.1). Taxonomy (NCBI): domain Eukaryota; kingdom Viridiplantae; phylum Streptophyta; class Pinopsida; order Cupressales; family Cupressaceae; genus Cupressus; species Cupressus sempervirens. The sequence continues at coordinate 589,079,476 of CM053788.1, forward strand.
TATATATATATATCTTAATTTGAAGGAGATTTTTTCACTTATTAGACATTTCTTCTTCTTTTATCCTCCATAATCTTTTCAATCTTAATTCTCTTCTCTTCTATTCACCTCCTCCTTGAGTTTTTTGTACATTATTTTTGTTTAAATTATTTAGAATAACTAAGATGGGCGATAATCAGCTATCCAAGGTCCATATGTACACATAAAACTTTTCAATGGTTAGTAGACCCATATCCATAAAACCTTTTCATGTATGCATTCATTAGATCATACAATACTTTAAACTTTGAAGGTTTTTGTCCTAGGTCAAAAAAACTTTGCAGAAATGTAAACATGAAACATAACAAATTGAATAGCACATTTGACACAAGGATTTAATGTGGAAACTTTATTTGGGAAAAACCACCAGTAATATGCTACTAATTCTCACTCATTTGAAGTGATGCCCTGTAAAAGGCCAACCTTGTTAAAGGTTACAATACACATTATTAAATGTGACCTGGTTAAAGGATTTCAATCACCCTATTAGGAGTAAACCTTGTTAGAGGACTTTAGACCTTCCATTAAAATGTCACCTTGTTAAAGGATTTACAAATGATTATTAAGTCAACCTTAATCTAAAGAATTTACCCTAGACTGATACAATGATTGAAAAGTAATAGTAAAGCTTGATTTAATAACATATTAAAAATCACTCACATATTATAGATCTCTATTTTAGTCCTCCATTATGCTTGGCTTTCATACACTTTAGGTTTGATAGCTAGGTATGTTGAATATAATTGTTCAATTGTGTGTTATCTTTGATGTTACACAAATGTCATATTAGTTATCAAATAGAGTCTACCAAGCTCAGTTGGTCAGAAAAGAAAAAGATAGAGTCTACTAAACTCAATTGGTCAGCAAAGTGAATTAGAAAGTCTACCGAGCATTCCTGAAAGTTACACTACGGAAACAATTTCTACCAAGCTCACTCAAGCATTGAAGGATTTTTTTGGCAAAAGTCAGTTTCTATCAAGATCACAAGGTCAGTGAGGGAAAGTTAGTGTTTACTGAGTTCACTTGGTCTCTAAAGGATTTTTTAGAGTTCGTAGTGTTTATCAAGCTTTAGTTGGTTAACACTGGAAATCATTTCTGGAGTAGTGTCTATCGAGCAGGGTCGGCCAATGAAGGATTTCATTGTTTTGAGAAATTAAGTTTAATTGTTTCATGTAATGATTGTAGCTGACTGATGTAATGATTATTGGTAAATGTAACTTGTAAATGAGCTGACCTGAAATCTTGTAAGGAATAAATAAAAGGTCAAGTTGTGGATTCTAAATGGTAATGAGTGAGCATGCAAATAAATTAATTGTGTGAAGAGGAAAGTGTGAGTGAATTTTGAAGAAGGATTAGATATCCTTAAGGAGCTACAAAGTTGTATTTGATTAGAGAGGATCTAGTGAAGCAGAAGAGAGATCTGTATCAGCAAAGTTTAGTTGCATCTCATTCAGGTCACTCATTGTTACTTTCTCACAATTGTAATAGTCATTTCTAAATCTCCTAACAGAGTTGGTTTTATAGCCATTTTTTTAAATCATCTAACAAGGTGGACAGTTCTATTAAATTGTTCTAAAGTCCTCTAGCAAGGCCACTCCTAGAAGGGTGGTTAAATCCTTTGACAAGGTCACACCTAATAGTGTGTTATGTAACCTTTAACAAGGTTGGCTCCTAACAGGGCTCACTTCAGAAGAGTGAAAATCAATAGCTAGTTACTTGGTGGTTTTTTCCATATTGGGTTTCCACATTAAATCTAGTGTCTCTCGTGTTCATGTTATTTCCTTTATGCATGCATGTTAAATTTTTGTGAATGCTTAAAGATTAGTAATAAGTTAACATTCTACATCTACCGAGTTACAATATTTTTCTATGTAGCTACCAAGTGACAATAGTAACTAGTTTTATAAGACATCTAAGGGATCTGTGGATTTGTTTTTATGGTAACTGATTCATCCCCCCCCCCACCTCCTCAGTTACTCCATCTATATTTCTAACAATTGGTATCAGAACATTTAGTGCTTGTAGGAAGGATTTCAAGGATCTAAGCTAAAGATCAAGATGTCTTAAAAGAGGGAAATTAAAAGGCTTAATAGGGATAACTTTTCAGCATGGCAAGGTCTCATGAGACTCCATCTACCTTCCATTGGAGATATAGGATTGAAATATCTTGATGAAGCATGTGTAACTCCTTTTGGTACACTATTAGTCAATGACATTGCTAAGAAGAAGACTCATAACACCATGATGATAGATATTGTATCTGCCTTAAGCTATGAAGAATTTGATGATGTCAAGGACTACAAAATTGCCTTTGAAATGTGGAACATGTTGAAGGATATCTATGGAGGTGATGATAATGTGATACGAGCCAAAGCAAAAAGTTTAAGAGAACAATTTGATCAGATGAGGATGAGAGGGGATGAAAACATTACCAAATATGTTGAAAGAGTCAAAGTAGTAGTCAGTGAAATCAAGGCTTTTGGAGGAGACATTGAAGAGAAAATAGTTGTAAGTTAAGTTCTTAGAACATTACTTCCCATTTATGCAATTAGAGTTTTTGCAATTCAAAAAAGAAGATGTGAAGTAAATCATAAGATAAATTCAAAGACCATAGTAGGATGATTGACTGCATTTGAGCTAGATAACTATGACAACTATGTTCCAGCTTCAAAGAACATTGAATCATCATTTAAAGCCAAGATTTCACTCAAAGAAAAAGGTAAGAAAATAAAATATTCTCAATCAGAAAGTGAAGAATAATTAGAATAGAGTTTTGACAGTGATCTTGAGGTGGTTGAAGCTCTACATGCAAGGAAATATTCTAGAGGCAAAGGGAAATACAAAGGTAAGGTTCCTTTAATCTATTTTCCATTTGAGGAAATTGGTCATATTATTGCTACGTGCCCAAACAAGAAAAATAAGGTTGAGAAGAAAGGTCACAAGTGTAATGGCAAGAAATATTTTAAATCATTCAAGGACAAAGGTAAGAAAACATGTTTCATGGCTAAGGATTCTAATGATTCTGATGATGGTGAAGATAAAATTGTTTACATTGCTTTGAAAGATGAATCTAATGACGAGGAATATAAAATTGCACTTATCTCTCATGTGCGTAAAATTGATACATGGATCATAGACAATGGTTGCTCTCATCATATGACTGGTGACAAAAAAAGGTTTGAATATTTTGAAGACTATGATGGTGGTAGTGTGAGGTTTGGTAATAATGAACCTTGTTGCATAAAAGGAAGAGGAAGAATCTCAATAACCAAAGAGCTTGTATGTGATAATGCCTATTAGGTTGAAGGACTAAAACACAATCTATTAAGTGTCGCATAGTTAATCAAAATTAGATTCAAAGTGGAATTCATGCATGGAAAAGAAAGATTGCTAGATGACAAAGGAAAGCTGACTAGATCTGGCATACAAACAAAAGGTAACTTGTTCTATCTTGAACTTGGTGAATATTCATGTTTTATTACTCAAGTTGAAGAGAGTTGGTTATGGCATAGAAGGTTATGTCATGTGAATTTTGATAACCTAGTAAAACTAAGAAAATTCAAAAAAGTAAGAGGCATTACTAGTATAAAGAAACTTGATGTTGGTCTATGCAAGAATTGCTAGATTGGCAAGATGGGAAAGACTACTTTTAAAAGTAAGAACTATAAGTCTAATTTTTTTTTTGGAAATTGTACATACTGATTTGTGTGGACCTATTAGAATTGTGATCTATACTAGAGAAAAGTTCTTCATTCTTTTTGTTGATGATTACTCAAGAATGATGACTGTCATATATTTGAGAGAGAAATAAAAAGCACTTGAGAAGTTCAAATGTTATTTGGCCAGAGTAGAGAAGGAAATAGGGAAAATACTAAAATGTTTGAGGTCAAATAGAGGTGGTGAATTCATCTCTCATCAGTTCAATAACTTTTTCATTGAAAGGGGAATGAAAAGACGAGTATTAGCCCCTAGAACTCCCAAGAAAAATGGAATAGCTAAAAGAAGGAACAAATCTATCATGGAATATGAAAGAACATTGCTATCAAATACTAGAAGGAAGCTATCAGCACTGCAATTCATACCTTGAATTGAGTACAACTGATTGAAAATAACATTGCTATCAACTACTGGAAGGAAGCTATCAACATTGCAATTCATACCTTGAACTGAGTACAACTAAAGAAGGACTCATTCAAAACCCCCTATGAGTTATGGTATGGCTATAAACCCAACGTAAATGTTATATTTTGAAAGAATCTAGAAAAGGTAAATTTGATGTGAAGGGTGATGAAGACATATTATTGGGATATTCTTGCAAGAGTAATGCATATAGATGTTTGAATTTGTCTACTCAAAAAGTCATAGAAAGTGCACATGTGAAAGTTGATGAGTTTTTAGAAAGGACTGAAGAAGAAAGTAAAAAGGAACTAGAAGATTATAGGAGATTTTTTTTTATCGAACTTGATACAATGCTAGATACATCCGTCAATCAAGAATCTTCTACTCCCAAGTCTTCAGTCACTGAGTTGCAAGAAGTTCAAACAGAGCTATAGGAACCCAAGTCACATTTAGATGCTACCGAGCCTATGCCTATCATGTCTGAAGGACTTGAGCAATAGCCAAAAAAGGCAGAACCTAAAGTTGATGTAAACAAGGAACCTGTATTAGCCAAGTATGTCAGGAGACATCTTGAACCATATCAGATTATTGGAGACAAATCTGAAGGTACTATGACAAGAAGTAACCAAAAGGTACTTGTTTACTTGCTAATTTTGAACCTAGAAATGTCAAAGATGCATTAGAAAATAAAAGTTGGATTGAGGCTATGAATGAAGAGATAGAGAAAATAGAGAAGAACAAAACATGGACTCTTGTACCTAGGCCAAAAGATAAAAATGTGATTGGAACTAAGTGGATATTCAAGAATACCTTGAATGAAGATGGTAAGGTGTCAAGACAAAAAGCTATACTCATATGTAAAGGATACTCTCAAGAAGAAGGAATAAAATATGGAGAGAATTTTGCTCCTATTGTAAGACTAGAAGGTGTCATGACCCTACTTACATAGGCTACATAAAAAGTATTTAAGGTTTATCAGATGGATGTCAAATCAACATTTACCAATGGTATGCTAGATGAAGAAGTCTACATTGAGCAACCTAAAGGTTTTGTTGATATAGATATAAAGGACATGGTTTGCAAATTACACAAAGCATTGTATGGTTTGAAATAAGCCCCTAGAGCATGGTATAAAAGATTGCATAACTACCTTATTCATATTGGTTTAAAAAGAACTAATGATAACAGTAGCTTGTATATCAAGGAAGGAACAGATAACAAGATTGTTTTGGCAGAAATATTTGTGGATGATACTTTGTTTATAGGAAATGATGATCCGTGCAAAGAATTTTTAGAGAAAATGACCATGGAATTTGAGATGTCAATGTTTGGTCAGATAAAATTCTTTATTGGTCTTCAAATTCAATAAAGTAAGAATGGTATCTACATCACTCAATCTAAATATGTCAAGGAGATACTCAAAAAGTTTGGTATGGAAGACTGTAAACCAGTTGGGACTCCTATGTGCACTGGACTAAAGCTTACCAAGGATGATGAATCAAAAGAGGTAGATCAAACCATATATTGATTAATGATTGGAAAGTTGTAGTATATAGTCCATACAAGGTGTGATATTGCTCTTGTAGTTGGTATTTCAACAAGAATTTCAGCAAAACCAAGAGAAAATCACATGATGGCAATTAAAAGGATCATGAGATACTTGAAAGGCACTAAAGATTATGAATTATGGTACAAATTTGGAGGTAATTTGGACTTGAAAGTGTTTACTGATGCAGATTGGGTAGGAAACATTGATGATAGAAAGAGTACACGTGGAGGAGTATTCTTTTTTGGAAAGAGGTTGGTTTCTTGGACAAGCAAAAAACAAAATTATACATCCTAATCTACAACAGAAGCAGAGTATGTTGTTGCAGTAGTAAACTATTCTAATATCATTTGGTTTAAGTAGTTATTGGAAGGCATAAAGATGGAAATCAAAGAACTAGTTGTTATATTTTGTGACAATACAAGTACAATCAACATATCTAAAAATCTAGTGGTGCATTCAAAAACCAAGCACATTGCAATAAAATATCATTTTGTCATAGAATTGGTGTAGGATAAGGAGATCAGATTGGAATATGTCCATACAAAGGAACAAATTGTGGACATATTCACCAAGCCATTACTTAAGGATGCATTCTTGTAGCTAAGAGGTAAGTTAGGTGTCATTCTCTTATCTAAGGCTCACTAAAATGAAGTTTTAGTGATGCATCAATAGGTACCAAGTTAAAGATCTTTCAGTTGATGTAGCATAGTCATGGACACATTGCATATGAATCAGTACTTAAGGTACATTGTTACTCATTTGGTTTGTGTTGTCTTTGGCATATATTGTCAAAGAGGGAGAGTATATTGTCATATCCTTCTAAAGTTTAAATTTGATTGTGGAGAGTTTGTTGTTTGAAAAGAAGCTATGTAATTCCTTCATAGAGGGAGATTACTATATTTGAGAAGTTTGTAGCATAAAATTTAAGAGAGAAAAATGTTCTTTCAGAAAAAGACTTGTTTTCAAATTTCATTTGCTATGACATGTTGTGTTGTCATCAATGCCAAAGAGGGAGATTGTTGGATACAACTGTTCAATTGTGTGTTGTCTTTGATGTTACACAAATGTCATATTAGTAATCAGACAGAGTCTATCAAGCTCAGTTGGTCAACAAAGAAAAAGACAGAGTCTATTGAGCTCAGTTGGTCAGAAAGAGAATTACAAAGTCTATTGAGCATTCCTGGAAGTTACACTATGGAAATAGTTTCTACTAAGCTTACTCAAGCATCGGAGGATTTTTTGGTAGAAGTTAGTTTCTACCAAGCTCACAAGGTTAGTGAAGGAAAGTTAGTGTTTACCAAGTTCACTCGATCTCCAAAGGATTTTGTAGAGTTCATAGTGTTTACCAAGCTTTAGTTAGTTAACACCGAAAATCATTTCTAGAGCTATGTTTATCTAGCATGGTCAGCTAATGAAGGATTTCATTATTTTAGGAAATTAAGTTTAATTGTTTCATGTAATGATTATAACCAACTAATGTAATGATGATTGGTAAATGTAACTTATAAATGAGCTAACTTGAAAATTTACAAGGTATAAATAAAAGGTCAAGTTGTGGATTTTAAATGGTAATGAGTAAGCATGCAAATGAATTGATTGTGTGAAGAGGAAAGTGTGAGAAAATTTTGAAGAAGGATCAGATATCCTTGAGGAGCTGCAAAGTTGTTTTTAATTAGAGAGGATCTGGTGAAGCAGAATAGAGATTTGTATCAGCAAAATTTAGTTACATCTCATTCAAGTCACTCATTGTTACTTGCTCACAATTGTAGCAGTGATTTCTAAATCTCCTAACAAAGTTGGTTTGACAGCCATTTTTGTAAATCCTCTAACAAGGTGGACAGTTCTATTGAATTGTTCTAAAGTCCTCTAGTAAGGCCACTCCTAGTAGGGTGATTAAATCCTCTAACAAGGTCACACCTAATAGTGTGTTATGTAACCTTTAACAGGGTTGACTCCTAACAAGGCTCACTTCAGAAGACTAAAAATTAGTAGCTAGTTACTTGGTGGTTTTTCCCATATTGGGTTTCCACGTTAAATCTAGTGTGTCTTGTATTCATGTAATTTCCTTTATGCATGCATGTTAAATTTCTATGAAGGCTTAAACATTAGTAATAAGTTAACATTCTAGATCTACCAAGTTACAATATTTTTCTGTGTAGCTACCAAGTGACAACAATAACTAGTTTCATAAGACATCTAAGGAATTTGTGGATTTGTTTTTGTGGTAACTGATTCCCTCCCCCCTCCCCCACCTCAGTTACTCCATCTATATTTCCAACAAGGTAAGTGCACCAAGTTGTAGTGCCAAAAGTGGGGTATGAGTGGCCACATTTTTCTAAAACCGATAATTTCTAAACTTTGAAAAGAAATTAAAGATAGATACACTCAAGATTTTAAGATATGACAAAAAGAAAGTAGTAGTCCTTTTATTTTAGTTTCTAAACTACTCATTCTTTTCAAAATGGTTTAGTTTTAGGTCCTCAAAAAAGGGGGCCACAAAAAGTGGTACTATTTTTTCAGAAAAATATAACATAGTGCAAAGTGTGGTCCCCCTAAAATTTTAACTTTTTTTTGAAATTCTTTAATTGCTTTGGTCAAAAGCTACCTAACACTATGTAATTTATCCAAGATTTTTTGGATAGTTTTATAATGTGTTTTTTTTAAAATAATTTTTTTAATTAGACACATCCTAAAAACATGAAATATCTGGGTGCTCCCCCTAGAAATGATGGAAAACTAATTTAAAATTAAAACATTTTTTTTTTCAAAGTGTGTAGAATGAAGTCTAGTTTCTAAAAAACTAAGTTGCGAAATTTGATGAAAGGGCTAAAATCTACAGCCCAATTAGTATACATTGGTTTTTGATAGAAAATGGACATACATTCATAAGAAATTATAGTTGAAAGGCTTGAAATAGTTCAAGTTAAAAATAAATTGTATGATTATATAGCTAACACAAAGATCTAAACTATCATATAAGTTGATTTTATTGATTCTGAAGCATGAGGAAACTTAACAAGAAAAAGCAATCATTTTTTGTATGTTTGCAGAAAAATACATCTGAAACTAGTTTAGAGACTCCAAACCTTTAGGTTGGATCCCCAAGGAAAAACCAAGCCTTAGGCTTGGTAGAATCTAAATCTTTAAATAACATGCACACTCAATAGTGTGTATGCACTATTTAAAGGATTTTTTACATTCAGGCTTTCATAGCACATATGCACTCTTAAAGTCCTAATTTCAATAGAGAGGGAAGGAGAGAGGGAGAGAGGGTAGAGAATGAAGAAGAGTAGAGGATGGGGAGAGAGAAGGAGGTGGGATAGGGAACGAGGGAGAAATAGAGAGAAAGAGAGAATAGGGGATTGGAGAAGGTAGAAGATAGATAGAGAGAGAGAGAGAGAGAGAGAGAGAGAGAGAGAGAGAGAGAGAGAGAGAGAGAGGGATGGGATTGCATGTGTGAGAGGGAGAGATGGAGAGAGAGTAGGGGATGGGAGAGAGAGTGAGTGAGTGAGAGAGAGTAGGGGATGGGAGGGAGGGAGGGAGGGAGCGAGGGAGAGAGAGAGAGTAGGGGATCAGATTGAGAGGGATAGAGAGGGAGGGAGGGAGGGAGGGAGAGAGATATATTAGGGGATGGGAGAGGGAGAGGGAGGGAGGGAGGGAGAGAGAGTAGGGGATGGGATTGTGTGTGTGTGTGTGTGTGTGTGAAAGAGAGAGTTTGGGGTGAGAGTGTGTGTGTGAGAAAGTATGAGATTGGGGTGTGAGAGAGAGAGAGAGTAGGGGGTGAGAGAGAGAGAGAGTAGGGAATAATAGTATGTGTGTGAGAGAGTAAGAAATCATGGGGTGGGAGAGTGGGAGAGAGGGAGGGAGGGAGAAAGAGAGAGAGAGAGAGAGAGAGAGAGAGAGAGAGAGAGAGAGAGAGAGAGAGAGAGAGAGAGAGAAGTGGATGGGAGTGTGTGTGAGAGACAGAGTAGGAGATGAGAGAGAGAGTGAGAGAGAGAGAGTAGGGAGTGGGAGAGAGAGTAGGGGATGAGAGAGAGAGTAGGGGTGGGAGAAAGAGAGAGAGTAGGGGGTGGGAGAGAGAGAGGAGGTGGATTGGAGTGTGTGTGTGTGTGTGTGTGTGTGAGAGAGAGAGAGAGAGAGAGAGAGAGAGAGAGAGTAGGGGATGGGAGAGGAGAGAGAGTAAGAGTAAGAGGGAGTAGGAAGAGAGAGATAATAAGATGGGAGTTTAAGAGAGAGAGAGAGAGAGAGAGTAGGGGATGGGAGAGAGAGATAGTAAGGGGTGGGAGAGAGAGAGAGAGAATGGGATGGAAGTGTGTGTGTGTGTGAGGCTAGGGTGTGGGAGAGAGAGGGAGGGAGGGAGGGGGGGGGAGAGAGAGAGAGAGAGAGAGAGGATGGGAGTGTGTGTGACAGAAAGAGTAGGGGATGGGAGAGAGAGAGTGAGAGAGAGTAGGGGGTGGGAGAGAGAGTAGGGTATGGGAGAGATAGAGTGAGAGAGAGTAGGGGATGGGAGAGAGAGATAGAGAGAGTAAGGGTGGGAGAGAGAGACATAGAGAGAGAGAGAGGATGGGAGTGTATGTGAGAGAGCAAGAGTAGAGGATGGGAGAGGAGAGAGAGAGGGAGAGAGGGAGAGAGGGGGAGAGAGAGAATGGGATAGGACTGTGTGTGTGTGAGAGAGAGAAGGGGATGGGAGTGTGTGTGTGTGAGACAAAGAGAGTAGGGGATAGGGGGTAGAGAGAGAGATAGAGAGAAAGAGAGAGAGAGGGGGGTGGGGATGGTAGTGTGTGTGAGACAGAGAGAGTAGGGGGTGGGAGAGAGAGAGAGAGAGAGAGAGAGAGAGAGAGAGAGAGAGTAGGGAATGAGAGAGGGTGGGATAGGGAGAGATATATTTTTCACATAGTGCATATGCATTATAGTGCGCACATGCTTTAGAGGTAATGAACACTATAGTGCATGCACACTATATGAAAAAATAAAAAAAAAGGTCGTAATGAAAGTTTGGGTCCCTACTAATCCATATTCTATTTTTTGTAAGTTGTGTGTTCTGTTGTTCCAATAGAAGACAAGGGTTTGATGCTATTGGAAGTTAGAAAACATCATATTCAATCATTAGATACACTATTTGAAGGCTTTTTGAACATTTTTTCATTCTATTTGAAGCTAGCAAACACCAAATTCAATCATTTGATACACTATTTGAAGGATTTTTTAATATCCTTTTTATAAAAATGATTTGTGCAGTCCTTTTTAAATATTCTTTGTTACTATACATAGACAAATTTAATTATAATTTGACAAGTTGTTTAATATATAGTGAATTTATTGAAATTTTCATGTTTGAATGAATTATTATTTGGAAATTGTTAGAAATTTGACAAGTTATTTAATATATATTATCTATTCTTTGAAATAATTGTAACATGTATATTTATTTGAATGATTTGTAATTTTACAAATTGTAAGTAATTTAGATGTTTGAATAATTTGACATATAGAAATCATCATCATGCCAAGGAAGAAACAAAAAACTCAATCAATTTAGAAGAGAGGGGGAGAGAATTGGCAATTAAAAGGGATAACATGAATCATTTTTCCAAGAGGAACAAGAACCACCAATACAAAGAAACAAAGAGGAAGAATTGGAAAGACAAAGAGAATGAATGAGACCATTACACTCAAGAAGACAATTGAATTGTGAAGCTACACTATCTTCCAATGTTGGAGTCATATCATCATTTAATGTTGAAGAGATGCTAATTTGTACATTTGACAATGTACACACTCTATCATGTCATGTTGAAGGCACACCATCAACATATCAATTAGATGATATTCCATCTTTTGTATCTTATTGCCAAGACACGTCATCTTTAGTTCAAGGCATGAAAAACACTCAACCTTATCTTGATGTTCAAAATGTTGAGGGAGTGGAAAAGATTATAAAACCTTCTAGAATTCATATTAGAAGACCAAAATATTTGATTGATATTGATACTAACATTTTGAAATCAATGCCTAACGAGATTAGCAAGTGTACTTTGTTAAAATATTCAAATGGGAAGAGTACTTCTAAGAGGGGGGGTGAATCAAAAGTACCACACCTTTTAACCTTTCAAATCTTTTAAAACAAATAACTAAAAGTAAATTGCATGCATGTAAACATATTAAATAAATATAAAATAAACACATGCATCAACACACATAACACTGGATTTGGTAACCTAGAAACCCTCCAAGAATAAGAAAGTAAAACTAGGGTGGGAATAATACCCACAAAATCACTATAACAATAATTGTTTGACCACTTCTAATGGTCTACCCTATGAAAGGATTGTCCTGTTAAAGGCTTTACACTATGCCAATAGTGATCTAGTTAAAGTATTTAAAAACACTTTACATGAAGTGTCACCCTATTAAAGGATTTAGTCACCTCTTCAAAGGATCTACAAAATAGTTGTTAATCTAACCTATCAACATAGGATTTTCACAATCTAATACAATTGCTAGAGAGTATTAGAAACTTTTGACCAAATTTCTTACAATCTTCAATTGTTGACTTCAGGCACTTGATCTACTCATTCTAATGTGATCCTTCCTTGATCAGGTGTCTATTTGTATCCCTTGTACTATTTTGATTAACTAAATGTATAATTGCTACTCAATTCACTAAGTTTGTAATGCCCCTACTATTAGCCCTATTCTGCATTTTTTTCTTATCTGCTTAGCAACTTTCTTAACTTCCTTTTAGTAGCTTAAAATCATGAGGTTTAAGCCTTCTTATAAAGACTTCATAGACTTAGGATTAGGTATGGATCTATGATCCATATTGAATCTTGAATTCCTGCTCATTCTGCACATTTTTCTCATTGGTTGCATGCTGATTGCATAGGAAATATACAAGATTCATTCTTATCCTTATTCTCCTTCAAAATCCTTCTATGTCGGCTCCAAAAATAATTTACATCTAAGTTTGTGAGGGCACAAACTCATATGCTGATTCTACGTGACTTGGCACATATTGAACTACTAGTGCTCCGCACATATACTATCCTACTTTGCTCGGCACCTATTAAATTTTAATTTGCTCGACATCAATTGGGACTTAGCACCTATTGGAATTTTGACTCGGCACATATTGTAGCTTTGCATACATAGTGTACGTGGCTATTATATGAAAAGTGGTTAAGTTTGTTGACACTTAATTGTCAAAACCAAACTGAGACCAACATACTTGTCAAACAAAAGTTAATCATATGTGAAAATTATTTTTTTAAGCATTAAATATCATAGGTCAATTCCAATTATTTGTTGAAATGATGAGGAATTTAAAATTTAGGCCTATCATGAAGATTCTTGGGCTAAGAATGATGGATAATTCAAATGAAAAAAGCATTGTAAAGAATCCAATGAGTGCATATGACAAAGTGGGTTCTAAGTTACATAGCAAAGATAGTAATATCACAAGACAAGTACTTATATTGACAATAGGAAGTACTCAAATGAAGAAAGATCGACTCATGAGAAAGACAAGAAAAAAATTGAAAATTAGTAGTGGTACTCTAGGGAGAGCCATTCTAAGGTGTGAGAGATTGAAAGATCCAACAAAAAATGAGTTATGGACATTTAGTGGTAGACTACTATGAAAGGATAAAGAAATTAGTGAAACTTTAAAATCAGTGATTGAAGATTTTTGGACAAATAACAAATGTGTTTTCCCTAATCAAAGCAATGTTGTTAGAAGGAGGATTGGTAGCCAAAATCATGACCCACATGTGAAACATTTTTTGGACTCAACTCAGAAACAATTTTTTGCAAAATTTATTGTTATGTATCCTCAAATTTGAATAAGTCAAAGATTTTTTGAGATAGGTAAACCTTTTATGTGAAGATAAATTACACATGCACAACTTGTTGTTGTAGGATACATATTGAATTTGCTAACCATTTTGATGTTTTTAGGAAAATATGGGTGTTTTTGCATTGTAAGATTATTTTGTAGGATTGTGAAATGAATGAGCCACCTAGATGTCCAAGGGAATTCATATCCAATGTTTTATCTGAAATAGGGGATGACCAATAATTTTAGAAGAAATCATAGTTGGATGGTACATGCTTATTTTGTGGTTCTTTGCAACTTTTATCAACTTGTAAACATATTGATAGTACACATGCAATTGGAAATGAAATAGTAGATTACGAAAAATATAAGATAGTGACATATGGTCTAAAATATGGAAAATATGCTAAAAGATGTGATTTAGTAACTGAAAATATTCTAGTGTATGAGGTCATGAAATTTTTTTAAGAAAAGATTATTTATGAGTATGCAAGGCATACACATAGAGCTTGATGGCTGAATTTGCATTTCAAGTTGTGCAATGATATGTTTCCACTAGATACCATTGTTTCAATTGTAGATTTTGCAAAGAACTACATAGTACAACCACAAAATGAGGTGCAAAGAAAGTATTATACTTCTCAATAGATTTCAATATTTGTTCACATAACATTCATGCATTCACTTACAAGTACAAAGAATGATAAGAAGATTTTGAGGGAGTACCATTTTTACATTAGCAACGATCGATCACATTCTATAGAGTTTGTACATGGTTGTTTTCAACTATTTTATAGAGATTTGGCTAACAAGGGCATACGATATTGTCACCACATTATTTGGTCACAAAATTGCCCATTTCAATTCAAGAATGCGTGAATATTCTATTGGTTGAGCAGGATGCATAGGTTGTCTACAATTCAATATACGTGAAATTTCATAGAGGCTAGTCATGGAAAGGAGAGCATGATGGTGTAGGTGCATAAGTCAAAAGAGCCTTAGCTTGTGACAAACTAAAGTACAAAGATGGAGCAATATTGACATATGAAAAATCCATCATCTAGTGGTGTAATGCTACAATGGATCCAAGTAAGGAAGGTGAGTCTATGGTTGGTATACTTTTTGGTTGATAGATAATACTAACATTGCACCATATGAGGATTGTTGCACACTAACAAGATCAAGTGAGTTGCACTCTTTTAGAAGCTCTGATGTAGCTTCATAGAGTATTCATACATGAAAAATGGCATGCTATTGTCCATCATGTGCATAGGAGAATTGGGATGACTGTGAGTTGACTAAATGGGTGGACAAATCAGATATATGAGTTTTGGACCCAATTAGCACCTATCATCCCCCACAAGAACTAGAAATGGTAGAGATGGATGCATCCATTGGCTTTGACCACTTGTCTAATCTAGTGCAACTTGGTAATACATATCTTTGTAATTTCAATATGTAACTTTATAACTTTTACCTAAGTATTTTTCTGAATTAATGACTACATTTTGTACATTTATCATTGTGGTTATTCAAGTTGTTGGTGTTTTGAAACATCACAATTTCAAATTACCCCAATGAGAACAAGATAAATCTAGGGTTAGCTACTTCCCTTCTTCAACATACCCTTTTAGACAATGGGCCAACTATAAGGCTAGACCCTTCTTCTACTTTAGTCTCTACAAAACATAGGCAGGTGGACTTCAGATTCACTTATATGGTACTAGTGCTAAAACATACACTTGAATCTAGCAAAGAATATAAAACCCTTAATCTTCTAACACTTATGAAAAGATCTTAGACATGGAATAACTAATAACATGGCCAAATAAATTGCTATACTGAGGGTATCACATTTTAGTTCTTCAACATTAAAGGGAAATATATTTGATTAATGATGTTAATTTTCAGCAAGAACATGACATGAACAACATAAAACTCTAATCATGTAGATGATTACTGCCTTATATATTGGGTAGTCACACAAGTCCCTAACACACATCCCTGAAATTCATTGAGATATCCCATACATCAAGACATCCTGATCTATCTGTTGACCTTGTGAATCAGACATCTACATCTTTCTAAACCTCATACTCAACCTATCCCTTCATGAGATATACAATCCTATGATGATAAATCAAGCATTTACATGACTCCTTGAGTCATAAGCAAAGTAAATCAACATCTACAACCAAAAAAATTCAAATTGAGCTTCATATTCTTTGTTTATAAAACAAAAGAGATCACAAACAACATGAATGGGAGACAAGATATTAGAATAAAGATTAACTTGTTGCATTTTCATTCATTTCTTTGAAACAAATACAATAAGATACATGAAATTAAAATGTAAAACTATTTAACATATTAGTACTATTTGTATTCTTATTTCTTGCTACTCATTACAAGGGAAATTGTTGAAGAAAATGGTATCACAGTAGTGAAATATGTTCAAAATTGGAAACCTTGGTCTCACAGATATGGGAAAACTCAAGATTGGAACCTACTATTTTCACAATGAAAACTACCAACCGTTACCATGGATGAGAAAGAGAAATATATAGAAGAAGAATGGAATCTAGGATCTGATCTAGAAGTGACATGTATCCACTTAAATTTCCACTCTTTGCTATTGTAGAGCATCTCCCATCTTTGTACCCATGAGATATGACATTATTTTCATCATTATTCTATAAGAAGCTTGAAATATCTCTTCTTCAGTGATAAAAACCCTTATGTTGCCAAAATATCTGAAATGCATCATGAAATGCTAATAATACCTTGATTCAATTGATTTGGATGTGACAGAATTCACCCATAATTACATTTTTACTACCTTTTTACATTCACTTAGTTCACCATTTCACTGGAAATCAAATCTAAACTACCCAAAATGAATGAAACTAAAAATAGGGAACTTGAGAAAAATCCTCATATAACTTGAACTAGTGGCCTTTTGTGCAAAAATAAACACTAGGAATGGAAAGTTTGTTCTCTCTTGGTTTTGGTGATATATAATACTACTATACTTGTTTACTGGAAACACCCAAAATCTCAAAATGAAAAACAAGCTCCTAAACTAGGTTTGAAAATGCATTTCATTTCAAATATTTAATACTTTCTAGAGTTTGAACTATAGTGTTAAATAAAATTTTACTTAAAACTCCTACTACACATTCAGAATGGAAAATGGAAAAAAAATAAAAATATTATTTTTATGCCTGTTGATTTTTCTCTCCCTTTTTCATCTGGGTCAAACTAGTTTGACTGCCCTTATGACATGTGCTACACTCTATTTGGTCCATCTCCTACTTAGTCACCTGACACCTGCCACTTGGACACAATGTATCACTATCTCATTGTTCCTCTGTTCCACTATGTGGTAGCCCCACCATCCTGCCATGTCACTGGTCACCATGTTAGTATCCTACTTAGCATTGTGCCATGTCACTGTAACATAGCATCATCACAACACATGGCACCTCTATCCACATTAGCATCCAATCAGAATTTCTATTTCACTACCCTATCACTCCACCATCTCATCTAGCCATGTCATCAGTCACTATGTCACATGACACATTAGCAAGGTGCCATATCATTGCAATATAGTGATGTCGCAACATGTGGCATCATCCACTACATCAACACCTCAAGAAGCATGCTAAGTCTAGGGCCTCTACCATGTGTCATTCTATGATTTTTCTGACTCAGTCTATGTGTTTCCACTTGTCACACTCTGGTTGATTGGGATTCCACATCATCATTTAGTAAGCATATTAGTTCAAAATTAAACCTTTTACATCCTCTGGTCAGCTAGGTGGGACACACATGAGTTTGAGGCTCCAAAACCTTTATGTCTTTAAGACAATATCTTATAGTATGGAAAAGTATTTAAAAACTAGAAAGTCTTCTATTTTGTGAATGTGGGACTATAAATTCAATCTTTCTTCTTTGGAAATCTGCCTTCCACTATTGTTCCTCAATACTTGAGTCACCTGTTTTCTCTTGGAATCCAAAATTGCACTCATCCTTTGTCCTTACTTGAGTTTCACATGCTTCTTCCCTTTTTATTGTTGTTGCTACCGATCAACTAAAATACTAATAGGATATGCCTTCACTCTAAGTCAACAAATTCCAAAGGAACATTTACAGAAAAATATATGTGAATGCTCAACTTGAAACTTGTCATTGCATTCATGAATGGGTTGGTTCGCTTCTAGGGCATAGAATACCCATTTCTTATCTGTCACTCCAACTTACTAATAATTCTCCCTCAACCCCCATCTTGGACTACAACCCCTCCACCCTTTTTGCACATATAAAGGCATCTTGCAAGAGTGGGTGGGCAAGACAACTACTACACCTAGTTATGTTAAAATTTGCATAGGATGGAAGGATCTAGTCCTGTTAACAACCATCACCCACTTTTATTTTCTCATCAGATCTGCATTGCAAAAGATGGGTTTTAGCTAGAAAAAATGCATACCCTCATGTGTTTCAGCATATGAAAAAGAGGAGAACCATTCAATCAACCTGCAATTTTAAAACTCTCAACAGTTCTTCTAATGCAAAGACATCTAGATGGCATAATCTAAAACATTCTTTTAATATGGTATGATCTTCCCCAATCTTTGATTGCATAAATCATTTCCTATGCTCTATCTTTTTGGAAAGTGGTGTTGCAAATCATTCGGTGGACATGCTTTTGTGTCTTAAAAGAAAATTGACTATATTTTAGAAATTGAAATTCCTTTGTATATAAATATCAAAATAGAAAAGGTGTTGTGAATGTTGGATATTGAATATTCCATTTTCCTTGCATACAATCCTATTTTGCATAGCACACCACTAATTTGGTTTATGGAACATTTTGGTATACGACTGCCACTAAGTATTTAAAATACATTTCATACATTTGAAGAAAAGTTTATGGGCATTGATTTGGACCTCTTCTCCTAATTAATGATAGGATTTATTCGTATTCACTCTTGAATTGCATCCTCCATTTATTAGTGTTGCATTCTTATTCTATATCCATAATAAGGGAATTCTTCAAATAGTTGCAATGAAAACCAGCTTTGCTAACCACAGGAAATTAACAATATTCATGTTTTACACATCTTTAAGATCATATATTTCTTTTAAAACCCTTAGTATATCCCTTCTACAAATTTCAAAATACTTTCTCACACATTTCATCTTATGAAACTGATGCAATTAGTTGGGCCCATAAGTGGGTCCAACTTAAGAAAAAATCATTTTCGAACAATTGACATCTCAACCTAATCCCTTAAACATCTAATACAGATTTGATCAAAATTCAATCACTATTGCATCATTTAAAACTAATCTTCAACCTTTCCTACAAATTGTCAGTTTTGTGCCAAGAGGTCCTCTGACTGGACTTAAAAATTGGCCCAAACACCTGACTAGGCTTTGAAATCAAATCTACTATTTCTTTGTTCTACATTCTTGCACTGTATTGAATCTCATCTCATGAAAAATTCTTAGTCAAAAGAGGCAAATTCTTAGTCAAAAGATATTGACTATCAAATTCACCTTCTTAAAACTGTCTGCAAGAAAAAATGTCAGAAAATAATAAAATATGTTCTATTCTGGCTTTGAAAACTAAGTAAATTGACACTTGTAGAGACAAAAATTGGGACATTGGTTCATGGCATGAGAATATTATAAATTTGGGATTTAGGGTCATGATGAATAATAGGGAAAAAAATGGTGAGTGGCCAAAGTGGGTTACTTGGATTTGCAGAATTGGAAACACTAGCAAAAAAGTGGTTTTTGCAAGTGGAATGGACCAAGGAAAGTGTGCAGATGGATTTGTCAAGATTTGAAAATCGGCACACTTAAATTATTTTCAAATTAGAACAAAATGGTGAAATCCATTTGGTCTCACCTATCATGGATTATGAGTTATGACATCCAAAACAAGGGTACCAATCAATCTACACCCTTTGACACCAATAAAATTTTACAAATTGCATATGTAATCACATTCAAAAACTAATCTAATGGAATTAGCATAAGCTCAAATTAGAAAGATAGCAAGTCTTTGACCTCTAGAATGCAATGCAAAAGGAAACTTCTCATTTTAGTCAATTGGTTCAAAGTTATAACAAGTCAAATAAGGCCTCCTAGAATTTTGAGCAATTTACATCAGCATGACAACAATAAATGACCGACTCTAAGGGATTCAAAACCTAGTCAAAATACATCAAAATGACTCAAAATAGAAAAGATAGGGTCTTTGATATGGATACTAGACACTCCTAAAGTGGCAGGTCATGAAAAATTACTAGGTGCAAGATATTTAATTGCAAACTAGCCCTCTTGTCACTATTTGACACTTGCAAAAATGCAAATTTGGACATTGCTCAAAATGGAACTTCACAAAATGGCTTGGAATAGAAATTCATCTTCATGGGATGAGTGGATATACTGAATGCAGGGTCTTAGAAATATTAAACACCTCTTAGGCCTCAAAAGGATAGTTAGGTACACATGCATTAAAAAGTGCTTATAGGGCTTCATTTTTTAGTATGGTCCTCAAAATCAGGGCTTCAATTTTTAGTCCCAATAGTGGCTTTGCCTGGGAATGCATATCCCTTGTGGGCATGGTAAGGTCTGAAAGAAGTAGACCACACACTTGATAGCAAAAACTTATCTCAAATAGCTTATTGAAAGTAAAAACGACTACTCCTAAACTATAGGAATGATGCTCTTAGGCCACCAAACTTCAACAAAAACTCTTGCCTTTGTCATATATCTGATTTTCATCTAAATATTCATGAGGTGAACTAGAAACATCACTTTTCTTAGTTTTACCAATCATATTAACATCTCGAATCAAGTCACTTGGCAAGATAGAATATAAATCCTCACTTTCATAACACATGTGAAAACTAGATTCATTCTAAACCACTTGCTCATTATGAAAGTAGCAATCAACATGATCAAACATATCAAACTCAAACTAAAAATCCTCTTCATCAAATGAATCATTTTTGATATCAATCATTAATATGAAATCTACATATTCAACTTGAGGAAAAAGATCACACATACCTTGAAATTGTGTATCCTTATGTATAACCAGATGATACTCAAATGAGAAATCAGATTGATACTCATAGGTATCATCAATATCAACATTTGAGATTAATTCAAAATCCTCAAATGGTTCTTTGAAATCAGCAAATGGATTAGCCATTATTTTTGAGTATTCACCATACAACTCATTGCAAGGTGCATGCTGATTTTCAATAACAACTTCATCAAACACCTTGTTATCCACATCATGAGATGCAATCTCATCATTAATTTCAATATCACATCTGGAAGAAGAAAAATCTGACCTCTTACAATAGTAGGACAATGTATCACAATAAAAATTATCCTTAACTAAATCTAAACATTCCATGTGTTCTTCAAAAAGTGGGATGATAACTCCATGCAAAGTTCCTTTGTAGATGTTATGACAAGTGATGTGCTAATCAATATCAAACTCCTCACCATACAATAGATTAATTAAAACCTTGAAACCATTTCTAACATCACTATTATGAACATTTTCAATAGATGAAGATGAGAAATTATAAACTTCACATGAAGACCCATCCACTCCATCAATGAAGCATGTAGAATATATGAGAAACATTACTTTCATTATCTTCATCAAGATGATTCAAATATCTTGCAAACTAATCATCTTTCATCTTACCAATAGGTGTTGATGCATCAATCTTAGGATCACTTATATACTTTTTATTATTTCTCCATGCAACCTTATGAAATTTATCTACAAAAATAATCATTTCATCCTTATAAATGATCTCTTTATCCTCATATTTCATAGAGAACTCTTCTTCACAACTTTCAACCTCAAGCTGATTTGTATAATTCTGAAATGGACCTTCACTTTCAGATTTAGGAAAAGAACTCATACCTTTACTCGTATAAGAGTACCCACTTTCATCATTTCTTTCTTCCTTCCAATTTGCATCAAATTCATATGAAGATGAACATGTGTTATCACTGTACTCTTCTTGACTCAAGTAACCACTCTCATCATTGTCTTAACATGATGCCTCTTCATAACATATTGGATCAACAACTTTTCTTTCATCACTTGAAACTATTGGAATTATGATATATTTATCATTAGGGAAAATAATTATTCAATTCTGAATGCTTACTAAGCTCATCACTTAGTCTATAGTGTATACCAAGCATTCAGTGGTTACCTTATAAATTCAGCAGGTAAATAGTTCTCACCGAGCATTCCAGAGGATACCGAGTGAATGGGCAGTTCAACAGTGTTTACCGAGTGAAGAAGGTAAATAAAGAACTTAGAGTTCACCAATAAAAGCAAGGTAAATGAAGAACTCAATGTTCACTGAGCACAACAAGGTAAATGAAGGACTCAGTGTTAATCGAGCATAGCAAGGTAAATGAAGAAGTTAGTTTCTACTGAGTGACACTATATCTATCGAGTCACCAATGGTTACCGAGTTCCAAGTAGTATTGTGTGGCTAATATGAATCAAGCCTCTACTTCTACAGAGTGCATGATGATGCCAAGTAATATAGTGGATGCTGAGTATCGGAAGGTCATCGAGTCAGCTTGAGGAACTCGAGTTTTCTACTATCTGGCCGACTCAATAATGTTTTGTTCACTTATATTTTGGCCGACCTTACAGTTGTAAATATTGGAATGGTATACATGTAATGTATGAAATAATTTGTAGTATAGTATGCTGTGTATAAAAAGGAGAGTAATGTTCACATTTGAAGAAGGTATTGATATATTTTCAGAAAAGTGAAAGTGAATCAGCAGTAGAATAAAAGGAATACAACAAGGTCAACATAGGAGCAGAAAATTTATATCTATCACATCAGTAAATCAATGCAACAAGGATTTTATTAGCAAACAATTGTAAGAAGATCCACTACTTCCTCCTAATAGGTGAATCAATTTATAAATCCTTTAACAAGGTGGACGTAACAGTCTTTTTGTAAATCTCCTAACAGAGTGCATACTTCACTGTATGTTTGTAAATCCTCTAACAAGGTGGATCTAGTAGTCCTACTTGCTCCTAACAGGGAAGATCATTAGAAGTGATTATTGTAAGCCTTAATAGGCCAATTTTATAGTGTAGTATTGAAGTTTAGTCGGTATCATCCCCACCCCAATTTTACTTTCTATTTGGAAGGTTTCTGGGTCACCAAATCTCTGTGTACATATGCAATTCTTTTAGTTATGCAGTAGTTTAGATGAATGAATGGTGAATGGTTAAAATTCTGAATTGTTTAGAAGTTTTATATGTTACTAATTCATACCTCCCCTCTCAGTAACCTATCTTATCTTGAATATTTCCAACAATTGGTATCAGAGCTTTGTGGTTCTCAAGATAAAGTTTGAGAGCTTAAGAAAAGATCAAGGACAATGGAGATATTCAGACTTGACAAATCTATCAAAAATGAAAAGCTAGAACTGGAAATGGCCATGGCTCAACTCAAAGAAGCAAAGGAGCATCTTTCTCAATCTCTAAAAAGAAGGAAGGAACTTGCAAGACAAATGAATGATCATCAGTATGTTGAAGAAAAGATTGAAGACCTTTTACCATCAAGCATTTCAAATGAAGCTAATGAAGCAATCAAGGAACTCCTAGCAAAGAATGGTTCTCTACAAGAAGACGCTTAAAAGAGAACAAGAAATCCAATCAATCAGGCTGTGTGAAGTTTTGGAATAGAGAAACAAGGCAAATGAAGACTTAGAGGTAAGAAATAATCAATTCCTTCAGCATGAAAATCTTGTAGGTCAACTATCTAATGCAAATGAAGAATTTATGAATCTAAGATCTGAGAATGAAAGTTTAAGAAATGATTTAATCACTGAAAGAAAAATCAATGCAAGCTTACAAAGTGATCTGAGATCAGTAAGACAAATCAATGAAAGTTTGGAAAATGACTTGATCACTAAAAAGAAAATCAATGAGAGAATGATGAAATCTCAAGCAGACATGACTCAATTAAATCAAAAAAGTGAGCAAAACTTTCATAGACAAAAAGGTAAAGTCAGTCTTGGATATAAGGAAGAAGGTGAATCCTCCAAACAAGGTGCCCAAAGGAATCAAAGACCCACTTGCAATCATTGTGGCAAGATAGGTCATACATCAAACAAATGTTGGAGTAATGGAAAAGAAAAATTCAATGGAAAATGCTTCAACTGCAATCAGCAAGGTCACAAAGCTAATGAATGCAAAGAGAAACCAAAATTTGAAGGCAAATGTCACAAATGCAAGAAACAAGGTCACAAGGAATTTGAATTTAAATCAAAAACATTCAATCCAGCAGAACAAATTATCAAAGCAATATTTGGTTGGGTTGGGACTACAATACTTGGTGTAGGTGTCACTATTGTGAAGAATATGGACACATTGGGATAAATTGTGCAAGACATCACCTAAGAAAGAAGGATACAACCATAAGATGTTACACATGTACTGAACTTGGTCATATAGCCAAGAATTGCATGAATACTGGAAGAATTGAAGATGAAAAGAAAGCTAAAGTTGATAACATTCAGAAGAAGATGAGACAACAATGGATTCCTAAATCTACTGAGCAAGACAGTTCAAATGATGGTCATGTCACTCAAGAAATGGGTGACTCCACCATTTCCAATTAGATTTAAGAAGAATCAAGAACTACATCATCAAGCCATATCTCAAGTAGTTCTAGAGTGAAAGAGTGCAAATGATCAAATCAATATTTCATATTCAAGGACCAAAGAAAAGTTATCATTCACCGTGTTGCATCTACCGAGCAAGGTTGGTTAAATATCTTACCGAGCTAGGTCAGGAGTATCAAATATTTTGTTTGACCACCGAGTTGCAAGGTTTTATCAAGTAGATTGGTGATAGACTGGCAGGCACTATGTCATCTCATCTACCTTCGTACCAAGCATTAATGATAGTATTTCCATCAAAAGGGTAGAATTTGATTTCATTTTTCATCGTGACTTAAGAATACTCAGAGCTAAAAGATTTCTAGTAAATCCAGAGCAAATACCAAGTGATTTTAAGCAATTTTCAAGTGGAGAATTTTTTCAAGATTTTCTTATATTTACCGAGCAGCTATGGCATCCAAAAGCACCAGTAGCACCAAGGAAAAAAGAGGTTCAGAAATGTTAATAAAGGGTATAGAATGGAAAGAGCCCAACTTCAAGATTGTATCAGCCATTGCAGAATCACTCAACCCAACTGGAGCTCAATCACAAATACCACATAAGGTACTTCTTATCAATGATATTTGTACTCATTTCAAGTGTTCTATTCAAGAAATCAAAAACCTGGAGATGGACAATGCCCTAGGTGAAAAGAGTGTAGATGGCTCTCTAAAACCTGAGTTCAAGCATCTTGAAACCAAAGGATTGACTCATATCTCGCATATGCCTAGAAACTTCCAAACCAAATGGATTAGGTATATCTTGACTCAGGTGCATAATGGAAAATTATGGTTAGAGTAGCAAGTGCTAATCACAAAGAAGATGATTCACAAAATTACGGCTCTCCCTATGCTCAGCAAAGCCAAAACCACCAAAACCCTAAATCAAGATGAGCTACAGAAGCAAACCCTAGCCAAATGGAATGGTAGAGGTTTAAAAGTCAACACTGTATCTGATGTCAAACTAAGATTTAGCATACATGTGATCGCATATAAATTATATAGTTCCAATAGATTGAATAGTGTATCGTGTAAAGCTATGAATTTGGCCCTCAAGATTGTAAAGAAAAACCTTGAACTTGATCTGTGTGAAGTATTGCTAAAATAATTGAATAAAAATATGGATATTATAAGGACTTCCAAGAATAACCCTTGTAAATTTGGTTCTCTGTTGATCTGTTTATTTTTCTACATTCAAAAATTCTTTCCATCTAAAGGAACTGTCATATGGAGAAAAGACATTCCAATTTTGTAACAAATAAATGAGTTTGTGGTAGAGATGGGTGAAATTTTTGATATCATCATGGACAATTATTTTGAAGATTTCAAGGAGAGAATGAATAATAGATTCAAGATTCCACCAAAATTAGTTGAAGATTACAAAAATGATGTATGCTTCATGGTTGACTGTGATAAGGTGTACATCCAGGTAGTTAGACCCCGAGTTGCATGGGTAAAACCTCTTCCCTATGAGGTAAATATTGATGAAGCCAGAGACATGATAGAAGCACTGGTAAATGAGCTAGTAGACCTAAGGCAACCAATTTTTGGAACCTATGATGAAGCAAAGGCCAGAATTGAGCTTGAAATCAAGCTACCATAGGCCATAAGCAAAGGTAAGAGGAAGATAGAAAAATTGAAAACTGCATTTGGCCATGTTATGCTAATAGAAGGAAAAGGTGAGGACAAAGGAGATGATGAAGAAGAAGGAGGAGGAGAAGAAAAAGAAGAACAAGAAACTGAAGAAGAACCTCTGAAGAAGAAAGGTAAGGCAATAATTACCAAATCCAAGAAGAAGCCTACTGTCATATTCACAAGAACCAGAAAAGGTAAGCAGGAACCCATACTAGTCAGGCCTGCACCTACATTTGAGGAAAGGCTTAAACAACTGGAAGAAGGAGTAGGCATCACAAATTTCAAGGCATTGAAATTTGAAACTAGAACAGATGATGAGAAAATGCAGATAGAGGAACTGGTACTTAGCAAGATGGGTAAATGGAAATATTCCCCAGACCAGCTTGCCTCCCAAATCTCGAAAGAACTATTGGAGAGATTGCAACCAAGATGGGAGTCAACAACTCAAATGGTAAAAGACATCTATGAGCAATCCCTAAAGAATCTTCAACCAAGTCTCATTGGAGCAGAAGTAAAAATTGCAATGAAAAACCATGAAGGTAAAATGATGATCAAATTTCACACATGTTTAATTTTGATCAAAGACATTGAGCATGTTGTAAATGATGCTACAAAAATGTGGAAAAACATCTATCATCTACATAAGCCCAGTGAAGACCCAGTGGAAATCAAGGATGATGACAATAGTGACAATGATGATATTGATGGCACTCCATCCATCACAGTCTCACCAGGAGAGCTGCATGCATTAATGAGAGAAGACAAGGAGGAAGAAGCTAAAGAGGAAGATAAGGAGGAAGATGATCCAATAAAAATTGCAGCAACAGTTATTGCATCCCTTCCTCACTCTCCACCAAAAATTATTTCATCCACTAAGGAGATAGCTTCTGCAACTGAGATTGTAAGCACAGTTGCCACATAAATTGCTCAATCTTCACCGGCCTCCTCCCAGCTCTAGGTATCTAAGACAGACATGCCAAGCACTTCATCTACCGAGCTAACTATTACTTCTTCAGCTATTGAGCTAGCCTCCTCAGCCCCATCATCTTTAGTCGGTATAGTAGTAAGTTCCACAATTTTGTCAGTTCCAATTTGTTCTAAGATTTTGTCAGCATTATCTGCATCTACTTCAAAACCAGTTAGTTTAGATACTGCATTACTGAGTGTATCATAATTTTTGGGAAGTATTCCAGTTTTTGATCTGGTAAATACTCGTATTGGCACTCAATCCTCAAGTATCCTAGTTTTCACTGCTAGCCCTTCCATCTCCACTATTGTGTCTATTCCCAAGGTCAAACCAGTCATCACAGAAGCCAAACAAAAGCAACCATTAAGACTTTTGATTACTAGAAAAGAAATTCTTGAAGATATTAACTTAGACACAGAGATAGTGATTCCAAAAATTGACTATGAAAATGCTACCATTGAAGAGATGAGGTATGCTAGTCAACTAATAGAGATGAAGGCTACACAGAAGCAGTTAAGGTCTAAAAGGGATACAGAGTACAAAATAATTGAGAATGCCAGGAATATAATTACAGAAGCTATAGGTGCTGAAGTAGATTCTACTCAACATATTTTGATTCAGTTAGAAGAGGCTGTAAATAAATTCAATGACAACACCTCTGGTCAAGAAGAATTGATTGAAAAGGATGAAAGAAAATTTGATAATAAGGTGCTTGAGCACATTGCAATAAAATAGGTAGAATTGTCCACAATTTTGGTCGATCTTGAAAATTCTTTTAATAATGTAACTTCACTTTTTGGAAAACTTTGTGATGTTACCAAGTATACCAAGGAGATTAAAGAAAAATTAAATAAAATTGATGAGGATATGAAGGTCAGTGCCCAAATGTTGCAACTTGACCCCAATTCAAGTTCATCCCATCATTTTCGAATCAGTTTTTTGTCAAAAAAGCAGGCAGAATTATTGAGAGAGGAAGCAAGGATCAAATCTACCTTGATTGACATCTAGAATATGATTCTCCCAATCATGGACACAATGCAGAAACACATTGCCCACTCCAAAACATTGATCCATGACAACAATTTTTCTATTGTAGATCATGTGATTGAACTTTCAGCTAAAGTTCAAATAGCACTCTCCAGCTGCAAAATTTTGCAAGAGAATTGAGATAAGACTTTGGCTCTTATTCTCAAGGTACATTCTGAGTTTATCTCCCATTATGGTGTTTCTATAATTTGGCATTATTGTCAAAAAGGGGGAGATAGAGTACCAAAGTACCAAAGAAGAGATAGAGATATTTGTAAATACTATGTGCATATTGTATGGGGGAGATATATGTAAATCAGGACGTCAAATTTTGCACATAAGTTTTGGCTCATAACTATTTTTGTCAGTAATGCCAAAGGGGGAGATTGTTGGAATTATGATATATTTGTCATTAGTGCAAACACTTATTCGATTTTGAATGCTTACCGAGCTCATCACTTAGTCTATAGTGTATACCAAGCATTCAGTGGTTACCTTATAAGTTCAATAGGTAAACATTTCTCATCGAGCATTCTAGAGGATACCGAATGAATGGGCAGTTCAATAGTGTTTACTAAGTGAAGAAGGTAAATGAAGAACTCAATGTTTACTGAGCAAAGCAAGGTAAATGAAGAACTTAGTGTTCATCGAGCAAAGCAAGGTAAATGAAGAACTCAGTGTTCACCGAGCATAGCAAGGTAAATGAAGAACTTAGTGTTCACCAAGCAAAGCAAGGTAAATGAAGAAATCAGTGTTCACCAAGCATAGAAAGGTAAATGAAGGACTCAGTGTTCACCGAGCATGACAAGGTAAACAAAGAAGTTAGTTTCTACCGAGTGACACTATATCTACTGAGTCACCAATGGTTACTGAGTTCCAAGAAGTATTATGTGGCTAGTATGAACCGAGCCTCTACTTCTACGGAGTGCATGATGATGCCGAGTAATGTAGTGGATACTGAGTATCAGAAGGTCATTGAGTTAGCTTGAGGAACTTGAGTTTTCTACTATCTGGCCGACTTAGTAATGTTTTGTTCACTTATGTTTTGGCCGACCTTGCAGTTGTAAATATTGGAATGGTATATATGTAATGTATGATATCATTTGTAGTATAGTATGGTGTGTATAAAAAGGAGAGTAATGTTCACATCTGAAGAAGGTATTGATATATTTTTAGAAAAGTGAAAGCGAATCAGCAGCAAAATAAAAGGAATACAACAAGGTCAACATAGGAGCAAAAACGTTATATCTATCACATTAGGTGATCAATGCAACAAGGATCTTATCAGCAAACAGTTGTAAGCAGATCCACTACTTCATCCTAATAGGTGAATTAGTTTATAAATCCTTTAATACGGTGGACCTAATAGTCTTTTTGTAAATCTCCTAACAGAGTGCATACATCACTGTATGTTTGTAAATCCTCTAACAAGGTGGATCTAGTAGTCCTACTTCCTCCTAATAGGGAAGATCATCAGAAGTGATCATTGTAAGCCTTAACAAGCCAAATTTATAATGCAGTATTGAATTTTTGTGGGTAATATTCCCACCCCAATTTTAGTTTCTATTTAGAAGGTTTCTGGGTCACCAAATCTCTGTGTACATATGCAATTCTTTCAGTTACGTAGTAGTTTAGATGAATGAATGGTGAATGGTTAAAATGCTGAATTGTTTAAAAGTTTTATAGGTTACTGATTCACCCCTCCCCTCTCAGTAACCTATCTTATCCTAAATATTTCCAACAAAAACATAACTTTTAGCCTCTTCATCCTCATACTGAGATGAAAATCCTTCAACTTCAAGGTTAACAACATTCTCATCACAATGCAATCCACCAATAGGAGAACAAATGACTAAAATTATTTCTTTCATATCTAACTGATCAAGTGAACCAACTCTATCATCTACTACTATGATACTACAAACATGTGCACTATATTCACCAAGAAAAGAATCAGTTCTTCTTTGCAAAAAAGAAGCTTCATCCTCACATATTTTTAATTCTAAAATTTCAACAAAATTGTTTACAAAAAAAATATTTCCTACATGCTGATCTAACATTAAACACTTTACATGACATTGATTTATCCTTTGAGCCTCATCTTGCCAACAAACACTTTTAGAGAAATGACTCTTAGTTAGTCCATACTTTATATTATTTTCAATCTCTATTGTTGTCATGAATGTCTAATGCAAAGTCTCAAGCTCTTTATCTCTTAATAGATAATTCATCTTTTATTCAAATGCATCAAGATAAATTTCTAAACACACTTGATCATCTAGCTTACAATTTTTAGGAATCTCATTTAAAATTATTTCAAATCTGGTATTAAATTTAGGAACTAGTTCATCATTCTTGATTTGGATCTTCAAGAACTTCTCAAAAGAATCAAAGATGATTACTCTTTCCTTGAATTGCTTCATGAAGGCTAAATGTAATTCATCCTGAGATGAAATAGAACATGCCCTCAAAAATGAAAACCAATCTCTACCATTAGCTTCCAAAGTTTGAGTAAACAACTTCATATGCATGTCTTCATGAACAATCTCGAAATCACCAATCAAATCACTAAACATTCAGACATGATGACTAGCTGAATTTTCATGGTTCCCACTGAAGTTAGGTATATTTTTTCTAAGATCATATAGCATAGGGTTTGGGAAACCATGAATACCATCAAAAACTAATGGCATGTATCTCTTTGTAGAAATAGATCTACAATTCTTATCCATGGCCTACATACTAGGTGAAAAGGAATTTTCCATTTCTAACAAACTTACAACTTGTTCACCAAATTTACTTTCAGAATTTATTATTTGTAGCAGATTTGAAAACTTTTCTACCAATTCAAACTCCAAACATACTTCAAAATATAAAAACATTTTTTGAATCTATCCTTCAGAAAGTATGTTGAGATGTATCAAACCACTCTCCTGTTTAGTGCTGAAAATACCACTTGACAAAGAATCTTTTGTGAAATTTACTTTCATGAAAATGAAATCTCATGAAAGTGAAAAATACCTTGAGTGTTGATGCCTACAAAATCAATCTACTAATTTAGCATGGGTACAAACTTCATTTCTTCACACCATTGATAAAACTTTGAAGAGCCACCACCTCCTTGCAAGAGGATAAATAAATCACTCCTGTGATTAAATTTTTAATTGTTCACTTTATTATAATAGCAAATGCAAACAACACTCTAAAACTTATCAAGAACTTAAACTTCCTTTTCAAGAAACTATCAAAAGCTTCGGATCTTCCCATATAATTGAAATTCCTTCAAAATATTACAATGAAATCAACTAGGAAACAACTAATATAGAGATTTAGAGTCACCACTCACATAATTTGTCACTTGAAAAATCTAAACTAGACCTTCAAATTTAGGAGAAAATAAAATCATCAAACTACTCTTGTAGATTCACAAACTTGAGAAAGAGAACATAACCTTTTTTTCATTCTTGACTCTAATTTTACAACAACACTTTGAAAACAAAATCTGGTGGAATTAGTTGAAGGTGAACACTCTTAGCAATACAATTTACACTCAAACTCAAAGCTACTATTCTGAATGAATAAAAATTCATTGGGATGTATAACTTGGAGTAAAAAACTAGAAAGAACATCATAAAACTTATTGTTGCAATTTTTTATGCACTTCTTCTACTGCATTGAATCTTCCCTTTTCAAATTCTCAAGGTTTGAATACCATTTACATTCAATACAGCCCCCAACAAAGTCACCATTTTTTCATGTTTTGAAACATCATGGTTTCAAATTACCCTAATGAGAACAAGATACATCTAAGGGCAACTACTTCCCATATTCAACATATCCTTTCAAAAAATGGGCCAACTATAAGGCTAGACCCTTCTTCTACTTTAGTCTCTGCAACACCTAGGCAAGTGGACCTCAGATTCACTTATATGGTACTAGTGCTAAAACATACACTTAAATCTAAAAATTAGATAAAACCCTTAAGCTTCTAACAATTATGTGAAGATCTCAAACATGGAATAGCTAATAAGATGGCCAAATAAATTGCTAATCTAGGAGAGGATATCACATTTTGGTTCTTCAACATTAAAGGGAAAGATATTTGATTAATGATGTTGATTTTCAGCAAGAACTTGACATGAACAACATAAATCTTTGAACTCTTAGATTATCAGTGCCTTATCTATTGGGCATTCACAAAAACCCCTAATTCACATCCCTAAAATTCATTGACATATCCCATACATTAGGACTACCTAATCTATCTATTCACTTTGTGAATCAGACATCTGCATCTTTCTAAACGTCATACTCAACCTATCCCTTCATGAGATCTGCAATCCTATGATGATAAATCAAGCATTTACATGACTCATCTTTTCACCCATGAGATCTAATATTATTTTCATCATTATTCTGTAACAAACTTGAAATATCTCTTCTTCAATGATGAAAACCCTTATGTTACTAGAATATCTGAAATTCATAATGAAATGTTCATAATACCTCGATTCAACTAATTTGGATGTGACAAAAAATTTCCATAACTATATTTTTACTACCTTTTACATTAACTCACTTCACCAATTCATTGGAAATCAAATCTGAACTACCCCAACTGAATGAAACTAAAAAAATTTCACTTGAGAAAAATCCTTGCATACCTTAAACTAGTGGCCTTATATGTAAAAACAAACTCTAGAAATGGAAAGTTCATTCTCTCTCAGTTTGGACAATATATAATACTACTATACTTTCTTAGTAGAAACACCCAGAATCTCAAAATGAAAAATAGGCTCCTGGACTGGGTTTGAAAATGCATTTAATTTCAAATATTTAATACTTTCTAAAGTTTGAACTATAGGATTAAATCAAATTTTATTTAAAACTTTTGTTGTACATTCAAAAAGGAAAACAATAAAAAAATAATTTTTTAATGCCTATTTGATTTTTCCCTCCCTTTTTCATTTGGGTTTAACTAGTTTGACTAGCTCTATAACACCTATCATGCTCTAATTGGCCCGTCTCTTGCTGAGTCACCTAACACCCACCACCTAGGCACCACATGTCACTATACCATTGGTCCTCAATTCTACCACATGGTGATCTTGTCATCCTACCATGTCACTGGTCATGATGTCTCTATCCTAGTTAGCATTCTACCATGTCATCACAACATAGCGATGTCATGACATGTGGCACCTCTATCCACATCAACATCTAGTTAGCATCACCATGTCAACACCCTATCACTACACCACCCCAACTTGCCATGTCATTAGTCACTATATTAGCATGACATGTTAGTAGTGTGCTACACCATCACAACACATGGCACTATCTATTAGTACCTTGGGAAGCATGCCAAGTCTAGAGCCTCTGCCATGTGTCATTCTATGATTTGTCTAGATTAGTCCAGGCTGAAGCCACATGAGTTAGAGACTCCAAAAACTTTATGTATTTAAGACAATATATTATAGTATTGGAAAGTATTTAAACACCAAAAAAACCTCCACTTTGTGAATGTGGGACTAAAAATTCAGTCTTTCTTCTTTGGAAATCTACCTTCCACTATTCTTCCTTAGCATTTGAGTCACTTGTTTTCTCTTGGAATAAAAAATTACACTCATCCTTTTTCCTTGCTTGAGTTTCACATGCTGCTTTCCTTCAAACTCTTCCCTTTTATTGTTGTTACTGCCATAGATCGACTAAAATACTAATAAGAGACACCTTCTCTCTAAGTCAATAGATTCCAAAGGATCATTTGTAGATAATTTTATGTGAATTCTCAACTTAACATTGCTCATTGCATTCTTGAATGGGCTAGTTCCTTTCCATGGCATAGAATTCCCATTTCTTATCTGCCACTCCAACTTACTAGTAATTCTCCATCAACCCCCATCTTGGACTGTAACCCCTCCACCTTTTTTGCACATATAAAGGCATCTTGCAAGATTAAGTGGGCAAGACAATTGCTAGACCTAGTTATGTTAAAATTTGTATAGGATGGAAGGCTTCATTCCTATTGACAACCACTGCCCCCTTTTATTTTCTCACTAGATTTGCATTGCAAAAGATGGGTTTTTACTGGAAAAACTGCATACCCTCATGTGTTTTAGCATATGAAAAAGAGGAGAACTATTCAATCAAGCTACGATTTCAAATCTCCCAATAGTTCTTCTCATGCAAAGACATCTAGCTGGCATAATCTAAAACATTCTTTTAATATGGTATGAGCTTCCCCAATCTTTGATTGCATAAATAATTCACATATGCTTCATCTTTTTGGAAAGTGGCATTGCAAATCATTTAGTGGACATGCTTTTGTGTATTAAAAGACACTTGACCATATTTTAGAAATTGAAATGCCTTTGTATATAAACATCAAAATAGAAAAGGTATTGTGAATGTTGGATATTGAATATTCCATTTTCCTTTCATACAATCCCATTTTGCATAGCATGCCACTAATTCGGTTTAAGGAACATTTTGGTCTACTAATGCCACTCAATATTTAAAATACATTTCATGCATTTGAAGAAAATTTTATGGGAATTTGGCCCTCTTCTCCCAATTAATGATAGAATTTATTCATATTCACTCTTGATTTGCATCCTCGATTTATCAATGTTGCATTCTTATTCTATATCCATAATAAGGGAATTCTTCAAATAGTTGTAATGAAAATTGGCTTTGCTAGTTGTAGGGACTTAACAATATTAATGTTTTATAGATCTTTAAGATCATATCTTTCTTTCAACATCCTTAGTATATCCCTTCTACAAAGTTCAAAATTCTTTCTCACACATTTCATCTTATCAAACAGATGCAATTAGTTGGGCCCCTAAGTGGGTCTGACTAAAAAAAAATTCATTTACAAACAACTAACACTCAAATTGATCCCTTAAACATCTAATACTAATTTGATCAAATTCAATCACTGTTGCATCATTTAAAACTAATTTTCAACCTTTCCTACAAATAGTTAGCTTCATGTCAAGAGGTCCTCTAATTGGCCTTCAAAACTGATCCAAACACCTGACTAGGCTCTGAAATCAAACTTATTGATTCTTTGTTCTATATTCTTACACCCTGTCAAATCTCATCTCATGAAAAATTCTTAGTCAAAATATATTGACTACCAAACTCACCTTCTCAGAACTCCCTGTAGGAAAGCATGTCAAAATAATAATGTAAGTTCTATTTTGGCTTTCAAAATTGGGCAAACTGACACTTAGGGAGATGAAAACTAGGGCATTGGTTCACTACCACAAGAATAGTATAAATTTGGGATCTAGCTAATGATGAATTACAGAGAAAAAATGGCAAGTGGTCAAAGTGGGCTACTTGGATTTGCAGAACTAGAAACTTGTGCAGAAAAGTGATTTTTGCAAATGGAATGGACTTGGAAAAGTGTGCAGACAAATTTGTCAAAATTTGAAAATTAGGAAAGTTAAATATTTTTTAGAGTATAATGCAGTGGTGAAATCCATTCGGTCTCATCTATCATGTATTCTAAGTTATGACATCCCAAATAGGTGTACCAATCAATCTACACCTTTTGACACCAGTAAAACTTTATAAACTACATATGGAATTGTGTTAAAAAACAAATCAAATGGATTTTTCATAAGCTCAAATTAGAAACATATGAAGTCTTTGATCTCTAGAATGTACTACAAAAGGAAATTTCTCATTTTCATCAACTGGGTCAAAGTTATAACAAGTCAAACAGGGCTTCACAGAATTCTAAGCAATTTACATCAACATGACAATAATAAATGATCAACTTTGAGGGATTCAAAACCTAGTTAAAACACATTGAAATGACTCAAAATTTGAAACATAATAAAACTCTTTGGAAGGTTCACAAGTTAGACCACAAGGCAATACTTGAGACATTAAAATGTAAAGTAGATCCAATTGGTTCATTTGAGAGAGAGAGAGAGAGAGAGAGAGAGAGAGAGAGAGAGAGAGAGAGAGAGAGATGCATGGAAGAGACATAACCCTCTAGTCAGTAATAAAAAATCATTATGATAATCTAAAGCAAGTGCATTCAATAAAGAAAAGGAACATCATGAAGGATATATATGCATATATGAACATTAACCAATAAAAAATATTAAGGAATACCAATATTGAGTATTGTATACAACAAAGATTTTTCCAAACCAAAGGTAATAAGTCATTCATAATAGTCAGACAATTAAGAACCAGATATTTATGAACTGGATTTTTCTTACATATGTATACAATATTATTGACCAAATTACAATTAGCAAAATGATATTGCACATAATGTCCATTACAATAGCATGGAAGCTTTGCAATTTTAATAGTTATATTCTTTAGTCCCAAAAATGGACATTATAGATATTTCTTACTAATTCTTTACAATAAAAAATGTTTACAAAAAATGGCATGTACTTGTATGAGAACATTATGTATTATAGAAATCCCACATCGAAACAATGTGTTAGCCATTGAAAAAATAGTAACTCAATGTAAGTGGGATCGTAAAGATTCCTTAATAAACTAGTATCACCTTTACTTAAGAAACATCTTGGTCATCTACTTGATAGGGACATGTTTGGGAACTAAAAATCTCCATCTAAACTAAAGTCTTTGGAAGTAATTATAAAAGGTGATTGGTCAGCTAAATGATATATGGAAATTTGTTGGGATTTCCACTTCCCTTTGATTGGGATACTCTTTGATTGTGGACCTCCTAGAAGTTGGTCACCTAAATGAGAACCTTGAGATTTATTAGGAACTACATGAAAGAAATTAGTACCTTGAGAAGCTCTCCATTTGTTAGCTAAATTAAAAGCTTTCATTATAGACGGCTAGCCTTCATTGTAAAAGGAGTGAGAGTACCTCACCAAAGGTGGAAATGAGCTTTTCATTGTTCTATTAAGATCAATAATATATTTAGATGAGAACTTTGATAGATCATGCCCAACTTGAGTATCCCAACTTCCCAAGTCTTATAAATGAAGGGCCATTGATGAATAGGCATTTCTAATTGAAACATCTATGGTGCTAAAATGATGTGCATGACTAGATTCTTTTCTTACTAATGAGCCAAGTTAAGGGTTCACTTCACATTGCTTCATGGATAATTCCATAGCACTTGTTACTTCTCTATTTGAAATTTTTGTGTCTGTGTACATGTGTACTCTTTCCCAATAGCTATAGGTGTTCTGTCTTCATCTTAAGTAATTGGCATACCCTAGATGGCACCAAGATAACCATTTTCTTTGAAATGTCTTTTTCTCTTAGAATAATCTCTCTATTAAGTAGGTTTTCTATGTCTTCCTCTATATATTTAATATATGTAACTACAATTTACTTGTATATTAAGCTTTTCTCCATAGGAATGAGAAAGCATGGGGAGTCAAGCCAACTATAAGTTGCTATATTGAAAAACTAGTTCTTTCCCATGCCACTGATGGGAATCATTTTAATTTTATTTTCATAATCGGTACCTCATTTGTCTTGAAAGAAAAATATATTATTTTCAATGTCTTTGAGATATTTGTGGCTGGTAATTAATTGCTTATTCATTGCCTTTGAATATTCATGGAAAAATTAAGTATTCAGTTATCTAATAGGTCCTATGAATCTTAACTAGGGTCCTAGAATAGTCCTAGATGGACCCATTTGACCTAAATATGTACAGAGCAAAAATTGCTCAAAAGTTACAAAGTTGCTCAAAAACTTGCTTATGTAACTTTTGAAATTTTTGCAAAAAGTTACAAATGGTGGTTTGGGAAGTTGTAACTATTAATGCTTAGGTATATGAGTATGGGAAACATATTTTGGAAGGTTAGAAGGTTTCCAGTCATATTTGCATTTTTAAGAAACTTTTACAACTTTTGCAATTTTGAACAAAAAGTGCAACTTTTACAAAGTTCACTAGATTTCACTTCTAGGACTTGGAAAAGGTTCCAAACTATTAAAAAATAACTTAAAACACCTAATCCTAGGCTATCTTGACAAAAAAATCAAAAGGACCCAATTTTTCCTAATTAGCAACTTTTGCTGATATCTTGCACAAAGTGGCCTAGACATATGTACCTTGCTCATATCTCTCTCGCCATTTGTCATTGGATCAAACTATATATATTTTCATCTCTAGATGGCTAGGTAAACCTTAGTCCCAAGCTCATCCCATCCTATTAAGTGCTCAAATGTTCTTGGGCATGCCAAACTGAATTGACCCTAAGAGTCACTAAATGCCATAGGGTAGCGATTTTTGATTGGGAATATCTCAGAGCTTGTGCGAGGTATGGATGCAACTTTGGGTGCTAGAGGACCATGTTGCCAAGACCAAAAATAACCACTATTTCTTTTTCGAGATCAGATTTCATTTTGATTTTGCAGCCCCATCTCAAGAGATGCTAAAACTTGTAGTGTTAGCTAGTACAAAGTTTCCAACTGTCGAATCTCTCTCATCATTCATCATGGGATCAAATTTTCTATTCTGTTAGCTCTAGGTGGTTGAGTAAACCCTATTCCCAAGATCATCCCATCCTATTGAGTGTTTGAATTTTCTTGAGCACGCCAAACTGTAATGACCCTAAGAATCACTAAATTCCATAGGGTAGTGATCTTTGATGGGGCATATCTTAGATCTCATATGAGGTATGGATGCAGTCTAGGTGCTATAAGACCATGTTGTTGAGACCTATAATATATCCCTCTCTCTTTTTGGAGATCATATTCTATTTTTCTTTTGTAACCCCATCTCAACTAATACTGAAACTTGTAGTGTTAGCGAGTATAAAGTTTCCAACTACTAAATCTCTCTCACCATTCATCATGGGATTGAACTATCTATTTTATTAGCTTTAGGCAGTTGGGTAAACCCTAGTCCCAAGATTTTCCCATCCTATTGAGCACTCAAATTTTCTCAAGCATGCTGAACCAAATTGACCCTAAGAGTCACTTAATGCCATAGGGAAACAACCTTTGACAAGGCATATTTCAAAGCTTGTGCAAGGTATGGATGTGATTCTAGGTGCTATAGGACCATGTTTCCAAGAACTACAATAACCTCTCTTGAATTTTCTTTGATCTTTTGGGCCCATCTTAGGTGATGTTGAAACTTGTAGTGTTGGCTAGTACAAATTTTCCAACTACTAAATCTCTCTCACCATTTATCATGGGATAAAGCTATCTATTCCATTAGCTCCAAGTGGTTGGGTAAACCCTAGTCCTAAGATTGTCCTATCCCATTAAGAGCTAAAATATTCTTGGGCATGCCAAACCAAATTGACCCTAAGAGTCACTAGATTTCACAGGACAATGATATTTGATGGGGTATATCTTGGAGCTTATGCAAGGTATGGATGTAATTTAGGGTGGTATAGGATTGTATTGCCAAGACCTAGAATAACATCTCTCTCATTTTGGAGATGTATTCCATTTTGATTTTGAGGCCCCATCTTGGGTGACATTGAAACTTGTAGTGATAACTAGTACAAAGTTGCCAACTATCAAACCTCTCTTACCATTCATCATAGGATCAAACTATTTATTCTGGTAGCTCTAAGTGGTTGGGTAGACCCTATTCCTAAGTTCATCCTATCGTACTGAGCACTCAAACATTCTTGTGCACAACAAATTGAATTGACCTAAGAGTCACTAAATGCCATAGGGAAACAAATTTGATGAGGCATATCTTGGAGATTGTACAAGGTATGAATGTAATTTTGGGTGTTATAGGACCATATTGTCAAGACCTACAATAACCTCTCTCACTTTTTGGAGATTGGATTCCATTTTGATTTTACAGCCCCATCTTGGGTTGGCTAGTAGAAAGTTTTCAACTATTGAATCTCTCTCACCATTCATCATGGGATCAAACTATCTATTTTATTAGTTCTAAGTGGCTAGGTAAATCCTAGTCCCAAGCTTGTCCCATATTATTGAGCACTCAGACATTCTTGGGCATGCTAAACTGAATTGACCCTAAGAGTCACTAAATGCCATAGGGCTATGATTTTTGATAGGGTATATCTCATAGCTTGTGCAAGATATAATGCAATTATGGGTGCTATAGGACCATGTTACCAACATCTACAATAACCTCACTCCTTTTGTAGATTAGATTCCATTTTGATTTTGTGGCCCCATCTCGGGTGATGCTAAAACTTGTAGTATTAGCTAGTGCAAAGTCACCAACTGGTGAATCTCTCAAACCATTCGTCATGGGATCAAACCATCTTTTTTACTAGCTTTGGGTGGCTAGAAAAATTCTATTTCCAAGATCTTCCCATCCCATTGAACACTTGAATATTCTTGGGCACACCAAACCAAATTGAACCTAAGAGTTATTAAATGTCATAGGGCAACAATATTTGATGGGAAATATCTCAAAGCTCATGTGAGGTATAGATACGATTCTAGGTGCTACAAGATCATGTTTTTGAAACTTAAAACAACCTCTCTCTCTTTTTGAAGATTTGATTCCATTTCAATTTTGCAACCCCATCTCGAGTGATGCTAAAACTTGTCATGTAGGGCACCTAGGTGGCAACTAGATTTGACATCTCATCCAATGATGGAGACTTGTGATAGAAAATAAATGGGTGATCATAAACCTCATTTTGAACATGTTTTTTTTTTTTTATGGTAATAAGGTAATCCTTGTTTGTAAGGTCAAGGAACTTGACATCACCTATAAACCCAAGTTGCCTTAGTCCTAAAGATTTTTTCTTTTTGTTGTTTTTGTTAATAAGTAGACTCAAGAAATGTTTTAAGAATTATTACACCTTATATAGGTCCTATGTGTTACCAAAAACCACTTAGTTAAGTTCTAGGAAGAGTTAATGCAAAAATTACATTTTGCAATAAAATTTATTGACAACTCTATGGCGATTTTAGCATTCTTTTGGAAAATGTTGAAATTAGGTTATTGTCAAATATCATTACTCTTTGTTTAGAACAAAAAAGCCATAGTTTATCAAAATGAAACAACACTTTAGCTGCATGTTATCACTAAATGGAGTTACTGGAAGATGTTAAGGATCTTCTTGGTTGTCTTAGTAGCCATTTCATGGGTTTGAAACATAATCACTTCCACTTTGTGAAAAGTTGGTCAAAAATTAGCAAATTACATGTTGCAAAGAAAATGCAATTATAGGATGTTGGAAGATTTTTTTCACTCATAGGTTGTTGAAGAATCTCTTGGAAGGATGGAATAGATGATAGAGTGAAGTTTTTGAGATAGTTATTATTTGTTCCTTAAAGTGTCTAAGGTGTTAGTTTGAAGCAAGAAGTTGATTATGATATGTTTCTCAATTTTTCTCATTTTCCCTTTATTGTTTCCTAAGTCTTGAATAGGGAAAGTGGTTAATTAGTTTTGTGAAGTTGGATAGAATTTTTTTTAGTGTTGTAACCAAGTTGGGAATAAACTAGCTTTTGTTGTGAGCACTCTACATCATTTTGGATGTAAATTATAGTAAAATGAAATACATGAAATGTACTTAAAATGTAAACAAAAAGAAATAAGATATATATATTATGATAACTAATAATGTCATACATGAACAAACATATGATAAATTATGATAACTAGTAATGTCATACATAAATAAGCATATAACATATTATGATAACCAATAATACCATACATGAACAAACATATAATATATTATGATAACCAACAATTTCATACATGAAAAAACATATCATATATTAATCAATAATTTCACAAGTCTACTAATTTTATGCATCAAATATATGTCATACATCAAATATAAAATGTCATACATAAATCAAATGTATGTCGAATATATTCACTAACATAAAATTCAAGATATATGTCCACTAATGCCTATACCAGTGTGTCTATCCCTATATCTTCTCCTTCCCATGAGGAGAATGGAACAAATCCCTAGAGGTCTTTAGTCATTACATGGAGGGGGATGATGAGGATGATGGGATCTTCCTCACGCACTCGTATATCCTCTTATTTAAGCTCTTCTCTAACTAGAGCTGATACAAAAAATATATCTATATGAATCAGTAATTGTTATACATTCAAATCAAATATATGTACACAGAAAATTAATTATTTTCTTACTTCCATCAAACAGTCACTTTGTACATCCACCTCAAGGGTTCATAGATGATTGGGTGTAACAAGGCCCTACAACAATTCAAACAATATAATCACTTATAAATAACATTTGAAATTTCAATACTAACTATTGTATATAGCAACTAAAACTAAGAAAATTCTTTCATACTTCAGTCAATGGCTCTAAACTAGCCATCATGACAACAACTCCACTATCAATGGACTGGTGAAGATGAGAAGGAGTCTTAGACATCAACAAATGCATGCCATATAATAAAATTTACATGTAACATGAAACATGAAATAAATATAATCAAATGAATTAAATTAGCATGAAACAAATATACCTCTACGAACTTTATATCATGCCTAGGCTCAAAGTCCCTTGTGAATGTTGATGGTCTAGTAGAGAACTGATGCACATGGATAATTTTTTTGTCAATTCTTCATATGATTACTTAATAAATATATGTATTAATTTGAATGATTAAATTGATACATACCTCTCGACTCATTGACACAACGTAAAATAGGGTAGGGGAATCTATACTAGGAGCATCAATACTCTTTCCCTAAATTTTGAACAATATCAAGACCTACTAATTAGTTAGTCATTCACTATACATACTAAATATCATCAAATTAGTTTATTATAGTTGTAATTTACTTGTGTGTTAATGCCAAATGTTTCACTTAGGAACTCATCAGTAACTAGCCTCTCATCCATACTATCTCCAACATGATTGTCAAATGTGCATAAGGATCCACATGATGTTCAACTAATGGACTGGTGCAATGAATGAAGGTCTATGTCAAAGCATTGATAGTCCCTAGAGTACTAGTCTCTACATGCTCCTTCACAACTAAAAGAATAATCACATGCTCATGCTATGGCTTGACAAGAAGTGCCCTAACTACATTAGAGTCATGACATTCCCCCAACCTATCAAATGATGACCCCCCACCTCTACCTTGAGATTCTAACATATCAAAATAATTGAGGATCTCCCCAAGGACAAATTCACAATACAATTTCTTTAAAAAATACATTGGAACCTCGTGATTATTATAGGGAGGGGCATCAAAGACCATCCACCATCTATTCCAAAGGTTATTTCTAATATCATCATGTATGCACCAATGGATGGGGAACCTTTTAGTTGTATGTTTAATAATGTCTTGTTCTCTAGGCTTTTTAAACAATGCACAAATGAAACCTTTTGCTATGTCCTTTTTTCTTACATCTTTATAGGATAATTTGTTTGCATAATATCTTTTTTTTTCTTCTCTCTTAACATGCCAAATATCCAATTGACCACTAATAGAAGCTACATGGTATTGGATACAATTGTTAATTATGTATTGTCTTTGATGTTACAAAAATGTCATATCAACCATCAGACAGAGTCTACCGAGCTCAAATGGTCAGCAAAGCAATTTACAGTGTCTACCAAGTGTTCCTGAACATTACACAAAAAGTTAGCTCTTACCAAGCTCACTCGGGCATCAAAATATTTTTGTAGTAGAAAGTTAGTGTTAACCGAGCTCCCAAGGTTAACAAAGGGAAAGTCAGTAACTACCGAGTTCACTTGATCATCAAAGAGAAAGTTAGCTTTTACCGAGCTCACTCGGTAAGCGAAGGAAGGTTAGTGTTTATCGAGTTAACTTGATCTCCGAAGGAAGTTGCAAGGTCTGCAGTGATTACCAAGCTTCACTTGGTTAACAATGGGGAAACTATTCTAGAGCAGTGGTCACTGAGCTGGGTCAGGCAGCAAAGAACTTTATGGTTCTAAAGAATCAAGTTTAATTGTTTTGTGCAATATTTGCAGCCGACTGATTTAATGTTTCTTCAAGTTGTTGTAACTTGTAATTGAGCCGACTTGACAATC
The DNA here is from genome assembly GCA_028749045.1 of Cupressus sempervirens. Lineage (NCBI taxonomy): Eukaryota > Viridiplantae > Streptophyta > Pinopsida > Cupressales > Cupressaceae > Cupressus > Cupressus sempervirens. The sequence goes on from CM053788.1 coordinate 589,123,374, forward strand.
TGTAAGGTATATATGAAAGATCAAGTTGTGAATTCATAAGATGTAAGAGTTTGGATGCATACGAGTGTGAATGTATGGATATGGAATGACGAATATTTTACATATGAGTGAATGTTGAAGAAGGATTAGATATGCTTATGGAGCTGCAAAGTTGTATTCGATCAGTGAGGATCTAGTGAAGTAGAACAAAGATCTATATTCAGCAAAGATAAGTTTCATATATTTCATATCGCTTCATTGTTACCTTTTAATCATTGTAACAATGATTCAAAATCTCTTAACAGAGTTGGTTTAACAGCCATTTTGTAAATCCTCTAACAAGGTGACAATTCAGTTGAATTGTTCTAAAGACCTCTTACAAGGCCATTTCTAATAGGGTGATTAAATCCTCTAACAGGGTCACACCTGACAATGTGTTTTGTAACCTTTGTCAGGGTTGTCTCCTAATAGGGTTCACTTGAGAAGAGTGAAAATTGGTAACTAGTTACTTGGTGGTTTTTCCCAAATTGGGTTTCCACGTTAAATCTGGTATTTCTTGTGTTCATGTTATTTCTTTATGCATGCATCTTAATCACTTTAAATGCTTAATAATTTAACAGAACATCTATCAAGTTTTAGCATTTATTTGTGTGGTTACCGAGTATCAACAACAACTATATTTTAAGACATCTAAGGATCTGTGGATTTATTGTTGTGGTAACTGATTCACCCCTCCCCTCTTAGTTACTCCATCTCCATTTCCAAAAATTGGTATCATAGCTCTTGGTGCTTGCAGGATAAGATTTCAAGGATCTAAGCTAAAGATCAGGATGTCTTATAAGAGGGAAATTCCAAGACTTAACAGTGAAAACTTCTCAGCATGGCAAGGGTTGATGAGACTTCATCTAGCTTCTATTGGAGACATAGGACTAAAGTACCTTGATGAAAAATATGCAAAACCAGCTGGTACACTATCTATCAATGATATTGCTAAAAAAGAAGACCCACAACATTATGATGATAGATATAGCATCTGCTCTAAGTTATGAAGAATTTGATGATATCAAGGACTACAAATCTGCTTTTGAAATGTGGGAAAAGCTGAAAGAGATCTATGGAGGAGATGATAATGTTAGAAGAGCTAAAGTAGAAAGTATGAGAGGACAATTTGATCAAATGAGGATGAAAGAGGATGAAAACATTGCAAAATATGTTGAAAGAATCAAAGCATGTGTCAGTGCAATCAAAGCATCTGGAGGAGATATCAAGGAAGAGACAGTTATAAGTAAAGTTCTCAGAACTCTACTTCCCATTTATGCAATCAGAGTTTCTGCAATTCAAGAAAGAAGATGTGAAGCAAATCATAAGATAAATCTAGAGGCTATAGTTGGAAGATTGACTGCATTTGAACTAGACAACTTTGATAACTATGTTCCAGCTTCGAAGAACATTGAATCAGCATTTGAAGACAAACTTTCACTCAAGGAGAAAGGCAAAAAAAATCCTCATTCAGAAAGTGAAGATGAATCAAACCAAAGCTCAGACAGTGATCTTGAAGTAATTGAAGCCCTTCTAGCAAGGAAATATTCTCAAGGTAGAGGAAAATACAAAGGTAAAGTACCCCTAATCTATTTTTCATGTGAAGAAGTTGTTGCTAGGTGTCCAAACAAGCAGAATAAAGATGAAAAGAAAGATCAAAAATGGAATGAGAAGAAAGATTTCAAATCATTCAAGGATAAAGGTAAGAAAACATGTTTTATGGCTAAAAATTCTAATGATTCTAATGATGAAGAAGAAGATGAAATTGTCTACATTGCTGTGAAAGATGAATCTGATAATGATGAGGAAATGGCACTCATTTCTCATATGAGCAAAAATGATATATGGATCATAGATAGTGGTTGTTCTCATCACATGACTGGCGACAAAACTAAGTTTGAATACTTTGAAGACTATGATGGTGGCAGTGTAAGATTTGGTAACAATGAACCTTGTTGTATAAAAAGAAGAGGAAGAATCTCTCTAACGAAGGAACTTATATGTGATAATGCCTATTGGGTAGAAGGACTAAAGCATAATTTGTTAAGTGTGGCACAATTACTCAATAATGGATTCAAAGTAGAATTCATGCATGGTAAAGCAAGACTGTTGGATGGCAAAGGAAAGCTGATTGGATCAGGTACTCAAACTAAAGGTAACTTATTCTATCTTGAACTAGGTGAATGTTCATGTTTCATTGCTCAAGTTGAAGAAAGTTGGTTATGGCATAAAAGGTTGCATAATGTAAACTTTGATAATATGGTAAAGATAAGAAAATTCAAGAAAGTAAGAGGCATTCCTAACATAAAAAAACCTGAGGTCAATCTATGCAAAAATTGTCAAATTGGAAAGATGGGAAAGGCTAGTTTTAAAAGTAAAAACTATCAGTCTAAAGATATATTAGAAATTGTGCATATTGATTTATGTGGACCCATTAGAATTGAAAGCTATACTAGAGAAAAGTTCTTCATTCTTTTTGTTGATGATTACTCAAGAATGATGACAGTCATGTATCTAAGAAACAAATCAGAAGCATTTGAAAAGTTCAAATGGTATTTGGCTAGAGTTGAAAAGGAAATAGGGAAAAGACTAAAATGCTTGAGGTTAGACAGAGGTGGAGAATTCATTTCACATGAGTTTAATAAATTTTGCATTAAAAGAGGAATCAAAAGATAGGTATCAGCCCTTGGAACACCCCAACAAAATGGAATAGCTAAAAGAAGGAATAGGTCCATCATGGATTATGCAAGAACTTTAATGATTGAAAAGAACATTTCTATCAAATACTGGAAGGAAGCTATCAGCACTACAGTTTATACCCTGAACCAAGTACAGCTGAAGAAAGACTCATTCAAAACCCCCTATGAGTTATGGTATGGCTATAAACCTAATGTAAGTTACCTTAAAGTATTTGGAAGTAAATGTTACATTTTGAAATAATCTAGAAAAGGAAAATTTGATGTGAAAGGTGATGAAGGTATATTCTTTGGATACTCATGCAAAAGTAAGGCATATAGATGTTTGAACTTGTCTACTCACAAAGTCATAGAAAGTGCACATGTGAAAGTTGATGAGTTTGCAGAAAGGACTGAAGAAGAAAGCAAAAGGGAACCAGAAGATTATATAATGTTTGTCTTCATTAAACCTGATATAGTACCAGTTACATCAGAGAATCAGGAATCTTCTACCCCTTAGCCATCTGTAACCAAATTACAAGAATTTCAAACTGAGCCACAACAAACCAAGTTAAATTCAGTGTCTACCAAGCAAGTGTCTACCGAGTCTGAAGGACCCGAGCCAACATCTGCCAAGCAAATATCTACCGAGCTAAAACAGATAGAACTTGAAGTTGAAATGCAAGAGGATAATAATGAAATCCATTCAAAAGGCAAAGAACCTGTATTAGTTAAATATGTCAGGAGACATCATTTAGCAGATCAAATCATTGGAGAAAAATTTGAAGGAACCATAACAAGAAGCAAGTTGAAAGGTACTTGTTTACTTGCTGATTTTGAACCTAGAAATATCAAAGATGCTTTAGAAAATGATAGTTGGATTGAGGCTATGAATGAAGAAATAGAGAAAATAGAGAAAAATAAGACATGGACTCTTGTACCCAGGCCTAAAGATAAAAATGTGATTGGAACCAAGTGGGTATTTAGAAACAAGTCAGACAAAGATGGTAAGGTATCAAGAAACAAAGCTAGACTAGTATGCAAAGGATACACTCAAGAAGAAGGAATAGAGTATGGAGAAACTTTTGCTCCTATTGCAAGATTGGAAGGAGTTGGAACCTTACTAGCATATGCTACTCACAAAGGATTCAAAGTTTATTAGATGGATGTCAAGTCAGCATTTCTCAATGGTATACTGGATGAAGAGGTTTACATTGAACAATATGAAGGTTTTGTTGATCCAGATAAGAAGAACATGGTCTACAAATTACACAAGGCATTGTATGGTCTGAAACAAGCCCCTAGAGCATGGTATGAAAGATTGCATAACTATCTTATTCAGATTGGTTTTCAAAGAACTAATGATAATAGTAGCTTGTATATTAAGGAAGGACTAGATAATAAGATTGTCTTGGCAGAAATATTTGTAGATGATACTATTTTCATAGGGAATGATGATCTGTGCAAAAAATTCTCAGAATAAATGAACAAGGAATTATAAATGTCTATGTTTGGTGAGATCAAATTCTTTGTTGGTCTTCAAATTCAACAGAATAAAAATGGTATCTACATCACTCAATCAAAATACATCAAGGAGATATTGAAAAAGTTTGGAATGGAAGATTGTACACCAGTTGGGACTCCTATGTGCACCGGATTAAAACTTACTAAGGAAGATGAATCAAAAGAAGTAGATCAAACATTGTATAGATCTATGATTGGAAAGTTGTAGTATGTAGTTCATACTAGGCTAGATATTTCCCTTGCAGTTGGTATTGTAGCAAGATTATTAGCAAAACTAAGAGAAAATCACATTATGGCAACCCAAAGAATAATGAGATATTTGAAAGGAACTGAAGAGTATGGTTTATGGTATAAGTTTGGAGGTAATTTGGATTTGAAACTGTTTACTGATGCTGATTGGGCAAGAAACCTTGATGATAGAAAAAGTATGAGTGGAGGTGCATTATTTCTTGGAAAGAGGTTGGTTTCTTGGACAAGCAAAAAGTATAATTGTACATCTCAATCTACAGCAGAGGCAGAGTATGTTGCTGCAACAGTAAACTGTTCTAATATTGTTTGGTTTAAACAGTTGTTGGAAGGCATGAAGATGGAAATCAAAGAACCAGTTGTTATGATTTGTGATAATACAAGTGCAATCAACATATCTAAGAATCCAGTGATGCATTCCAAAACCAAGCACATTGCAATAAAATATCATTTTGTTAGAGAATTGGTGCAAGATAACGAGATTAGATTGAAATATATTCATACAAAGGAACAAATTGCTGACATATTCACAAAACCATTACCTAAGGATGCATTCCTATATCTAAGAGGTAAGTTAGGGGTCCCTTCCCTATCTGAAGTTCACTAAAATAAAGTTTTAGTGATGCATCAACTCATACTAGGTTGAAGATCTATCAATTGATGCAGCATAACCAGGAAATACTGCATATGAATCAGTACTAAAGGTACACTAAAATTCATTTGATTTGAGTTGTCTTTGGCATGTGTTGTCAAAGAGGGAGAGTTTTACTATCATATCTCTCTAAAATTTGTTTAAGATAAAGAGTTTTCCACATAATTCCTTCACAGAGGGAGATTATTGTAAGAGGGAGAGTTTTCTATCTTAGAGGGAGAATTGTTATGAGAAAGACTTGTTTTCAAATTTCATTCTGCTATGACATGTTGTGTTGCCATCAATGCCAAAGAGGGAGATTTTTGGATACAATTATTAATTATGTATTGTCTTTGATGTTACACAAATGTCATATCAGCCATCAGACAGAGTCTACCAAGCTCAGATGGTTAGCAAAGTAATTTATAGTGTCTACCGAGCGTTCTTGAACATTACACAGAAAGTTAGCTCTTACCAATCTCACTCGGGCATCAAAGGATTTTTTTATTAGAAATTTAGTGTTAATGATGCAGGAGCATCCAGAGGTATAAGGGCAATCCTGTGTCACCCAAAAAAATGTACTTAGACTTAGTTTCTATTTTATGTCTTCGCATTTTTGGATACCCATTTGGCTCAAATAAAGGTTCCAACTCTCATATTTCAACTATCAGTGCATTTAAAAATCCCGAAAAAATAGGAGCATGCAATTTGACCATCATTTTGGTGACCTAGAAGGTGTGACTTGGCCCGATGAATGTAATCGAGATTTAGAGCATTCCAGAAAAAGAATCAGGTCAAAAGGCCCCACGGTTTGAAAGTTATTGCAGTTTTTCGGGTTTTGGAGACCCCCTAAGAATGCTTCAGAGTCAGGTTTGGGGCATTAAATGACCTCAAAAAGGGTCGAAAAATGGGGGACGAGTGAAGCTTGTCCATAGGGCTATAGAGCGCTTCGAGAGCTTTTCGAAAATGTAAACGGTTCGTCAATCGGAGTTACGGTTCAAAAGTTATGCCTCCCGGAAGTTTGGCTACCGTTTCTGGATTCTTCTAGAATTGCACCAACTTCTAACGCAGCTTCCGGAACCTTCTATTTTGTCGGTGGATGTCTACTAGCACTTTCTAGAATGTACTCCTAGTCCTTAACCCTCTAGGGTCTATTTAAGGAGATTTCTGGCATTGTAAAAGGCAGTTCGGATTGGAGCTTGAGAGGAGGTGCTAAAAGGAGAAATATTCTCCAGATTTATGCTATTGTAAGCCCGCAGGGCATGTTTTGAGTTTATTTTCGCTGCACTGTTTGTACCAGCTTATTTTCTCAGTTAATATAATTTCCCCTTTCTATTGTGTCTATTCTGGTTGTTGGGTTGTGTCCCCATCAAGTGGTATCAGAGCGGGTTTTCCTGAGTGTGTAGACAGAGCGCCGACTGTGAGGCAGTTTGCACCAGGACTGTGTGGTTGTGGGTTTCGAGTTAGAAGATGCCTCCACGAAGAGAGCATGGTGGAAGGGCCAGAGCTATCGATCCTGAGGAGGTTAGAGCCCTCCAGAGACAGGTACAAGCATTGCAAGAGGAGCTTCGTAGAGGAGCAAATATTGCCGCAGATGACAATAGTGAGGATGACAATGAAGAGGAAGTAATGGAAGTTGACGGGGAAGTTCTAAATCCTGTAGAGGAAAGGCTTTTTAGGGCCATTTCTAGGTTTGGGAAAAGACCTACAATTGAAGTGGGTATATTTTCGGAAAATTTGAAACCAGATGAGTTGATCGATTGGATCAATGAACTGGATGAATACTTTGAGTATGAGGATATAAGGGACCCAGATAGGGTTAAGTTTGCAAAGGCCAAACTAAAAGGCCATGCCAAAATCTGGTGGCAAGAGATTCAACTGGAAAGACTTAGAAGAGGAAAGGAGAAGATCACAAGATGGGATCGAATGGTGGACAAATTGAAGAAGCAGTTCATTCCTGTGGACTACGAGCTTGATCTGTTTAAGAAGATGCATGGATTAAAGCAAGCAGGAAGATCAGTCCAAGAATATACAGAGGAGTTTTACTGACTCCTAATTAGAGCAGGGCATGCAGAAGCAAATAAGGAGAAGGTTGCTCGTTACATCAGTGGGTTACGACCTAGCATCCAGGAAGAACTAAGTTTGGTAAGAATGACCAGCGTGGAAGAAGCATACCAGTTTGCCCTACGAGTTGAAGAGAAGCTGAGTAAAAGGTTTGAAGGAAGACAAAGAGGGCATGGTCAAGGAGGAAGGGGAAGCGGTAGATCATCTGGAGGCCGCAATGAAACTCAAAAGAAAAATGAAGATGAGGGTACTAGCAGGAACCAGAGGAATGAGGGTTTCAACCGCTCCCGTGATCAAGACTTTGGAAATCAAAGAGGAAGAGGTAGAGGACGTGGACAAGGAAGAGGAGGCTTCCGTGGTACCTGTTTCCATTGCAATGAAGAAGGTCATCGTGCCTTTGAATGCCCTCAACGACAAGGAAGGACAGATAGGAGAGCTGAGGGCCAAGCTAGGGTTGCTCATGTGGATGAGGATGCACAATCATCACATTCAGAGGATGCAGAAAGAGGAGAGACCTTGGTAAATGAAAGAGTCCTACTAAGTGGTGAAAATGAACCTGGACAACGAAGGAGTTTGTTCTGTACCAGATGCAAGTGTGAGGATAAATGTTGTGATGTGATCATTGATGGTGGTAGCACTGATAACTTGGTATCCGAAGAAATGGTCTCTAAGCTGAAGCTCAAGAGGGAGAAACATCCCCAGCCCTATCGGATTTCTTGGGTAAAAGATGATCATAAGGTCCTGGTAAGTGAACAATGTTTAGTAAAATTCAAAATTGGTAGTTACCATGATGAAGTCCTCTGTGATGTTATTTCGATGGATGTTTGCCATCTATTGTTGGGTAGACCATGGCAGTTTGATAGACATGCTATACATGATGGACATGCAAACACATACTCTCTGACAAAGGATGGAGTTCGCCACAAATTGAAGCCCATGAAAAAGGAAGGTGAAAAGGTATGTAGCAGTGCTAGGATTTGTCTTGTTGATGGAAGGAAGTTTTTAGATGGCATGAAACATCAGCGCATGTGCTATGCTTTGATTCCTAGAAAAGATAAAGAAGGTAGTAGTGAAATACCATTTGAAGTTTCAGATTTACTAGGAGAATTTGGAGATATTATCTCTGATAATGTTCCAGATGGATTGCCACCAGTAAGGCAAATCAGTCATCAAATAGATCTGATTCCAGGAGCTAGTTTTCCTAACAAGGCTGCTCACAGGATGACTCCCACTGAAACAGAGGAGCTAAATAGACAGGTTCAGGAGCTGTTGAGGAAGGGCTTGATTCGAGAGAGCCTGAGTCCATGTGCAGTACCTGCAGTACTTGCACCAAAGAAGGATGGAGAGTGGAGGATGTGTACAGATTCTCGAGCTATAAATAGGATAACCATCAAGTACCGGTTTCCTTTACCAAGGATGGATGATCTTATGGACTGCTTGAGTGGAGCTCAGTACTTCACAAAGATAGATCTGAAGAGTGGCTATCATCAGATACGGATACGAGAAGGAGATGAGTGGAAAACAGCCTTCAAGACCAAGGAGGGTCTTTATGAGTGGTTAGTCATGCCCTTTGGATTGACGAACGCCCCAAGCACCTTCATGCGGCTCATGAATGAGGTACTTAAGAAGTTCTTGGGAAAATTTGTTATTGTCTATTTGGATGATATTTTAATTTTCAGCAAGACTTTGGGAGAACATTTACTGCATATTCGTAGTGTCTTTGAAAGGCTAAGGGAAGAGAAATTGTTAATTAATCTAAAGAAGTGTGTCTTTGCAAAAAGGGAGTTAGTCTATTTGGGATTTGTTATATCACCTGAAGGTCTCAAAATGGATCCAGAAAAGGTAAAAGCCATCTTGGAATGGCCTACTCCAAGGTCTGCTACTGAGGTAAGATCATTTCATGGTCTGGTTAGTTTTTACAGAAAATTTATTAAGAATTTCAGTGGCATATGTGCACCTCTAACTGATACAATAAGAGGGGATAGAAAAGAGTTCAAATGGACTGCAGCAGCCACGAGAAGTTTTGAATTGCTGAAGAAGAAGGTGACTGAACAGCCTGTGTTGGCACTTCCAGATTTTAGAAAAGTATTCCAGGGGGATTGTGATGCTAGTGGTAGTGCTATTGGGGCTGTATTAAGCCAAGAAGGTAAGCCTATTGCATATTTTAGTGAAAAATTGAATGATGCAAAGAAGAAGTATTCTGTTTATGATCAAGAGTTCTATGCAATAGTTCAGGCCTTAAAGAAATGGAGGCATTATTTGTTGCCAAAGGAATTTTTTTTGTATACTGATCATCAAGCATTACAGTACCTAAATAGCCAAGGTAAATTGAATCAGAGGCATATGAAGTGGGTAGAATTCTTGCAGAGTTATACATTTGTGTTAAAGCATAGAAGTGGAAAATCTAACCGGGTTGCAGATGCATTAAGTAGGAGACAATTGTTGCTTACAACAATGCAGGTTGAAGTAGTTGGGTTTGATGAACTCAAGAATTTGTACCCTGAGGATCCTGATTTTGCTGAAGCATGGAAAGCTTGTAAAGAACCTGTTGCTGTAGATAGAAGCAAGTGGTTAGACTATTTGATTCAGGATGGCATGTTGTTCAAAGGAAGTCAATTGTGCATTCCAAGGAGTTCCATGAGGGAAAATCTGATTAAGGAGAAACACAGTGGAGGGATGGCAGGACATTTTGGTCGGGATAAGACCATTGCCATTCTTAGAGAACATTATTTTTGGCCTCAAATTACACAGGATGTGAAGAAGTTTGTACAGAGTTGCCAGGTTTGCCAAGTTGCCAAGGGGTTTAGTCAAAATACTGGTCTATATCAGCCATTGCCTGTTCCATCAAGGCCATGGGAGGACATAAGTATGGATTTTGTTCTTGGATTGCCAAGGACCCAAAGGGGTAATGACTCAGTATTCATGGTGGTTGATAGGTTCTCCAAAATGGCACATTTCATTCCATGCCACAAAACTCATGATGCTGTCCATATTGCAGACTTGTTTTTCAAGGAGGTGGTAAGACTACATGGTCTTCCAAGAAGTATAGTTTCTGACCGAGATACTAAATTTGTGGGGTATTTCTGGAGGACATTGTGGAAGAAGTTGAGAACCGACTTGAAATTCAGTTCCACGCATCACCCACAGACTGATGGCCAAACAGAAGTGGTAAATAGAAGTCTGGGCAATTTGCTGAGATGTTTAGTTGGAGATAAGCCCAAGGGATGGGATTTGATTCTACCACAGGCAGAGTTTGCTTATAATAACTCTGTAAATAGGAGTACTGGAAAATCACCATTTCAAATTGTATATGGAAATAGCCCAAGGACTGCACCAGAATTGAGGAAGATAGAACAAGGGGAGAGAACAAGTGCTGAAGCTGAGGATTTTGCTGAACACATCAAGCGTCTACATGAGGAGGTCCAAGCACACATTATCAAGATGAATCAAGAGTATAAAGCTAGGGCTAATCAAAGGAGAAGACATAAGGAATTCCAAGTAGGGGATCTTGTCATGGTGCACTTACGAAAAGAAAGATTTCCAGTTGGTACTTACAACAAGCTGAAAATGAAAAAATTTGGCCCCTGCAAGGTTTTGAAGAAACATAACTCAGGAAATGCATATGAGGTGGAGCTGCCAGACGGTATTCACATTTCTCCCATTTTCAACATTGCAGATTTGACAGAGTATCATGATGATGGTACTGATGAGGAGCTGGTTTTAGAGCCATGTCCAATTCCTGCTTCTAAGAAGGAGGAGATAGAAGACATTCTAGATCATCGTGTGGGTAGGAGTACCAAAAAAGGGCAATATGAAGAGTATTTGGTCAAATGGAAAGGATGACCGATCGAAGACTCAACTTGGATTTCAGCAGCTGAGGTTTCCCATTTGGGATTTCCTCTACCATCCATAAAGTGACAGGGTCACTTTTCAATCTACCCTGGGTGTCTGATGCAGGAGCATCTAGAGGTATAAGGGCAATCCTGTGTCACCCAAAAAAATGTACTTAGACTTAGTTTCTATTTTATGTCTTTGCATTTTTGGATACCCATTTGGCTCAAATAAAGGTTCCAACTCTCATATTTCAACTATCAGTGCATTTAAAAATCCTGAAAAAATAGGAGCATGCAATTTGACCATCATTTTGGTGACCTAGAAGGTGTGACTTGGCCCGATGAATGTAATCGAGATTTAGAGCATTCCAGAAAAAGAATCAGGTCAAAAGGCCCCACGGTTTGAAAGTTATTGCAGTTTTTCGGGTTTTGGAGACCCCCTAAGAATGCTTCAGAGTCAGGTTTGGGGCATTAAATGACCTCAAAAAGGGTCGAAAAATGGGGGATGAGTGAAGCTTGTCCATAGGGCTATAGAGCGCTTCGAGAGCTTTTCGAAAATGTAAACGGTTCGTCAATCGGAGTTACGGTTCAAAAGTTATGCCTCCCGGAAGTTTGGCTACCATTTCTGGATTCTTCTAGAATTGCACCGACTTCTAACGCAGCTTCCGGAACCTTCTATTTTGTCGGTGGATGTCTACTAGCACTTTCTAGAATGTACTCCTAGTCCTTAACCCTCCGGGGTCTATTTAAGGAGATTTCTGGCATTGTAAAAGGCAGTTCGGATTGGAGCTTGAGAGGAGGTGCTAAAAGGAGAAATATTCTCCAGATTTATGCTATTGTAAGCCCGCAGGGCATGTTTTGAGTTTATTTTCGCTGCACTGTTTGTACCAGCTTATTTTCTCAGTTAATATAATTTCCCCTTTCTATTGTGTCTATTCTGGTTGTTGGGTTGTGTCCCCATCAGTTAATCGAGCTCCCAAGGTTAACAAAGGGAAAGTCAATAACTACTGAGTTCACTCGGTCATCGAAGAGAAAGTTAGCTTTTACCGAGCTCACTCGGTAAATGAAGGAAGGTCAATGTTTACCAAGTTAACTCAGTCTCCGAAGGAAGTTGCAAGGTTTGCAGTGATTACCGAACTTCACATGGTTAACACTAGGGAAACTATTCTAGAGCAGTGGTCATCGAGCTGGGTCAGGCAGCGAAGAACTTTATGGTTCTAAAGAATCAAGTTTAATTGTTTTGTGCAATGTTTGTAGTCGACTAATTTAATGTTTCTTCAAGTTGTTGTAACTTGTAATTGAGCCGACTTGAAAATTTGTAATGTATATATGAAAGGTCAAGTTGTGAATTTATAAGATGTAAGAGTTTGGATGCATACGAATGTGAATGTATGGATATGGAATGAGCGAATATTGAACATATGAGAAAATGTTGAAGAAGGATTAGATATGCTTATGGAGCTGCAAAGTTGTATTCGATTAGTGAGGATCTAGTGAAGTAGAATAGAGATCTGTATTCTGTAAAGATAAGTTGCATATATTTCAAATCACTTCATTGTTGCTTTCTAATCATTGTAACAGTGATTCAAAATCTCTTAACAGAGTTGGTTTAATAACCATTTTGTAAATCTTCTAACAAGGTGACAATTCAGTTGAATTGTTTTAAAGACCTCTGACAAGGCCACTTCTAACAGGGTGACTAAATCCTCTAATAGGGTCACACCTAACATTGTGTTTTCTAACCTTTAATAGGGTTGGCTCCTAACAGGGCTCACTTCAAAAGAGTGAAAATTGGTAACTAGTTGCTTGGTGGTTTTTCCCAAATTGAGTTTCCATGTTAAATCAAGTGTTTCTTGTGTTCATGTTATTTCTTTATGAATGCATGTTAATCACTTTAAATTCTTAATAAGTTAACAGAACATCTATCAAGTTTCAGCATTTATTTGTGTGGTTATCAAGTATCAACAACAACTATATTTTAAGACATCTAAGGATCTATGGATTTATTTTTGTGGTAACTGATTCACCCCTCCCCTCTTAGTTACTCCATCTCTATTTCCAACACATGGCTCATAATGGACTCAAGGGAGGATGCCAATTGTGCTCTCATAGAATTGGTTTTTTTACAAACTTTCAACCTACCAATGATTTCTTTTAATTCATTTTTTCCTCTTTCTATTTCATTCATTATGTTTTCTTGGGTGTCAGGAGGTCTTTCAATTAGTGGAGGTTGCAAAATTACTTTCTCTTCTTGTGGAGGGTTTTGATTTTCATCTTGTGGAGGGTTTTGATTTGGATCTTGTGGAGGATTTTCATTTTGATTTTTTTGATTAGGCTGGGGATTTGGTAGTTGATTATTCACATTTCTTGATAAGAAACCAATTGAATTCTAAATAAATAAATAAATCTAAAGAAAAACTAGAAAAAAAAGACTATAAAACAATGTAAAAACTTACAAAACAATGCAAAAATAATAGTAGAAAACAAACTACATGATCCCAATCTTGATTTTTGGTATACAAGGGGTAACATTAAGGAGGAGAGTTAGAAAATTCTTCAAGTTTTATTAACCATGTGTGTGTGTTATTGAGGAGAAAGAAGGTAGTAGCAAAAGGAAATGAAATGGGTCGTAGGTTTGCATCCCATATATTAAAACTTGTAATTTTGAAAAGTGTGTATGTGCTATAGTGTGCACATGGTTTGGTTTGGGTTCAACAAGCCTTAGGCTTATGGAGACCAAGCCAAAGCACATGTGCACTTTTAGAATTTTTTATTTTTTTCTATGTCATGTTTTTGACATCACAACTTGGTGCATCAACCCACCTTGTTCACCCTTCAAGCATTCATACTGTTAAGCCTTCTTGCTTTGCATGCCAATAGCAGTCACTTATGTTCAACCAATGAATGAAGTAATACTCTAGACTCCTTTTCTTTGTTAGGTTCTTACACATGTCAACCTTTTCTTCTAACAAGCTATCTCTATAAATAGATAATTAAAATATTTTATCTCTTAACCACAATCATCCATTTTAGGGTTAGGTAGGATAAAATGAATCTACCCACTTTTCCATTTGGTTTCTCTAGAAACTTTTTCTACAATCTTCCTTGAATTTGCCTCAAAATGATTTACCTTGAATTATGTGCTACCAAATCATCATAGTTAGCTACCACATGCTTCATGTAATTCAAGATAATAATATAGTTAGCTCAAGTTCATCAAATCTTTGTTTTAACATATTAAGTAGCACTTGGCATCAATATGTTTTCACTTAGCATCTAAACTATTCTTTCACATTGCCCAATGCTAGTTCACTCGGTAAACACTAAAGTTTACTAATGCTTGACATCAACTAAACTTTACTTGGCATATACTAACAATCACTTGGCCTACACTATTTTTCATCTTTTCTTGACACCTCTTGATTTTTACTCTAATTCCACTAATTTCTACTCAGCTTGAACTGATTGCTTGGCAAGGCTTGGCAAACAATTTTCATACTTGATCTTCTTCTAGTCTTAACTTGACTAATCTTTCATTTCAAACTTTAATTAGATACACAATACACTATAGTATCAATGTCTTACTTGGTCTTAGTGCTTATTTTATGTACCAAATAACTCAACTTTTCTCTAACTGCTATTGTTATCTACTTTATTCAAATCCTCTTCACCAATCAATTGAATGATAGCTTTTCGAACAAAAAGCAATTGTCTCATTGACATATAGTAGGTTTGACATCATTGAAAAAATAATGATTATTCCATTACAGGTTCTTCACTATAAAATAATCATATAACAAAAATCTCCCTCTTTGGCATTGATGGCAAACTAGTATTAACAAAAATACAAAAAAAGACAAAAATATTTGAAATTTCTCCCTCTATCAATGTAATACATGTCCTTCCTCTTTGTTGGGTAATGTGAGCTTTATCAAGTTTCTTTACTATGTCTTCTCCCTTTGATTTATATCTCCCTCTTTAGAGTATCACTCCCTTTCTCTAATATTCTAGTTTATCCATCTCTATCTATGCTGCTCTTTCAGATTATTTCTCCCTCTCACTAGGTATATGTTTTTCTATAGTCATTTTTAATTTCTCCCTCAATCTTATTTTTAGGTATTGTATCTCATAGTCATTCTACCTCTTTGACATCTATATGTATATGTAATCAATTTTAGTTTTTCTCTTTGTCACCTATCATGTAACTATAAGTCTTCTAATTTGACTCCTTTAGTACATCAGACAACTCCTAAAGTAATATCCACTACATCAAGTTGTAAGATACAACATTCAACTCATTTGATGCAGGGCACTACTTATGATTCATAAGTAGCTTTGAATAAGGGTATCACCCCTAGTTTACCTCTTACATACTCTTGAGCATCCTTAGGTAAAGATTTTCTGAAGATATCAACTATCTATTCTTTTATATTCACATATTCCATCCTCATTTCTTTTTCTTGAACTAACTCTCTCAAGTAATGATACTTGATTGAAATGTTCTTAGTATTAGTGTGCATCACAATGTTCTTTGATATATTTATAGAGCTTTTATTATCACAATAAACTATCATAGGTTTAGTAATTTCATCCTTCATACCTTTGAGTAGTTGTTTGATCCATAAATATTTGTACAATTTACTACAACAACCACATATTCAGCTTCAATAATAGATTGAGATATGCAATTTTGTTTCTTGTGAGTTTAGGTGACCAACCTCTTTCCTAACAAAAAATGCTCCAGTGCATGTGTTCTTTCTCTCTTCAATGTTTCCAGCCCAATCAGTATTAGTGTAGGCTCTAAACTCAAATTTCTCATTTTTCTTGTAGTATAGGCCATAGTCTTATGTTCCTTTTAGATATATCATTATTCTCTTAATAGCCATCAAATGATTCTCCTTAGAATTAGTAGATAATATTTTAACTATCTAAATATATATTACTATGTCAGGTTTTCTATGCATTATATATTGTAATTTTCCAATCATAGACTTGTACAATGTTTGATTCACATCAGCTGAATCATCATTCTTTGAGAACTTGTGTCCTATCACCATAGGTGTGCTCACTGGCTAGAATCTTCCAATCCAAAAATAATAATATTTCCTTCAAATACATATCTTGAGTGATTTATATACCATATTTCATCTAATATACATGTAAACCAACAAAGAACTTGATCTCTCCAAACATAAAAATCTCAAATTCTTTCTTCATTTCATTTGCAAATGCCTTAAATAATCCATCTTGACTCCCAAATATGATATCATCAATAAAAATTTCAGCTAGTAAAATACCTTTACCTCCTTTTGTCTTCATGTATAGAGTGTTGTTATCATTAGTCCTCTCAAATCCAATATTGACAAGATAATTGTGAAGGTTTTCATACCATACTCTTTGGGCTTCCTTTAAACCATATAAAGCTTTATGTAGTCTACATACCATGTTGTTATTTTTTGCATCAAAAAATCTTTCTGGTTGTTCTTTGTATATCTCTTCTTCTAATATGAAGTTTAGAAATGCTGACTTGATATTCATTTGATAAGCTTTGAAACCTTTGTATGCAGAGTAAGCAAGAAGAGTTCTTACTCTTTCCAATTTTTCAATAGGGGCAAATGTTTCTCATATTCAATTCCTTCTTCTTATGCATACCCTTTGCAAACTAATCTTTTCTTATTCCTTGTGGCTTCACCAATTTCATCTAACTTGTTTTTGTAAACCCACATGGTTTCAATCACATTCTTGTCCTTTGGTTTGGGAACTAGAGTCCATGTCTTTTTTTTCTCAATTTGCTCAATCCCTTCTTTCATGGATTTACTCTAGTTCTCATTTGTTAAGTCATCTTTCACTATCTTAGGCTCATGCATGCTCAACAAAAAATGTATCACTTCTCATCATGTTTCTTGTCATTGGTCTACCATCTTCATTTTCAATAATTTATTTGGTAGGGTGATGTCTCTTGACATACTTTGACAATCTTGGTTCAACTCTTCTTTCCTCAATAGGTCTCTGAACTTCAGAATCACTATGTACTTCTATATTAGGTAATTCAACATCTCTTTCATGTACACTTATCTTAGAATCATAATGTGCCACAAATCTTGTCTACAACTTGACTTCCGATTGTAGCTCAATTCTTGAATTCAACTCAACATTCATTGTATGTAACTCAAAATTCACTAAAAATTGTTGTTGATTCGTAACCTAGTTTACAACACCTCCATCACTAGGCATACCTACATAAAATTATATAAATGATCTATACTCTTCATGTTACTTCATAGGTTCATCTTCATGTACCTCTGTATATCCATCAAACTTCACATTTGCACTTTCCACAACTTTGTTAGTGTTAGTATTTAAACACTTATAAGATTTACTTCTTGTCTAATAACCACAAAATATACCTTCTTGACTTTTAGCATCTAATTTTCCATTCTTGAAATCCTAAATAATGTAGCACTTGCTTCCAAATATCTTAAAATATTTTACATTAGGTGAGTATCCATTCCATAATTCAAAATGTGTTGAATGAGTACCTTAACTTGCACACAGTTCAATGTATATATAGACAATTGTACTTATGGCCTCTCTCTAGTATTTCAAAGCAACATTCTTCTCCATCATGAGTTTACTAACATAATCCATTACATATTTGTTTCTTATTTTAGCAATCCCATTCTTTGGAGGGGTCCTAGGTGCAAATGTCTATCTTTTGATTCCACTATCATTAATGAACATCTAAAACTCATTTGATTATAAATTCTCCACCTCTATCAAATCTCAAACATTTCAATCATTTTCCTATCTCCTTAACTATAGCTAAGTACCACTTAAACATTTAGAAAGCATCAAATTTCTATTTTAGAAACATAATTGTCATCATCGTAAAATAATCATCAACAAATAGGATAATGTACTTGTCACCTTTGTAGCTTTTTACATTAATTGGTCCACACAAGTTAGTATGAAAAATCTCTAGAATATCTTTAGAGGTGCGAGTCTTACTTTTAAAACTAGATTTTATCATCTTGCCTAACTAACATTGTTTACATATCATATTGTTAGGTTTTTTTAGTTTAGGAAAACCTCTGACTCTTTTCATGTTACTAATACTTACTAAGTTATTATAGTTAACATGACATAACCTCTTGTTCCATAACCACATATCATAAATTTCCATAATAAGACAAGTGGCATAATTCATATAAAGACAAAATATATTACCTTTAATTTGATCACCTTTCCTAATTAGTTTCCCATTTGTGTCATAGATCTTTCCTATCTTGTTCTCAAAATCAACTTTGCAACCTGAACTATTCAGTTGTAACTCACTCAAAAAATTATAGTTAAGTCCTACATAATAAGCATTGTCACACATGATCTTTTTTGTTAATCTCAAATATGTTTTTGACATATGAGTGAGAATATACCTAATTTATTTTCTTAGTTCATGTTGAACAAGTAGTATATGTCAAGTGAGAGACGTATAGTTTATGCTAAGTAACTAGTAAGTGCCAAGTCACTCAAGTGCTGAGTAGACAGTAAGTGTTGATTCATTTAGATGCCGAGTGATTAGTGGATGCTGAGTTCAAAGGATGAGTTATAACAAGATAGTGGATGTTGGGCATTAGACACTTCAAGTGCCAAGTATATAGTTTTGGACAAAGTTCCTTGTAATGGCATAAACTTCTATGTAAACTATTTTTTAGTTGACTCAAGGATTGTTTTGCGATTCTAGATGATAAGGATGAATATTTATTAAGGATCCCTATGTAGTACATGTAACTAATTAGTTAAAGGGATGTTTTAAGCTAAAAAATACGTGAATCACAATCATTGATTCGTACCTAACCCTAAGTGACCTAGGTCTTCTTAAGGACAAAAAACCCTAAACTTTGTATGAATGTGGAAGGAGAAAAGAGAATTTTGCATGGACAAATAGAGCATTTATGGTGACTAAGGAGTTGTGAATTAAGATATATTGAACAATCATTTACAAGAGAATAGATGAAAGGAATTAGAGAAGAGAAAAGATACATCTAATTAATGAGGATCAAGTACACATCAAGATATATGTGTTTTGTTATCTAGTAGTACAGTGCTAACTACAAGATCATTATTGATACATTCTAACAAGTGAATCTTTTAAATCTCTTAATAGGGTAGCCTTAATAGGTTGTTGTAAATCCTTTAACAAGGCACTTACTTAATTATAAGTTAAAGTCATTTAACTAGAACACTTCTAACAGGGTGTTAAAATCCATTAACAGGGAAAGATATATCAATCTTATAATCCTTTAGTAGGGAAGACCTTTCATAGGGTAGATCATGTCTCATGATCAAACAATGTTGCCTTCATTTGATAAACATTATTACTATAATAGTGGAGATTTTTCGTTGTCATCCCCACCCCAATTTTACCAAATATCTTATGGCATACATGTGTTGAATGTTATTTTCTTTCATGCTATGCATGAATATGGTTAGCTAGGTATTTTAGTTTACTTTGAAATTGTGAGATGGATATGTGATGAATGAATTTTTTGTTTAAATTTTTGAAGGACTGATTCACTCTCCCCAACCCCCCTCTTAGAGTTTACTTTCCCTACTGTATTTCCAATAATTGATATTAGAGCATTGGTACTTTGGAAAGGAAAGCTTTACATCTTTGAGGAAGTATCCTGAAGATAAAAGTCTTTAAGTTGGGAAAGATTATTGATAATTAGAAGATTGAAATCCAAATCTCCATACATTAGCTAAATGAAGAAAGAGATGAGTTAAACTAATCATTGAAGAGAAGGAAATAGATAGCTATTAAAGAGAATGACACACATTAACAAGAGATTGACGCTAGTGAAGTATTTCTAGATGGAAATTCAAGTAAATTTGATGTAGCAGTTACAAATCTAATGGAAAAAAATAGAGCCCTAACTAAACATCATAAATCTCAAGATAGAACAAGAATTCCAAAAAATATTCTTATGTGATGTAATTGAGTAGGAAAAGAAAGCTAAAGAAGACAAATTCATGACTAGGGATGATAAAAGGATACTAACTAACAAATTGGAAGAGAATACATTAGAGGTGAATAGGATTTCTCACATGCAACTGGAAATATTGAATCAAATGATGATTGTGAATCATGAATTGAATGGGAAAGATATTGAAATCAAAACACTAAAGTTACAAAATGAACAATTGAGAAATGATTTGAAATGAGAAAAATAATTTGTTGAAAGTTTCAATAGACCTAGTGAATCCATCAAGTATTTTGAGAAATTAATGAGATCACCTAGATCCAACAGTGATACTACTGGATTGGATTACACTAGTACCAAAGAAGGAGAATCATCCAAAAGTGGTGAACAAAGGAGAAAAAAATCTAAGAATTCTAGACCTACTTGTCATAATTGTGGAAAGATAGGCCATACAATAAATGTTTGCAAGAGAAATAATGAAAATTAGAACCCTAAAAAGAAATCCATAGGTAACTATCACAAGTGCAACAATCAAGGGCATCAAGCACATGAATGTAAGACCAAGACATCAAGAATACAAATATTTGAAGGTAACTACTACAACTTTAAGATGTATGGATAAAGAGTATATGAGTGCAAATCAAAGCCTAACTAGTCATCAAACAAGTATGCTAAGGTAAACCATACTATTAGATCCTACAATTAGGATTACAATACAAGGTATAGTTGTCACTATTTTCAAGAGTATGGAAATGTTTATTAAAATTGCATTAGAATAAATTTCAAAAGTGAATATAAAAGATGGTTGACTCACACTACATGTTTTAGTTGTTTGAAGCCTAGTCACATAAGCAAAAACTGTCCAACAAGGTCAAAAGAACCTAGCATTGAATTCAATAAAGGAATTGCAAAGGTTGATGTTGAAGAAGTCAAAGTGTAGATGAATAACACATGGAAGATAATGGAAGATTGTAGTACATCAAGGTTAGATAGGTTCACTTCATCCAATGGATCATGTGATTACACCATCCCCAACTAGGTAATTAAGAGGTATGTGGGATTGATATTTTAAAGTTCAACTATACATTAGTTCGAAGAAGTTAGTTCTAAAAGTATTATATATGCATGAAAAAAGATGCACAGTATTGGTTAAAACTTAGAAGGAATCTATGACTTCTCATGTCACTATCGAGCATGAAAAGTTTCACTCTCATTATCGAGTGAAAGTTAGTTGTTGCCAAGGTATCAAAGGTGATAGTGTTGGTCGACCTAATTATGGTTTTTGAGTGTCAAAGAAATTATATGGAAGCTGAGTGAGTCAGAATTATTGTTGGAGTTAAACTTATAGCTATGTAAGCACTAAGCATTTATTGTAAAGTGTTAAGGGCTATATGGTTGATTTTTGACTCATTTACAATTATTTTAGATTGAAGAGAGCATGAAGAGTTGAAGGAAAATTGGAAAGAAGGAACTGAATTCAATTTCTATTTGATACTAGTCATCAAAATTTAAAGGTATTTATCATGTGCCAAGCTACAATATTTGAATTTTCACCAATCCTAGTTAGTTGTTATGGTGTCTAGCTCTTTTCATACTATGGTTCAGAAAGGAAAGGAAGTTTTGAATGTTCAACTGATAAGTAATGAGATCAAACAACCATATTTTTAGGCAATTCTTGACATTACATATAAAGGAGACTCGTTTGGTGTGTTGTCGATGATACCACAATAGGTTTCAATGATATAGGATGTAAGATGTTGCTGCTCTTGTAAGGTTGGAAGAAATGGAGATATGGACATAAGAGACATTTACGGAAAACTACATGACAATGTTTTATTTAAAGAAGAATTCAAGATTTTAGAGAGAAAAGGGTTAACTCATGCCCTAGATTTTCTAAATGTGTTCAAAATAGAATGGATTAAGATTGATCTTAGTAGAATTCATGACAATTATGTATTGTTGGATGATGACCCAATAAAAATCACAAAGATGATCATTCATAGAGTGGCAAGATATCCAACCCTAAATAAACCTAAGACAATGAGGAGTGATGCAAAAGAGGAAATTGAAAAAAATGCAGCGGCACTATTGAACAAGAGAGGAATGATCATAGACACAATTTCTAATCCCCTAATTGAATTTTCAATGAGAATTATTGCACATAAGTTCTTTCAATCTAGTAGGTTAAATAGTGTACCATGTATGGCTATGTATTTGGGTTGTATGATAGTAAAGAAAAATCATTCTTATGACCTTGTCGAGTTACAACTCCAACAATTATCAAAAAACTTGGGAGCTATAAGGAAAACAAAAAGTGCACAATGAAAATTTGGTTCAGTACTTGTTTGTATATTTTTCTATGCGTAGAACACTCTTCTCAGATTTGGGAAAGTAGCTTGGAAGACTAATAGGTTAGTTGTCACGTAGATTGGTGAATTTATAGAACTTGGACATAATTTTGAGTCTGTGATGACTAGCTACTTTGAAGACTTTAAGAAGTCAATGAAACAAAGATAGAGGATTCCAATATCACTAGTAGAGAAGTATTTCAATGATGCAAGTTTTCTAGTTGATGTTGATTTCACATATGTGCAAGCTTCTATTCCAAGGGTGACATGGCTTAGACCATTTCCTTATGAGATTAATGTTGATGAGGCATCTATAGCTATCACTACTTTATTAGTAGAAGAAGTAGATAAGCATGCTACTTCTTTTGGAAGCTATGATGTAACAAATTCAAAGATCACAATGGATTTAAAGACAACCTTTTTGATGAGGAAAATGAATAGACTTGTAAAGAAACTCAAAGAACAATTTGGTGAAGGGATAGAAGGAGATGAAGAAGGAGAATATAATGAATATGATGAAGATGCACCTACCCTAAAAACACTTTCTCTCATGCATGGTCAAGGTGAAGAACAAGGAGAAGGAGAAGCATAAATTAGTGAAGGTGCTAAGGTAGAAGAAGCCAATGAAGCACCTATTGACATAGAAGAAAAGAAGAGAAAAGTAAAGAGGCTAGTAGAGAGAAAACCTAGAAGAGTTGTGAAACAAAAACCTATAGCTCCTATTACTAGGGCTAGCACAAGAGCTATTGCTAAGAAGACTTGGGAGGTTTAGAAGTCTAAAGGCAAGAGAGCTAGTACAACTACACAAGGAGATGAACCTGAGTAGAAGTAAAGAAGGAAGTATATTACCCTAGCTAAATCAGATGAGGAGAGGACAAAGTTAGATGATAACAAAAAAATTTAAAGTGTTAAGTCATAGTCCCTCTTCTAATTTGGACAACTTGTGTGAAAATATTAAGGAAAATGCCGATTTAAGTGGATTTACACATGTTGAGTTTGATACACTTGGTAAGATAGAAGAAAATAAAGTAGTAGAATTTATATATGCCCTAATGGTAATTTTTAAGAAGATTCTAATTTAGATTGCCAACTCTCTACATAAGAGCCTACAACATAAAGTTGAAAAAAGATGGCAATATAGTCTTACAACTAAAATAATTATTAGAGAGACTATACTTGCAAGATTAATGCCAGAGTTGGAGAAATCTAAAATGACAAAGGCTATAAATAAGTATAAGGGAAGATTTTCTCCAAAATTTCAAGCCTTTAATATCCTACAGAATAAAAATGGAGAGGTTGTCTAGCAGAGCACACATATATGGAAGGTGATCTATAGACTGAAAACACAAAAGGATATTGAGAAAGAACCTAAGGAAGTAGGTGAAGAAAAAGAAAAGGAAGAGGTGGTTGGAGCATAAAATAATGAGTCTATGATGGAAGTACATGGGGAAACCACTATAGAGGAAACAATTGAAGAAGAGAAATAGACTAATTAGAATGTACTAGTAGTACAAATTTTGAGTGCTAGTCCTCAAGAAGATATGGTAAAGGTTAAGGATATGTATAACACCACCATTTAGAACATCAATCCCCTTAGAGAGGAGGATATGAAAATGATATTGATTGATTCCACCACCAAGGCACAACTATGTAGTCATCCTATTTTGGTGAGTGTGGATGAGATTAAGAAGGCAGAATTGGCATTTGTAGGGGAGAAACCATAAGAATTATCCATTGCTCCTACTCAATCTATAAAAGTGAAACCTATCATGCATATGGTAGTATAAAAAAGGAAGGAAACCATGGCTTCAAATATCAGCATTAAGGTACAACATGATTTAGTACCAACAATTACAATACTTTAGAAAGAAGGGACACTAGTTCAAATAGGTCAAGAAGCCAATCTCACACCTACACCACTAGCAAAGTGTGGAGCAAAAATCAAAGAGAAGGAGAAGGTCAGGACTGAAGATTTAGTCTTGAATACAAAGCTAGAGGAAGTAATAGCAATACAAACACTGATCACATTACTAGACATTTCTATTCCTACTCCTAGTCAAGCAATTCACAAGCTAAGTATTGAAGCTACACCATTGCAAGCATCAAGGCCAATTCCTAGAACATCTAAGGTTGATGAGGTGACATCCTATGGTGACATGAACTTAGATGAGGTGATTAAGTTACCAAAGTATGATCTTATGACAATCAAAATGGAGAAAATGAGCATATTTTAGGATGCTCTGGCAAGAAAGAAATACCAAAAACTACTCAAAAGGGAGTATAGGAAAAAACAAACATTTCTTGACATCAGGGACATATTTCTTGATGCATTCAACCTCCCTACACTTGATGAAGCTAAGCCAATCATTGAGTAGTTGGAAAATATTATAGAGAAAATCAATGATGAAGACCTAGATACCAATGTAAAATTATTGGAATGGTCTAAGAAGAAATTTCAAACCAAGGTGGATGAATAGATATCTAGTTCCATTGTACTACACCAAGTTGAGTTAGCAACCAAGATTGAGGGTGTAAAGAACATATTGGAACACATTTTTATCTCTTTACACTAGGTTGTGTGATGTTCCCCTATTTACACAACACATGAAGAGACATATTGATCATCTAGAGGGAGATCTAAAGAAAATAGGTAACATTCTACAACAATCTCTTGGTCAAGGGCAGTCTCATTTTAGTAATCTATTATCAACACACGGTCAGTTAGTAGTACTGCAAGGTCAAGATGCTAATATAAGGGTTATACTAATCACCATCCAATCCATGTTAACCCCTCACATAGAGGTGTTACATAAGTAACTAGCCTATGAAAAGACATTGTTAAAGAAATATGATCATGTTTCTACACATGAAGGCTTAGTCACCCTTGTTGCTGAGTTAGACATATAGATTAAATCTTTGGAGGTAGTATGTGACATTTGGGATGCATCACTAAAAATTATAATGGAGGTCCATAAATACTTCTTGGAGAAACATATAATTCATGTACAACCCATGACATAAATGTCAAAATGGGGAGAACACATGAAGGGGAATAAAATTCATGAAAGGAGAGATAGACTATAGAAGCAAAGCCAACACAATATAATTTACTTAGCAGGAGTATTCAACATTATAATCTAAATAGAATAATCAACTCAAGGGGAGTTATTGAATTTTGAGGTATGACTGATAAGTCATATGTTTTGCAAAATTTTGAAGTTTTGAAATTTTATATGTAAGAAAAATACTAAATGGATACTATCTAAGTTATGCTTGAATATCTCAGGATATTTATGCATGACCATGTATTTTGTCTCTCATGTAAAAGGGGGAGATTATTAATCTTAAATTGGTTTTGACATATGAGTGACAATATACTTAAGTCATTTACTTAGTTCATGTCAAATGAGTAGTATATGTTGAGTGAGACACATATAGTTTATGTTGAGTAACTAGTAAGTGTTGAGTCACTCAAGTGCCTAGCAGATAGTAAGTGTCAAGTCATTTAGATGCATTAGACACTTCAAGTGATGAGTAAATAGTTTTGAACATAGTTGTGTGTAATGGCACAAAATTCTATTTAAACCATGTTTGACAAAACTTAAGGATTGTTTTGCAATTCTAGATGATAAGGATGAATCATTATTGAGGATCCCTATGGATTACATGTAACCAATTAGTTGGAGGGATGTTTTAACTAGAAAAGTGGGTGAATCACAACCATTGATTCATACCTAACCGTAAGTCACCTTGGTCTTCTTAAGAAGGAAAACCCTAAACTTTGTATGAATGTGGAAGGAGAAAAGAGAAAATTTTACATGCACAAACAAAGCATTCATGGTGACTAAGGAGTAGTGATTTGAAATATATTGCAGAATCATTTAGAAGAGAATAGAGGAAAGGAATTAGAGGACAGAAGAGATACATCTAATTAGTGAGGATCAAGTACACATAAGGAAAGAGGTGATCTATTATCTAGCAGTAGAGTGCTAACCACATGATCATTGTTAATAAATTCGAGCAGGTGAATCAGTTGAATATCTTAATAGAGTAGTCTTAACATGTTGTTGTAAATCCTTTAACAAGGTGCTTACTTCATTTTATGTTAAAGTTCTTTAACCAGACACACTTCTAACAGAGTGTTGAAATCCTTTAACAAGGTAAGATCTAACAATCTTGTAAGCCTTTAATTGGGCAGGCCTTTCACAAGGAGGTAAAAGTACAAAGTTGTGTCTCCTTTTAGGATGACTTATCAGAACGATTGAATTTGAGTATTTTTCTCTAAAAATCAATTTTCTTCAAACATATGATCTAGATAAATTCATTCAAGCTAACTTATCTATGGTCTCACACTTTTCCAATTGGAAATGTATATTAGATGCATGTTTTATCCTACTCTATATCCAATTACTAAAGAAATGCAATTATTTCAAAAAATTGGCATTTCAATAACTCTAATTAATTTTATGAGATTTTTTTTAATAACATATTGACACCATTTTACAGAGCTCAGAGTCAAGAATATTCTTATAGATATTTTATATTGTTTTAATTAGATATAGTATATTGTAATTAAAAAAATCTACAATGTATTTTAACACTTGAAAAGATGTTACTTTGCAGAAAGAAAGAATATATTAAATCATATAAAAAAAATTAAAATTATATGATGTTCTAGAGAAGAGAGTCCTCTTCTAGAATGTATAATTATTCCCCCAGGTTCAATAGATTTGTTTTGAAAAATGTGGTGGGAGATGAAAAATATCCATTTTAGGTGAGTTGAAATTTGAATCATTATAAAAGTGAAACTATAGGTCTAAATATGATTTTTATTTTTGATTGTTCTAGCTACATATGTTTTCTATAAGATAGTGTAAGATCAAAGAAAACTAAGTTTATTGCCATATAATTTTGTGGCAGGAACTAGACCTTTGATTTTCAGTGTTTTCTAGTAGCTAATACCTTATCTATAAAAATAAAGAAAATATATCAATTCTTATTCCAAATAATTATTAAAAATTATAATCATAAACTTCATCAACTTCTACACATTTCATTAGTTTATTTCATTTTTAAATTCAAAATAATAATACAAATTTGATGTCATTGAAGGTGAATAGTTATAATTTTTTTAGCATTTTCCTTTACGAATGGGTGACACAGGTTTGTGCTTTTATCTAGGGTAGATCATGTCTCATGATCAAACATTGTAGCCTTCATTAGATACACTTTATCACTGTAGTAGTGGAGATTTGTGGGTGTCATCCCCACCCCAATTTTACCTTCTCATTGGAAGATTTTTGAGTAACCAAATATCTTGTTTCGTTCATGTGTTGAATTTTATTTGCTTTCATGCTATGAATAAATATGTTTAGCTAGTATTTCAGTTTACATGCAAATTGTGAGGTGAATTAATTTATGGTTAAAGCTTTGAAGGAATGATTCACCCCACTCCCCCCCCCCCCCCCACTAGAGTTTACTTTCCCTATTGTATTTCCAACACTTTTCTATGAGTTTGATAGATCCTTTTTCCTTTTATTAGACAAGGTGAATCATTACAAAACCTTACACTATTTCCATCATAATAATCAAAGGTAATGAACTT
Organism: Cupressus sempervirens; assembly: GCA_028749045.1. Lineage (NCBI taxonomy): Eukaryota > Viridiplantae > Streptophyta > Pinopsida > Cupressales > Cupressaceae > Cupressus > Cupressus sempervirens. The sequence goes on from CM053788.1 coordinate 589,151,299, forward strand.
ACTTTTATCTCTAGTGATGTGATGTAAACACCCACTATCAATGATCCATGTGTCACTCTTGTTCACATAAGACACTAGTACAGTTGTCTCATCCTCATCACAGTCATCCTATATTGCAATATCCACCACTTCATCATTATGGTCATTATCCATCTATATCAATACTTCTTGCCTTTATCTTTGTAATATTTGATTTCCTCATCTCTTTTACTTTTGTATTTGTCTCCACCTCTATTATTCTTCTTCTCTGAACATCTAGCAACTATACAACCAACCTCATTGTAATTAAAATACATGATAGGTAAATTACCTTTGAATTTTCCTTTCCCTCTATGAAATCTCCTTGCTAGTAGTGCTTCAAGCTATTCTTCATCTTCCTCATCTATTTTACTATCACTAGAAATAAATTTGACCTTTTCCTTCTTCTATTTAGGTTTTTTATATGATAGTTTAGCTTTGAAATAAGATTCAACATTCTCATATTTGAAATTATCAAAATTAGAGAGTTCAAGGGAAGTGAGTCTACCTATCAATCCTTCAAGGGTCAGATCATTACTAGGTGTACACCTTAGTTCCTGTATGACAGAGACTCCAATAACATATATGGGCAATAGGATTCTTAGTACTATATTTATCATTGTCTCATCTTCAATCTTACCAGTTGCTCCTTTGATAGAATTTAATACTTCTTTTACTCTAGCAAATTATTGAACAATATTCTCACCTTCTTGCATTCTCATATCATCAAACTTACCTTTAAGACTTTTAGACTTGGCTCTTAGTACATTTTTTGTCTCCTCCATAGATCTTTTATATAGCATCCCACATCTTGTTAGCATTATCACATCCCTTGACATCATCAAACTTATTATAGCTTAGGGAAAATGCAATCTCCAACATTGCCTAACTATTTTCTTTCTTCTTCTTTAGATCCTCAAGAGTTAGGGCTCCAATAGGGTCAACATGCTTAATGGAGATGGTAGATTGTGCATTGTCTCCAAGATCTCCTAGGTGTAGCTTCATTAGAATTTTCCATGTAGTAAAATTCTCCTTGTTAATATTGGGTACCTCTCTTTTGGACATCTTGATCTTTTGCTTCTAGTACCTTCAAACTATTCCTCTTAAGCATTATGGCAATCTAATACTAAGTGTTGGAATTCTTTAGAATAACTAAGAAGGGGGGTGAATCAATTATCCAAGGTACAAATGTACAAATAAAAATTTTCAATGCTTAGAAGACCCATATCTATAAAACCTTATCATGCATGCATCCATTAGATCATACAATACTTTAAAATTTGCAAGTTATTGTCCTAGGTCAAAACAACTTTGAAGAAATATAAACATGAAGCATAACAAATTAATTAACACATTTGACACAAGGATTTTAAGTGGAAACCCAATTTGGAAAAAATCACTGGTAACATGCTACTAATTCTCACTCTTCTAAAGCTATTAAAGGCCAACCCTATTAAAGGTTATAATACACAGTATTAAATATGACTTGGTTAAAGAATTTCAATCACCCTATTAGGAGTGAGCCTTGTTAGAAGACTTTAGAGCATTCCATTAGAATGTCATCTAGTTAAAGTATTTTCAAATGACTATTAGGTCAACTTTAATCCAAAGGATTTACACCAAACTAATATAATAATTAGAAAGTAATAGTAAGGCTTGATCTAATTAAAAATTACAACTCTCTTGCAAATTATAGATCTCTTTTTTAGTCCTCCATTCTTCTTGGCCTTTAGACACTTCAACTTTGATAGTTTTTTCACCCTTCAAGCATTCATAGTCTTAAGCCTTCTTTCTTTTCATGCTAATAGTAGTCACTTGCGTTTAGCCACTAAATGAAGCAATACCCTAGACTCCTTGTCTTCTATAGGTTCTTGCACATGTCAACATTTTCTTTTGAGCAACTATCTCTATAAATGGAGAACTAAGATCTTTTTTCGCTTAACCACAATCACTCAATTTAAGGTTAGGTAGGATACAATGAATCTTCCCACTTTTCCATTTGGTTCCTATAGAAAATTCTGCTATAATGTTCCTAAAATTCACCTCAAAATGAATTACCTTGAATTTTTTGCCACCAAATCATCATAGTTATCTTCCACACACTTCACACAATTCAAGAAAACTAAATAGTCATCTCAAATTCATTGAATCTTTAATTTAACACATTTAGTGGCACTCAGCATCAATATGTTGTTAATCAACATCTATACTATTCTTTCACTCAGCCAACACTAGTTCACTTAGAAAACACTAAAGTTTAATCATGCTCAACATAAAGTAAACATTACTTGAAATTTACTAACAATCACTTGGCTTACACAATTTTTCATCTTTGTTTGACACCTCTTGATTTTCACTCAGCTTCCACTAATTTATGCTTGCCTTGCATTAACTACTTGGAAAGGCTTGGCATAATCTTTTCATACTTGATTCTCTTCAAGTCTTAACTTGAGTAATCTTTCATTTTAGATTTTAACTAGATAAACAATACATTATAGTATTAATGTATTAATTTTTTTTAGTGCTTCTTTTACATACCAAATAACTCAACCTTTCTCTAGGTGCTATTGTTATCTCCTCTTTTCAAATCCTCTTCATCAATAAACTAAATGATAGCCTTTAGACCAAAAAGAAATTATATCACCAGTAGATAGTAGGTTTGAGATCACTTACATCGACAAAATAATGATGTTTCCATTACAATTTCTTCATTCCAAAACAATCGTATATCAATAATTTGACCTTCTAGCCCAAGTTTTAAGTCAGTATTGGTTTGCATCTTACCACTTTGTTTCACCCTCTTTTGAACTCTTTTATCCCAATGATGGATCATAGAGTGTGATCCAAAACTCTGCTAATATTTCTACACATGATATTGCTTCCCTCCAAAAGTCTACATCTCCTTTTAGTGTGTCTAACACTTCCTTGTTTACTCACCAAATCATATTCAAACCTTACTACCCCAACTTCTTGGAAGTACACTTATGGTGCTAAGCCCCCTTTTCTCTTCAAGAACACTTGAATATATGAAGCCCCCTCTTCTCTTTTGGAATTAATCTACCAATCCCTAAATTTATAGGGACACAAATAGATGCATCTCATACATAATTATCTCTAATAGAGAAGCTAGCTCAAGATGATAGGTGTCCTCCTTCCTTCAAAAATTTCCAACCTCCTATGATCCTTATTATTCTCTTAAAAATAAACATTTCATTAATTCTTGTATTGTATCATAGTTTTTCAACATCAAATGAGTCATGTTCATGTACTATAAATCCTTCAATATGTGTTTCAACTTGAGTTGCACTAAAAGTTGTATTTTTCTTCAACTTCTCATTGACGAGGTCTTTTTCTTACTAAATGTAATTCATATGTACATGTTGACTTATCCATCAATAAAATCATTTGAATTCTTTTATAAAAGCTAGACCATTTCCTATCAACTAAAGCACATTCCTCATTAATTTGATGACCTTTATTAACCTTTCTTCCTACATTAATTAGAGAATAAATTATTGGTTCCAAACTAGGATTCATTTTGTTCAATGTAAAATAAATATGATCAAAACTTGATGCCATATTGCTTAGTAAGATAGACTTTTCACTATCATTGATTTTGGATATTACACTTAGAATTTGATTAAGAAGAGAGCAAAGCATACTTACATATGTTGAATAATATTATCTACCTCATCCATATTCAACCGAAATAATTTCTTCTTTATGGATATTTTTACACTAGAAGCTTGTGAGCCAAAAATAATATTGAGCACATAACATGTTTCTTTTGATACCTTAGATAAATAAATATGATGCAAATATGCCTTTAATAAATCAGGACCAAGCAATATTGTGGCCCTATAATCTTTAGCTAGCTACTTCATTGCTTCATCTACATCTTAGGTTTTGTAACAATTCCACTAATAGTGTTTGATATTTTTAAATAAGAAGTAATTTTATTTTAAATTATCAAGTGCGAAATTCAAACCATTCAAATTTGATAATCATATTTATTTTATCCATTATCCATATTACTCAAAATAAGAAATTATATTATATTAATCCTTGATACTAGCTTCTAGACTACTGCATACCTCTAAGGGATCATGTAAGAATTTGATTATTTGTTTTATTTAAATACAATTTTTTTATGTGCATACCTTTATGTCAATTATCAAAGAAATAGACACCTAATCTAATAGAGACTTTATGTAGAGAAAAATCAATCAAATTGTATAAATAAAATCATCAATGACTTTAGAATACCATCAAACCCTCTCTCTCTCTCTCTCTCTCTCTCTCTCTCTCTCTCTCTCTCTCTCTCTCTCTCTCTCTCTGTGTCTCTGTGTGTGTGTGTGTGTTTACCTTATTTGGTTTTGAAAAAGTAGTGACAAAATACTTAAGTCATACTCTAGCAGAATTATAGTGCAAGCCAAGTGCAAAGAGTAAGCTTAGTATAAGTTGTTAGATAGTGCATTCCAATTAGAATATTTAGCTAGAGTCAAGCACTAGTATGTGTTGAGCAGATAGTATGTTTTAGGTCACTCAAATGTCAAGAAAGTATATACATGATAAGTGATTTAGGTGTAGAGCAAATAGTGTATACTGATTCAATTAGAAGCCTAGTTACACATTGAAGATATAATAAGTGACAAGCATTAGAGCATTTAGGTGCCAAGGAAATAATTGTTGGCATGGTTATTTGTAATGGAACAAAGTTCTATGTAAACCATTTTTGAGCTGACCCAATGACTATTTTACAATTCTAGAAGATAAGTATGGATGCATATTGTGAATCTCTATGCATGACATCCAACTAGTCAGAAAGAGGGATGTTTTAAGTGGAAATATGGATCAACCACAATCATTTATTATAACCTAACCATAGTCCACCTATGTTTATTTAAGGAGGAAAACCCTAAAAGAGCTTATATATGTTGTGTGTATAGAGGAGAAGCATGTGAGAGAAATGCCCATTGTAGAGAGTCCATTCATGGTGACTAAGGAGGTTAAGACAAAGGTATGAATTGTAGAATTAGTTATTGAGGAAAACACAAAGCAAAGAGAGAGTAGAGGAGATATACCTGATTAGAAGGACCAAGTATTCATCTAGAAAGAGAAGATCTGACATCTAGTAGTCAGGTGTTATCAAAAGGATCATGGTGTTGAATTATTTTAATAGGTGATACAAAGAAAATCTCCTAAAAAATTAGCCTTAATAGATTTTGAGTTATAATAGGAGCTTGTAAATCTCTTATTTGAGTTCTTACTTCATGTGAGTTAAAATACTCTAAAAAGGTGAGACCTAATAGCCTTTGATTCTTTGGTAGTGCAAATCTCTCACAAGATAGATTATAGTTTATGATCAAAGAATTGTAAGCATAAGTACGCTTTTATAATTGTAGTAGTGAAGATTTGTGGGTTTCATCCCCACCTTAGTTTTACCTTTTCTTTGGAGGGTTTCTAGGTAACCAATATCTTGTGTCAAATGTTTTTTTCTTTATGTTATGTATGAAATGCATGGATAGTTATTTTAGTTTACATATTAGATTATGAGATGGATATGTAGTGAATATATTTTGGTTAAATTTTTGAAGGGTTGATTCACCCACCCACCCCACCCTCTCACAATTCACTTTTCCATTAAGTAATTCCAAGAATTGGTACCAACGCATTGGTTCTCTTGAAGGAAAGCTTGATAGATTGAGGGAAAAGGTCTTGAAGATGGAAATCTACTTATTGGAAAAGAACATTGACAATAAGAAGATTTAAATATAGCCTATCCTACATCAGTTGAATGAAGCAAGAGACATGTTGCAATAGTCATTGAAGAAGAGAAAAGAATTAGCCATCGAATAGAATGACACATAATACAAAGAGATTAACTCTACTAGATTATTTGTAGAAGGAAACTCTAAAGAGTTTTATGCAACAATTATAGATCTAATGGAGAAGAATGGAGCCCTAAATGAAGAAGTCATGAATCTCTAAAAAGAGAAATAAATGAAATTAGTATTGATATGTGAGATGACTAAAAAGAAAAAGAAAGGTGAGGATGAAAAATTCATGATTGGAGAAGCCAAAAGAATATTATCCAATAGACATGAAGAGAAGGCATCAAACATACAAAAGTTTGCCAACATGCAATTGGATATAATGAGTTAGTTAATGATTGCAAATCATGAATTGAATAGAAAGGATATTGAGATCACAGCTTTGATACCATAGAATGACCTACGATAGAATGAATTGAGAGTTGAAAGAGAAATTTTAACAAGCCAAGTGAAGCCATAAAATATTTTGAAAAATTGATGGAATCACAAAGACCTACATGAAACTACTGGATTGGGTTACTCTACTATTAAAGAAGGAGAATCATCTAGGAGTGGTGAAAAAAAGAGTAAGAAAGATAAGAACAACAAACCAACTTGTCATAATTGTGGAAAGCTAGGTAATACAGCTAATGTTTGGAGGTGTAAAACTGTCAACCAAAGTCTGGAGTAGAAATATAGAGGAAACTGCTACAACTATAATAAGCAAGGACATTAGGCACATGAATACAAGACCAAGACCATGAATACTCAAATATTTGAAGGATACTAATATAATTTTCAAAAGTATGGACATAAAGCATATGAGTGTAGATCCAAAACAAATGGTCATCAAACAAACAAGCCAAGGTAAACCAAAATGGAAATTCTTACAATTAGGATTACAAAGCAAGGTATAATTGTCACTATTTTCAAGAGTGTGGACATGTTCCTAAGAATTTCATAAGAACACATTTTAGAAACAATTATAGTAGATGGTTGAGTAATACTACATGTTTTAGTTGTTTGAAAACTAGTCATGTTAGTAGAAATTGTCCAACAAAGTCACCAACACCAAGTAGTAAGGAGAAAGATAAGATCAATGTTGAAAAGGTAAAAGTTTAGATGAACAAGAAATGAAAGAAGAGAGAAGATTGCAACACATGAATTCAAGGTGAGGTCAATTCATCCAATGGATTAGGCCATCACATCGACCCCACCTAAGAAATCAAAAGGTATGTGTGGGACTGATATTCAAAGTTATATTATGCATTAGTTCCAACAATCTAAGATCTAAAAAGATAATATATGAATGAATTAATATGCAATGGAGTGACTAGAACCTAGAGAAAGTCTTTACTTTTGAACATATTTTCTATGTTTTTGCCAAGTATGGAAAGTTTCATAGTTGTTTATGAGAAAAGGAATTGTATTATTATTGGTTGATCTTTCCATGTTAGTTGACCATAGTTGAAATCATGTCTAAGCCAAGTGAGTTGGAAAGCCTATGGTAGCCAAGCTTACATCTATATAAGCATTAAGCATTTATTGTTGAATTTCAAGGTCATATAGCCTTTTTTTACTCATTTGCATTAACCAATGATTGAAGAGAGCACAAAGGTGAACTGCAATAAGAGATTCTAGCATTTTTTAATTGCATTGGAATGCAACTAATAGAATTCATTAGATTCAAAGGTATTTAACTAGTGCTGAGTTACATTGTTTGAATTTTCATAAACCCTAAGTAGTTAAGATGGAAGCTAGCTCTTCTGTGAATGTTAGGAAGGAAGGAAGGGAAATTTTTAGTATGAAATTAATTAGTAATTGTGTGAGACAACCACCATTCTAAGAAATATCTAAAATAGCATGCAAAGGAGAACTGTCTGGTTCATTATAGCTGATACCACCAAAAGATTTTATTATTCAGGATGTTAGGTGTTGTTATACATCTAATGTTGGAAGTATAGGATACCAAGTATTAGGGTACCCTAACCTAGATAGACCTAAGAGCATGTGTAGTGATGCAAATGAGGTAATTGAGAAAAATACAAGTGCCATGTGGAATAAGAGAGAGATGTCTATTGATTCTATTTAAAACCCCCTAATTGCTTTTGTAGTGAGAGTGATTACTCACAGTTTCTTTCAGTTTAGCTGAATGAACAATGTATCTTGTATGGAAGTTGATTTGGGATGGGGAAGAGAGATCACACCTACAACCTTGTTGAGTTAGAACTTTAGCAACTATATGAAAACTTGGAGGCCATCAGGAAAATAAAGATTTCTGCTTGAAAGTTTGGTTCTCTACTAGTCTACGTATTCTTTTATGTGTAGAACACTTTTCCTACATTTAGTAAAGCAGTGTGGAAGTCAAATAGGCCACTTACACTTTAGATAGTAGAGCTCATAGAGTAGCTTGGAGACAACTTTGAGTTACTAATAACCAGCTATTTTGAGTATTTTAAGAAATCCATGAAAGAAAGGCTAAGGATACTAGTGTCACTAGTGGAAAAAATTTACAATGATGTTTGCTTCCTAGTGGGTGCAGATTACACATATGTGTAGGCATCCATACCTAGGGTCTGATGGTTAAAGGCCTTGTTAAATGAGATCAATGTAGATGAGGCATTTGTAGCTATTACAACTCTAATAACATAAGACATTGATAAAAGTGCCACCTCATTTCAGAATTATGAGGAAACCAAGTCTAGGATCACTATAAACTTTCAAATAGCTTTAGTGATAAGAAAGAAGAATAATCTTGTGAAGAAGCTAAAGGAGAGATTCGGTGAAGGGGGCAAAGAAGATGAAGATGATGAAGAGGAAAAACATGTCCAAGCCCCATTGGAACTTAATCTAGGCCAAGGAGAAGATAAAGAAGAAGAATTAAAAGGTGTAAAGGAAGAACCTCAATCAACTATGAAGAAGAGAAATAAAAGGTAACTAGAGGTGAAGAAACTTAAGAAGCTTGTGATAACTTCATAATAGAAGGCATCTGTACCTACTAATAGGTCTAGCACAATGATAACCACCAAGAAAATAAAAGAAGCTAGAAAGCCAAAGGGAAAAAGAACTATGGCCACAATTGAGCCAAGCCAACTTATAAAGGAGACATTAAAGAGGTTAAGGAGGAAGTATACTCTAGTAGTTGAGTCAGATGAGGAGAAAATAGAGTTAGATGACCTAAGCAACCTCAAGGTGGTAAGATAGAATCCCTCCTTTGACTTAGAAAATTTGTGTGATAATGGAAAGTTAAATGTAGATTTATCTAGTTTTGCATGCATTGAATTTGATAAGTTGGAAAAATTTGATTAGAATAAAATAGAGGAAGCCATATATAAGATGATGGCTACATTAAAATTGACTCCCCTTGAGATTACCAACTCACTATCCAACAGTCTATATGATCGAGATGAGTAGAAATGGGAATTCATCTTGCAAATTGAAAGACAAATTAGGGAAACTACACTAGCCCAAGTGATGCTTGAATTGAATAAGAAAATTAATAATGAGGCTCTGGAATTATATAAGAGTAAATTTACTCCAAAATACATGACAATCCATATTTTTAAGAAGAACATAGAAGATGTGGTAACCGAGATTACATCAATTTGGAAAACTATTTATGGGTTATCCATTAAGAAAACTACTAAGAAAGGTGAACAAGATGTAGTAGGGACTAAAAAAGAGGTACTAATCAAGGATGGTAATATGGGAGGCACCGAGGAGACAATAGAAGAAGAGGCCACAATTGATGAAGAGTAGGAAGAAGATTAGAATGTACAAGATGTACAAGTTCTAAGTGTCGGTCCTTCTCATGTAGACCAAGTGAGTCAACAAGGCTCAATATAAATAAATGATGTTCATGATAATTTAGCTTAGAACATCAATCCTCTAACTAAAGATGAATTGAAGAAGATAATGAAGGACTCCACAACAATAGGTAAACTATGCAACATTCCTATATTGGTGAGAGTAGATGAGATAGAGAAGGAAGAGTTGGCATCAATATGGGAGAAACCAATAGACTCATGTAATGTACCCCCTCAATATAAAGGGACAAAAGAGAAAGAGGATCAAAGCGCAATAACTGAACATGAAAGTGTTAAAACTAAAACAAATGTTGCAATTCCTATAGTGTTATTTTAGATGAAATAGGTAGTTACACAAGATGTCAACACATTTTTACCAAACTTACTAGGAAAGAAATCCATATTAACTATTGAAAAAGATGGAACCAAGGTTCACTTAGGTTAGGAAGCTAGTCTTGCACCTATTTCAAAAATTCAAGGTGAAACACAATAAGAAGAGTTGAATAAAGAAGAGAAGCTTGAAGAGTTGAACATGACTACTATACTAGAGGAAAAAATAGCTATCCAAACCTCTACTAGTTTATGTTACTCCTCCCAATAGTCAAGCTCTTTAGAGGCCAAGTACATATGCTACACCACTGCAAGTATCAAGGCCAAGTGCAGAAACATCAATGATTTAGAATGATATATCTTATGGAGATGTGAGCTTAGATGAGGTGATTAAACTACCAAATTTTAATCTTAACATAATCATCGTAGAGAAGATGATCATTCTACAAGAAGCTCTACAAAGAAAGAATTAGCAAGAGTTGTTAAGAAGGGAGCATAAGAAGAACCATGTACTACATGACATCAAGGATATATTTCTTGATT